>JAESUZ010004150.1:0-1200000 GCA_017311185.1 Proteles cristata cristata | reverse complement strand
TCTCTTAATGAGGTAGAATTTATTACCTTATTACAGACAATAGTTCAGAACTCTTCATATATATGAGAGTTGCATTAGATAACCACTTAGTCAAGTAATTATATTGCTCCCCAGTGGCTTCAGTGGGCTTTTGACCAAGTGCAAAATTCTAATTTAGAAGAAAGTGTCAATGAAATTTAAATGGGCAAGGAAGACATTTTCAAGACTGTTGACATAAAGGTCAAGTCTACCGGAGGTCAAGTCTACTGGAATATAAGGAAAATACTGAACTCAACTCCTCCAAAACAAATGGTGGGGGAGATTTTAAGGGCGGCTGTGATTTAATGGAAAAGTACTGAGGGACCTTAGAGAAGACACTGATCTGTTTGTTAATCAGCACTTATTGAAGCTAGGCTCCTACCTTTCCAAAGAGACAAGGGGATAGGAGTATTGTCTTTCTCCATGATTACATTTCAATGAGATGATTCCAAGTCTTAGAGAAAGACATCCCTGGCTAGTAGAAGATTTATATCTCAAAGGCAGAGAGAAAGAACTGATAATTGCAAGTTATCTAAAGCAAATGCTTTAAGAAAAAGAAGGTCGGGGTCTATATTATGAAGAAATCTTTCCAAAGTTTAGTCTAATTGAGGGGAATGAATGTTAAGTCCATTTGGTCAGAAGATACTGTTTCAGAAATTTCATCATGTGGGACCAGCCCTTGAATGCGGATAAACCTTTGGAAATAACATTTATGCAATGCATTATTTTTAGACCAAAAATGTTCTGTGTACAGTTATATGTATTATAAACCAAGGGGATATCTTTCCTTAATTTTGTTTCTCTTTGGATCTCAAGTGCTTATTATTATTGTTTTTTTTCTTATCAGAAAAGAAGTGTGCCCTGAGGCTTTCCTTCAGGCAATGTTTTAATGTAGAATTGAGCTTTATGTGCTATTACAAGTCCCATTTAACTTTCCATTTTCACTTAAGGAACTAAACAGACTTTCAGGCAGTTTTTGTGCTGGTAATTAGGGCAACTCAATGTGAATCTCAATGTATTTGAGTGGTAGCATGTATATTACTTTCTTTCTCAAATTCATCTCTATTCAAATCCAACACCTTACAGAGTATAAGTATTTTGAAATTTCAGAACCTTGTGGATGACCCAAACAGTAATAGTAGTAGCAGTTAAGCCTTACATTTCTATGATGCTTTAGTATTTTTAATCACTTCCTCACACATAATCTCATTTTGGCCTTCAGTAAACACTGTGGTAGAATTTATTGCAGACATTTTATAGGTGTTGTCTTGAAAATTTCAAGACTGGACTTAGAGCTTTCTGGCTCTGTTTAATGTCTAGTTAGAATTACTGAATATTTTTTTGAATATAGATTATTTAATTAGCTTGAATTTGAAAATCACTATGCTTTCCCTTTTTTACATAATTAAATTGGGATATTTCTCAAATATTCAATTTATGTTCGTAACAGAACTTTAGGAAGCTTCGTAATTATTGAACCCCATTAAATCAGTTGAGTCCTCTATAGGTATAAGGATTCAAGGTAAAGGCACATGATTTTTTAAAAATAAAGATGACAATAAAATCAGTTTAACAAAAGTATTCAAATACTTCTTCTGTAACTGAGATTCAAAAATAGCCTGTGGCCTTGACAGTGAGGAATAATTTCTGACAAAATCTGCATATGCTTTGGTATATCTTTGGAAAACTTTCTACATGTCCGAAATAACGTAATAAATATTTCTATGTTAATATCCATCCAAAAAGAAACTACTTGACACAGTATGGATGTAGGCAGAAAACATAATTTTAAGTATTTCATTCTGAAATAGGCATCAAAAAAATGTTGTCAAGAAAATGACATCTTTGACCCGATCGGTCATGTTTGAAATATTTTTTCTGTCATCAGGCAACCCTGCCCAGCCCACTTCCCTCCATTACATGAATCCGTACCAATTGAATGCCTATGGAATGGCCCTGAAAGCAGTGGGAGAGATCGTTCAAGATTATGACAGTGACAAAATGTTCCCAGCTCTAGGTTTTGGCGCGAAACTGCCTCCAGATGGAAGGATATCTCATGAATTTGCTTTGGTAAGAGTACATCACAAGGCTTTGGTCTTCTGAAAAAAATAACATCTTTGAATGTTGGTTCACTACTGATGCTTTAGTCAGTCACGTAGCAGGCTTTGTTGACTATAGACTCAGCTCAGTTTTG
The DNA here is from genome assembly GCA_017311185.1 of Proteles cristata cristata. Taxonomy (NCBI): domain Eukaryota; kingdom Metazoa; phylum Chordata; class Mammalia; order Carnivora; family Hyaenidae; genus Proteles; species Proteles cristata. Next base: position 1,197,788 of record JAESUZ010004150.1, on the reverse strand, counting down.
CAAAACGATTGATTTAGAAGTCTAAAGACAAAGACAGTTAAAAGGATTACTAGTAAATATACTTAAATTGCATCTGGTTTGGGGCGCCTGGGTGGCTTAGTCGGTTAGGCGTCCGACTTTCGCTTAGGTCATGATCTCGCCCTTCGTGGGTTCAGGCCCCGCCTCGGGCTCTGTGCTGACTGCCAGCTCAGAGCTTGGAGCCTGTTTCAGTCTGTGACTCCCTCTCTCTCTGACCCTCCCCTGCTCACGCTGTCTCTCTCCCTCTCTCTCCTAGAAATAAATAAAACATTAAAAAATTGTAATAAATAAATAAATAAATAAATAAATAAATAAATAAATAAATAAATTGCATCTGGTTTTAGAGGGTCTAATCTGGTTGTCTTTTGCTGCATGACAAACTCCTTAAAAGTTAAATGCATAAACCAACACCATTCCATTATATTCATAATTTGGGGGTCAAAAATTTAAGCAGAATACAATAGAAGATGATATATTTCTTTAAGATGTCTGGGGCCTTAACTAAGGTGCCTTTATGGCTAGAGGTGGCTGGAATTGTTGACGAGAACCATGTATCTGGGCCTCATTCTGTCCGTTGGTTGGATTGCTCAGTTCTTCTCAGAACACATGTCATGTGTTCTGGGGCTATCATGTCCCCTAAGATGGCTTCTTTCCTCATGTGTGATACTCAAGACAGATCACTGAAATGGTTGAGTTACCTGGACATTTCTCCCTTTTTCTACATATGACCTGCCCATGTGTTTATCATGGACATCATCACAGTATGACCATCTCTTGGTAGTCAGATTTGTTACATGGCAGCCAGCTTGCCCAGAATGAGTATTCTAGAAGGCTGGGCCAGAAACTGCAGGGCTCTCTATACCATAGCATTAGAAATCCCAGAAACTTGTTTTTGCTAAATTCTCTTAGTCAAGAAAATCACTAAGGCCAGCCCAGTTTCAGAGTAACCCTTACCTCTCAGTGGGAGGCTATCTCATAGAAAGTATGACTGTCTTAATCTACCATGTTCAAATTTAGTTATGACTAAAGTTAATTTCTTGATGTGAAGCAATAATTATGGCTATAATGAATTATAATTTCAACAGAATAGAATAGATATGGCTGAAATAAATATCTAATTAATGTTTACTTTACATAGATCCAGTCCATATGTTGTGATTGTAGATAAGCAATGTACCGCACTCTACCTTCCAAATAAACTCCACACAGATAATGCTTATACACCCAGTCAGCCTTACTCTCCCTGTGCTTTCTGATAAAATAATGGGAAAATCAATATAGTAATGGTTGCCTGTCATTTTAGAAAAATTTTAGCTTTTTCTATTTAGAAGTGCTTCCCTACCCTCTATGCACTTCAGGAGTAAATTCTTGCATCCCCATTATCTTTTTAATTTTTTCCTGTTTTTATTCATGTTACAGAAGCCATGCATAATCAGATATTTTTTAAAAGTTCTGCAAGCAAAATAGGCAAAAATAATAATGCTACCACTTTTCAGTAATTACTGGGTATCAAGCCAATTTACAATATTTTCTTACATAGTCTTCATAAAATTCCTATGTGGTAGGAATATCATGACTGTCACATTGCACTACTCTAGCAAGTGGCACTCATATTGAATACAGTTAACGAGTGTCCCATGTGTTGTATAAATCAGCTCAGGGTCACAGGAATTAACCAGGATTCCAGAGGACAGGACTTAAAACCAGATCAGTCTTATTTTGAAATACATGCTCTTTAACTATTACTAAAGCAAATTTTATAACCACCTATAATGACTCCCACCTCTCAGATCTGTGCTTTTTAACACCATGATATAGTATGATCATGATACACACATACGTGCACACACACTTCCAGAAGCTTTTGTATGATTACAAATAAACTTCCTTAAATATCTTTTAAGAGCAGTGTTTTTATATTTTATTTACTACCCTTGCTTTTCTATTCCATTGCCCACACAATTTCAGGAAAGGTTGCTGGAGGCTTTAATTCTTTCTTCCATGAAATAGCCCACATGCCACATTTCCACTGTCATATAAAAATGAGTATCTATTGGGATTTTGTTGTGTCTTGGAGAATTAAAATCTCCCAGAAACTTATAAAACCATGAAAATCACTCAAGTGATGCTAAGTCTTAAGTGCCTCAGGAAAAAGGTCATGAGCTATTTTAAAGCTTAAGAAAAAGAATAATTATGTTAAACTAAATGAGGTTTATTAATTTTTCCTTCCATACATTTTTTCTCGCCCTTGTATATGATTTTTTCCCTTTTTTCTCTCTAACACTCTTTTTCTGCTTCCAAATTCATTCTTTACAATAAAACCTATGCAAATATCTATTGCCAAGGACGGATTTTTTTTATTTATTATTTGCATCTTAAAATTCTTGGACCCAACTCAAAAACTTATAGGATAGAAATCATACCCCTTTAAAGTTATGAAAAATAGTCTCCCAAAGTGAAGATGAAAACAACACTGATGATATTTATAGTGATGATAATGCATGAACTTTAACATTACTAACTGATTAGTTTTTTCAAAGCACTTTTGTTTTCTTGGGTAAATAAAGCAGATGAGTTAAGTAAGTCTTCAATGAGTTTGTATTTGATTTTTTGCTAAAGTATTCTGTTAGCCTCATCCTAAACAGCTTCAGTATGTATCTCTAGGTGCTGAAATGGCAAATAGAAAAACTTCTGTCCCATGTCAATCTAGCCACTAATGTACTCTAATCCTAACAAACCCTCATGTTTTCATGGTAAGAATTTGTGGTATATATATTCATAAACATTAATCTATTTATCACACTAAGTTCAAATAATATTTCATTTAGCAAGAGAGGCCTTCTAGAAAAGTAAATAATCCTTCATTGGTGAGTTTACAGCCAGCACAAATGTTGAAAGTGAGAGTACGAAACTTACTTTTTTAATGTTTTCTTTGCTGTTATCAAAAGGATCGCAGATAACCCCCAGCTTTTCATATGAAATATGAATACAAATATATTCATATATTCCAGAGTGGATAAAGAACAGGGAATGGAAAAGGAAAGGAAGCATGTCCTGCTGCCACCACTTTAGTACAAGGGTCGTAAAAAGGAGTCATTGCTCACCTCCCATTACGATCCCAACGACTCCCTAAGGTGTTATAATAAAAAATATAATAGTTTAGAGTTTTAGAGGAGTATTTGTAATGGATATATGGCCAGTGACCCATAAAGGAAAGTCTCCTGCAAGGATCAATAGAGAAATGGTACACCTGCCCAAGTGATTTCTCTTACTAGATCTGGAAAAGTCCTGGCCTACTTTTCACTTGCCAGCACTTTATAGAAATCTGTGCGATTTTACATTTATGTGTGTGTCTTTCCATCCATCTATATGCTAACAATTTAGCAACCAGGGTCTTAACATTTCTGCATAAAAATAGAAGCTCAACAGATGTTTATTTCTTGACTAAAAGGGAGACATCTTGCAGTTTTTCCCCACAGTAAGCAATCTCTGGGCAGCAACAGATACATTTCAAAGAGGAAAGTAACAACTCCTTAGAGCTTCTGTTCAACATTTTGTCAGCTTGTTAGCCCTGCTGAAGAGTGTTATAGGCTCTAGGCAGCAGCAGAGACTATATAGTCTCTCTTGGAAAGGAATATAAATCCTGGAAAGGAATCTAAATCCTTAGCACAGTCTTTCAGGGAGCCAAATGGAGGGGAAAATGGATGAGAGCCGATTGTCCCTTCCCACACTTAAGCCTGCACTATGGAATTAGTACTCATTTTAAATTCTGCTCTTTATGTCCTATGTGTTCGACAAATTAACATTCATTATTTTATAAATGGAAAAAATTGTTAATTAAAATGGAAATATAAAAAAGGGCATCCACTGGCATCTTCATTAATAAACAACAAGATTGAATGCACTTATTTTCAAAAATATCCTGTGCTTTTGTGCTAGATCCACACATGAGCTTATTCTAATTTGTTTTAACAAGTAAAAACTAATTGCTTATTAGTAATTAGTAACCGACACATAATTGGTTTGTGAAAGGAGTTTTAAACAGACTTAAAAAAATCTTTGTATAACTCATACCTTTGTCATTAAAAGGAAAACCTCATGTAATAGCTGTAAACTATTTTAAATAATCCTGGTATCATGCAAAGTGTATACTAAAATGTGTTTAATTTTATATCATAAATATCATCATCCAACACATATGAGGAATTCTTAGAGTAATTTATTACAACATAGGACTAATGCAGAAATCAGTGCTTTGAATATCCCATAATGATGAGTAGAACATCCACTGATTATCTTTCCACTAAGAAATGAAATGGTAAGAAAAATGGTGACCTTTTGTAATTTCAATTCCACAGGAATACAGAAAATTTATTATTTTCCAGAAATATAAATCCTTAGTCAAAATGTTAAAAGGATGATGAAAAAGTTGCTCAGAACTATCCTGGTTTGTATTTCTTCCCCTAAAGGCAGATACAGAAAACATTTTTATATGCTAAAAATCAATAATGAGTTTTAATTTTAATCAGCTTCAGATCTGATTAAAAGAAAATAACACTGTAAACTTTTACTTAAAGGAAGGTTAAATAGGTCAGCTCAGATTAACATCAAGAGCAATCATTAACTGCTTTGTGCTAAATATTACGCTTTTACATTATAATTTCAACTAATGTAACCAATTTTATACTATAACATTATAAAGAGGTCTTTATTATAAATTATAAGAGGTCTTTTATTATTTTTATGTTTTTAAAAATTGACATGATGCTTAATGAATAAAAAATTTGATGAAAAGACAAAATTAAAAAGGAAAAGGGGTAAAGATTCCTTTCTCACAAATGGCAAAATTGAAGTGGTTCAAGTAATGTTGGGGCACAGTATCTAAGCTCTCAGTGCCTTAGTTTCTTCATTTGTAATGTGGAGACAATGACAACACTTTAGCTACTATTTTTAGAGTTGTTATAAAATCTATATAATACATGTAAATACTTTAGTGTAATGCTTAGCATATAATATTCAACAAATTTTAGTTATAAATTGCCAGTCACTTGTGATTGTTCAGACATAACCATGCATGCTGAAATTATTATGAACTATGTTTAAATATAATTAATGTCTCTAGTGTTTTAAAATATATCTACATTTTTTAATACTTCTCCCCTTTCAGAGGTGGAGCCTAATCCCCCTTCCCTTGAGCATGGGGTCTACTTAGCGATGCATTTCTAGCAAAGACATTAAAGTAGAAGTAATGGTGTGCATCTTATGAGACTGACCCGAGGGCATCGGGTCTTCCTTCTTGCTGTCTTCTGGCTGTGCTCATTCTGAGGAAGTTAGCTGCCATGTCGTAAGAATACTCAAGCAGCCCTGCAGAGAGACCATGTTGACCTCCTGCCAGCAGCCATTTAAGCGAACCTTTCTGGAAGCAGATTGTGCAGCTCTGGTCAAGCTGTCAGGTGCCCAGGTTGGCATACTGAGTGCTGACTCAGGAGAAACCTCGAGTAAGAAGCACCCACTAAGCTGCTGCTCACACTCAAAAGATATTGAGATAAGAAATAATTACTGTTTTAAGCTACTAACTTTTGGGGTAATTTGCTCCAAAGCAATAACTAATATATTGCTTTCTTTGTGTTGCTTGTTAAATCTGGACTAGGAGAATTAACCCTCACAATACCAAAGCATTTAAGGTGTGGAAAAGCTGGTCTAGGTCTCCAGGTGTTTAGTTGCCCTTCTAGATGCAATCGCCAGAATAAGAACTTAATGGCAAACCCCGTTCCCCTTGAACAACATGGATGATTCATTGATTCCAGTCCTTGTGCCTTGTCTTGATATTTCTCACACCAAATTGCATTCCTTCTCTGCTTGGGGTTATTGCAACTTGAAAATGTGCATGTGTTAGATATTTCATATTTTCCTTCCATAAGGTAAAACTGAATGGATAGCAATTTTTTTTCTTGATTTTAATAGTGTCACTGCGCAAAAGTCAGAAAATACTGAATAGTTTAAGGAATGAAATAAAAGTCACCAATTATATGTAATCACCCAGAGTTAACTAGTATTAATAATTACTTCCTTTCGGGGCACCTGGGTGGTTCAGTCAGTTGAGTGTCCGACTTCGGCTCAGGTCATGATCTCATGGTTCCTAGGTTCGAGCCCCGCATTGGGCTCTGTGCTGACAATGAGCTTAGAGCCTGGAGCCTGCTTCAGATTCTGTGTCTCCCTCTATCTGTGACCCTCCCCTGCTCATGCCGTCTCTCTCTCTCTCAGAAATAAATAAAACATTAGAAAAAAATTTAAAACAATATTTACTTCTTTTCAGGATTCTTTTATGTTCATCTCTACTCATACACAGACATGTGTAAAATGAGGACATTAATTGTAGAATGTTGTGATATTCATCTTCTCAAGACTAGAATTTTCTGCAGTGCTTTTTTTGAAGAGTATCAATTTTTAATGACTACATATTAGACTCATCGTATCATAATCTACATAATATATTGTAATCTATTGTTGACCACTTTATTATGTTTTGCTGTTATATAAATGACTGTACTTCCAAAATGTCATTGAGTATCAACCTATCTTTTCTGGTTTTCAGTTTATCTTTATAGACACTATTAACTCCTATTCTTTTTTGCCTGTAAATTCTACAGAATGGGAACCCTCAAAACCCCTACTGTGATGGCATTGAGGGGGTCATGGAGGCTTACTATAGGAGTCTGAAATCTGTACAACTGTATGGGCCAACCAACTTCGCTCCAGTAATTAATCATGTAGCAAGGTAAGTGAATGGAGACAAGATATTTATCCCAGTGTACCAGACCACAGCAAAATTATATCATTGTTACCATGACCCCACAAATGAAAGGTGTTTTCTTATCATTTACCTCTAAGAAAGTGAGGAAAAAAGATACACTGGGAAGAGTCTCCATTGAGCTATAGTATTTTGATACTTTGCTAAGAACTTTACATCAAAATCACAAGTGAAGCAATACACACTTAGTTATTATCAGGACTTGTATTTGTTCAACCAAGAAAAATGTTTTATTCTTTGAAAAGGCAGCCATGAGAGCAGTAATAGGATTGATTATGATCTCAGTGGTGTAAATCATTCAATCTAATATCACATACCATGGTAACATATAAGAAATAAGAGACTAAATTCCATGAAGACAACTAAAGCCTTTCATATATAGGGCACATTATTTTAACCTCTCTGAAATTAATATCAGAGCTAATTTTAAGAATTCCCGGAGCTCTACCTGTATATAGTACATAGAATTGAGATCAGAATATAATTGCTTATGATTCTAATCACATATTTTAGAAAAAAATGTAAATGTAAAAATCTATACACACTCGCTTATCATTTATTTCATCAGTGTATAAGCAAATAAATTAGCAGCCATTTTAAACTCCCTAAACCATTTGACCCAGTTGTAGATCCTATGAAATACTGCCTTATTTTTAGAAAATTTTAAAGTGTAGCTGTTGTATCCTTCCAAATATGTAGTCATAACTTGAAAAATATACTGCATTTGGATAAGTTTATCAATGCACAACAGTGATATGAAAACTCAGTTCTCTGTTTAAAGATTCTGGTACTGAATTATCCCCATATTGGACATTATGAGTGACTTAAATGTGTTCTACTTTCCATTATCTGGGACATAGACAAGACACTAAAATACCCCCGTATCAGGGCTGACCTCAGTAGAACTCTTTGGTGGAAGTCCACCTCTGGGTGACAATGATACATTGATGACCATTCTCTGAGTGTTTTTAAAATATTAGCTCAGGTTTTTGAAATATTTTCACCCACAATCTGTTTTAAGGTATGAACTTTACGTCTCAACTTTGGACACACACAACTAAAAAAAAAAAAAAAGGATTATTTATGAAATAATACTAATCGTATATTTCCTCTTTATTTCTATTCTTTTCTTTTTTGTTACTCTTTCTTTTTTAATATGGGTCTTGACCCACAAAATTGATTTCAAAACCCGCTAGTGGATCATGACCTGTAATTTAAAAAACATATCCTAGCTAATTGTATTAGCCTATATAAGTAGTGTTATCTGTACTCTATTTCCTAGGTTTTTTATTTTTGTCAAATAAAACAGTATCAAAAATTAATATTCATACAAAATAGAGTTGTCTCTCGTTCTCTCTCACACACTACCATACAGATCACTGTCTTTTATAAAAAGATAAGAGAAAAATGATAGGATTTATTTTGTGCAAATTCATATAGCTTTTATAAATGTTCTCATGAGTGCTTACCAGTTAATTTTATATTTTTTACCCTGGATATCTCTACTATTAAAGTTAAAATTTTAGATACAGAAATGGTGGGGGAAAGGGGGAGAGGCAAACTATGAGAGACTCTTGAATGCTGACAAAAACTGAGGACTGATGGATGTGGGGGAGAGGAGGGGTGGGCATGGAGGAGGGCACTTGTGGGGATGAGCACTGGGTGTTATGTGGAAACTAATTTGACAATAAACTATTTGTAAAAAAAAAATTAAAAAAAAACAAAACTAAAAAAAAAAAAATTTTAGACACAAAAATTCTAGCTGCATTTCTACATACGTCTTAAGACTGTAGGCTCTCTACTGTCCTATTACCATTTTTCATAGATTGTCCAGCATTTTAAGAAATTCTCAAATATAGGAATAGAAATACCAGCTAACACTATCAGACTCTTGACAATAATCCGTGATCTAATAATTGTTTATTGTTGTTTTGTTTTTTAATGAGAGAAAGTAATAAACACATAAGACATGGATTTTGTGGAATCATCTTTTCCTTCCAATACAATCTGAAGTCTCATGTATCTTTCTCTTATTATGAAGCTATGTAAGAAATACTTTGCTCCTTTATCTTTGAAAATTAGGCTTACTTTAATTTTTAAGCTTTATATTAAGACAGACAATTTTTGTCTGACCCCAAATCACCATCCAAATAATTTATCAATTTAAAAAACAAGGTACTATTTTTTCTAAATCATGAGAAGTTCCATAGTTCCAGTATATGCGACCCCTGTTTAAATAAAACTCAATGAGTACTATGTTACTTTGAAATACATTCATCAGTGCCTCAACATGCCCATCATATAGGAGGTAAGTGTACTTAACAAATGTCTAATAAATGAATTCTGTATGTTAAGGCATTTGTCATTAAAAATATATTTTGCAAAATATATATTTTGTAAAAGCAAAAGCAAATGATGTATAGCCATGGTTTTTTATTCGCTTGATGTTTTTCTTCTTAAAATGGGTGCTTTCTATATTGATAAAAGCTTAGTTATGCATAATAGTTTTCTATAAACATTTTGAAGAATGCTTATTCTTATTGTTTTTAAGAATAATGATTTTAAGCTTATGCTCATTTTTAGAACTGAAATCTATTCTATAAGACTATTGACTTTTTAGATAATATTGAAATAACAATATTGTGAGTTAAGACCCAAAGCATCTTGTTTGTGAAGTTGAACATTTTATGTGATGTTCTAAAGTTTTCCAACCCCTTGCCTCTAATTTTCTGCCTTATAGTTTTCCTTTTATAGACTTGTCAGGAGAATAGGATTTCGGATGATATAAAAATCCCACTCAACATCCATTGGTGCCCTGCCACAAAGTTATGTTTGACCACTTTAGTTGGTATTTAATAACTTTTAATATCCAACTACCACCACCCGTCCACCCTCATTTCCCTCCACATTCTCCCAAATGTCATAGTCATAGAGAATCATTACTTCTGATCTATGAATTGTCATGCTATGAATACCTGTATCAAAACACTCACTAATTTGATCCTACTCAATTGTTACATGCAGAGTTCTTTCTCCACTGAAGAAAGGGATTGTGACTTAATTATATATGTATATGTTATAAATTATATTTAAATTATATGTAATATTTATGATAATATAATAATAATATAATTTATAATATATGTTATAAACCAACATAAAGCCCAAGCCTTTGCATTTACTGATAAATCCACACCTATTTGTTTAATTGAATATTCTGTATGCCATGCATTATAACTACATTTTAATAAGCAAGTTTATAATAGAAAACTAAAGGAACTGTTAATGATAATGCTTAGTCAATTTTAATGACCTGTGGAAAATGTGATTGTGATTAATACCTAGTGTATAAGGCAGGGTCCTCAGGAGAAACAGAACTAATAAGACTTGTAAGTATGGATATATAGATAAAGAAAATTCTTTTAAAGAATTGGCTCATGCAATCATAGGCACAGACAAATCAGAAATTTGTAGAGAAAGCCGGCAGGTTAGAAACTCAGGCGGGGTGGGGCGCCTGGGTGGCTTAGTCGGTAAGCGTCCGACTTTCACTTAGGTCATGATCTCGCGGTTCGTGGGTTCGAGCCCCGCGTCGGGCTCTGTGCTGACTGCCAGCTCAGAGCCTGGAGCCTGTTTCAGTCTGTGACTCCTCTCTCTCTCTGACCCTCCTCCTGCTCACGCTGTCTCTCTCTCTCTCCTAGAAATAAATAAAAAAAAAAGAAAGAAAGAAAGAAAGAAAGAAACTCAGGCGGGGTATGATATCCTTGCACTTTTGAGTCAGAATCCCTTTTCCTTTGGGAAATCAGTTTTTGTTAAGGCCTTCAACTGACTGAATGCATCCACATTTCTGAGATAGTCTCATTTACTTAAAGTCATCCAATCATAGATATTAACTATATCTTCAAAATGCTTTCACAGGAACCAAATAACTGGCTATCATAGCTTAACAAGTTAGCATATAAGACTAACATGCCTACCAACATAATGTATGACCATTATGTTGAGCACTGAAAACAAATTTAAAATCATAGAAATCCTTTCCACATATGAATTTATTAATATACCTAATATCTATAACACTGTGCTTAAATCATATAATTAATGATAGGAGGAAGAAACATAGTAAAGAAATCGTGTATCTATGGAGACGTGGCTGTATTAAAATGGAGTTTACTCATTCTGTGACTCATGTCTGTGCCCTCTGGGATATACGGCAATTACTGTTTTTACATTCCTGTTTACATCGTCAAAAGTTTCTCTTCATCTAGAATTCTACCTCAGTAACTTTAAGTTATTTGAAATATATTGTGCTGGTATATTTTACCAGCTTATTACTTGAAAATAAACTAATATACCAATGAGAGTATCAATTATCTTTTCAGGCCTATCATGAAAATGTTACTAATTTCTGCCCATGACTTAAATAATATCCATTATTTCCTAACGACTAGTGCTCTGTTTCTTGTGCCTAACCAGTTACTAGTTTTGAGGCTGTCATATTTCAGTTTCTAAGAGGGATCTCTCAATTTCTAACTCTGACTAGATTTTTGTATCTAGATAACTAGATCCAGAAAACCAGCTAAAATTAATTTTCATTTTTGAACCCATAATCTCTCTCAGGAAATGTGCTTAGTGTTATCATGCAGAATATTTGTTTTAATCTTCACAACAACTCTATGAATTGTCAGTAGTGTTATTATTCCTATATTATTGATGACAAAATGGAAATGTAAGAGGGACCATTTGAGGTGGAGCTAAAATTCCTAACAGAATAATCTCATTCCAAATAACTGTTAGGATGCCTTGCATATACTTAAACCTTTTTATCTCTGCTCTAGCGGTAAAGGAACATAAAAGAAAGTGCAACAAAACTACATATGATGTAAATACAGTCTATCACTTCATCACACTACCAAAAATACACTTTGTAACATAAAAATTACTGTGTTCTTTGTATTGAAATATTTAAGTATTAAGATTTAGTTATTTAGTATTAAGATTTAATTCATTGCATATACCAACATTAAACTACTTAAATAAAACATTCTTGAGTCAATTTCTTGTCTTGTTGCCCTCTTTATTCCTATGAAACAATAGTAAACTGAGAGAACATCCCACAAATCTGAGCCGTTTATGCACTTTTGTAAACACAATCCCAGAAAGCTGCCTGGCAAAGACTCTGGGGGAATTAGTTTGGATTCCAAAAACCTGGTGAAATCAACCTCTCTCTCAGATTTATCATAGTAATGTTAAAATATAAATTATGGATTGCCTACATATGGAAAAAGACATTTTTTAGCAGGCTTTTAATAATAAAAGTTTTAATTATGCAATTTACAGGATTCATCATCAGTTTCCTTTAAGCAGCAAGCTTCTTTAATACCTCTAGAATATAATTTGAATCTGCAAGACTATAAATCGGTGTTACCTTCTAGAAGACAGATTGAGATGTGATCAGTGTCTCATTTAACACATTTCTGTAGCATTTGAATTATTTTATCACAAATATATAACACTTTAAAGTAGGCTAAATTAGAAGAAACGGTAGCACTAAGTATGATTTTGTTTGAAACTCAGCATTACTTGCAAAGTGCAACAATATGTCAATGCATATGGCAAATGCCATAGAAATCATGACAAGTTTTAAAAGATTAACTTATGGTGCTTATGGTAATAAAGACTAAAATAGATTGAATAGTTCTTATGTAAAATGAAATTTATTTTCAAATTAGTGTATCTGGCAGTATTGAGAGCCACAGAATAAACTCATATATCTTTCTACAACATTCAAAATTAAGAAATATAAAATGTTAATAAAAGCACATATATATTATAAAGTAAAATGAAGAATTCCCTTGAAATGTTAAGATAAAACAACAAACTTCGGAGAAATTCCGGGTTTACTATATCTGCTTCAGCTTCTATTCCTAACACTTTTTTTAAAAAAAAATATTTTTATTTATTTCTAGGAGAGAGAGAGAGAGACAGCATGAGCAGGGGAGGGTCAGAGAGAGAGGGAGTCACAGACTGAAACAGGCTCCAGGCTCTGAGCTGGCAGTCAGCACAGAGCCCGACGCGGGGCTCGAACCCACGAACCGCGAGATCATGACCTAAGCGAAAGTCGGACGTTTAACCGACTAAGCCACCCAGGCGCCCCATATTCCTAACACTTTTGGTAGTGAATGTATTCTCCTTCTCTTGAAGTAAATACTTTCTGGTAATCAAAGGAAAACCCGGGGCGCCTGGGTGGCTTAGTCGGTTAAGCGTCCGACTTTCGCTTGGTCATGATCTCATGGTTCGTGGGTTCGAGCCCCGGTCGGGCTCTGTGCTGACTGCCAGCTCAGAGCCTGGAGCCTGTTTCAGTCTGTGACTCCCTCTCTCTCTGACCCTCCCCTGCTCACGCTGTCTCTCTCTCTCTCTCCTAGAAATAATAAATTTAAAAAAAAATTAAAAAAAAAAAAAACAAAGGAAAACCAAAACGTAAATGTTAAACTCAGCAATCAAAAGGCATGGAGTGGCTGGATAGATACAATACAAGTCCCACTACATGCTGTCTGCAAGAAACTCAACTTGGATTTAAGGATTTACATACACCAAAAATGAAGGGATGCATAAAGATATTCCATGCACATGGTAACCAAAAGACAGCAGGCACTGCTGATATTTCTATTAGAGAAAATAGACTTTAAGTCAAAAACTGGCACAAGAGGCAAAGAAGGTTATTACGGAATAAAAGGGTCAACTGATGTGATATCTTGATTGGCATACACAGGTATCCTCCAGTTTTCAAAAGTTCATATTACACCACTTCACTTTTACATAAGACCTATGTTAGGATCTGTTTTCCCTAACCAAAAGAAATCCAGAGATTTTTGCTTTTGTGAAATAGATTTCAGTGTTTGTTTTTCAGCAAGTGGTCATAGAGGCAGCATGCATCACAAGCAGTGAGAGCGATACCACCAGGCTCCTTCCCTGGGAACTACACTCAGCATCAAGGTGCCTTAGCTTTGAACCATGTCTGTGAGCATCTGTGCTTTATCTCCACTTATTCTGTGCATCTGTTAGCAAGATGTGCCCTAAGGTATCAGAAAAGCTAAGACAGGCTGTTGTTTAGGCCTGGGAATGAACACTCAAAAAGTTCCATATAAACTAATGGTACTTGCTTTATTTTCCTTTATACCATTTCTTCTTATAGAAGGTTTCATAGGAATGCTCTACTTTCTGATAGTGGGAGAAATGTTCATATTCATGAAGTATTATTCAGCCTTAAAAAAGGAGAGCTTACCATTTGCAAAAACATGAATGAACCTGGATAATGTAATGCTAGGTGAAATAAGCAAGACATAGAAAGAAAAATGCATGACCAGTGAAAATCACTGTGTGATCTCATTTATATGTGGAATTTTAAAAAAATGAATACATAGAAGCAGAAAGTAGAATGGTGGTTACCAGGGGAAGGGAGGTAGGGAAAACAGGGAGATATTGGTCAAAGGATACAAAGTTGCATTATGCAGGATGGATAAGTCTAGAGAACTAGTATGTTGCATGATGACTACAGTGAAATACTGTATTGAATATTGCAAATTTGCTAAAATAGTAAATATGGGAACTATGTGAGGAGATGATATGTTAATTAGCTTGATTGTAATAATCTTTTCACTCTAGGTATCTATCAGATCATCATGTTGTATATCTTAAATAGAATTTTATCAAAAATGAAATTTTTCTTAAAAAGTATCAACAGGAAGATATAATCATTATAAATATGTATGCACCCAATATCGAAGCACCTAAGCAAAAAGTTTGCATATATGAAGGGACAAATAGACTGTAATACAATAATATTAGAAGTCTTCAGTACCCCACTTTTAATAATGGATAGACCATCTGGATAAAGGATCAATAAGGAAACCACAGACTTAAGCACCTCTCTAAACCAAATGGACCTAACAGGTATATATAGAATATTCCACTCAATAGCACCAGGATATATATTCTTTTCAAGGACATGTGAAACATTCTCTAAGATAGATTACACTATAGGACACAAGGCAACTTTTTTTTTAAATTTTTTTTTAGTGTTTTATTTATTTCTAGGAGAGAGAGAGAGAGACAGCGTGAGCAGGGGAGGGTCAGAGAGAGAGGGAGTCAAAGACTCTGAAACAGGCTCCAGGCTCTGAGCTAGCAGTCAGCACAGAGCCCGATGGGGGGCTCGAACCCACAAACCGCGAGATCATGACCTAAGTGAAAGTCGGACGCTTAACCGGCTAAGCCACCCAGGCGCCTCAAGACAACTCTTAATAAATTTAAGAAGATTGAAATAATTCCATCTCCTTTCCAAACACAGTAGAAAAAAAAGAAATGAGAGACTCATTAATGAATAGAAATCAACATACTCTTGAATGCCCACTGAGTCAAGGAATTAGGAAATAATCTTGAGAGAAATGAAAACGCAATATACCAAAACTTATGAAATATTGCAAAGGCAGTATTAAGAGAGTTTATAGCCATAAATGTCACTTGTTAATAAAGAAAAAAAAATCTTAAATGACCTAACTTTACACCTCAAGGAACTAAAAGTAGCATAAGAAGTACAAGTTGGCAGAAGGAAAGAAGTAATAATAATTAGAGTCGAAATAAATGAAATAGAGAATAGAAAAACAATGGAAAAATTGACAAAACTAAGTATTGGTTTTTTGAAAAGGTAAAACTGACCAATCCTTAGACTAAGAAAAAAAGAAGACTCAAATAAATAAAAAATGAAAGAGAAGACATTACAAATGACATCATAGGAATAAAAAATATTATAAGGGATTATTGGGCAACCTAGCAGAACTGGGTAAGTCCCTAGAAACATCTGATGTACCGAGAATAAATCAAGAGAAATAGAAAGGATACACATACCAATAACAAATAAGGAGAATGAATCCGTTATCGAAAAGCTCTGGGCCAGATGGCTACAAGGTGAATCTTACCAATGATTTAAAGAAGAAGAATTAATACTAATTTTTCTTAAACTGTTACAATAAAATAGAGGAGGAAATACTTCTAAGTTCATTTTATGAAGCCAGCATTATGCTGATACTAAAGTCAGACAAAAGCACCGCATGAAAACTACAGACCAACATCTTTGATAAAAATGGATGTCAAAATCTTCAACAGATTATTGGCAAACTGAATACAGCAGCACATTAAACAAATTATACACAATGACCAAGTAGGATATATTTCTGGCAAGCAAAGATGGTTCGACATATGCAAATCAGCAAGTGATACAACACATTAACAGAATGAGGGACAAAAAAATCACATGATCATCTCAGAGATAGAGAAAAGGCATTGACAGAATTCAACACTCTTTCATGACAAAAACTATCAACAAATAGGTACAGAATGAATTTACCTCAACACAATAAAGGTCACAGCTAACATCATACTTAATGATAAAAAAAAAAAAGAACTAAAAGCTTTCCTCTAAAATATAGAACAAAGCAAGGATGCCCACTCTCCTATGTCTATTCAACATATCTCTGTAAGTCCTAGCAGAGCAATTAGACAAGTAAAATAAATAAAAGGCATCCAAACTGTAAAGGAAGAAGTAAAATTATCTCTGTTTGCAGATGACATGATCTTACATGTAGAAAACCCTAAAGACTGAAGGAAACAAAGCAAAGAAAAACAAAACAAAACAAAACAAAAAGGAAACCTATTTACTGATGAACTCAGTAAAGTTGCAGGATACATAATCAACCTGTAAAAATGTTGCATTTCTATAAACTAATAACAAACTATCTGAAAAGAAAATTAAGAAAAAATCCCATTTACAATAGTACCAAAAGAGTAAATTAAAATACTTAGGAATAAACTTTAGCAAGGAACTGAAAGGCTTTTATAGTGAAAACTATGAAACATCAATGAAAGAAATTAAAGCAGACACAGATAGATGGAAAGACATACCATGTTTATGGATTAGAAATTTTAATATTGTTTAAATGTCTAAAGTGTTCTACAGACTCAGTGCAATCCCTACCAAAATCTTCATGGTATATCTTGCACAAATATGAAAAACAATCCTAAAATATATGTGAAACCACAAATACCTTGAATAACTGATGCAATCTTGAGAAAGAACAAAGCTGGAGGCAGGCATCATATTGTCTGCTTTTAAAACATACTTGAAAGGTGCAATAATTAAAACAGCAAGGTACTGATCTAAAAAATAAGTACATATGCCAATTGAATAGAATAGAGAGACCCAGACAAAAATCTGCAGGTTTTTGACAAAAGTGCCAAGAATACAAAATGAGTAAAAACTGATCTCTTCAATAATTGGTGTTGGAAAAACTGAATATACACATGAAAAAGAATGAAGTTGGATCCTGATATTACCACTCACACAAATTAACTGAAAATTGATTAAACATAAGACATGAAACTATAAAACTCTTAGAATAAAAGAGAACACCTTGACTTCAGTCTTGGCAATGATTTCTTGGGAATGACACCAAAAATGCAAAAGCAAAAATACACAAGTGGATACATCAAACTAAAAAGCTTCTACACAGCAAAAGATACCATCAACAAAATGAAAAGGCAACCTACGGAGTGTGAGAAAATATTTGCAACTTATATATTTGATAACAGGTTAATTTCCAAAATATATAGGGGACTCATACAACTCAATAGCAAAAATACAACTAATCTGATTTTGGAAATGGGCCAAGAACTGGCACATTTCTTCAAAGTAGGCATACAAATGGCCAAATAAGTATATACAAAATGCTCAACATTGCTAATCATCAGGGAAATGCAAATCAAAACCCCAATGAACTATCTTTATTACTTTACACTCATTCGCATGGCTATTATCCAAAAGTCAAAAAGATAGTAAGTGTTGGTAAGGATGCGAAGAAATTGGAACCCTTGTGCACCGTTGGTGGGAATTTTAAAATGGTGCAGCCACTGTGAAGAAACAACATAGAGATTTCTCAAAAATATATATAACTACCAGAAATTCCACTTCTGAGTATACATCCAAAAAACCTGAAATCAGGAACTCAAAGAGGTGTCTGCAGCATTATTCACAGCCTCCAAGATATGCCCATGGGCAATAATGTGATATTGTGCGCTTAAAATTTTGTTAAGAGGGTAGCTTTCATATTAAATGTGTGTGTGTGTGTGTGTGTGTGTGTGCGCGCGCGCGCACGCCATGTGTATCTTAATTAACTGCAGGGAAACTATACTGAGACTTTCTTTATTGGTGAATACCCCCCCAAATCACCCTTGAAGTGATATTTATAGAAAAGCATATTTTACTTTCTTACTGTTTCTGAATCTGGTAAAAATTTGCCATTTTAAGAGCATCGTTTGGTAAGATTAGCAGAAAACCTACATTCTTGTACTCATAGAAGCTTTCCTCACTACTATTTATAGTCTTCCATTATAGAGTCTTCCACCTGAAATATAAAACCCTATGTTTCTGAATCATAGTCAGTAAGAAATGCTTTTTTAAAAATAATGGGTATTGGGGCACCTGGCTGGCTCAGTCAGTTAAGCATCTGATTTTGACTCAGGTCATGATGTCATGTTGATGGGTTTGAGACCCTGGTGGGGCTCTGTGCTGACAGCTCAGATGCTTTAGATTCTGTGTTTCCCTCTATAACTGCCCTTTCCCTGCTCATACTCTCTCTCTCTCTCAAAAATAAGCATTAGAATTTTTTTAAATAATGGATATTTAAAAATTAAAAATGAATACCTAAGGGAGATTATCTGGCTTCTTTTATTCAGAAAAAAAGCTAAGCATGAAATAGGAGAATAGTCTCAGATCCGGTTTGGACTATTTTTCATTGATTGTGTAACCACCAAACTTATAAATTCCTTAATGTAGATGATCAGTTGTTGAATATTGGGGAAGTAGTTTTGACTATACATTGTGGAACGAGTTCAACACTATTTTTATAGGGGGTGAACATGCCACTTACTGTATTCTCTTGATCAGCCTATGAAATTACCATTTTGTTAGATGCATGAGCAATTACGAATTTCTCTAGTCTACGGAAGAGTTGTAAATATTTTTCTTGCCCATATGGTTGTTAATTCTGCTCTCCAAGAAATAAGTTTTGCCTTTACATATATGATTGGTCTGTCCCTGACCTGTTCAAATTTGATTCCTTTAGGTACTTCAGATTATGAAAGAATTTTATTGGTAATCAATGGATACTTTCTTGAACCCAGTTTCTCTGTAATACTATTTTTCTATGATTCTATGATACATAAATATTCAATGAATTTTACAGAAGTAGACAAAAGTCTTCTTGTTTACTTATCTCCTAAGAGTACCATAATGTTTGCTTGTTACTAGATATGACCTGCATACCAATTATATTCTAAAAGTCATAAAAGTTATTCTTGTTGAGGGGCGCCTTGGTGGTTCAATCAGTTGAGCATCCGACTCTTGATTTCCACTCAGGTCATGATCTCCCAGTGGGTGAGTTCGAGCCCTGTGTCAGGCTCTGCTCTAGCAGTACGGAGCCTGCTTGGGATTCTCTCTCTCTCTCTCTCTCTCTCTCAAAACAAACAAACTTAAAAAATAAAAACGTTGTCTTAAAAAAAAGTATTCTTATTGAAATATAATCTAGATACTCAGAATGTAGAACACAATGATAAAAGGAGATCTAATAAAATGTAACATCCATAACATTTACTTCTGAATTACTGAGTCTTACTTGGTGAGAACTCTGATAAACTTCAAGTACTAGAATATACTCTTAAATTTTTTTTAAAAAAATTTTAATGTTTTTTATTTATTTGGAGAGAGAAACCGAGAGCATGAGCAGAGGACGGATGAAGAAAGAAAAAGAATCCAAAGCAGGCTCCAGGCTCTGAGCTGCCAGCACAGAGCCTGACACGGGGCTCAAACCCACAAACTGTGAGATCATGACCAAAGCAGAAGTCAGACATTTAACAGACTGAGCCACTCAGGCACCCTTAGAATATATTAATACCTAAAATTTGTCTTTGTTTGGTATTCTTTTCCCAATCTTTCATCAATTTAACACATATTAATTGAACCATTGGGGAGGCCTGGTGGCTCAGTCAGTTAAGCGTCCGACTTTGGCTCAGGTCATGATCTCATAGTTCAGGAGTTCGAGCCCCACGTTGGGCTCTGGGCAAACAGCTCAGAGCTTGGAGCCTGTCTCCAGATTCTGTGTGTGTGTGTCTTTCTCTCTCCCTTCCCCTGTTCATGCTCTGTCACTCACTCACTCTCTCAAAAATAGACATTAAAAAAATTGAATACAAAAAAAAAAAAAGAACTTGAACTATGGATGTGTAAAAAAGCATTTCTTCTGTTGCATTTTTTTCAGGTGAAATTCACGTAACATAAAAGTAACCATTTTTAAGTTTACAGTTAGATGATGTTCAGCAGTTCACAATGTTGTAAAATAATCACCTGTGTCTAGTTCAAAACAAAAAGCATTTATGATTATTGCTACCATTTATAAAGCTGTATTATACATTAGGTAGCATCCATGCAATTTCTTAATTAATAAAACAAAGGCATACAATTTTGATTTTAAAGGTAAAGAAATAAAATTTAG
This sequence comes from Proteles cristata cristata, assembly GCA_017311185.1. NCBI lineage: Eukaryota > Metazoa > Chordata > Mammalia > Carnivora > Hyaenidae > Proteles > Proteles cristata. The sequence continues at coordinate 1,177,364 of JAESUZ010004150.1, read as the reverse complement.
ATATCTCAAGTAATTTACTAAAGATCATACACATAATTTGTTGCTTGGGTATCTGTTTCTGAAAGCTATTCCATTCCTTTGTGCTAAGCATACCCTCATCCAGCTCACCTTTTATTAGTGAATGAATTTCTAAGGCAGGCAGGCTTTTCTGTGTGCTGGCAGTAATGTTGCTGCTGTTCTAGTGTGCTATTTCAGAAAAGTATTATTTGAGAGCTTGCATAATATAAACTCCTAAAATAAGCTTAAATATTTTCTTGAGATTAAAAGTTTGTTGACTATGCAATTATATTTAGCAACCATGCCATACAAAGGAGCTGTTTGATTTTCTTTATCTTTTCATTGCTTCAGGTATGCTTCTTCGGTAAAAGATGGTTCCCAGTATTTTGTGCTCCTGATTGTGACAGATGGTGTTATCTCCGATATGGCTCAAACCAAGGAGTCCATAGTCAATGTGAGTAGGGATCATTCAGTCTTGAGCTGGCTAAGTGACAGCATGGTGCTTTCAACCTAAGCTGAAAGAGTTAACACTAGTTGACTTAATAGAAACAAAATGCTCATGCTTTTGCAACTGATTGCATTCTTAAGCTTATCCAGAGAACTCAAATGCATATGTACCATTAATTCATAAAGACTAACCTAAGCAGTATGGGTAATTGTGTCATAACAAAATTATTTTCCTCCCAAAATAAAAACAAATAAGATTGTAGCATCACCTTCATGTGCATGAGTGTGTTTACCTCTACCAGCTGAATGTGGTTGTACACAATCTTACAATTTGTACAGAGTATTTCTTATTATTTACATTTAATTATAGGAGAACTGTATTAAAATTCTTATTTCTATACAACTGAAAGGGACTGGATTTGATTCAAAAACCATTCTTGTACAATTCCTAATTACTTATTTTTATGATTATTTGTCTTCTTTATTAGATTATAATATATAAAATCTGTATTTTTTTTTTGAGAGACGGCATGAATTGGGGAGGGGCAGAAAGAGAGAGAGAGAGAGAGAGAGAGAGAGAGAGAGAGAGAATCCAAAGCAAGCTCCACACTGTCAGAGCGAAGTCCAATGTGGGATTGAACCCATGAACCATGAGGTCATGACCTAAGCTGAAGCTGGACACTCAACCAACTGAGCCCCCCAGGCCTCAGTTGTTAGTGGCGTTAGTGTTCACTTGAAACTAGGAATTTAATAATTTGGGCTTAAACTAATAAGATGTGGCGTATTGAGGAACAATTTTCATAATTCGATGACCTTCATAGCTTAAGATGTGGTTGCTGTGTGCCATGTCTCTGTTACTGGATCTCACATTCTGACCATTAAGTTATTTAAAATGATTACATTGTTTAAGTGATACAAATGATGGGAAAATATGCTGTTACATCAAATATTTAATATCGCTCACAATCTCATGGATATCTAATACATAAATTAATCTTCTAATAATAACTTTCTGTAATTATAATTTGTATTCACTCATTTATGATGAAAATTCTTTCCCTAATCTTGGGTATAAGTGGTATAGAGTAAGGTGCTACTCTTTCACAAATATAGTGCCATTTTTTTCCCTTAAATCAGCTCAGAGATTTTTGGTAAGAGAGAGAACATGAATAAAATGTCCAGAGATACCCACAGTCAACTTAGGAAGATGTTGGCTGAGAACAGCAAGTGAAAGCAGATGTTCAATACATTTTATTTTTCATACTGTCCAAGGCTAGTCATTCCCAGAGAATGTTCCACTGAATAAGTGTATGTACAAAGTTAGTTCAAAAAGAATGAGTAGAATCAAGCATATTTTTGTGATATGTTCAAACCTATTTTAGTGAACATCTGTGAAAAAATATCAAAACAGGATATTATTTTCTTCTTAAATTGTAGTTCTTTTCTTAAGAAGTCAACTTCTTAATTGTGAACTTCTTGTATATTCTCTTTGAAGGCTTCAAAACTTCCAATGTCAATAATTATAGTAGGTGTTGGACCAGCAGAATTTGATGGTAAGTAATAAAATTTCAATAGTATTTCTTGGGAGTTTATTTCCTCTGATCCATCATGCTGTAAGATTTCTTTCACTCATTTTTGTCTATAAGAACCTGAATATGAATATGGATCTTTATATAATATCCATGTTCACATAGATATAATGTAAATATCTCGTGAGGAAGTCCATTCAGTAGAGCAAATGAAGAGATTGTCTTCTGACTATATAGCCTTTTTCTCTCCAGTATCAATTAATTCAACATATAACTTTCTATTCCATTAGCAATGGTTTGTACCCCAAGATAATATTTTTTATGAGTGACAGAGTGATAAATGGAGTTGTTATTCCGAAGGCAAAACACACTCTGGGTTCACTAAAAACCTTTATGGATGAGCTCTAAATTAATAAACCATTGGACTGTGAAGAGCGATGTTAACACAAGCATAATATGCTAATTTAATGGATTTTCAGACACTGGATAGTTGGTAGACATTAGCTCTATAAATATATAAGTTCTGTCATACGAAAGAGCAAAGTAAAATGAAAATGGAACTGACTATCTGAGATTTAATGACGCTTTATAAAATTATGCTAAATTGAGTTACTGGGTAGTTCTCTGGGCTCAGTCCTTGCTCAAATGCCAATTAAGTGACTGGTGTTTGTATAACTAGTGATCTGGGTAAACTTCTTTAAGGATAATTTGTTCCCAGTCATGTGGTGAATTCCTTTCAGACACAACTCTGTGCTAGATGGCAACTGCATGACCACATGGCATTTGGCTGCTTCAGGTGTTTTTACATTAACAATGACCCAATTTAGCTTGGCGCCTTGGACATGAGAATAATTTTAGAATATTTAGAACAAGCTTTGATACATTACAGGTTAATTTAAGCACATAGGTTGCTAATAATACTATGGTCATCACTGGGATGACTCTCCTTTAGCCACCAGAGCCTCCTCCATAAGGAGAGTGAGTATAGATCTGTCCATCTCAGGAAAAGCACCACAGGCAAAGCAGTTATATTGCTGACCTTAGAAATCCTTTCTTTCGATTCCATGGTTGGTTGGTCATGCTTTGCTTCATTATAATCCTCCAGTGTCTAAAGCAAAAGTCATTTAGCTCTGACTGCTGCTGCTTCTGCTATTATTTTCTATCTTTGAATACTTACATCTGATTGCATTGTACGTCAAGTATGAATTTGAGATAACCTCTCTGGAGTCAGGAAAGCTAAGGGACGTCTTTCCTGTTAATGCTTTGTGTACTTGATCATCTGCATTAATCAGTGATTGACTGTGATTCACAAACTTCACCAATTGCTAGGGTAAAATAACTCATGCCTTCTTCGGTTACCAATTGGCTTCTGCTTCAAGGATGAGTACATCCCAGGTCTCTCATTGGGTACATCCCAGGTCTCCCCAACTCCTGTGGAAGTCTGAGATTAGGTATATGACTTAACCTCATTCACTTGTTCCTCAAGAGCCTGCACACATCATGTGTGAATACAGAGCCACTGATCCTTCCTTGCATGTATTTCTGGTCATATATTTCTATTCAGAGCAGCAGGCATAGTTATTTGGGTACTCCCTCATCCAACTGCCACAGCTATTTATTTTCTTCATTTCTTTTGTTCCCAATGAATTATTTATTAGGGTTTGAGGCATGATAATTCATCATTTCCCTCTCTGACTTCCCAAACTGAATAAAAATATGTAGGAATCCCTCAGACGAAGACCATAATATAAGCGTTACTAATAATGCAGAACTGAAGAATTTGGGTTAAGCCCTGCACAAAATCAGACTTGTCTCTATTCTCCTCCCAAGATTAAATGACCTTTCCCTTCTCTCCAAGCCTTCTCTGTGCAAAGGTAGAGCCTGGTCTATTAAGCACACCACAGGGAGAAATTACATCCAAACTAAGGATAGGGCACTCGTAACCAGAGAGATTTCATAGTCAGTCCCTTCTCATTTTAGTAATCCCAGAAATCATTTAGGTGTATTTTTCCATGTGGAAAAAAGAGTGAAGATTATAGGCAAGGAGGGAAGTTGCCTTCCGAATAGAATTCCTTCCTGGGAATTAAAGTGATACTTTCCTCTGGCAAACGTGGGGACAGGGCATTAGGGTCCTGTGACAACTGACTTGTGCTTTCAACATGACAAAAGCTTTAATAAGATGGAAAAACTTTCAGGCCAGAACTAGAAAAGTAGACTATTCCTCTAGGAGACACAAATGCTTCTCTAAAGTATTTTTCTTTCTCTCCTCTCAAAATACCTCTCTTCTCTCCATGGCTAACAGGAAAAGGACAGAATACTCATGTTTCGCATAAAAAAATCTTTGACTTCCATTCAGATTGTGCTGACCCCTCAAGAGTCTTTCAGTCAGCACTTCCAAATCTGCTGTAGAGTAGGTTTATACATAACACATAGAAACTGGCATAAGGAAAGGCTGAGATAAAACATGCACAATCTGAATCTAAATCTTGTACATTTTATCAGTTAACCACCTAAATCCAACATCCAAACACTTTTAACAAGAAAGACATTATTTGCATGGGCAAGAAAGGTAGTATCTTGCCATACGTTCTCTGAAATTAGATGAATTAAGATTAACCTTTTAGATTAATGAGTATTTAAATTTCTCATTTCTGTAGTTTTAATATGAACAATTTAAAACTTTCTGTTTTAATACTCATTAAAAATACTCGTTTAACCAATGAGTTTTCACTCTGCCATAAAGCAGCTTCATTGAGAAGAAAGATTTCCCAAGGCAGGATTTCTTTATCCTTAAAAGGTAAAAAGTCAAATTAAAGCAGCATTGGACTACCTGCTTTGATCTGAGTTAGTAGAAAGGAAGAAGTAAAATGGGTTCTAATTTCATTGTGTCTCCCACAGCTAGAAAGAAATGCATCTCTGTCTCTTACAGACCTTTTTTTCTAAGAAGTACTTGTGGGGACCTGGGGCTTACCATCTCAGCCTCCTTGTGGACCAGATGCAAACCTAGAGGGTGAACGGTACCTTTCACCACTTTCACACCCTGTCTTTTCTCCTTGCTTTCAAAAATAGTCTCCAATTCTTGCAACCTGCAGCTTTTTAACCCAAAGGACGTGCTGAAAAATGGGACATATTTTATAGGATCACATTCTAATATGTAATTACCTGGATGACTGTCATTTTCCTTAACTGGAATTAAACACAACGACCGATGGAGATTGTAGGGGACTGTGGACTATGAGATCCAGATTATCACTGAATTTTGTTTTCCATTTTGAGAGTAAAGAAGAACTTCCTGTAATTGCTGGCTTGTCACCATCACTGAACACTTATGTCTCAAAGTCACATGAAAATTTTGAACAAAAAACTAACCCAGAAAGGGAATTAGCTATTGAAAGCTATTTGAGCATCGTGACACTCTTATTTACATCACTAATAAGTATAAAAGAAAAATAGATCTTATGTATGATATTTTGCATTACTATTATTATTATTTTTTTTATTATTTTAATCCCATTATAGTTAACATACAGTGTAATATTAGTTTCTGATCTACAATATAGTGATTTAACGCTTGCATACACCACTCAGTGCTCCTTAGGACAGGTGCCGTCCTTAATTCCTGTCACCTGTTTCACCCATTTCTCCACCCACCTCCCCTCAGTAACCATTAGATTGTTCTCTATAATTAAGAATGTGCTTCTTGCTTTGTCTTTCTCATTTTTTCCCTTTGCTCATTTGTTCTGTAGATCTTTGTATTTTATAAGTTAATTATAGCATACGCATTTTCTTAAATTATGACATGTATTGTATATCTAAGCAAATTATAGAATGGTAGCTCTCTATCAATTATGAGCACTAGCAATGTTCCAGCCCAGACATTGACTCATGAACACCTGTATAAAGGTAAAATTTAAAACAATGTTTGTAACCCAGATGCGTTATTTAAGCACTGAAGAAAATAATGAAAAGGTAAAGATTGTTTTCTGGCTGAGCAGTAGTGTTTGGAGGGTGAAGAAGCAAACATTATCATGCAAGTGGTCACTGAAGTCTGGCGAATGTCATGTGTATACAAAATGAATTATCAGTAATAGAATTATACTTTTAAACACAAATTACCATTCCTCATGTAATTAATTATTTAGAGAATTCTCACTGAAAACTTAATAAACTCTAGAAAATGTTCTTAATTGCAGCATTGCTTTACTTTATTACCAGCTGTCCTAATATATCGCAGCGTTCACAAATACCAGCTAGGCTGACCTATGTAATGTTAAAATTATTTCTTAACTAACAAAAAAATCATCCTTCAGAATAATCACACTTTATTCAATCAACATGATAGAGCAAATACCTCTTTAAATTAATGGATTCAAAATCCATTAATAAGGTAAAAATTGGGCAATATGGACATACAGTTTTGTAGTTTCTTTCTTTTTTATTTCCTTAAATCCAAGTTAGATAACATACAGTGTATTTGTTGTTTCAATGAGAGTAGAGTTCAAATTGTTACTGGAAATTCTGTGATTACTGTCAAGTTTCTTATTAGAAAGAAAACAAAAGTTAACAAAACAAAAGTGATTAGCACCAATTGCCCCATCAGTGAGGTCAGCATATAACCCAGAACTGAGAACGTCTAGGGTGGGGAGGTATACCTGTATTACAGTAGCTCTTCCAGTTTGCAAAGGGTCATGATGAGGTATTGGCTAGCTTTCTTTCTTTTTTTTTTTTTTAATATTTTTATTTATTATTTATTTCTAGGAGAGAGAGAGAGAGAGACAGCGTGAGCAGGGGAGGGTCAGAGAGAAAGGGAGTCACAGACTCCCTAATAGGCTCCAGGCTCTGAGCTGGCAGTCAGCACAGAGCCCCATGCGGGAACCCACGAACCGCGAGATCATGACCTAAGCGAATCGGACGCTTAACCGACTAAGCCACCCAGGCGCCCCTTGGCTAGCTTTCTTCATTTGTAACCTTTACGCTCAGTCAAATTCTGTGGCAGACACAACTGAGGAGATGGGATCAACAAGCCTTCTGCCCTGACATAGGACACGTTGCTGCTTCATACATCTTGATATCCTACCGCCTGTATTGTTTTAGTACATGACTGAAATGCACTGGATAAATGGTCTTATTTTATTTTAAAGCCATGGTTGAATTGGATGGAGATGATGTAAGAGTTTCCTCCAGGGGAAAATATGCCGAGAGGGATATTGTACAGGTAAGAAATTTAATGGAAATTATTTATTTTGTTCATTGTGAGGACCCTGCCCTCTCTGATTTGTAAATAAACAACTTACAGTGAAAGCAGAAATCTCAGGTTCTGTTTAAGTTAGTTGATTGATTCTCCATGAGATGCGTGGTAAGTAGGACCTAGAATAAGTACCTGATGATTTTCTCTTCTATTTCATATTCACCATACATAAGATAGAAATATTAATATGTGTCTTTTCCTACTCTAATATTATCAGAAAATACCACAGAGGTCTTTGGTAAAATTAGAAGCTAGAAACATAACAGACTTTTCAATGATGCTTATCCATTATGTACTCCTCAGTAAACACTAAGGATGTTTTAAGACAGCTGATTAAATTTCAGTGTGAATAAATTTAGTGAAGGAAAATAAAACTATAGATATTTACATATTTCTCCCTAGACTGTGGTTAGAAAAGTGGAGAAATAGATTTTAAAATTAGGTAATATAGAAATTATATGTAAAAATATAAATAGAATATAATTTAAATGTAATTATATACAGATACATAATAATGTATGATATATAATAACATAACATAACAACCTTAATATCACTTACACTTCTTAAAATCAAGAACAATATGTAACTAATGCCTACTATTCTGGGAGTGAAGGGAAAAATCGCAACCAATCAATATGGTTCAAACTTTTCATTGAAAGCAAGCACTTAAATCAACTAAATGGCTACATACTTTAGGGTTTCCATATCTTTTAGGATTTTATAAGGAAAAAAAAGGTGTGAAGCACACTTTTTTAAATGTGAAAGCAAAAATCTCAGCACCGTTTAAGCACATTCTATGAAAGTTTTTGAAGGGACAAACAATGAATGGACTTCAGTGTTATCTCCTAAATAACAACCCATATTTTCACCCATCCATAAAGCAGTCATTAAAAGAATCCCACAGAATTTAAAATCCTGCAGAATTTGGTTCAAATCTCAATTAGTCCACTGTGATCACTTGAATGAGCTTTCTAAAATTCATTGGCAATGTTGTCAAGATTAAGTAATACCATGTATGTAAAATACATTTCTGAAATAGAACTCAGTAAAGGACAATAAAAATGATTAAAATAACTTAGGAGAAATATAAAATAATCTGTAAATATGTTAATATAGAGATTAATGTTCATGAAGATTAAAAAAGCATTGTTCTTTATCAGGCAGCAAGATTAAATTAAAATAGAATCTGTGTAACAGGTTTTTTTAAAGATAATTAAATATGATTTAAACTTTTTAACCTAATGTTCTTGGTAGAGTGAAAAGCACACACACACAAGAATGATTAGGTTAAAGCACCTGAGAAACGGAACATGATGATGTGGTCATTTATTTAAGTATCCCATGGTGTTTTGTTTTCATAATTAGACACATGATTATTCACCTTAACCTTATTAGCATAATTATAGGTCTAAGTAATTACACTTTATCTAAAAGCTCTTCATAATGTCTGACTCACAGTTTCCAAAAAATCAAATTACTGAAGGGAAGTATGAATTTGAAGTTCTTTGGAATGTGTTACGTTGCTATTGTAATGCATTTTTCAAAATCAGTAGAAGCAACCTCATATCTCATAGCATCATCATGATGCTTACGGGAAACTTGTTACTATTTTCTTCCTTTAGAGGTAGTTAAGCTTGCACACATCGTTAAGGTTACCTCTAAGAGGCTAATCAGTTTTGTTAGTGAAAAACAATAGTCATGCCTGTTAGCGTTTATAAAATAAAAATACCCCTGATTATGAAAGTATTTAGTCTCTTAATGGAAATACTACACTGGGGAGAATATTGAGATTGAGATACTCAGATCTATGAAAGTATAATATTGTCACTCTAATCTTGAATAAATCAATAAATCTCTCTGAGCCTTCATTTCATTACCTCTAGACTTCAATTTCTTTGTCTCTGCTCTTTTCATGTTGTGAATCTGAGAGGAAGTAACACATGAAAATTAATTACTAACCAGTATGAGACATATAATCATGTTTTTTCTCCTTGAAAGTCAGAGTCCATGAGACAGACCAGCCTGCCACCTTAAAGTGACTTGGAGATCCCTAAAGATCCTGAAGATACCTGGGGATATAACTAAATATTCAAGGAATCCTACTACATAAAGTTGAACTAAAGTAAAAGAGTCATTGGATATTGCAGATACTGAATAGGAAATTAAAATGTCGACAGAGAATTAGTAGCTTCTTCAATGACTGTGACTTCTTGACTTACATGCCTACATTTAGTTAAGGCTATTTAGTAGACCCTTTCTAATTTCATAATTAGGAATAGAAGTTCCTAAGTGGTGATTGGTCTTTTCAATATAGTTGGCAAGGTAACCATTACATATTGCATTGTGTTGAAGAAGAATTAGCATTCTCTCTCTCTCTAAGCCTCTAAAAACTTTAACAGCATCACAGTTTTCCAGGTTCTACCATCCACTAAAACATGATTTAAATTAGTTATTTTCAAGAATAGAAGTACTTTCCGGGTGCCTGGGTGGTGCAGTCAGTGAAACATCCGACTTCGGTTCAGGTCATGATCTCATAGTTTGTGAGTTCGAGCCCCACATTGGGCTCTGTGCTCACAGCTCAGAACCTCGAGACTACTTCAGAATCTGTGTCTGCTTCTCTATTGCTCCCCCATCCATGCTCTCTCTCTCTCTCTCTCTCTCTCTCTCAAAAATAAATAAAAATACATTAAAATTTTCTAAAAAATAATAAAAATATTCGTGAATATTTAGAATAGTGGAGTTGCCAGGGCACATCAAGGATAATGTTGTCCATCTTTCCATCATCATAAAATATTTAAGCCATCACAGTCAATATCTAAGCCATCACCTCAAATACTACTGTCTAAAATATTATCAGAAAATAGGGTCTGTTTAGGCTCTCTTACCTTTTGACTACTTCCAATTTCTTATATGTTGAAGCTAATCAAGTTAATGCACTGCAGATGGAACCCGATTTTTTTTAAGTGGGCAAACAAAACCCTATGGTTGCAAATAATAACAAAAGCCAGAGGTAGCTGAGTTTTAGCAGAAAGTTGAGGGTGGTGGATGGAGTTCTCATTATTATGTGAAACCTTAAGTGGCTTCCAACTTCATATAATAATAATGAGTCATTCGTTAACTCCATTGTATGCTAGGCAGGTACTTTCACTTAATCCTTAATTGATCTTATGCAGGTACTTTGATTTCATTTTATAAAAAAAAAAAAAAAGAAAGAAAGAAAGAACGAATGAAAAAGAAAAAAAAGAAATGAGTTTCACTTCTTTTTGTCCATGGTCATGTAGCTAGTAAGAAGTAGAGACAGGATTTATCCTTAAAATGTCTGATTCTAAAATTCTTAACACAAATTAGTATAACTTTGATTCTAAAACCTAAACATAGCATTTAAGAGTCTCCATAATCTGACCCCAGTCTTCCTCTTTAGCTACACACACACACACACACATGCACACACACACACTTTGTCTAGACAAATAGGACTACTAGCTGTCTTTGAGTCACACATTTCCATTGTTCTTGGTTTTATTTCCTCTTATTGTTTCACCTGGAATTCTCTTCTTCTTTATCTGTGCTGGTTAAAAACCTACATTTTGAAAGTTCCCAGTATACAGCCTTGCACAATGCCCTCTCTGTGTACACTCCAGCTAATTTCCCCTCTTTGTCAATTTATTCAGATTATCACTTTATATCTTCCTAAAATACGGTCACATTTTACTTTATAGTAGTTTATAAATGAGGAAGCAGAGGGAGAGGGTGAGATGTTCAACAACTTGTGCAAAATTATTTAAGTCATAAATGGTAGATCCAAATTTCCAGTTGAGTCTGATTCTAAACTCTGAGTTCTTTCTGTTACAACACACCTACTCTCCTAAAAGTCAAAATTCTAATGAAGATTATTAGGCTCTGTTTCCCTTTTCATACTACTGTAATGGTTTATACATCAGGGTTAGATCAATTTAGGTTCAAATAATGACTGATACTAATAACTATCTGACCTTGGGTACATTAACTAAACTCTCTAAGTTTGTTTCCTCTTCTATAAATTCAAAATATGGGTAACATGCTAATAAAAATTAAATGAGATATTGTACTAAATTTTCTCAGAAAGCTTGTTACCTAACAGTTGTTCAATAAGTGCATTAATACCAATTTTTGTTGGTATAAATATAATTAGTGAGTATGTGGGCATAGTCCAGTGCAAAGGCATTTTTCATGTCAGTATTTCATAGTAGCTACACCTTGACATGGAACACTATAGTCAGCCTTGTGTGTGATTATATTCATTGCCTCAAGAATGAATCTCATCTGACTGTAGTATAAACAGTAAGCAAGATGTGATCCTATAAATGAGTTATATTCTTAAATCAATATATGTAAAAGCTTCCAATATTTGTTTGTTTGTGCTATGGATTGGCCATTGTGTACAATGCAATGTCATTTCTCCTTACTGCATGCAGCTGTAACCAGCCTATCATTTCCTTCGAAATTATATTTAAATTATATTTTCCATTAAAAGGAGAATAATAACCTTGAAGCCTTAGACTTGAAAATCACTAATGGAGCTCTGCACAGTAGGAACAATCAAGTAAAATTGAGCAGAACAGCAACTAAAAGTCCATTTGCCCAAACTGATTCAAACTTGTTTTCACAAATAGGCAAAGCCAGCCGTTAGAGCAGCCATGTGGAACATTTTCCTTGTACTGCATGGATGCTAAAAAAAATTAGAGTATCAAGGATATAGTATATTTCTACAGAACAGAATGCATTTGTTGGTATTCTTCAGATGAATGTGATAAATTAGTGCAAAGTGAAAATTGATTTATTCCTCTAGACTGAACATTTTAAGCGTGCAAGTTAATATGTGGTGATAGTCAATGATCAATGCTCATCCACAAATGTGTGAACACTGTTTTGAACAGGTCCCCAGGTATAGTAATCAGAAATGAATGATGAAAAGAGACAATAATCAGAGCAGTCTGAGAAGTTAAGTGGAAAACGGATTGTAGAAGGATGTGAGCAATAGTGTTAGAGAGGGCATATATTGTCCTGAAATCTGTAAGAGCTGACATTAATAAGAGGTCAAGGAAATGAAGAGTTACTTGTCATTTTCATCCCGCACTTAAGAGAGTACCTCATGACATGATTGAAGAGCTGAATGTTCCTTTGGAAAAAGGTTTAGATAATTTAGGTTAGTGAGTAGAAAGTTCTCAACATTTTTTTTTCTACTCCCAGCACACATGTGGGATGAGGCGTACTTCCCTTGATAACAGGAACTCCCTATGGCAGTGATTCTCACCCTGGGGGCAAGGTCCCTCAGTATTCAGGGGCCAGGCAGAATCTGTGCCCCTACTGAATAAACCTAAGTTCAATGTGATGTAAACCTTCCCCTTCAGCTGAAAACTATATCTCTTTCTTACCCATGATTTATAAATATGTTTTAAATAGGAGTAGAACTACATGTATTATGAGAATGGCAATTGTGAATCTGAGTTTTGACATCCCAGAGCATCACAACATTCTTAAAAATTAATTGTAATGTCCTCCAATAACAAAAACTAGCAAATCTTATAGCAGATGCTAGAAAGATGAAGCAATGGGTGTTTTCAAATAACAAAAAGGCCAGGAATTACTCTCTTAGATGCCAATATTGATATTGTACTTCAATTTGACAGAGATAAAATTGATAAGGATATTCCTTCTATTTAATGTTTGATATGAATGTAAACAGAAGAGTAATAAGAATATAATTTCATATTTATATTAATATATACATGTATAGGATGATGAATAAAAATACTAATGATGATTACATCGACTATCCTGTGTCATTCATATTATGAGTTGAACACGGTTTTAAGCAGTTTACATGTTAACTCATTTAATATAGCAACCTAATTGAATAGGTATTATTATTATTATTATCCTCATTTTTAGAAGAGGAAACTGAGGCAAAGAGTGGAAAATTATCTGTCCAAGATCATGTAGCTATTAAGTAGAAGAACTGGGCTCTGAACTGGGAGGTCTAATTCCAGAGTTTGGGAAAATAGGGGGTAAAAGAGAAAAGAGATTAATGTCCATGGCATGGAAGAAAAATGAAGAATCCAATGCAAATAAAAGAGCAAAGTTGAGGTAAACACACGAATGGGTGAGGTCAACTGTTTGCCGGAGGTACCATCCTTTCCCTGAAATGTAGATATTAGCCACAGATTTCTGAAAAACTGAACTCTTGAAAAAATTTAAAGGATAATCATTGTATACTAAGCATGTTGATATCTTGTTAGTAATTTATTTTTAAAATGATGTCTTTTAAAAGAAGAATGAACTAAGCTATAGCAATTATATATCTTTTTCTCATTAATCATGTCTTGTGGATTCCTCTTTTCTCACTTTTCTAGTTATCGTTTCAGAGAAAAAAATAAACCCTGATTTTGATTTATTTAACAACTTGTTGTTGTTATTGTTGTTAAAGATGTCAAGTCTTATCCAAAGCTAAATCATTTAACCTCATGAAAGTTCACATCCCCTTCGTTCTTACTCTTCTCAGTTGAAGATTACATTGCTCTGTTAGATTTCTCTTACCCTTATTAGCCATCTTCAGGGGTAAGAGCAAGTTTCATCACCTTTCTACTACAGGCTTCTAAAAGCTGAACTGAGTTTTCATCCTAGTTAGCAAGACCGGGTAAAATTATAGTCATATAGGTCGCTTCTGACTACAGCATGTCTTATTTTAAAAAGAAAAAAGTAATTTTGTGCTCTTGCTTAAAGAGACTGTTTTCACTGCATACAAGGTATTATAACTGCTATTTGATTTCTTAAAATTTTAATTTGTAAGCACCTGACCATTTTAAAACCTGCTTCTTCATAATAGTTGCTTTCTGAAAGCACATCTTGAGTAACTATGTAAATCAGAAGTAACTTTTTCAAAATAAGTTTAAAATAGTTATGGTATAGTTATAGAGATGGGGGTATGTTCTCTCTCTAGAGGAGAAAAAATAATATAATTCAGGCTGTTAAATATTATAATCAGAAAGTGCTGAACATTCTCAAATGTCTTCGCTCTGCCTTTTTCCCAAGACCTAAAATTACTGTGTTCCCAAACTCTCACAACATTAACAATTCTAAACATTTCCAAGTGGCTTCAAGAATCATCATGTCTCTGTCATTGCTAAATATGTATGTTCTTACCTTCATCAAGACTGTCTTGCTGCCCCTTGAAAATGCCAGGCACCTCCTGCCCCAGGGCCCATGTACCCTCGGCTTACCTTTCCCCACAGTGTTTCTAGCATCACTCCCTTCCTCGTTAGAATGAGACATCATATTTTAGTTGCAGCTCTAAGCACTCCCTGTTTTTCTTTCCCTAATTTACTTTTCTCCGCAACATGTACATGTTCTGACGTTTTTTGTTTTACACATGCAGCCAATATCAGCATACCCTCACTGACTGTAACGTCCTTGAACGTAGCGATTTTTGTTGGTTTTATTGACTCTTCTATCCCTAGCACTTGAAACTATGCCTGGCACAAAGTAAGTGTTCAGCAAAACTTTGCTAAATGTATTGTAAACAAATGCGTATTATGAATAGAAAAAAACAGGATGATATGTGCTCATTTGAATGTAATTTCTATGAGGGCACAAACTGAGTTGTCCTTCAGCATTGTCTCCAGGACCCTGAAGAGGGCCAGATCCATAACAGACTTTCAGTACACCTTCATGGATTGGGTGGATTAGAACTCATTAATAAAATGATTGGGAATATTACTGGATTTTTAAAGGAGAGAGGAAGTCAGGGAAGGAAGGAAGAAAGAACGAGAGAGAAAATGAATAAATAAGTATTGGTATTTCAGAGCTTACTCCTGTTTCACATTGGTTTTACAGAGATCATATGTAGCTTTTTAGATTAAAACTAAAATTTCAAATAAAATTTGCAATCCCCCTAGGAACAGAAAATCAAATTGTGAATAAATATAGCATGTTGTGCAAACTCAAAAAAAAAAAAAAGAAAAAAAAGAATCATCATTTCTCTGAGGGAAAATTGAACTCATGCCCTCAAACAGCACATTTTTGTTAACTTAAGTAACCAATACAAATGAAGAGAGAATTGGGCAATTTATTGTCAGAATATTTAATGTTGAGCTGATAATGGCTCTCACATAATTGGTAATGTAAAGATAGAGCAATTATTTTTATATATTGTAAAAATAAGAATGCTGATATTTCAATAAGAAGTATCCCAAATCTCATGTTGAATTCTTTTCCTTTTCCATTTCAAATACCAGATTAAAAATATATGTATCTGGAACATGTGGTTTGATGTCTTAGTAATAATTAAAAATACTTTACATGTGTTTAGGATACACACTTCTTTTTTTACCCTCCGTTGGATACTATTTCTGATTGAAAGCTGAACTAAGCATGTATTAACTCCATTTGACAGAAAACCGAGCCCTGAAGAGGTAAATGCTCGATGCTATTGGGAGTCTGGCTAGGTATAGAACTCAAAACTGCAGAGCACAGGTAGCGACATGATGGACCTGTCAGGAACAGGAATCTTGAATTATTGGGAAGAAGAAACGTAGAAAACAATTCCATCCCTTTTTAGATAAAGTACGTACATTAGAAAGGTTTGGTCACTGTAGTAGCTATTGGTAATGAATCAAATCTCTTTAAAATTCGTACTCATTATTTTTTTTTAAATGTTTATTTATTTCTTGGAGACAGAGAGAGAGACAGCGTGAGCAGGGGAGGGTCAGAGAGAGAGGGAGTCACAGACTGAAACAGGCTCCACGCTTCTGAGCTGGCAGTCAGCACAGAGCCCGACGCGGGGCTCGAACCCACGAACCACGAGATCATGACCTAAGCGAAAGTCGGACGCTTAAGCGACTAAGCCACCCAGGCACCCCTAAAATTCGTACTCATTATTATCCATCAACAACCACTCCAGGCTTCTTCAATTCTCAATGAAATGTTTAATGTGTTGATTTCTGTGTCTATTAAATAGTATGCTTTCTTTCTTTCACCTCTGTTGCAGTTCGTACCGTTCAGGGATTATATTGACAGAAGCGGAAACCACATTCTGAGCATGGCTAGATTGGCTAAAGATGTCCTAGCTGAGATCCCCGAGCAGTTCCTGTCCTACATGAGGGCCCGAGGAATCAAGCCATCGCCTGCACCGCCCCCGTACACCCCGCCCACACATGTGTTACAGACTCAGATATGACTGTGCTCTGAACTGCTAATGTTACTTACACATCACTTAGAACTGCTGGGTCAATGCTTTGCTCCTGGTGCTCTGTAATGAACCAGGGAATGAGATCCTTTTTTCAGTTGGTTTTCAGCAGTACTGGTTAATATGCTTTCTTGGATCCAAAATTAATTCTCTTCCTAAACCAAAACTGTAAATATGGTTGTTGCATGAGCAACCAAAAGAAAAAAAATCGTTTAAATGCTTGAAGCAAAATATGGATGTCTTTTCTGAATCTTCTTTTTTTTTTTTCTTTTGGACAGGAAACAGCTAATTTCCAATGTATTGTTGGGAAAAAGCACAAACTATGTTTTTAACTCAAATAGTGTCCTCGACTGCTGTGTGTCTAGGAAAGCAGTCTCTCTCTGTATCAATGTTTACATGTTACTACTTTTTAAATTTCAATACTTTTATAACTGTTCTTAAGAATAAGAGTTTTGAATATTGAATCCTTTGTCTTCTAAATTGCAATAGCTATAATCACAAGAGCAATATCTCTTTGAATGACTGTCTGGACAAATGCAATTGCAAACAAGGGGAGGAAAAGATACTTTCATATTTCTCAGTAAGTGAATTGTCTTACAAAGCTGCATCTGCTTAGTAATGAGTTCCTCTGCATCGTTTGCCACGTATGGGTATGGGAGTTTAAGCTTAGTGGGTGTGTATCCAGTAAGAATATGCATTTTTCACGGGGTTTGGGTTCTAAATTTAGACTGCCGTCAGTTTATGTTTTGTAATTCTCCGTAGAAATCAGAAAAAGTCAAACATCGTGAACCGTAAAATGCACAGAATATCCTTTGTGTAAAAAGTAGCGTCTTTATATTATAATGCTATTTAAAAGACTAAAACCCAGAATATTTAACTGTGAACCATGTAGCAGAAGTTTTAAACTTTTTATTCCATTCTACCTTGTCTAGATATTTTTATTCAAAGGGATACTGGCTCTGTCAATTTGGACTCCTTGTTCTCACCTTTCCATGTGGCCATGCAGGGTGCACAGGCTGGAAGTTTTTCGTGACATTCCCAGTAAAACATACACAACCTGTGACTTAGTGCACAACACATTTGTGAAATAACCTACTCCTACATATGGAACTGCCTGTCCACAATTAATTGTAAAGAGTTTTTGCATGTACAGTTTTTACAAGAATTACAGTTTTGTGACGTCGTGTCTGAATTAAAGCATTTCTTTAGAACAAATGGCCTTAAATTCTCACAGAATTCCTGGAAATGATTGTGAATTGCCTTCAAATAATAGAAAGGTGTATTTTTTTTCTTTTGTGTCAACAATGTCACTGCTTTATAATATTTTTCCTTATACCCTATTTACTACTTGGTTTATTTCTACTGTATGTTGTTCTCTTTGTCCCAAGTTGACTTAGGGTGACTTTTATAAGCATGAAACTATTTTACTGAAAAGAAAAATATATACACCCACATATCTCACAGTATCAATGTTATATAATTATGTAATAATAAATTGTCCATTTTTAAGTATGTATTAAAATCTTTAAAAGGATAACTATTTGCTCTGTAAATTTTATGTGTGAGTGACATGGAGTGTGATGATTTCCCTTACTGATCTTAAATAATTTTGCCAGTCAGTATAGCTTGTTAACCTACTGATTTTTTTAAATTTACCTTGACTAATCAGTCCAGAGAAACAAAAATGAATACCGTCAGTATTCTTTCTTGTGAAACATCGGTTATTTTTCTTTGAACTCATTAGAGAAAATGAAAGATGTCTTTCTTTTTCTTTTTAATTTTTTTAATGTTTATTTTTGAGAGAGAGAGAGAGAGAGAGCATGAGTGGGGAAGGGGCAGAGAGAGGGAAGCACAGAATCTGAAGCAGACTCCAAGGTATGAGGTGTCAGCACAGAGCCCAACGCAGAGCTCAAACCCATGAATCACCAGATCATGACCTGAGCCACAATCAAATGCTTAACTGACTGAGCCATTCAGGTGCCCAGAGAGACGTCTACTTCTTACCTAAGTAATAGTGTGCCCAAACCTAGTGGAGGCACATGGCTAAGAAACAATCTTCAGTTGAAAACCCCGCCTTTTGTAAGGTTGAGAATAGTCACTGGAAATGCATGTGATGTTAGTTCTATATATTAGGTTAGAAAATACCCAGTCTTATCTCATCATTGCATAAATAAAGAAACTAAGTCAGAAGGGACTGAGTGATTTATCTAAGACTATGTAACGAGGACAGAGCAAAAGTAACCACTTACATTTTGTGGACTGCCATTAGGAGCTTTGCAATGAAAAATCCCAGAAACAATTCATAAATGCAAACACATATCAATATTTGCACACACCAACAAGGTATAAGAGATATGCAAACATTAGATAATGAGAGACAAGAAAGGTAAGTATTGAGAGAAGAGTCATCCACCTTGCTGCCAAAAGCAGACTATGACCAAAGGCTCTGGATGCTATCCTCCCTAATCTCATTCCTTCTCTGATGAAAACCATTTTAATTCTAGGGTGAGCCCTTGGGTTTCTATTCAGACATCTCCATCACTGGTCTCACTCAGTTATATAATATGAATTCCCATTGCTTCCCAAATGAATATTAAAATCATCCAGGCTTGTTTCCTCAACCGATCTGAGTTTATCTAGAGTCTCAGATATAGTTCATACTGTTTCCTCCCATCTCTCCTTAGGCCTAGAATACACTTTTTATCTTCTAGCCCAAGTCTCAACTCTTGTTTACCATATTCTTTAAAACTTCAGGTAACAATATGTTTTCACTCATATGTGGAGTAGGGGAAACTTAACAGAGGGCCATAGGGGAGGGGAAGGGGAATAAAAAGCTAAGGAGAGAGAAGGAGGCAAACCATAAGAGGCTCTTAAATACTGAGAACAAACTGAGGGTGGATGAGGTTGGGGGAGAGGGGAAAATGGGTGATGGGCATGGAGGCTAGCACTTGTTGGGTGAGCACTGGCTGTTATATGGAAACCAAGTTGACAGTAAACTATAATAAAAGAAAAGAAAAAAAAGCCTTTAGGTAACAATAATTAGTACCTTCTGTGAACTCATCCATGCATTGCATTTTAGCATATCCATTGCCTCCTATTATTTATGAACTATTTTACTTTGTGTGGGGTATCTTGACACCTCCCCAACACCAGAGAATATGACTTAATGGCTCCAGGCTATAGGAAATTCTTTTTTTTAATTTTTATTTATTTTTGACAGAAAGCATGCGAGCATGAGCTCAGGAGGGGCAGAGAGAGAGGGAGACACAGAATCCAAAACAAGCTCCAGGCACTGAGCTGTCAGCACAGAGCCCAACACAGGGCTCAAACTCATGAACGGTGAGATCATGACGTGGGCCGAAGTCGGATGCTTAACCAACTGAGCCACCCAGGCACCCCTATAGGTAAATTCTAAAAGCTTCCCAGTATACTGTAATGTGTAACTAGGCTGTATAACTGCTGCAATTAAAGAATATGGCTCAACCACTACTTAAAAAATTCTCTTTTCCAGCATGTAACATGGGGAGAAAAGAAGAGGTGGATACAACTTTGAATGTGGTATGTGTGGGGCAGAGGCCCATAGTGGGAGTAAGGTTGGAGGGTGGGCTGTTTTGTTCTTCAGATTTAGCGAAGATAAATAGATGGACTCATATACCTTTTTTTATTACTGTAGCTTACCATCCACTTAGGACATAAAGAGATTTCTTTCATGAGGATGAGGTTGATGTGATTGTTGTTTCCTAGAGGAAAAGCAACTGCCAAAGATTTTACTGAAAAGCATGCTTTTGCCTTTCAGCTTGTGTGCATTTCAACTAGTTTATGTCTCTGTGTTACTCACATCTGTAATTGACACAAAATGACCACAAAATACTTAATAAAATCTCAGTTAAGGACCAATTTCTGTCATTAGCTCAAATCAGATACAATTCTTAATAAAGAAACAGAGCTGAGACTCAGACTGATTGTCTATGAGTGCAGGTGGTTTCACTTAATAAAGACTGAAAGGTTGGAAATCTACCTGTAAAGGGTTAATACAGTGCAGGGCTTTCCCATCAGCAGATCAGAGATCCCATACAGGCTCTTGCCATGAAGACTGGCTGAAGGCATACACCTTGCTGATGGGCTACAGGTGTACACCTTGGGGTGTACTGGGACTCCAGTAACTGTGGGTTCCCAGGAGCCAGCATCCTTATTGGTTAACCTCAAGATATCTTACAAACATTCTTTTTTTTTTTTTTAAATGTATATCTTGGCTGAAAACGATAGTAAAGCTCCACATGATAGAGATTTTTTTTCTTAAATAAGTTATAAATGCCTTTATGATCATCTCAAATTTACATTAATCACATACATCTTTTAACATCGACTGACAGAATTTCTGAGAAAACTTTCTTGCCCTGTCGGTCATTTCCATAAACATACCTACTACTCACAGAAGCAGTGGGTTCCTTAATCTCTGTATCACTAGGTGGCTCACAAGACTTCAAAGAATAAAATCAAAGTGATTCAACGTTGTTGGTTTTTCCCTTAGAATAAATACAATTCTAGATGACCTCCCCTCCTCCTAGCCATTGCTATGCTCTTCACCCCACCTCCGCTCCAAATAGTCTTCCATTTGTTCTGATGATCCCTGAAAGTCATTGAACAATTCCAAAGCCTTTCATTCCACAAAATGTAGTGCTTAGATGAAATACATGGAACTTTTAAGAATACACACATTTTATAAATGTACAGGCATAATTGTACCAAGTTTCTTTTTTTCTGAAAGGCTTTTCTTCATCAGATTCTACGATCTGATTTTGATGAGGGAAGACTTGGTATATCACCAGCATACAAATGCTGAAAACAGTTTCTTTGAAGATGTGAAAGGGGAAACAAGGGAACCCACAAATACAAGCCTGAGCTACGTTTATCACTCTTTTCATCGATGATCCTCCTGGAAACATTCATCACTCAGATTTCATGCTTCACAACCAGAATAAGGAGCCACCAAATAGAAATATTTACCGAATAGAGGGAAGGGTAAACGCCCTGTAACAAAATCATTTTTCTTTAAATTAATGTGATCCCCAACTACTATTTTAACTGTGTGGAAATATTTATTTAAATATTTAATATTTAAATATTTAATTTTAATATTTAGCATTAGTTAAAATATACTAACATATACATGAGTGTTCCCAAACAGAATGATTGTACTAAGATTATTACTTGATGACATACTGGTTCTGATTCCTATCAGACTTCTGAACAGTTTTAGAAGAACCATCTTCAAGGGTTGTTGCTATTTAATACTTCATCAAATCGCCTTCAACCCTATCATTTGTCATTGTTCTTACTACCTGGGCCTTGGAAATGCTCTGAAGGTCAAAATCCAAGAGAAAGATGACCACTGAGCTCTTCCCATTGAAAGAGCAAAAGCAAACTATTTTAAAGATTTGCTCATTTAGTTTTAAAGCAACAGTGGCCATGACCTTGCGATTTTCTCATCACAAAGTTATTCACTCACTTAATTTCCATGAAACAGGACTGCCAGACATTCTTAATATATTTAGATAAGCTGATTTCATCCAGATAGCATTTTCTATTAGTCAAAGAGGTGGATATCACTGACCTTACAAATTAGGAGGAAGGATGAAGGAAGGAATATGCTTAGGGCTGACTTAAAAATAGCTTGTCTTTCAGAGATCGTCCTCACCTTACAAAATAAGCTAATAGAAATTATAAAAAAAACTGGTAGAGTAATTTTACAGTGAACAACTGGTTTGATAACTCCTACAATTTTCACAAGATAATTCTGACAAGCAACAGTAAATAAGGCGTCTATCAAATCATTTTAAAAGTATTTAAATCTGAATCTACCTAAAATTAACAAAATTATTTTATCATTTCACTTCCTATAATAACAAAATAATTCTATAATTAAGAGATGGGCAATTTGGCATGCACTAATTCTGCATCACAAGATTTAAAAGGAAATTCGGGAACTTTGAGAAAACCAAGTAGCAATGATCAGAAGTCCTCTTGGATTCATCAGGAATAGACTTTCAAGTACCTAAAACATTATTTGGACCTAATACCAACAACAGAAAAATCTATGATACCATTTTCAAATCCTGACTTGGGTCATCAAATGGCCGTCTGAGAAGATGAGGAATTATAGGTAGTTTTAGTTTTTCATTTATTTTCTGAGGGTGCAGAGCAGTTTTAAATCAATGATTTGAAATCTAAATCCAATGGATTACATATGTGCTTGGCATTTTCTATAGGCTTGTTATTAAATCACTAGAATTTTCACCAGAAGGAGCATAACTCATTCCCACATCGCATATTAGAGTCAAAACTGACACTTAAATGTATAGTCCTAATTTTTATCATTTATATAATGGGGTGATCATTCCAAAGGTC
This sequence comes from Proteles cristata cristata, assembly GCA_017311185.1. Taxonomy (NCBI): domain Eukaryota; kingdom Metazoa; phylum Chordata; class Mammalia; order Carnivora; family Hyaenidae; genus Proteles; species Proteles cristata. Next base: position 1,154,509 of record JAESUZ010004150.1, on the reverse strand, counting down.
CTTAAAGCATTATCCTTCTGTGGTCCTCTCAATGACAGAAGTTGTAATTGGAGCACACCCAAAAACTCGACCCTTTAAGATCCTGCTAGGATGATTTTATTGAATGAAACTTGATATATAATGAGCTACGAAGGCGACTTCTGAGGCAGTGACCAGCAAGTAAGAAAGCTCAGCTTCTTATTTAAAACAGAAGGTTATTAGCTTACCCATTAGTCTAAGTCAGTCACATGTTTTCACCATTCTCTTCATCTGAGAATCTGGAGTTTCTAGGAAAGATGAGAGTAAAAGCCCAAGTCCTATTGCTCTGTGAAAGTCTTTGAGTTTATGTGCACATGCCCTCATGCCTATTTTCCTGCCCTTTTTCTCCTGTCATTGATCACATTTTTTTCTAAATGTTTATTCATTTTTGAGAGAGAGAGAGAAAGGAGGGGCAGAGACAGAAAGGATGGACAGAGGATCTGAAGCAGGCTCTGTGCTGACAGCAGAGCCGATCCTGGGCTTGAACCGTGAGATCATGACCTGAGCCAAAAACAAGAGTCAGACGCCTAACTGAACCACCCAGATGCCTTGATCGCATTTTCAATTACTCGTTTGTTGTGTGTATTTCAGGTTTTTCCATGAACTGCATGATAGCAGAAAGCAGGCAAGCCACTCTTCTCTCTCTCATATATAACATAGGGCGTAGCTCTTAGCAGGACATCAGCTGAATTATTGAAGTGAATTGAATCAAATGATTGATCACTAAGAATGTTACATTAGTAACTTGGTATTCTAAGATAAACCTGAGTCACACTGTATCCAGATGGAGAGAGATCAGTAAAAATCTTGAAACAGCACCTAATCTTACTTTCCCCATATTTATTTATCCCTCCTCTAAACCCAACCCATGAAAGGTAATAAGTAGAGATTAACAGCTTCTTCCCCTCCACCTTCCCTCAGGCTTACTTAGAAGGGAAATGGTCAAAAGGCAGGCAGCAGGAGGGAAGAGATAAATGAAGCTTTGACATAATCTGATAGCCCCAGGTCCTGACTCAGGGTAGTCTGTGGCGAAAGTATTCGTAAAATGCCAGGATCCTATGTTATTTTTGCTCTGACCAAGCATCCTAAATAAGAAAAAGCAAAACAAAAGACTGTTAAGCCCAGATCTTACCTTAAAAATGAAAGTGGCAAGAATTTATACTTAAAATTTTTTAACATTTATTCATTTTTCAGAGAGACAGAGAGAGAGAGAGAGAGAACAGGTGAGGGGCAGAGAGGGGGAGACACAGAATCTGAAGCAGGCTCCAGGCTCTGAGCCATCAGCACAGAGCTCAATGTGGGGCTCGAAAATACAAACTGTGAGATGATCATGACCTAAGCTGAATTCGGACACTTAACCCACTGAGCCACTCACATGCCCCAAGAATTTATATTTTAGATGCAGAAAAGTATAGTGTAGCCTCACTTCTGCCTTCTGTCTGTGCTTTGTGTATTTCCAAGTGATTATCCATGTTTGTGTGTGGGATGGTGGTGAATATATACCTTCACTCATGCACGTACCTGTAGGCATCAGTAAATGTGAGGGCACTAAACAAAGACATTTATTACAGAAAAAATGACAATGCTTTACAAGCATTAATTGCCTTTCCTGGTGTTGATTATCCTGGGGGAAGAATTCCTAGCCTGTATGGAATGTGGACAAGAACACAGAAGGTTAGAACTTTGCAATTGCATTCATAATAAGACAGGTTGACTTGCAAATCCTACTGTGCTAATATTTATGATTTGTAATGTATTCTTGCATCCTCTGCTTAGCAACAAGGGAAAAGGGCTTAATGAATATGAATTTGGCAGTGGGGAAGAAATGTGAAGGACTATAGTTATTACATATTGGCACCTTGGCTCAGAATTCCACCCACTATTTGATAAGGTTGAATTCTATTTAACTTTCTAAGAAGAAATGAAAAAATATTCAAAATCTTACATGCATCTTCCCTTCGATACTCTATTTCCTATAACTATTTCCAAACCATAACAATTTGGTTTAGTGGTTAATCACTTACATATCACTGTCTCAAATGTAACGTCCATCTACATCTGTCCAAACTCTGCTCACCCACAGAGTCTCAGCTCAAGTGCTGCTTTTCACCAGTGCTTTTTCCTGCATTCCCTAGATTACTAGGAATCAATGCCTCTTTTTCTCCAGGCTCTATATACATATTCTGCTTATATTTGCAGTGCAGAGGTCTCGCTGCCCTAACACTATAGGGGCTCAATCTACATCTGAAGTTCAGTAACAGGAAGTCCATCTGCCTAAACAGGTGAGTCACATTCTCTAATATGATCTTTGTCAGATAAGGATAATCTTTATCTCCCTTTATCTGCTTTACTTCTTTGTCCTATTTTTCTTTGCTTCAGAGAAGAAGAAGGTGTTATCCAGTCTCTCAAAGACCAATGAGTTCCCTGCCTGCATTGTTACCCAGTGTCCTCCATGGCTCTGCACAGCCACTCTTGACTTGGGTTCCCCCTGCCTTGCAGGATAGAATCCACAATTCTTAGTTCACGTTTTCTCCTAAGGCAGATTCCCAAACAAAATCTTGGGTGCATGCAGTTTATTAGGGGGATAATCTACAAAGTGGTAGTAAGAGATTTGGGAAAGGAATGGAAAGGAAAAGAGGGAAATCCATTACATAGATATGTTATCAAAGTCACTGGAAGCAACAAGGCTCCATGCCTGCCTCCACACTCCTAAGGATCATGTAGAATGCTTCTTAGAACTTTCCACCTAAGGATCACCTGGAGAACTATTTATCTGTAAGCTCCTGTCTCCTGTTGGTTGGAGTAGCCTACACTTTTGGGGCTGCTCACACATGCTTGAGAACTGGGTATTTTAACATCTATGTCACTGGAGCCTTTCTGGGGCAAAAAGGTAAAGACGTGTAGTACAGGTTTGAGGTCAGACATTGTGTGCATAAGGTGAGTGGAAGCCTGCATCAAGCCAGCCATGGCTGAAATTCGAAGTGAGGCTAAGAGGATGAGTTGGGTCACCAGAGGAATAGGCAACACTGGGCCTTCGAGATTCAACAGTGAGTGGGTTGTTTTTGTTCTGTTTTGTTTTTACCATCTTTCCATCTTTCTTTTTCTTATGTTTATGTTTCTACCTTCACTCTTTCTTATTCTTATGTTTAAGATTGCTGTTTTGATCACAACATTTACCTGAGTTTATATTTCTGCTTCTCCAGAAACAGGCTTTGAATTTTCAGTGGGTGGGCCTCCTTGGGGTAGTGCTTGTAGATGGGTAAATCTGTCTAATTCTCAGGTGGCATATTAGCGAGTCCTTTTTCCAGAAGTCACATTCATCAGTTTGGAACTGATAGCTTTCTTAGTGATAAGGTTGCAACTAGTGTTACCAGATAAATACATCATGTTTAATTAGATTACAAATTAAAATAAACAATGAATAATGGTTTAGAATAAATATATTCTAAATATTGCATGGGACATACTTATATTAAAGCATTATTCATTGTTTATCTGAAATTCAAATTTAAGTGGGTATCCTATAATTTTACTTGCTAAATCTGGCAAACTGTGGTAATTTCAGTCTGATAATCAAATTTGGGTATTTTGTCGATTAAGAGTTGATGTAATTAATTACTGATACATTTAGGCTAATAATGGGCATCTTAATATTTCAAAAAAAATTATTCCAATCATGGTCAATTTTTTCTTCCTGACTTATTTTTTATTAACCAAGAATTCTTTATTTCATTACACAATTACCAATCTATTAGCCTCTTAGTTATATATCCTTTTGTTATTCATTTAGTGTTACTAGAGATTATTATATGTATCTTACTTTAATAAATCTAGGTTAATTAGTATTTATAGTGTATCCCAGAATGCCAGGAATGTAAATTCTTTAACTCTGAAATTTTGTAATTTTGTTGAAGTGTATATGAATTCTACATATTTGTTAGGCTCTACAAGATACCATGATTAAGTTTGTACGGTTAATATTAATTTATACTTACCCACATGTCTTTCCCAGTTTTCATTACTTCTTGCATTACTTTTTTGTAAATGTTTTGTTTTTATTTTTGAGACACACACACACACACACACACACACACACACACACACACACAGAGTGTGAGCAGGGGAGAGGCAAAGAGAGAGAGATACACACACAGAATCTGAAGCAGGCTCCCGGCTCTGAGCTGTCATCACAGAGCCCGATGTGCGGCTCAAACTCCCGAACGGTGAGGCTTGAACTCATGAATGGTGAGATCATGAGCTGAGCTGAAGGTAGACGCTTAACCAACTGAGCCACCCAGGCTCCCCACTTCTTGTATTTCAATATTTCCATCTGAGATCTTTTTTTTTTTTTGCCTTAAGAATTACTGTATTTTTTCTTTTATTAAGAATCTACGGGGGCGCCTGGGTGGCTGAGTCGGTTAAGCGTCCAACTTTGACTCAAATTATGATCTCAGGTTCGTGGGTTCGAGCCCCGTGTTGGCTCTGTGTTGACTGCTGGCTAAGAGCCTAGAGACTGTATTCGGATTTTGTGACTCCCTCTCTCTCTGACCCTCCACTGCTCACGCTGTCTCTATCTCTCTCTCAAAAATAAATAAAACATTTAAAAATTAAAAAAAAAAAGAATCTACTGGTGGCAAATTCTCTCAATTTGTGTTTTTATGGAAGGGTCTTCGTTTTGCATTCACTTTTGAAGGATATTTTCTCTGTACACAAATTTTATGATGTCACTTCCTTTTTCATTATGCACCTTCAAGTCAAAATTCCTGTATCTTCTCATTTCTATTGTTAAGAAATGAACTCTCTAGGACCTATAGTTTATCCTTAAAGGTAATGTGCCCTTCTCTTTCCATAAAAAGGTATTTTTGGCTTTTGGTATTCAGCAACTTTACTATAATGTACTTTTCCTTGTTTTTATTTTTATTAGAGCTCCTGGAAATTATGAATTAATATTTTTTATAATTTTGAAAAATTATCAATGATTATCCTTTTAAATATTCCTTTTGAATCATTCTCTTTTTCTCCTTTCTGGGCTTTCAGTTACAGGCCCTATAAATTATTATACACTTCTAAAGTACATCCCATCTATCTTTCTCTATGTGTGTCAGCTGGATATTTTTCATTAATCTATTTTCTATTTCATTAATCTTCTTTTGAGTCCAATCTCCTGTTAAACTCATTTATTAAATTCTCAATTTCAATTATTGTGTTCCCTATCTCCATGTGATTAATTTTATAAATTCCAATTCCTTAATGAAAATTGCTACCATCTCTTCTACTTTTTCAGCCTATTAACCATAGTTATTTTAAAGTTTATATCTGATAATTTCATTATCAGGCATGTTGATGGATCTATTTATATTTTTTGTTTAGTCTCTTGTCCTGTCTCTTGGTTTGCCTGTTAATCTTTATTTAATACCTGAAACATGTCTACAATTTTTTTTAGAATTTCTAGAAAATATGTTCATTCATTCTTCATCGACTACTCTCTCTACTTTCCTATAGAATGAATCACACTGAGTAGCTCACTTTTATATAATCAGGTGCTGAGCTGTTTCAAGGCAGGAGTGCATAGCTGTTTGACTAATTCTACCTCTGCTTCACCCTGGCTCCTAGTGTGCAGCTTCCAAATAAGACTGTAGGTTGTCTAATAGGTTCTTTCCATCATGGCAGCTCTGAATGCTAACTTTTGTTATGTTAACTCCATGAGAGTATTAGAGTCTTGGCTGGATTCTCTCTTTCATCATAGCTGCTCTCAGTATTTTGTCTTAGACCTGTAAGTAAGTAGACTTTACTGGTTCAATCCACCCACTCACCAGATAACCTCAGATTATTTAAACCCAGGAGTAGACCTGGCCTAGGCTCAATCTGATATGCTTTTACTTTATTCTATTGTTAAGGTCTCAAACACACTGATTTTGCCAAATAATCAGTGTAAGAACACATGACAGTGTTCTAAAACTGGATTATAGTGATAGCTGCACAACTTTGTATGTTTACCAGAATAAATTAATTTTACATTTACAATAGGTTAATCTCATGGCCTATAAATCATACTTTGACAAAACTTTTTTTTTTTTTAATCTAGAGAAAAAGTCAAATACTATGACAGGAGCTAACATTAAGAGACATTACTCTAAAAGAATTACCTTATTTTTTTTTACTTGCATTCAGTCTCAATTATTTTAGATAATATAAAGCATCAGTCATTCCATAAGTCATCCATCATCTTATTTGCTTCATATCTTCCTGACCACTTCAAATTTTGGGGTAATAAATTTATGAAAGGTATAGCAGCTCACCCAAACTCCTTCTGTAACTCACTACTCTTCTAATTGGATAATCGTGGGATGAATTTATGACAAGTCTGCAGAAAGGAGCACTGACCAGGGTATTTTGAAAGGACCCTGGTAAAGAGAGCCATATGCTGGCCTATGTTCAGGAAAAGAAAGAATCAGTGAACAAGGCGAAATTCATAACAATGTTAGCAAACATTTATTAAGTTAAAATGTATGGTAAAAAACAAGTGTATGGTGGGGCGCCTGGGTGGCTTAGTCGGTTAAGCGTCCGACTTGCGCTTGGGTCATGATCTCGCGGTTCGTGGGTTCGAGCCCCGCGTCGGGCTCTGTGCCGACTACCAGCTCAGAGCCTGGAGCCTGTTTCAGAGTCTGTGACTCCCTCTCTCTCTGACCCTCCCCTGCTCACGCTGTCTCTCTCTCTCCGAGAAATAAATAAAAATATTAAAAAAAAAACAAGTGTATGGAGATAACTAAGTTGGATTGTTTCCCGGCCCCCAGTAAACATCCTCAGTGGCTGTGTTTCTGTATATAAGCTCCAGGGAATTTCAGTGCTTTGTAATTTTTTATTCCTTTTCCTTTGTTTCTTAAAGAACTTAGGTATATCCCTTTGTTTTTAAGTAAAAAGCAATGAAATAGAGGAAAATCATAAAGGGAAAATAAGAAGATAGAAGATGTACAATGTTTCATCTATTTGCTTATTTGTTCTAATTCCCTTTTGGCCAATTTTTCCTGCTATAGTTGTTTGAGAATATTACCATAAAATATTAAATTATATCATTTACTTGAGTAAATGCATGCAATTACTAAAGAGCATTATTTGAATAAGCATATACCCTATAATGAAGGTGATTAGCATCATTTTAATACACATGTTCCTCTATGATTCCTAAAGAGTCATTATCTCGAAGCCAGAGAGTATATGAAGCTAAAGCCTCACTACTCGAGGTATTCATATTGCAAGACAGCTAGAGTAGAAAATAATCATGTCTGGAAGTGTTCCAAACTGGCAGCTAAATTGGAATAACCCAATAAAACATCAATGCATTTTTAGTTATTTTTTCTCAGTGTCTGGAATTAACAAGACCACAGGGCATTTGCTGGAGATTAAAGTCTAAGAGCAGTTTCAGGACAAATCAGCTTCAAACCATTCACTTCAACTCCTTATTATACCCTAGGATGTAGTCCAAAGACTATTTTATCTATTTCTACCTATGTCTCTATCTATATCAATCTATATCTATAATCTATCTATATCATCTACCTATATTTATATTTTGTATATTTGTCTTCCCATTACTAAAATTCCCATTCTTTCTTTTTTTGAATAGAAATCTGCTCTACTGTCAGAATGATTCTACTGGTGATTTATATACTCTTCACTTCAGTTAAGGTTTGTCTTTCATCAAATGTGATCTCTGCATATTATTATATTGGTAGATCTTTGCAAGCAAAATTCTCCATCTCCTCAAAACTGGCTGCTGTCAATTTCTGTCTGACCACCCACTTTCATAATATAATGCCAATTGGATTGTGTCACTTCTCTGCTTAAAATCCTTCAATAATTTCTCATAGCCTTCAGGCCAAAATCCAGACCCCTTTGCTTGGCATACAGAACTCATAATAACATGACTGATTCCTGCCTGCTCCTTCAGGCTCATTTCCCACTACTGTCCCCATACAACCTTTGTTTTCATCATGTGGAACTTTCTGTAGCTCCCTCAGTCATCATGCTCTTGAGCCTACCGCTTTCTCATTTCAGAATTTTCCTTCTTCTCACTACCCCCTTCATCTAATTATTACCAAAATACAGCCTTCTTTTCTTCCATTCTTGTGTATATTTTTTATCACAATCTTTATGACATTGTGCTGTCATTGTGGAGCTAATGGCTGTTCTCTTGTAGGAAAACTGTTTCTTGAGAGAAAATACCAAGTTTTATTTGTCTTTACATCCCAGATTCTAGCGGTATCTGTTCATATTGAGTATTCAATGGATGTTTGTCAAGTGAATGAATGAATGAATGAATGAATAATGGTATTTGTTGTACTTGCCACAATGAGTCAAAGTAATACAGTTTATCAGCCATCTTATGGGATGAAAATCTTGATAATCATTCCAATGTCTTAGAAAATAATTCTAATGGCATCAGCTAAATCTGCATTTCGCATGTGTCTTATAGTTTTAGCCATCCTGTCCCCACTTAAAATAGCTCAAATCTCCTTCCTCTTACCAGTCCTGCTGTCTTATCAGGCTATAGACAACTTTCATCTTAGTTTTAAACCCACTATGCAAATTATAGAACCCTCAAGTGAACTAAAAATTGTTACACAGTTATGTGTCAAGCCAATACTTCATTTTATTACCTACTGAAACACTAAAACTGACAGCATATGCAGAAGCATCAAAATATAGAGTCAAGTCAGTTTTATCTGTACTTCAATACCTGATTCATATAAATTTCTTTTAAGGGATTCCCCAAAGACATGTTTAGTTTGAAATACATAGCTAAAACAGAAGCTATTTATAAAAACATTCTTACCAAATTTTTCTTTGTTCTTCTTTGATTTTTAATTGTCTTAGTCATCCCCCTTCTCTGTACATCTCATACTTCAAGTTGATTTGTTCAAAATACAGGTTATTTGTCATACCCTCGCAGTCTTCTGAATTGCTGTCTATCCAGGAATGATGACTTAGTAAAAGAGACAAGGGCATATTTTTAAACTGCTCTGTTCGTGTGTGTTCTTCACTCTGGATAAGACCTAGCTATGACTTTGGAGTTGTAACAATGTTGGTTCTTGCCATTGCCAAAAATCAATGAAATAGTTACTAATTCGTTCTGTAAGTAGTGACACCCATATTCAATCCAGAAATCCAGAAATCACTTTTAAATCTTTCTCTCCTCTTATCTATCTTATCTATATGATATCTTAAATTTCAGTTTCCTGTCAGACTTTTCGCATGTATCGTGCGGTCTCTGCTTTGGAAGGGTTCCAAATATGATGATCTATCTAAGTAACTTTCTGATCACAGAAGCCAACAATGCATAAAGTTCTGGAATGACTTCAGAAGGTCCTGTATCATCTCATCTTGCCAAAGTTAAATTGATAAGGAAAACCTGTTGTAAGATGGCCGACAGGTTAATAGGAAACACCTGTCGCTGACTAATGAGGAATGCGGAAGTAACAGGCTATACATTGTTCCCTCTACTAATGTTCTGGGCTCAGACCTCTGGAGAATGATCTCTGAGCCCACCGGTGTGAAATAAACCTCCTCCCTTCCAAGATCTCCGAATACTGCTTGATTCTTCCACCTGGTGATCCAGACCAGATTCCATAACAAAATTAGAAACAAACAAAAAAAATAAACATTTTCAATTTAAGGGATGAAAGGTGATCCAACAAAGGTGAACAGCAACAACAACAACCACAACAAAAACTGTTGAAAGGACTTGTAGATGATGATTTCGGACGGTCTTCCATGTCCTCTGCTCTCACCCAGGACTCTGCTTCAGTATGGCAATTACTCAGCAAAGAACTACTGAATTGGAGGCTGTCATACATTCACAAATGAATATGTTTTCTCACGAACTATTGTTGTGAAGTATTCCTTGCTCCTGGTTTTTCTTTAAATGTATTCTCCCAGACTATTCTACTAAACACTCCTAAAAATATATCTGAATTAAATTTTGCTCATTTAATCTTGCCCATATGGATTGTGTAATCCATTTCTAAAACCACAACTGTCTTGATATTAGTATAAATAACACTGTGTATACTATCTTTGTTCTATTATCGATTTGCTTTTATTAGATGGATTAAATAATGAATTAATACCTGTTTAACCTTAGTAGGTATATTGTCCCATGCCCTCTTAACTCCTATACATTTTATCCCAAAAGATACCATTCGGCTTTGGTGGGATAGTGGTGAGCATAGCTGCCTTCCAAAAGATGTCATTCATTTGCTTAACAAGCATTTAATGAGAACCTACTATTTTCATGAAGCTGCACAGGGAAATGGGAATCCAGTGTTAAAAAAAAAATAAATAAGTAATTAACATGTTACTGCTCTCATGGAACTTAATTCTTACTGGGAATGACACAAAACAGTAAGTTTCTAAAACTAGTCCCTGACTTGATCCATTCCAAAATATTAGTTACATATAGTCATTATTGTTAGTATAACTAGATTGTCAAAACAAAAGGAATAAACTAGACAATTTGAGGGGTGAGGAAGAGAGCAAATTTTAAGTAATTTACTCAGACATGACCTTAGTATCTTTTATTGGGGAGCTATAGATTTTTAACATTAAATTGGCCTCACATTTTTATCAGTGTTACAGAATATTATATATGGGTTAGCACTGTAACAAAAATTCTACATGGATTATTTTTCCTTTAAATGAATTTCCTAACGGTGTTTATAGTGTATTCATTTTCCCGAGTATGAAGAGATTAACGTATATAAAAAGAAACAGTCCTTTTGAAAAACCAGGTACCAATATCACACAAAATCTATGATGGAATACTCAGTTGTAAGTTTTTTCTCCTTCCCATAGGCCACTATCTGTGCTGAACCAAGGCTCAGGTAATTGCTATAAAAGCACTCTTATCTTACTAAGCCTCTTGGGTAGATAAAAATGGAACACATTTAACTCAGGTGAATGAGAAAAATCTTTAAACTTCCAGATTTTTGATATTTTTATGTGTGGGAGGGGTAAGCATTTACAGGGAACAAGCAGATTCTCAACAAAACAGTATTTTATTGCTAAACGAATGTTATTTTCCTTCCTCATTGCAGTAGGATCTAGTGACTTTCACTCACAATCGTCTATGAAAACTTTTGAAAATTCAGCAGTTTGAAGCACCAATGTGGGCAATTAGAATCACCTGATCCACATCTCTGAATGGATACAATAATAGTCTGTATTACAATGAATGTAGAATTGCATCCTTCTTCTGGGATGTCCTTGTAGAATGTGAAAATATGCAGCCTGGAAAGAGCTGGTATTTTTGGAAGAGATAAGAAGCTTTTCCAATAGAAGTCAGCTCTTATCATTCATTCATTCGTGCACACATTCATTCATCATGTATTTCTTGAGTGTCCATGTAAGGAAACAAGTGTCAATATAAGAAAGCCCCCTAACTTCCTTGAAACAATCAAGTCCCAACCCTCCCTAAAGTGCAGGAATGCTATGTTTCTCTTTCCTTTGGAATTGCTCTCTAACTCTTGCAGCCAGTGTCATACTTAGCCTTTTCTTACAGACTAAATGTCAGGCATCGCAAACACATTAGAGAATACAAATATAAATAATGCATGGCCCCTACCTTCCCTCAAGGAGCCTGTATTCCTGAGGGAGACAGAAAGAAGAGAGATGCTATTTTTAGAAAAGCCTAATACATGTTACAAGTGGATATTCACAGTATGATTAATAAAGCACAGAACATCTTTTAGATAGGTCAAGTCTAGGGCCACACGATGTCACTTTCTGAAAATGCGTAGGAAGGAGTTAAGCAGATGAGGAAGGCAGAACAGGGGAAGTATGCAGGCATTTCAGTCAAAAAGTTGCAGAGTACAAAGGCACAGAGGCATGAAACAGCACATCATCCAGGAAAATGGAAGTACTTATGTATGGATGGAGCAAAGGATATATTTAAGGAAACAGAAGTAAACTGAAAGAGTAAATGGAAAAAAATATGAAAGAACTTACATCTTAAGGTTGAGGAATTTGAATTTTATCTTAAAGTTTTGGGAGGACTACCAAGGATTTTGATCAGTAAAGTAAAAGGATCAGGTTTATATTTAAGTTTTTTTTTTTTTTTTGGTAGCTGTGGAGATCCTAGACTCAAGTAGGATGTGCCTAGAGGCAGGAAATTTGGGGGGAGATCATTGTGTTTGTCCAGACAAGACACAATGAGCGCCAGAAGGCATGATGAAAATAATGATTTTTGAAAGTGAGAAGGTAGAATGGTATTGAAAGTGATCAGGAAAGGAATTTGTGACTGAGTTTTGGAATTGAGAGAGAAGGAGGAACATGAAATACATCTAAGTTTTTGCTGGGGGGACCTGGGGATATGTTGATGCTTGGTGTAAGATGTAGGATGAAAGGGGTAAGACAGAGGATGAAGGAGGGGAAGCAAGTATTTCATTGCCAAGTTTGAAATACCTGTGCTACCTCCATATTCAATAGGCCATTCATATCAGACATCTGACACCAAGGAGGAAGTTCTGGGCTAACGAAGACTATATCGATATTTAAGTTTTTGGTGCTACCATTAGCATCCTATACTGTTGAAAAAGGTTAAAAATGTACAATTTAATCAAACAAATGTGGTAGCATATTAGAATTACTGTACAGTATCTCTCGACCCATGAAATCTAAACACAATGAAGTAAATTAAATGAAAAGACATATTTTTTTATAACGTATGAACCTGAAAATGTTAATATCTTTAAAACTTTTGTGCAGGACCATTTTAATCCAATTAAATCATATTATAAAAGGGACTATCAGGCAAGATAGAACAAGTACAGAAAATTACCATTTTTCTTTCCTTATAATTTTATTATGCATGAGGTGGGGGATGCCATTTTACAGGAGTTTTACAGAGGCCAATTCGTTCTCTCAGAAAACAAATGGAATCTAAGCCAGAGAGCTTAGATTTTAAACAGGTGATGGGAAGCCATTAAAAGTGTGTTTGTTTGTTTGTTTGTTTTTCAGTTTATTTATCTTGAGAGAGATAAAAGAGCAAGAGCAGGGGAGGAGCAGAGAGAGAGAGAGAGAGAATCCCAAGTAGGCTCTGTGTCATCAGTGCAGAACCTGATGTAGGGCCCAGTCTCAGAAAACTGTAAGATTATGACCTGAAAGATTTTATGAGGAAATAACATTACCAGACTTAACGTTATGTAAAGTTAATGCTAATAGCAGTGAGAATGATGAGAAGGAACAAGGGAAGTTTGTGATCAGGAGAGAAATTTGGTATATTATTTCAATAATCCAGATAAATTTTGAGTCAGACACAAAAGAAGAGGTAAAATTCCAGGAACTAGTAATAGTAGTATTAGTGTGTATAAAGAGCTCAGAGTTATTGAGTATTTTTCGTGTACTAGGCACTTTTCAAATCCTTACATGTATTATTTTACTTAATTCTCATAACCAACCTATGAAATAAGGATGATTATTTTTTCCCATTTTTTATGGGAGGAAACTGAGACTACAAGAGACTAAGTAATATACCCGAGATTATACAGTGCTGGAATTAAGTTATGGTGCTAAGATTCACATTAGATATGATTCTAGAATCCTTGCTCTTGACCATTATGCCTCAAAGGAATCTGTCAAAAAGAATGGATATCCGTGGGCTTTCTGAACACATGGGGTTTTTGCAGTAGTTATGAGGCATCACGTGAAATTAAAATTTCATCCAAACAATTTAGTTAGATTGTCAAAAAAGACCTGAGAAAGAAGAGGCAAAAAGTTATGTCTACATTGTTGAAAACCACTGGTTTTCTAACACCATTACATTCACTGTTAATAGTATTTGACTAAGAGTTAGGAAACATTAGTTTAATCTCTCTTCTCACCTAGCTGAGTGACCATACTATCACTGAGTCTTGGACTCCTAATTGAACGGAATCACAGACTGGACAAAATTATTTTTAAGGTTTCTTCCAGGTCTAACATTTTGTAATTCTGAATGTCAGCCAAGAGGGTGCTACAAAGCAGCTATTGCTTTGGCTACAGGGACAGAAACCCTTGAATAAGCCTGTCATCTGAAGCCCATGTGAAGCTTTGGCAGTAGTAATATGCTTGGCAAATGGTAGCTTGTGCCGAGCACTGAGGGTAAATTCAGCTGTTCTTGCCAAAAACTAATTGCCTCACTCTCTGGTCACCTTCATCTCAGGCTATTGGATTAGTTTGCTTGGGCTGCAGTTACTAATGCAGAAGTGAAATTTGAAAAGTCAGGTGAGCCTCTACAAAAACATGCTTTATTGATGCAATTAACAAGCAGTTCCAAGGCCAAAGAGAATGGTCACCTAAGGATGAGGATGTAAGTAAAATATTTGAGCATGAAGCCTTGGACAATGACAGAAGAATTGTTTATTTGCTCTTCAGAGTTTTTGTATTCCTTTCTTTTTGAATAAAATCAAATAGTCCAGCTAGGTTAAAGTAAAACTACATCTTTCCCTCCTATATCCAATTCGCCTACTATCACTCCTGAGGAGTAACCACTATATGCAGTTTCTTCATATCATTTCATAAAATCTATTCTTTTACAAGCATCTATGGTAGTCTCTCCTTCTACATACACACATTTGATTATTTTACATTCGTTTTCCTGAAACTTGCTTTCATTAATGAATATATTGGACATCTTATATACACATAGAAATAAACCCTGTTTGCTTGCTTGCTTGTTTGTTTATGGCAGCTGACGAACCATAATTGTTTGCCTGTACCAGATTTTCTTGGCTATACCAAAATGCAATACAAATCTCTAGATGTGAAGTTATGAGTTATTATTAATTTGAAGTGTTCTTTCAACATGCAGAAAAGCTGTACTTTCTCTACATATATTGCAAATAACTTTTCTATATTAATTTTTCTTTATAAAAATATTTCTGTAGTATAGAAATTTAGTGCACATATAGTATTTGGCTATTTGGCTATGAAACTATATGTGCAGTAAAAATTGTTGTCCCCTTACTGCACAGCTTCAGTTTATTTTATGCCTTTGCATGGTATTTTCATTTTTTAACATTTAAATATTTGATCCATGTAAAATTTACTTTGATATAATAGATCACAAAGGGAAGCAGGTTAATTTACTGGTGAGCTATCTGTCCCAGTGACATTTATTGGATGCTTCAGATTTCCCCACTGACATTTATACACTAAATTTCATACAGAGTATCTTCAGTCCTATTTTTGTTTATCTACTCTCTCTGTGTTTCTTTACATCAGTACCAATCTTCTTTAATTGAAGTGGAATTTTAATATGTACAAATATCTTGTATGATTACACTCTACCCTTATTCCATGTTCTTTTCTTCTTTTTTAATTAAAAAAAACTTGGGATAGGCGTGCTTAGGTGGCTTAGTCGGTTGAGCGTCTGGCTTTCGCTTAGGTCATGATCTCGCGGTTTGTGGGTTCGGCCCCGCGTCGGGCTCTGCGCTGACAGCCAGCTCAGAGCCTGGAGCCTGTTTCAGTCTGTGACTCCCTCTCTCTCTGGCCCTCCCCTGCTCATGCTGTGTGTGTGTCTCTCTCTCTCTCCTAGAAATAAAAAAAAAAAAAAAAGACAAAAAAAACTTGGGATAAAAATACAACATAGACAATAAAGTCAATAACATTGTAATAACTTTTTATGGTGGCAGATGATAACTACACTTACCATGGTGAGCATTACGTAATATATAAAAATGTTGAATCACTGTTATTCACTTGACACTAATACAACATTGTATGGCAACTATGCTTCAATAAATAAAAGAAAAGAAAAATACAAAAAATAATATTGATATAGAAAAGCCAGGTAAAAGTACAGTTTGGTACCTAATCAGTAGTTGAAAGACTATTTTTTTTAAAGTTTGAGTCTCTATTATTGGCATATAGAAATGCAACAGATTTCTGCAAGTTGATTTTGTATCCTGACACTTTACTGAATTTATGTATCAGTTCTAGCAGTTTATTTGGTGGAATCTTTTGGATTTTCTACGTAGAGTATCATGATGTCTGACAATAGTGGAAGTTTGACTTCTTCATTGCTGTTTTGGATGCCTTTATTTCTTTTTGTTGTCTGATTGCTATGGCTAGGACTTCTACTTATATGGTAAGTAACAATAGTGAAACTGGACATCTCTATCTCATTCCTGACCATAGAGGAAAAGCTCTCAATTTTTCCCCATTGAGGATGATATTAGTGGTTAGTTTTCATATAAGGCCTTTATTATGTTGAGGTATGTTTCCCTAACCTACTTTGTTCAGGGTTTTTATGAATGGTGTTGTACTTTGTCAGATGTTTTTTCTGCTTCTTTTGAAAGGAACATATGGCTCTTATCCTTTCTTTTACTAATGTGGTGTATCATGTTGATGGATTTGTGAATATTGAACCATGCTTGCAACCCAGTAATAAATCCCACCTGATCATGGTAAATGATTTTTTTATTGTATTGTTGGATTTTATTTGCTAGTATTTTCTTGAGAACTTTTGCACCCATGTTCATCAGAGATATTTGCCTGTAGTTCTCTTTCTTACTGGAGTCTTTATCTGGTTTTTATATCAGGGTAATTGTGGCTGCACAGAATGAATTTGGACAGTTTTCTTCCCTCTCTAGTTTTTGGAATAGTTTTAGAAGAATAGAATTAACTCTTTTTTAAATGTTTGATAGAATTCATCTGTGAGGTCATCTGACCTAGGACTTTACATTTGGTGGGGTGTTTTTTTGTGTGTGTAATTACTGATTTCAACTTCTTTGCTTGTCATGGGTCTCTTTAAATTTTTTTATGTCTTCCTGTTTCAGTTTTGGTAGTTTATATGTTTGTTGGAATTTATCCATTTCTTTTAGGTTGTCCAATTTGTTGACATATAGTTTTTCATAATATTCTCTATAATTGCTTGCATGTCTGTGGTGTTGGTTGTTATTTCTCCTCTCTCATGTGATTTTATTTGGATCCTTTATCTTTTCTTTTAATAAGTCTGGCAAGAGGATTATCAATTTTATTGATTTTTTTCAAACAAGCAGCTCCTGGTTTCATTAATCTGTTCTATTTGCTTTTAGTTTCTATATCATTTATTTCTACTCTACTCTTTATTATTCTCTTCCTTCTGCTGGCTTTTTGGTTTTTATTTATTATTCTTTTTCTAGCTCCTTTAGCTATAAGGTTAGGTTGTTTATTTGAGATTTTTTCTGCTTCTTGAGATAGGCCTGTATCATTCTAAACTTACTTCCCTCTCAGGAACACCTTTGCTGCATCCCAAGAGTTTTGGACTGTGATGTTTTCATTTTCATTTGTTTCCATATATTTTTTATTTGTTCTTTGATTTCCTGGTTAACCCATTTATTGTTTAGTAGCATGTGGTTTAGCCTCCATGTATTTATGGTCTTTCCAAATTTTTTCTTGATGTTAAATTCTAGTTTCATAATGTCATGGTCAGAAAAGATGCATGGTATGATTTCAGTATTTTAGTATTTGTTGAGGTGTGTTCTGTGATCTAATACATAGTCTCTTCTGGAGAATGTCCCATGTACACTTCAAAAGAATGTGTATTCTCCTGTTTTAGGGTGGAATTTTCTGAATATATCTGTTAAGTCCATCTGGCCCAGTGTGTCATTCAAAACCTTTGTTTCCTTGTTGATTTTCTGTTTAGATTTTCTGTTCATTAATGTAAGTGGAGTGTTAAAGTCCCCTGTTATTATTGTGTTATTATCAATTAGTTTCTTTATGTAGGGTATTAATTATTGTATATATTTGGGTGCTCTTATTTGGGTACATGAATATTTTCTTCCTTCCTTTTTTTTGACACATAAATATTTTCAATTGTTGTATTTCTTGTTTGTCCCTTTTATGATTATATAATGCTTTTCTATACACTAATAATGAAGCAGCAGAAAGAGAAATTAAGGGATCAATTCCATTTATAATGGACCCAAAAAAACAAGATACCTAGAAATAAACTTAACCAAAGAGGTAAAAGATCTGTACTCTATAAACTATAAAACACTGATGAAATAAATTGAATATGACACAAAGAAAGAAAAAAACATTCCACTCTTATGGGTTGGAAGAAAAAATATTGCTAACATGTCTACATTATCCAAGGGAATCTATACATGTAATGCAATCCCTATCCAAATACCAACAGTACTTTCCACAAAGTTAGAACAAACAATCCTAACATTTGTATGGAACTACAACAATCTCAGAAGAGAAAAGCAAACCTGGAGGCATCACAATTCCAGACATCAAGTTATATTACAAAGCTGTAGTGATCAAAACAGTATGGTACTGATACAAAAACAGACACAGATCAATAGAACAGAATTGAAAAAAAAACCATAAATGAACTCACAACTATATGGTCAACTAATCTTTGAAAACACAGGAAAGAGTATCCAAAGGAAAAGACAATCTCTTCAACAAATGATGTTGGGTAATCTGGACAGCTACGTGTAAAAAAAAATGAAAATGGACTACATTTTTACATCATACACAAAAATCAATTCAAAATAAATTGAAGACCTAAATCTGAGACTTGAATCCATAAAAATCCTAGGGAAGAACACAGGCTGTAATTTCTTTGACATGGGCCATAGTTTCTTTGACATAGCAACTTGTCTCTGGATATGCATCTGGAGACAAGGTAAACAAAAGGAAAAATCAACTATTGGGACTTCATCAAAACAAAATCTTCTGCACAGCAAAGGAAAGAGTCAACAGAACTAAAAGACAATCCATGGAACAGGAGAAGATATTTGCAAGTAACATATTTGATAAAAGGTTAGTATACAAAATATACAAAGAACTTATAAAACTCAATACCCCAAAAAATGAATAATCCAATTAAAAATGGGCAGAAGACATACATAGACATTTTCCCAATGAATACATTCAGATGGCTGTTAGATACATGAAAAGAAGCTCAACATCACTCATCATCAGAGAAATACAAATCGAAACTAGAATAAGATATCACTTCATACTGTCGGGATGGCTAAAATCAATCATGCAGGAAACAACAGATGTTGACAAAAATGTGGAGAAAGGAGAACCCTCTTGCGCTGTTGGTGGGAATGGAAAATGACACAGCCACTCTGGCAAAAGGTATGGAGTTTCCTCAAAAAGTTAAAAATAGAACTACCCTACCATTCAGCAATTACACCACTAAGTATTTTTTGAAGAATACAAAAATACTAATTCAAAGAGATACATGCATCCTGATGTTTATAGCAGCATTATCTACAATAGCAAATTATGGAATCAGCCCAAGTTTCCATCAACTGCTGAACCAATAAAGATGTGGTATATGGAATATATATATACAATGAAACATTATTCAGTCATAAAAAAAAATAAATCTTGCCATTTGCAATGACATGGATGGAGCTAGAGAGCATTATGCTAAGTGAAATAAGTCAGAGAAATAAAAATACACATGATTTCACTCATGTGTGGAATTTAAGTAATTAAAGAAAAGCACAAAGGGAGAAAAAGAGAGAAATAGAGACAGGAAGGGAAACCAAGAAATAGGCTCTTAACTATAGAGAACAAAGTGATGGTTACCAGAAGGGAGGTGGGTGGGGGAATGGGTGAAATAGGTGATAGTGGATTAAAGAGTACTCTTGTGATTAGCATTAGGTATTGTATGGGAGTGTTGAATTATTATATTGTACAACTGAACCTAATATTACACTGTATGCTAACTAACTGGATTTTAAATGAAAACTTAAAATAAAAAAAAATAAAAAAAAATGTTTTAAAAAAAACAAATCTCAAACATGAAAGTAGTTTGATGAATAGTGAGAAGAACAAAGAAAGTAGTTTTTGTTTGTTTTTAATGTTTATTTTTGAGAGAGAGACACACACAGAGCATGAGAGGGTAGGGGCAGGGAGAGGGGGAGATGCAGAATCCAAAGTAGGCTCCAGGTTCTGGGCTGTCAGCACAGAGCCCAACACGTTTAAACCCACCAACTGTGAAATCATGACCTGAGCTGAAGTCAGATGTTCAACTGACTGAGCCACCCAGGCACCCCCAAAGAAAGTGCATTTGGAGACTAAGTTGCTCTGACTTTTTAAAAAATTCTTATTTATTTACTTTGAGAAAGAGAGAGAGACAAGGGGAGAGACAGAGAGAGGGGGACAGAATCCCAAGTGGGGAGCGCCACATAAGTCTCAGTCTCATGAACCATGAGATCATGACTTGAGCTGAAAGCAAGAGTCAGACACTCAACCAACTGAGCCACCCAATCAACCCTTGGTGCTCTTTTTTACCTCAAAGTAATATGTAGAGAGTTTACTGTGAATTTCCTACTAACAAGGACATTCACCGCACAGATGAATTCGATTTCTTTTTGGTTTGAATATTCAGCTCAGGTCATCATCTGTGGTTCACAAGTTAAAGCCCTGCGTCTGGCTCTGTGCTGACAGCTCAGAGCCTGGAACCTGCTTCGGATTCTGTCTCCCTCTCTCTGTCCCTCCCCCACTCACATTCTATCTCTGTTTTTCTCTCTCTCTCAAAAATAAATAAATGTTAAAAAAAGTTAAAGTTCTTCTAGGGCGGATACATTCTTATTTTATTTCTTTTATTTTATCTATTCTTTTATTTATTTGTTAAACAAATATAGATTAGTGCAGGCTCATGCATGTGCACGCATGCTGATAATGTGGGTCCTGGTTGCATGGTTATGTTCACTTGGCAAACAATATTCAAACTGTATACTTACACGTGTACTTTTCTGTAGGCATTCACTCTTTTAAAAGTTCTCAAATGTGATAGAATTAACTTTTAAAAATCTCATGTGATGGTTGCATCAAAAAAAAAAAATGAGACTATTGAGTGGCAGGCTGGTCTGCATGTAAATCCAAAAGTTTTATGTCTATATTTGCCTATTTTGTAATATTTGTCATTTGTTATTTGTGGACCAAGGGCTTATGTCAAAGCTTCTGTCTTCTACACCATTGAATGATTTCTGCCAGTAGCATACAGAAAGAATTGTATCTTCTTTGGCTAAACTTTATGGAATACAAACCTTAGATCATACAGGGTGAACGGCTATCTGTATACTGAATCTGCTTCTGCAGGCACTGCACACAAGTGTAAAAATTCAAATAGTTCATAGCTTTGTTTCTTAATAATTACTGGTATTCATTTCTAACTATGATTAATTTGGAAGGGCTTTGTATTTAAATTATATGTCATATTTACTATCTCTAGTAGACTCTAGACGTTTTTGCATTTGAGATGACATTTTCTTTGTGTTTCGTAGGTCCTCTAAAATGATCTATTTTCTGTTTGATTTGATAACTGCATCTCTGGTGACAAATGAGAGAGAAACAGTAAAGTCGAACAACTTAATTTTTAAAAACGCCATGGATAATTATATTTTATTTATTAAGATAGCTCCTGGTGATAGGAATTTTCTTTATGCTACAAAATGTAGACATGTACACAGAAAGAGCTACTAAGCTGCCAATACCAAAGGGTTAAACCTTCTATTAGCACAGCAAATGAATCTGAGCCTAGTATAGACTCTGCTGCACTTCTACAATTACCTGGTACACTTTGGAAATAAAGAAGTGGGAATGCAATCAACATAATTATATGGCCAAGCTCTGGAGGAAAGATTTCAGAGTTAGAGTAGAGAATATTTGGTAGAGAATAAACATAAAATGACCTGAATCTACAAGAAAGGTAATTTTGAGAACAAGTTACATCAAACAAGTAGTTAACTAAATTCCAGATACTTCTGGAAAATAGTATATGTTGCCATAGAGTCATTTTGAGCTTAAATAAGAGACTATCTCCCAAAAGGATGCTTCTGAGTGACAACCAGGGAACTAGAGAGTATATTAACAATGCTACTCTACCGACTTTGGCATTCTCCAAAGCAGCTCTGCATGCACCACACTACTTAACTGAGAAACGAAATTTGGAGCTGACCCTTGAAGCAGTATGGAGACTGGTAGTCTAGATAAAAGTGAAGTAATGTCTAAGGGGAAGGGAGACTACAAACTGAAAGCAATAGGGAATTTTTAAAAATCTGTATATGAACTGAAATAGATTAAGAGTTGGTGACTCATAATCTATGATTAGAACTCTATGTTTTCTGATGTTCTGTGACTTTTCTTTCTGATAAAGCTTTTTATCAAAACCTTTTCCATTTTCCCGTATGCAGATGAGTGGTGGATGGTGATTGCAGCTTCATGGGAACTTAAGTTGGATATGGAGGTTCATAATATTTAGTTGGGATGACTCTACGTAGGTGAAAAATATGAGACATTGAGGCAGATGCAGGTAGAAGTCAAATAGAAGTCTAGATGACTGCTCCATCAAAAAGTCTTAAAAAGAAGGAGAATCCACAGGTAAGCCATCAGATGAAAGAAAGCAAGATATCTAAACAAGATCAAAGATAAAAATGGAGTCTTTGTTGATAATATAGGCATAATTTCCTTAGCCCCTGGGTAGCTGGCATGACTTTTACAAAGAAACATTAAAGACATGGACACTTTCCTGGGACTAATATGAAACACCTAATTTCTCTTCTGCCATTCTGCTATCTACCAACCCAAACTCTACCATCTTCCATGGGCTGAGATTAGTCATACATCCTCAACAAAGTCTTCAGTAATGAAAAAAGTCAGTGATTCTCAATAATGGCTGCACAATAGAATTAATAATGAGTTTTCTATGTTTTTTTTTAATTTCTGTGTCCATACCTGACCCTAAACAAACCATACCAGGCTCTAGGAGATGGATTCTGGATTATGTAAGAATTGGGACGTTTTTAGAATTTTCTCGAATACAATCAGGCATAAAATTAGACCTCTCTGATCTTCTTCAAACTTCTACAACTGAGAGTATATACTATGGAATCTGATCTTAAAGTACATTCTGTTCAAGTTTCCTTTAATAATTATGTAGCTTTCTTATACTGTGTATAAGAAATCAACTTGTAAGTTAATTTGTTCTGAGTCAGTATACCAATGGCTAAAGTTAACTCAAAAAACAACGGATGCTGATTGAAGATGCAGGGAAAGGGGAAACCTTTCCCACTGTTGTTAGGAATGCAAACTGGTGCAGCCACTCTGGAAAACAATATGGAGGATCCTCAAAAATTGAAAACTAAAATTACCCTGAGACCCGGCAATTGCACTACTAAGTATTTATCCAAAATATACAAAAATGCTCTTTTGAAAGGACACATGCACCCCAATGTTTATAGCAGCGCTATCAACAATAGCCAAATCATGGAAAGAGCCCAAATGTCCACTGACTGATGAATGGCTAAAGAACATGTGGTACATACATGCAATGGAATGTTACCCAGGGATCAAAAAGAATGAAATCTTGCCATGTGCAACAATGTAGATGGAATTAGGGTGTATTATTGCAAGTGAAATATGTCAGCCAGAGAAAGACTATTACATGATTTCACTCATATGTGGGATTTATGAAATAAAACAGATGACTATAGGGGAAGGGAAGGAAAAATAAGACAAATACAGAGAGGAAGACAAACCATAAGAGACCCTTAAATATAGAACAATTGGAGGGTTGCTGGAAGGGTGGTGGGGGATGGGCTAAATGGGTGATTGGCATTAAGGAAGGCAATTGTTGAGAGGAGCACTGAGTGTTCTATGTAATTGATGAATTGCTGGGTTCTACTCCTGAAACCAATGCTACACTGTATGTTAACTAACTTGAATTTAAATAAATACATTAAAAAATAATATAGCATGAGGTTGGGTGTGAATAATACTAATTAATTGGCTGAAAGAATGAATGGTCCAAAGAAGGAACAACTATAAGCCTGTACTTGATGATCTTGATCCAGTAATCTTTTCAAAAGAAAGTGCATTCTAAAATCATATACCCTTAGTTTAATGGTCTTAGAATATCCAGCAGATTGAATCTTTGTATCTGTTTTCCTCCTTTTGCTGTGATAATAGAATCTCCAGCTGAAACTATGGCTCCCCATAAGGGAAAGATGATATTTCCCATCTTTTCTTCTTTGTTTAATCATGTAACCAAGATATGGAAAAAGGTACATAGACAGAAATGTCATGACATATGCCTTTATGAGGCTGTAGCATGTTTTCTTTGCCTCTTCTTCTGGAATCATCCTATATTTTGCTGCCTGAAACACAGATATGTGAGACTGAAGCTATGCATGTAAGTGTAATTTGATGGTAAGATGTCTGTGACATCTTGAGAAGCCATGTTCGCCTTAGGTCACCTTCTACGTGTTTTATATAGGACAGAAATAAACTATTTAATCATATTTAGTTACAGGTTACTTTGATTTTTGTCACTTATAGATAATCTTAATTCCAAATAAAACAAATTCAAGCTTCAAAGTGGGGCGTGGCACACAACAGAACATAAAATAGTTGGTATTGGTTCCGTCAGGTACTAAGTAGGAAATGTACAGATATTGCAACCTGGAAAGCTAGTCACCCTCATTATGCTATGGCCAAAAAATGTAGATAAATTGTTGCCATTAGTGTCTTGAAAAGCAGCCTGCATAAGCCACTGAAATATAATGGGAAAATTTTATTACATCATCTATATTGGATGCTTCTGATCTCATCAAAGTAGGGATGAAAGAAAATATAGCTTTGCTAAAATAAGCATTTTCTACCTATGACCTACATTTAAATTGAGAAAGAGTCTGTAATTTGGGGCTTTGTATGGTTAAAAATGCCAACTACTTTGTATTCTAATTTGAAGCAGTTATGAGTGATGGTGGAAAATGTTTAATAGGTGATGAGGACTGAAGCGGCTTTTTAAAGTAGTTTCTTTTAATTCCTTGACAAAAATGGAGAAGCAAAAGAGCGAATTAATAATTTTGCCTTCCAGCTCAATTCTATGGTTTCAGATGGCCTTATGATAGGCTCTATTTGTTTATTTTTTAAAAATTTTTTAAACATTTATTTATTGTTGAAAGACAGAGAGGCACAGCATGATAGGGGGAGGGGCAGAGAGAGAGGGAGACGCAGAATCTGAAGCAGACTACGGGCTCTGAGATGACAGCTCAGAGCCCAACATGGGGCTTGAACCCACAAACCGTGAGATCATGACCTGAGCCGAAGTTGGACGCTTGACAGATTGAGCCACCCGGGTGCCCCACAATAGGCTCAATTTAAATGAGAGAGAAGGGAATGGGCAGAACCCAGTGGTCACTACATAAGAGGCTAGAGTTAGTTACTCACATATGGAACAAAGAAATCAGTTGTTTAACATATTTTTGAGAGAATTCTTTTGCTAAAGAAATCCAACTTTGGCCTGGAGTAGCCTTAGCTCCTAAAGCAATCCCTCCATTCTCAAGCATCCAACAACACCAGTAGGTTCTGAAAGCTGGTCTCAAAAAAAGTATCTAAGGAAACTTCTAGAAGCAGGTCCAAGGTCTATGGGGGTCAATGGAAAGAAATATCTTCCCAGAGTGTGAGCCAGAAGCTATCGGATGGGCTATCCAAGGTACTTGTTCATCATTGAAGAAAAATCTTTGTAATACCTGCCCATAAAATTTGATAATGTCCATTAAGAATCAGTGACTGCATGTTTTTCCCATTTTCCTCTTTTCCATATGTAAATTTTCATTATTATTTTCTGTGTAACTGCTTTAATATAATAAGTAAAAGGCAAAATTTAACTTGAGAGATGGTCAGAAAGAGCAACTATTGAATTAAATGGAGAAGAATGTTCATTACTCTCAAATCTTGGGTTTGAAACTGGATGCAGTAAGAAGATGGGACACTGAGGTGTCTTATTTGAGGAGGAAGTTATTCTATTCTGCAAGAAGGAGGGAGTGCTGCTGAGTATTTGGAACCCAAGGAGGCTGATTATTTCATAATCTAAATTTTGTTGTTTTCGTGAGATTTTTCTTGCTTTTGAGGTAAATCAGTACTGGTATAAATTTCTCTCCTATACCTGCTTTTGCTGCATCTCAAAGGTTTTGGACTATTGTGCTTCATTTTCATTTGTCCCTGTGCATTTTTTAATTTCCTGATTTTAATTTTAGTTATTTGATTTCTTGGTTGACCCACTTATTGTTTAGTAGCATGTTCTCTAACCTTGATGTGTAAGTGTTCTTTCCAGATGTTTTTATGTGATTGATTTCTACTTTCACAGTGCTGTGGTCAGAAAATGCACGGTATGAATTCAATCTTTTTGAATTCGTTAAGACTTGTTTTGTGGTCTAACATGTGATCTATTCTGGAGACTGTTTCATGCGCACTTGAAAAGGATGTATATTCTGCTGTTTTAGGATAGAATGTCCTGAGTACATCTGTTAAATCTATATGGTCCAGTAAGTCTTTCACAGTTCTGTTTCCCTTGTTGAATGTCTCTTTGAATGACCCGTCCATTGCTAAAAGTTCAGTGTTAAAGTTCCCTACTATTATTGTATTGCTATCTATTACTTCCCTTATTATTTTTTTGTTTTTATGAATTGTTGTAAGTATTTGGGATCTTTCATGTTGGGTGCATAAATATTTACAATTGTTATATATTCTCGTTGTATTGTACCCTTAATAATTATATACTGTCCTTCTTTCCTCTTGTTACACTTTGTTTTAAGGTCGGTTTTGTCCATTATAAGTATTGCACCCCAACTTTCTTTTCATACTATTTGCATAAGAAATGCTTTTCCATCCTTTCACTTTCAATCTGCATGTGTCTTTAGGTATGAAATGAGTATCTTGTAGGCAGAATATAGATGGGTCTTGTTTGTTTTTATTCATTCTATCACCCTATGTTTTTTGATTGGAGCATTTAGTCCATTTACATTCAAAGTAATTATTATTCTATTTTAATGTTTATTTATTTTTGAGGAAGAGAAAGATAGAGTGCAAGCCAGGGAGGGGCAGAGAGAAAGGGAGACACAGAATCTGATGCAGGCTCCAGGCTTTGAGCTGTCAGCCCAGAGCCTGACACAGGGCTCAAACCCACGAGCTGTGAGATCATGACCTGAGCTGAAGTTGGATGCTTAACCGACTGAGCCACCCAAGTGCCGCTAAAGTAATTATTGATAGGTATGTATTTATTACCATTTTGCTACTTGTTTTTTGGTTGTTTTTGTAGGTTTTCTCCGTTTTTTTCTTCCCTAGCTCTCTTCTCACAATTTGTTTCCTTTCTTTAGTGATATATTTGGATTCCTTATTATTTTTGGCATATCTATTTCTGCTTTTGATTTGCAGTTACCATTTAGTTTGTATATAACTTCTTCTGTATATAGCAATCTTTAATGAGTTTACGGTTGCTTAACTTTGAACCCACTCTTTACCCCTCACTTCCCCATGTTTTAGACGTTGTACTTTATATGCTTTTATTTTGTGAGTCTTTTGACTGATTTTTACAGATATATTTATTTTTACTACTATTGTGCTTCCTACTTTCCTTACTCTTGTTAATGCTGTTTTCTTTGTATTCAAAGATTCCACTTTAACATTTTCTTTTGTAGGGCTGGTTTAGTGGTCATCAATTCTTTTAACTTTAACTTTTGTTTGTCAGAGAGACTCTTGATCTTTCCTTCTGTTCTGGATAATATCCTTGCTGGATAGTGCATTCTTGGCTGGAGGCTTTTTTCTTCCAGCACTTTGAATATATCATGCATTACCTCTGGTCTGAGGTACATAATTAAACTTGGAAGTAGGAGAAAATACTCTGTGGAACTGTCAGACCATCAAATGAGTTAATCAATTGATAGCTGAAGGCAGTTTAGCGTTCCATTATTTTTAAGAATAAAAATAAAATTTTCAAATAAGAAATAAGATACATTATCTGTGACTTAAAATACCTGCTCTCCACAGACCACAATGAGCAGAAAGAAAATGATTAAGATCTACTATCAGTTTATGAGAAAAAAAACCACCTTGATTGTAAAGATGATGGTTTCTAATGAATATCACTGCCTTTTTTCAAGGAAAACTAGCATTAAAAATCTAATTGTCCCCCTCATTTGTCTCTTTTAGCAATTTCTGTCTTGAAATTTGTATATTATTGTTAGGTTTTATGTGTTGTGTTCTTCGTTGCAATTACTTTGTTGTTTTATTTTTTAAAAATATTTTATTTTGCTTCTTCTGGAACTTTTTAATAATATCTTTAGGTCTACTCAGTCTAATGGAAATGGACCATTTCTGAGATGGAAGACAGCTTTAGAAGCTTTAAAGAATGGTGGACCGCCTTAGCGTTGTTAAGCAACGCTAGCTTTTATGGTATTAAAGGGCACTTTGGGGGTTTAGTTCCAATAAGTTTACCGTAGTTTCAGCTAAGGTGGCCAAATCACAGTTGCTACCCCTTTTGAAGACTGATAAGGTGTTGTTTTTCAGAGCACAATATGTTACCATTCACTACACACCTCAAAATAGGAAGATGGCAAAATAGAAAGATAGAGAAAGTGATGTCTGTTCCCATCACATTCTGAGAGCATAGAGGTCTCGTTCAAAATACAGTGCCAGAAAAGAAATTTGTTTCTAGCTCATCACAATTTTTTTTCATTTTCTGGGACATTCATAGCTATCAAAACCAAGCTAAAAAAAAAACAAAACAAAAAAAACCTTTTGATATAGCTAAAACATTGCTACACAGAAGGAAAATTTTGATACTCTCACATTTATTTTATTCTTTAAAATTTATTTCTTTATTTTGAGAGAGAGAGAGAGAGAGAGAGAGAATCCCAAGCATGCTCCATGCTGTCAACATGGAGTCTGATGCGGGGCTCAGTCCCACCAACTGTGAGATCATGACGTCAGAAAACAAGAGTTAGACAATTGACTGAGCCACCCTGGTGCCCTACCAATAGTAAAAGTACATTTATTAACTCTTTACTTGACTGTTGCTAGTTACTATCTAGAACCTTGTAGAACTTTGCCATTATTTTATGTATATTCTTTGATTCCATTGAATGCATAAAAATTATATAATGTAATAATTTTATAAGAAAAATTTATGAGAAAGAAAAACATGGAAAGGAGCAAAATGTCCAACAATAAGGATTTATTTAGTTGTATAAATTAGGACATATAGAAATACTTAAATGGCCTTAAGCCAGTAAAAATGATACAGTAGAAGACTGATAACATATAATTCTCCTAATTATAAAGTGAGTAAAGGAGTTATATATGGTAAACTTAGTGCTGTTATGCTCTGTACAGTTATGAAAACTTCTACAAATATAGTACTTCTACCGGAAAAGTACTGTATTCAAAGAGAAAAATAAATTAGGAAATTTCATGTCCAAACTCACTAGAAGAAAGAAATAGGTTGTTCTTATTGCTATAAATGAAAGAGAAACATAACAACAGAACTTTAGAGTGTTACTGAAGTAGCTTAGGAGCATGGGAACTGGGAAAAATCAGATAGATCAGAGTATTGTTGCTCACATTGGAATAGAAGCTGTGGTTTTGACTTCACATAACGTGGTTACTTGGAATCAAACCTCTTGCAAAGTAAAACACACACACACGTACACACACACACACACCCCAAAAAACTGGATGCCTCTATTGGCTTCAATGTCTGTGAAAATTGGATTAGAAAAAAAAAGAAACATGCCAACTACTGAGATCCATAAATGTAAAAAGTAACCTTGGAGAAATGAAAATCTCAATCCCAAATCAACATGTTGTGAGGTTTGAATGTTTACTACTCATAAGGTTGGAAGCCAAGTTAATAAATTAACATTGGTCTCAGCAAAAGCAACACCCACAATACATGAGACTCCCACAAAAAAAATCCACCTTACTGAAGATGAGTTATAGTTAAAAAATTTTTCAAACTATGCATGAAAATCAATTACAGTGCAGAGAGAGTAAACAAATGCAACACATGTAAAAATTAACATCGAAACAAGTAGGGATAAAAACGATATAAATATAACTATCAAATGTTGGTGTTTAAAGTTATTAAAGATATACAAAAAGGAATAAAGTCCACAATGAGAACAGTATAGGAATTAAAAAAAAAAAACACTAAGTGTGCAATAAAGCCAAATCGAATCTCTAAGAATGACAAACGTAATTATCAAAATAAAGAAAACAATGGACATATTATATGGAACATTAAATTCAATGGAATAGGGATAATAAATTTGTAAATTCACTTAGCAGTTTGTGTAGAATGAAGTATGGTTAGGTAAAAACACAAAAATACTTATGGACATGAAAAACAGTGAATGAGAATCTAACATACAGTGATAGGAATTCTGGAATTTGTAATAAAGAGAAGGTTAGAAATATAATATTCCAAGAGAAGGAAATGATTGATACTTTTCTAATATTGAATAGTGTTATTCGTTTTGAGATTGAAGAAATTTGAAAAGGGGTGAGTGAAAATAGATCCATTCTTTTTTTCCATAGTTTTTAAATTTCTTTAATGTTTTTTTTTTTAATTTATTTCAGAGAGAGAGAGAGAGACAGCGTGAGCGGGGGAGGGTCAGAGAAAGAGGGAGACACAGAATCTGAAACAGGCTCCAGGCTCTGAGCTAGCTGTCAGCACAGAGCCTGTTGCGGGGCTCAAACCCACAAACCGTGAGATGGTCACCTGAGCTGAAGTTGGACACTCAACAAACTCAGCCACCCAGGCACCTCTAGATCCATTCTTATGCATCTCCTACTGAAAGATAAAACTCACATATTCTCA
This sequence comes from Proteles cristata cristata, assembly GCA_017311185.1. NCBI lineage: Eukaryota > Metazoa > Chordata > Mammalia > Carnivora > Hyaenidae > Proteles > Proteles cristata. Next base: position 1,123,839 of record JAESUZ010004150.1, on the reverse strand, counting down.
ATTGATGCAGAAAAGGCATTTTACAAAATTCAAATTCCTTTCATAAGAAAAACAGTCAACACGCTAGGAATAGAGAATTAACCTTAGAATAGTAAAAGCCATTTATGAAAAACGCAGAGAGACTATCAAACTCAATGATAAAAGATTGAAAGCGTTTCTTTCAAGATCAGGCACAAGATGTGGCACCTGGGCCCATGACACTGGCTCAGGTCATGATCCCACAGTTGGTGAATTTGAGACCCTCTTTGGGCTCTGTGCTGACAGCTGGGAGCCTGGAGCCTGCTTCAGATTCTGTCTCCCTCTCTCTCTTCCCCTCCCCCACTCATGCTCTGTCTCTCTCAAAAACAAAGAACATTAAAATAAATAAATAAATAAAAGACTAGGCACAAGGCAAGAATCCATGCTTTCACCACTCAATCTCCTTAAGTAGATACAAGTCTATTCAGATTTAGTCTTGGTAGGTGTTGTGTTTCTAGGAATTTGATCATTTCATTTATGTTGTCTAATTTGTTGATGAACAATTGTTTATAGAACTCTTACAATCATCTTTATTTTTGTAGAATGAGTAGTAATGTCCCCACATACATTTGATTTTGATAATTTGTCTTGTCTATTTTTTCTAAGTCCATTTAGTTAAAGGTTTGTCAATTTTATTAATCATCATGAGGATCAGCTCTTGGTTTTGTTGATTTTCTTAATTTTTTTTACTATTCTCTATAATATTTATAACTCTTTTCTTATCTTTATTATTTCCTTCTTTAATAGGTTTAGATTTAGTTTGTTCTTTTTCTATTTTCTTTCATTGTAAATTTAAGTTGTTATTTTGATATCTTTCTTTTTTCATGCAAGTATGTAATTAGTTTTTTCCTTTAACACTGCTTTCTCACTGTGTCACATAAATTTTGATGTGTTGTGTGTTTGTTTTTACTTATCTCTAAGCATTTTACAATTTTCCTTGTAATTTCTTATTTGATCCATTTGCTTTTTAAGAGTACATTGTTTATTTTCCATAAATTTATGAATTTTCCTGTTTTCCTTGTTATTGGTTTCTAATTTCATCCTTTTGTGCAGAGAACTAGTGTATATGGTATTTCTTTTTAAATATATTGAGACTTTCTTGGTGCCCATATAGTCTATACTGGACAATGTCCCATTGTGCACTTGAGAAAAATGTGTAGTCAATTGTTGGCTAGGGTTAGATATGCTTGTTTTATGTGTTCTTCGAATCCTCTATTTCTTTACTTATAGAACAAACTTTTCTGTTTGTTCTATTCATTACTGATAATGATGTCTTGAAGTATCCAACTGTCAATGCAAAACTATTTCTCCCTTCAATGCTGTCAATTTTTGCTTCTATTTTGATAGTCTGTTGTGAGGTGTGCAAATGTTTATAATTATTATATCTTCTTGCTGTTTTGAGCCTTTATTAATATATAATGTTCTTGTTCTCCTGTAAATTTATTTTCTTTAAATCTAATTTGTTTGATATTAGAATCATTCCTGCTCTCTTTTGGCTACTGTTTGCTTAGAATATCTTTTTCCAAACCTTCACTTTCAATCTATTGGTGCCTTCGGATCTATAGTAAATCTCGTGTGGACAGTATAAAGTTGGATTATGTTGTTGTTTTTAAGTCTATTTGGCCAAGCTCTGCCTTTGGAAACTTTAATCCATTTATAGCTAAAGTAATTGCTTCTGTCATTTTGCTATTTGTTTTCCATAGGCCTTATAGGGTTTTTTTGTCCCTCATTTCCTGCATTTCTGTATTTTGTGTTTGGTTGAATTTTTGTAGTGAAATGTTTTCATTCTCTTCTCATTTCCTTTTACATATACTTTATTGCTATTTTCTTTGTGGTTATGATGGAAATTACATTTAGTATTCTAAAGTAGAACATTCTAATTTGAATTTAAGCCAGTTTAACTTTAATAACATACAAAAACCTTGTTCCTATACATCTCTAGCCCCCGTCACTCAGTTATTGAAATTACATCTTATATATTGTGTCCAAAATATAGATTATAGTTTTCTTATGCTTCAGTCTCAAATAAAACAAAATATCTTTGGTACAAAGCAAAAAGTAAAGTTACAAACCAAATTTATGATATTACTAGCTTTTAGACTAAAACATTTTAATGTATTAATCTCTTAAATAAAGTAGAAGGCCAAAAGTAAAGTTATAAACCAATGTTACAATAATGCTAACTTTTATAATTACCCATTTATTTGCCTTTTGTGAGTCTTAATTTCTTCATATGGCCTCAAGTTCATCTCTAGTGTTTTTTCATTGCAACCCATAGGACTTCCTTTAGCTTTTCTTTCAGGACAAGTCTAGTGGTAATAAAGAGCCTAAGTAATGTCATTTTGAAATTAAGGCCTCCATTTAGAGCAACCTCAGGCTGCACATAGCCCCAGTTCCTCAGATTGCTCAAGGCTAAAGCCATCCTCGGACCGCCCTCAGATCAGCTAATCAAAAAACATTCCTGTGGTCTGAGTCAAGGCTGGGAAGTGTAGACAGTTATTCTGTACAAACTAGCCAATTTCTCACCGCTTGCCTGCACCCCACGTGGGCCCTTTGAACTAACCTTATAATTGGTCATTTTCAAAGGATTCTCCAAAGTCATGATTGGGTCCCACCAAAAGTAATGAACACCTCACAGATACTGAATGGTCAAAGCTGTTACCATGGGTGCTGTACAATTGTAATTGGTGCTTATGTGATGATGCTATACGTACAACGTGTGCACTGTAACACCCCCGTCCCTTACCCCATAAAAACCCTACTCGCTGTTGTTCGGGGCTTCACCTTGCTGCCACTACACCGGTAGGCGGGTGAGCCCCTGCTCGAGCTTGTAATAAGACCCTTTTGTACTTGCATCGGTGTCAGCTCCTTGGGGGTCTCAGGGGACTCGCAAATCGGGCGCAACAGTAATGAACTCCCTCATCTTTTGTTTATCTGGGAGTGCCTTAATTTCTTCCTCACTTTTGAAGGACAATTTTACTAAATATAGGATTCTATTTACTATTGTGATACTTATAAAGAGATACTATGGAATCTACAGATCTGCGTTTAAAACATGGTGTTATTGTGGATACACCATGCTTTATGTTTGAAATTGTGTTAGATTCTAAAACAAGTTCTTTAATCATAGGGATTTCAGGGGCTTTCTATGCCAGGCTTTTTAAATGCTGGGGTGAGTCCAAACACAACTATGTCTACAGATCATGGCAATGAACCCTGCTACGTCTCATCCGTAGTGTGTTCCAAATGAAGAGCTGAGCTCCAGATTTTCACTGATCCCTAACAGAATCAGGATTGTCAGTGAAACTAAAGGTTTACAGAAACTTAAGATCAGTAGTTTTCAGAGAAAACAAGAGCAGAGGAACAAAACACTCTGAAACAAAGATTCTAGACGTGTTTACAAGTAAATTCTTGAAGCCTCGGTGCTTTGTTTATAAAGCTGGCATCAATTTATAAGGCAAGCAAAATCTAGAACAAGTCACAGTTCATCTGACACCAAAGATTCCAGTGCCCTTTAAGTCTGACTTGGGATACCCAACAAATCGCTGGCTCAGAGCCAGAGTAAGCACTACAAAAAAAGCAAACACTTTTTTTTTTAACCTGAAGCATTTATTTTTAGTGATTATTTCCACCTGGCAGAACACAAACCTCTGTGAAAGAAATAAATCCTACTGCTGCTAAGACCGGTTAGCTATGACACTTGTCAAAGGTCACAGCAGCATACAGAGAGATTTCTTTATTTCTTACTTTATTACAGAGGAATGTGGATTTCACATTCCTCAGAAGATATTATTTTAAAGATTAAGAGGGTATCATTTTCAACTCATCATAGTGCAGAAGAATATTTTTAGAAAAATTTTCTGTTTACGGAATCCAACACACACACACACACACACACACACACACACACACACACACACACACAATCAAAGCATAAACTCGATGACATTTTCCTCTAATGTGATAAATCTATGTGGTATAAATTACCAGAGAGAAAAATTCCAAATCTATGAATAGCATAATAGGCTTTCATCTCCCTTTTCTTTCAGTAACAATCTCTTGTGAATAAAGGAGAAGTGAGCAGTAAATCCTGTGAAAATAAGAAACTTTATAATCTCTTCAGCCTAATTTACAGTTGGAAGGATTGTATTATAGGTGAAAAGATAGAAAATGATTACCCAAACTTCCTATCCCCAAATATCTTCTTAATATATTCCAGGGAATCACAAAATTGTTTATAATTTGTGAAAATAACTGAAGGGCTAAACGCATCATCATCTGTAGCATTCTTCTTGATCTAACAATGGAGTAGACCTAATGGTCATGCACTTTATTTTCAAAAAATATTACATTTAGTGAGTGTTAGAAAATAGCAATTATTCTTTGAATACTGCTTGGAGCCCAGCACTCTCTATACATTCTCTCTAATCCTCACAGAGCCTTATAATGTGTTACCATCAGCATTTTACAGTGAAGACACTGAGATTTCTTCAATGTCATATAATTCGTGTCATAGTAAATCAAGCAATGTTACATGCGGGAAACAGAAAACCTTCCAATCAGAAAGACATGGAATAATGTTGCTTACAAAATTGTTGGAAGGGTAGGAGAAATGTACATCTAAGGGCTAACTCGGGACAGTCAGTTTCTGGGTCATGCCATTGTAGCTGTGATCAAAGGGGGAAAAGCTGGGATTGGTGCTTCTACCATGACTGCTGACATCAGAATTGCACCACATCCTGTCACATACCTGTGCTCTTAGGACATCCTTGTTAGCCATCACAGCCACTGTAAAATGTTCTCCATCTCATTCCTACTTTCCAAAACCCCTGTGAATAAATCTCACTGACAAAATCAAAAGCACATCTAGAAGTCTGGCTTAATGGAAAAGTCCTTTAACCTTCCAGCTCCCTTAACACAGAAGGTAACATAAAAGAAAGTGTGAATCAATGTGTTTCTACTTTATGATACAGTGAACTCCTTTGTTTGCTTAGCATTCATACCTATATTTTTATCAGTGAAGTCCTCAATGCCAACAATGACAAAAATTAAACTAAATAAGTACTCTTAACTGACATAATACAACTCTTCCACATAAACTTACACTATTCTCAATAGGAAGAAACAAAAAGTCCTTCCACCATTGTTTGTATCTTCAAGTTGATGTTCATTTACTCCATCTCTATCTCCGTTACACCTTGATATTCTATAATATGAGGATTAAATAAAAAATTTCAGAATTATTGGTTTTCTTTTGTATAAGTTAGTAAGGAAATGGGGGAGGGATTTGTTTGTGATTATGCACATAAAACAAGAAATAGATTGAGTAGCTCTTAGAATCCTTGATAGTGTAACTGAGCACTAAAGGAGATGAAACTACGAACAACAGAGTACCCAACGTAATGTAGATAGGAAGCCACATCGGGCTTCTTAGCAATGGCAATTCTATGCATCGGAGACACCATCAGTAGCTGTCTTACCAGACAGCAGAGAGAGAGAGAGAAAGATAGACTCTCCCAGACCTATTTCTAGAAGACATGCCTGGCTTCTGATCTCAGTGTCTTCACCTTGTAGCATCAGGAATTGAGTCAAATGTATCTTCTATGCATACTGGCAGGTCCAAAAGGAAAGAATGGTGGGCAAAATTCTGTATGCTCAGTTCTTCTCCAATTCCAGAGGTTCTCTTCCTTTAGGCAGGAGCAAATTGGAAAGGATGATGGAAATTCTCCATTTAGTTCAAAAAGTGGAGCTTCCTACTTCAGAATACAAATGAGGCATTAGTGCAGATGAAGAGAAAATGATTCTTGTACATCAACTGTAAGCGCAAAATTTCACATGCAAATTTTTAAGACAAATTATCTGCTAATATCAGTAGTACCATTAATAATAAGGTGAAGGGAGAACACTATGAAAGACTATGAATTGGTGACTTTCCTGTATAATAAAGAAAATTAAAATAGTTACTCAATTCGTGTTAAGACCACAGGATGAATGTTATATGTTTACTTATCAAGGCAAGATTGATAATTGTATCACATAAGGAATACTTTAAGAGTTCAGATTACTATAAGATTTTTTTATAAGTAAATTTGTAAAACAGGCTTTGGTTATTAAAATCAAATGGTAAGCACAAGTCTATTAATACTTCTTTGGGGTTTAGATTCTCTGAACCAATGTCTAAAAGTCACTCTCAGTTTTCAGTTTATTATAAAACTTTCTAAACAATTATAGTAGTTGGAATTCTACCAACTCTTATCCTGAAGAAACTTTTTTCCACTCCATTCTCATGAGCATAGGCTGGCATACTCTTTGATGCTTTACTTTTTCACTTATGACTTGGGACACCCTGGCCCCTTCCTCCTTGGCATATATGCAAGGAATCAGTGTAACTTCTTGCAATTAGTTTCAGTACTTTTAGCACCTATGTTGAAAACATCTGTAATCCCCTGGCTGCCAACTAAAATCAGTCTCTTGATTCTTTAGCACTGAGATAGATATTCTATAATCTGGAGTTATGACATTTGAGTGTAACAGTGTGCTTATCATTTATCTTAATGTACTAGATTTGAGCAGAAAACTGATGGAGGAAGAGCCTGTCAGCTCTTGCTTGCTAATTTCAAGAAAAATAACATCATACTCTGAGGCCATGATCTCCTCTTCCAATTACACACATATTGTTGCAAATAAAAAGAGATATGAAATTTACAGATAATAATGGAGGTCAATCAATTTCTTTATACAGCTCAAAGTAGGAAATATTGTAAATTGATGCATCTCATCAAGGAGCTGTTCTGGTACTGATGAGATATTCATTTATTTCCCTATCAGTGCACTGCATTGACTTTATCAAAAGCATTTACCTGACTAGTTCCAAGCACACTATACAGCAACAGAGAGGGTTTCTCTGCACAGTTAAAAAGTTCTATTGATTAATCTCGTGTGTCAAGCAACTACAATACTCCCAAAACAGTTCCAACATTTCTAAAGCTCTTACTTTCATTCTAAGACACTTTTCTAGCTGGTGATAAAAGCTACAGATCTTAAAAGTGGACTGCACAGGAACGCAGAAAGCAGTAATGTAGCTTAAAAAAATAGTTGGCTAACTTGATAGCTAGGTGGATGTATAGGTAACTAGATAAATAAATTTGATAGGTAAATAAATAGATGGATGATAGGTAGGCACATACATACATACACAGATTAGATTTGCTGGAGAAACTTTCATTCACCAAAATGTAATGGAGGATGTCATTAAATTTTTCTTAATAAAGAAATTAATGAACTCTTTTGTGTGGATGGTGACATGGTCAGAGAGTGAGTTAATTTTATTCAGATATTCATTTTTCATTTCTTTCTTGATAATAGAACCCTCGGTTTTAACCGGACTCATGGTTGTCCCAAATAATTCTCCATGTTCCCTGGAAGCTATTGTGTGAGCAAATGAGAAATACTGGAAAATGGAATTAAGCAAAAGTATTATGTGCAATTTCTTGGGAAAAGTCTTAAAGAAAGGTGGGAAAGGTCATTTTTTTTTTTTTTTTTTTTTTGGTTTCTCCATTGTTCTGATTGGAATACAGATGTCTGGAGTTTGGACAACCTTCTTGAAACATAGAAGGGGAGCCAGTCATGGCTAATGGTGAGAAACAAGCTTTGGGAATTCTGATCACTATCACCATGGCATATCATACCAGCCTGAGACTAACATTGTAGGTTGCTAAAAACATATTCAAATATATAGCAAAATATGACTATAAATTTTCTTCTATGAATGTGGATTTCTGACACTTGGAATATCTTTTCTAAAAGTGTTCAGTAATGTGTGTGAGTCTGCAAGTTTTGAGTCAGAAGCCAAAGGGTTTGAATTATTTGCATAATAAAAAAAAGAATTTTAAGTTTTGGATGAAGTCAAGGAAAGAAGAGTAAAGAGATGGAGAGAAAGAGAGACAACACACACAAATAAACTCAAAGACATGAAAACAAATGGCAACAACACAAAAGCATTAAACGACTGTGTCCTGACAAAAGGGATTTCACAAACGTGTATAGTAAAGAGTTTTAATATGTTTGCTTTGGCTGTGCTATAAATCTTCTTCCCTGTTTTTCTTCACAATCATTTGCAAAATCTAGATGGCTCACTAAGATGCACACACGTGCATGTGTGTGGGTTTGTGTGTTGTGTGTGTGTTGCATGTGTGTATGTGTATAGTTTTTTTTTTCTTCTGAGTTGAAACCACAATTCTGAGCAAAAAAAAAAATATACGGAATCAGTATGTAAGGCTACAATAGATAGGGATTTAGTTGAGTCGCTAATGCCTGAGATACCCTTCATTTTCTTTTCCTTCCTATGCCACTCAACTATGAAGTCCTTGAAGAGAGGAACTAGATTTTGCTTAATCTCTGTACATGTCACACATAGTGAGTATTGATAGAGAAGCAGCCCAAGGACTAGGGGTTATAAGCACTTAATGTAGGGGAGAGGAGGAAAATCTACAGAGACAATAGAGGAGTGGTAAATCCAGTGTAAGGAGAACCAAGAGAAGTTTGTGTGCAAAGGCAAAGATAAAATATTTTAGAGGAAAACTGGTCTATAATTGGAAATGTTGTTGATAAGGCAAATAAGATAAAAACTAGAATTAACCCTATAAATTTGGCAAGTTAGAGGTCACCCGGGATCCTCACAAACACAGTTTCAATGAAATGGTAAATAGTTGGACGGCACAGCAAGATTGAATGAGAAAAAAACGAGAGATAATGAATATAGACAATCATTTAAAAGAATTTAGCTATAAATGGGAGCATAGAAATTGGGCTGTAGATGGAGGATGTGGGATCAAGGGGACATTTGCTTTTTTAAGATGTAAAGAATGAGAGCATGTTTTAATAATAATGGGAATAACCAGATGGAGAGGAGGGAAAGAGTGACGAGTCAGGAGAGTAAAAGGAGACTGTGTTAGCAGTAACCTTGAGTGGAATCAAGTGCCCAACTTGAAGACAGTCCCAGTAGGAGCATAAGTCACTGAGCCACAGTAACAGGGGCGAAGAAAAGGTATAAAGCTAAAGATGTAGATGGTCTGGCTATGTGATCACAGCAGCATGTAAAAATAGCACATAACTAGGGGCACCTGGGTGGCTCAGTCAGTTAAGCATCGGACTTCAGCTCAGGTCATGATCTCCCGGCTAGTGGGTTTGAGCCCCGCTTCGGGCTCTGTGCTGACAGTTAGCTCAGAGCCTGGAGCCTGCTTCAGATTCTGTGTCTCCTTCTCTCTCTGACCCTCCCTGCTGTGTCTCTCTGTTTCTCGGAAATAAATTAAAAAAATTTTTTTTTAAAATAGCACTTACTCTATTTAATTTTTTTTTTTATTTTGTGGTTAAAGACTATCTTTTCCATTAGATTTCAAACTTTCTCTTGGTTTAGAGAATGTGTGCCTAATCCATCACTGTGTTCTCAGTAAAAAGAGTAGTAGCCAACATTCAATAAGGCCCGATAATGGATGAGTGAATGAATAATGCCCATTACCCTCTCACCCCCGACACACACACACACACACACACACACACACACATCAATCATATCATGTTTCTATCTGGTTAGGAAGTGAATATTAAGTTTTAAAGGTCATCATTTTTGGAATTCTAAAATTCTGGGCTATTACAATTTCCCAAATTCCACAGAATATTCATTATATAATGAACAAGATAAAGCTTTCTGATTTCCTGCCATGTTTAGAGCTCTCTGTCAGAGAAAAAAAAAAAAACACCACACATGTCTTCTTTCACATTGTACCACATGAATCCACTTCCTGGTGGCAGTGGATTGGGCATAAAGGCAGACAGCAGAAGCTCTTGAAATAAGCATCACTGGGAGAGCTCTGCAAAGGCTCACATCTGTGCTGAGGGAAAGAGAGCATCTGCATGGATGGTGCTTCCATTTACTCAGGGCTTTTTTCCTCTTGGGGCACATGAGTGAAAGATACAGAAAGTAACTAGTATTTTAGTTAGATAGCAAATACTTTTTTTAACTAAAAATGATTTTACTTGTGAAATCATATTTCTAGTTTCTGACTGCTTGTCAGAACACATAGATTAATTGTTCAGTAACATCTTCCGTTTTTCTTGGGGACTTTCCACTCTATGTTTATCTACTTTAATTTTATCCCATCAAGATCAAACACAACCTGCTGTTTTGGGCTTTCAGCCGCTGTACATTAACTATATCATGACTTTTCCAAAGAACTCTCTCTATGTCTGCATTATGACTTGCTTTTAACAGTCTTTTTCAAATGCGAGATTCTATTTCAGTTTGATTTTGAAGACTTTGTTAATCATATGTGGTTTCTTTCCAAAGACTAGGATTCTCTTTTTCCCCTCTCCTCTTCTCAACAACAATTGAATATAGTAGAGTGGGTTTTTAACAAAAATTAACAATAGTTTCAAAATAATTTTTAATATTGATAATGACTTTATATCATTTCACTGCCAAGAAGATGGCACATATAATTGCAATTGTTTATGCTCAACTTAGCACCAGAAACATATTGCACCTCTATTTCTATATTCGTTAACAATGAAATTTTTTTTTATGTTTTATTTATTTCTAGGAGAGAGAGAGAGAGAGCGTGAGCAGGGGAGGGTCAGAGAGAGAGGGAGTCACAGACTGAAACAGGCTCCAGCTCTGAGCTGGCAGTCAGCACAGAGCCCGACGTGGGCCTCGAACCCACGAACCGCGAGATCATGACCTAAGCGAAAGTCGGACACTTAACCGACTATGCCACCCAGGCGCCCCAACAATGAAAATCTTTTTATGATATTTTGTTGGGTTTATTTAAAGATATACTATGTAAATTCTGAAAAATATTCTTTGGGATTATATATTTTAAAAACGAGTATCCACGGTGAGGTAAAATGGTTTGATATGAATATTTCCTTTAGGTGCTAAATATGAAGAAGAAGAACACAGTAACTATTTCAGTTATACCCAAAGCTACAGATCCTGACTAGAAGGGGACCTTCTTAACCTCATTGGATGCCTCATCTCCTGGCCTCCTTTAAGCCATATATCATTTACAAGCAGGGTTAAAATAGTCTCCACTATCAAGTATGGGAGGCTGAATAATGCCCCCCCCCAAAGAAGTCCTCATCCTAAACCTTAGAACCTATGAATATATTAGATTACATGAAAAAAGAGAATTAAGGTTGCAAAAAAATTAGGGTTTCTTATCATCTGACCTTAAAATAGGAAGATTATCCTGGATTATTCAGAGTGGACACGGTACAACACCAAGGCCCTTAAAAGTAGAGAAGGAGGCAGAAGGGAAAGTCAGAGAAAGAGATGGGACAATAAAAAGAGGGTTAGAGAGTTGCTGTGTTGCTGGTTTTGAAGAGGGTGGAAGGGGGCCATAAGCCCAGGAGTATGAGTGGCCTCTAGAAGCTAGGAGAAAAAAAAAAAAAACAAAGAAATAGATTTGCCTTTAGAGCTTCCAGAAGGAATGAAGCTCTATTAACACCTTGATTTTAAACCTAGTGTTAAAACTTTTATTTGGCCTCTGTTAGACAAAATTGACAATGATAAAGTTTTTGTTGTTTTGAGCCATTAAGTTTGTGGTAATTTGTTATGATCATAAATAGGAGCATAACATATCAAGTATAACAGTAAAGGTAGTAATTCTTTGTTATTAGGGAATTTATGTGGTGTGTTGACTGGCTATCTTCACTTTAGTGGAGAAAACTTTGAGTCCTAGGTCACTCAAATATTAAAATTCATAAAAGCCAAGATTAGCATCAAGATGGGATGGTTTTGACTGGAAATACAAGGCACAAGAAATATGACAAACTAATCACAGCAATTCGACGAGAACATATTCCTATGTACCGTTACCACATAAATTTCCAACATTCCAAATAGATCAATTTATCTTGTTATGCCATCTTCAGCTCTCTTGCAGTTTTTGACTGCACAAACTATTTTTCTGTTTTTTCACACTAATCATCATTATTTTGAGGGAATATATTTATAATTTGAAGATTTTCAGTGTCTACAAGGCTTATTTCTCTTTTAATTTCAGGGCCTTGAACTGTTCTCAACTTAGTTCCATTGGAACCATGCTTCTGGCTTCTACCTCCTGAGTATCTTTTTTTTTTTTTTTTTAATTTTTTAACATTTTAATTTATTTTTGAGACACAGAGACAGAGCACAAGTGGGGGAGGGGCAGAGAGAGAGAGAGACAGAATCTGAAGCAGGCTCCAGGCTCCTAGCTGCCAGCACAGAGCCTGATGTGGGGCTCGAACCCACAACCTGAGAGATCATGACCTGAACTGAAGTTGACACCCAACCGACTGTGCCACTCAGGCACCCCTCCTTGAGTATCTTTTTATTTGAAGTCTCTTCTTCCTGTGCTTTTACCAGATACAAGGTCCCTTCATCTCATTAATTCCTGGATTTTGTATCAAAATTATATGACTTACAATGGAAAGTAAAGCCATCTTAAATTGTTAAATAATATGACAAACATTTATTGACTTCTATCTGTGAAGCACCATAGTAAGTGCTGAAGAAACAAGAATAAACAGAATGACATGATACATTCTGTCAAGGAGCTCAAAATCTAATGACGGTGCTTACAAATTAGAAGTCGGCTAAAATGGGACTTGCATGAAGTGTTCTGAGAGAACAGAAAATTAAATAGGAAGAATTGGTAGGAGTTCTTCAGCTGGATCAAGGGAAGGGGCATTTTGTAGAAAGCACATAAATAATAGTATGGAGACTTGTGAAGCCATGGAAGATTTGCAGAATCACACCAGACCAGGGGTATGCAGTGGAGATGATGCAAGAAATCACCCAGAAAGGATTCTGTCTGAACAACTTTATCTCTTAACTTGAATATTCGATAGAGTAATCCTCCCAATGAAATTCTATTGGCCACAGATGTTCCACCCCTACGTTCAAAACTTAACTGAAAAAGACTATCTTATGCTAATGTCTAAAAAGAATGAAGTGAGTCCCCATGTTGAGACTATTCTATTCATGCACATGACTTAAAAGATCTACTATTAAAAAAAAAAAATCACTCTACAAAATAATCCAGGTTATTTAAAATAACAATACTCATGATGGTGTCCCTAGAAATTAAACAAGTTAATGAACATATAATGTCCTTTTATGAGTCTCCATTCCATTATAGAAGATAATTTCTTTTTAATTCTTCTGTGAAGAGATAAATCTTCTCAACTGAGAAAGTGGGGAGGTTCTATCAAGTCATGTGTTTATTAAGCATAATTTTTGCCTCCAAATTATTTAAGATATCTGGAGGTGCTGAGTTAGGTTTGATGATTTTTAAGAACAGTTAAAATTATAAATCTATATTATGTTTTAAGTAACTTTTAATATATTTTTTATATTTTATATAATTATTTTTAATTGAATCAAAGAAGAGGACTCTCAGGTATTTTGAAAATCCACAGATTAATGTTTAAGTTGGCACTCAAGATTTTGAGGTACCTTGACATTGTTTGTTGACCATGTACTAGAGATGGTCAGTGTTTGTGGTTTGGCATATATTACATTATTTTAAACCCCACTGACACTGTATCAATTTGGTATTCTTCTTCCAGTTTTAGGTTAATATACCTGTACAAGATAAATATCTTCTCATCAGTAGAACCATAATTTGAACACATGCTTTTGTGTAATTTCAAATCCTTTCTACTACTCTGCAATGTCATTACAAATAAGGTTATAAGTCTATGGTCTCAGAAATCCTTATTACTTACATTTTTCTTGTTCTTAAACTATGGCTGGGGAAAAAAAGCAATTTATTTCTTTAGAAAAATGACTTTGTTTTTTTTCCCCACATATTGAGAAATTATACAAGTCACATACATGTACACCCTTAAATAGCAATTCAGAAGTTTACAATGTATTCCACATTCATTTTCTACCTTGAGGTAAACAGAGAAGGTATCCTCATGCCCATTTTAAACCCAAGGTAATTGAAACTCCAGGATGGAGTAAAGGATGAATTCAGGGTAGGGAGCCAGTCTTCTGCCTTTTCATATATCACTTGACAGTATCTTCATGATAACATTCACTTTAGAAATGAAAATAAATCAGTCACACCTTCTCTAGGCTGTAATGTAAGCTCCCTGTTCTCTGTCAACTATCTGGCTGTTGTACTTGAAATCTCAAATGTATTTTTATCAAGGTTAACGATGAATCTGGGTTGGTATTGAAAAGCCTATTTTCCCTTCTATTTCTTGCATTCTGGTACTGGCAGGGTATTTATATTTATATATAGAATTAGAGTTTAACTCTTGTTCATGAGGCATCATTGGTAAATTTGAGCTGCTTCTATTTTCCTCATATGAATTGAAGACACAAAACAAAAGGCTGCCTGACTGCAAGCTAGCACATAGATGGTTTCCTTGGTAACACGTATGTGAAAGACTGTAAAATCTCTCCAATTTCCATTCCTGCTTTCACAGAGGCTGTTCAGACTGCTAATATGGGTGTGCCTGTGTGACAACAAGCCATTTTATGTAAGAAGAAGTGCTTATCACAGACAAGGTGAGGGCAAGGGAAAAACAGTGTTCAGCCAAAAGCAAGTACATAAGAGAAATCAACTCTCAACAGTGAGAATGAAGAGGGGGAAACATAAAACCAAGATATCCTAGTTTGAGTTCTTATAAATGTGAAGAAAAAAAACCCTTTCTTGACTCTAACAATACATAAGAGAAAATTATTTTGTTTTTAAAATGAAAGTCACAACCCAAATCTGTTTGTGTTCTATTATTTGCCGTGTTAAAGAGAAGCTGTGTTGGGGGGCTTACCAAGGAGTCAAGTCACTCTTCAGAAGTTCATGAAACTTTCCTCTCCCAACAATTATGCATTCAAAACTCATACTGTGCAGATAATACCTAATATTTCTACATTCTCCTATGTGTCAGCTATGTGCCCAGAGTTTTCCATTTAAATTAATAACACAATTATCTCAAGAGGAGGGTTATCTGTTTTTCAGATGGAATAACTGAGCATTCGAGAAGATGAGGGATGTGTCCAAGCATATGGTGGGGCCAGGACTTTAACCCAGGTATCTGACTCCATAACCATATTCCTGACTAGGAAAAAACATTATTGCCCCAAAGCTGTGACTCTGGCAATGCCAACAGAAGAGGAATATGGTGTCCTTGAGTTTTATCTGTGAGATCTTTATCTGGTTTATTTTGTCTGGTTATTCTTAAGATCTTACTAAATATTTGAACAAATTTTAAAAACTTGATTTGTTATGATTGTAGAATCATAACATCATAATTAAGCCTGTTCTTGGTAAGCTAGAGGAGGTGCGAGACAAAGGCAATTCATCAGGATGAGAATGAAATAAATTACTTGTTGAGGTATTTGAAAGAACAGGACAAGATAGAGCCTAACTCATACTTTACAAAAATTTTTTTAATGTTTTTATTTATTTCTGAGAGAGAGAGAGAGAGAGAGACAGCATGAGCAGGGGAGGGTTAGAGAGAGAGGGAGATACAGAATCTAAGGCTCCAAGCTCTGAGTTAACTGTCAACACAGAGCCCAATGCGGGGCTTGAACCCATGAACCCTGAGACCATGTCCTGAACGGAAGTTGGATGTTTAACCAACTGAGCCAGCCAGGCACCCCCTAACTCATTCATTTAAAAAAAAAAAAAAAAAAAGGTTTAGGAAATTAGCTGGAACACAAACTGGAATGGCTGTAGATCTGAGCAAGATGCAATTTTGTTCTGGATTTGAGGACAGAAGTAGAGATGGCTCCTAACCTGATTAGTTTCCCTTTTCTAATTTTACATACAGGTGTTTCTCAAATAATCTAATGTGGAAGCTCCTTAAAATACATGAACAAACAGGTATTCTATAAAATCATATGCTAAAAATAAGAGCACTTACAAAGTAAAATGAGATTGAGTTAGACCACTCAAAGCTTATGCAATTATAACCAGTGAGCTAACCAAATAAATAACTCTCCCAATATAAAATTTAAAAAAAAACTTGTTAATAAAGATACTTACTATATTTATATACGTAATTTATACTCAGGTATATTTCATTGGGTCCAGACATCTTTGCATATCTACTGAAGCCTATGGTTGAGAAAATAATGGTGTATTTTACGTTTTGTCTCAGCCGAAGTTCAAGAGTCTAACCCTGCTGTCTCTCCCTTCTTTCTCTTCTTGTTGCCTTGCAGATGCCTCTGAGTGTCCACCATATACATCAAGAAGCCCCTGACCTGAGATGTCAATGCCGTAGTCTGTGGGTAGTCCTGTGTGTCCACACCCTGTGAACCCTGGCAAGCGGACTGGCCCTGAATTCAACATACAGACTTGCGGGGTCCTGAGGAAGGAGCCATTGTGCAAGAGAGACACACTGTCTGCCTGACTCTTCTGAAGTTACCTCATGTCCACTGAAAACTACCTGGTCCAGAGCTTTCCTCCCAGAATCGTACATCTAAACCCAGGGAGGCACCCTGCCTTGGCCATCTTCCTAACATACTGAACATACCTCTTCCTCTCTAAGCTGGAATCTGCCGAGGCAAGGGGACCCAGATTTCCCTGCCTCTCATCTCTGTCTCTTTCATGACATCACAAACCACTTGTTCAGAGGTGCAGCCTCTTTCTTTTTCTTCCTCTCTGATCAGGACTGCCTTCTACCTTATTTTGCTCTCCTTGTTGAGGTGGTAGCTGTCCCTTCTACGTTTTGTGAAACTATGATGAGAGAGCAAATAAAAACTTGCTCATGGATTAGGGAATATTATTTGAAATAGATATTGAAAAGATCTTGTAGCTACGTCACACTTTTGCTCCAATGTGAACCTTTGAAGAAAAGGTTGGTTTTGCCATTAACAATTTTTTAATTTTTTTAATGTTTATTTCTGAGAGAGAGAGAGAGCAAGCTGAGGAGGAGCAGAGAGAGAAGGGGACACAGAATCAGAAGCAGGCTCTAGGCACTGAGCTGTCAGCCCAGAGCCTGAGGCGGGGCTGGAACTCACGACCCCTGAGTCGAAGTTGAACGCTTAACCGACTGAGCCACCCAGGTGCCCCTGCCCCTTAAAATTTTGATGTAGAGAGAAATGAACAGAACTAAGGAGTGGTGAGGAACAGCAGATAAAAGAGAGGGAAAAGGATGATTTTAGCAACATAATGTAAGCAACATAGTAAGTAGCCTTGTGAAGCTACAGACAAATGATTCAGATAAGGGTCATCTGGAGTTACAATTTAGATTGCAGAGAGAAGCATAACTATGGATAATAGCAGGAAATACAGTTTCAGAAAGTCTTAAAGCATTTATGTCCAGAAAAAAATCTCAGTGTTAAAGGCTGGATGGCAGAGAGAAGTGTAGTAAAGTGAATGAATAATAAAGATTGCATAATTAGAAGTCTAGTGTAAGAATGTTGTGATAAAGAGAGAAATCGAATAATCTGTATAAAACATTAAATTATTATATTTATCTACTATTTGTTAAAAATGAATAAACACTTAGGTAGGATAGCCAATTCTGAGATATATACTTCATTTGTGAGTGCTTAGAATACAATGTAAGACTGCTAAAAAAAAAAAAAAAAAAGCTAGATTCCTGTTTTATAATCGGAGTTTTCTCTTCACAGACAGGGATAGGATGCTGCATGGGAGAGATAACACTATTAATAGATGACAGAGAGAGCACAGGACCTCTCTGTTCCTATTTTTCTTCTTCTTTTTTTTTTATCAAAGAAATTAAAGTAAAATGAAGAGAATAAGAAATTAAAGAATAGGACAAATACTGTAAAACAGAAATTGAAATCCAAATTAGCCAAAGAATGGAGAGGAAACCCCTTTCAAGAAATTCAAATATCTGGTTCCAATACACAAGCTAATATGCCGACGGAATTAGCAAAACTCATTGTTCAGAGTTACTACCGGAAGTTGGGAAGTCAAGAATGAAAAGGACAACAGAAAACTATAAATAAAGACTAACTCATTGTCAAGGCTAGGAAAATGCTTGATATCATTGTAACAATACCATTATACAGTGGGTTATTTTTTTATCTCCCGTATGAATATGTGACAAAATGTCAGCATTTTATCATCGTCTTCCTGGAAATTATTCATAAGCAACAAAGGAATGTGAAAAAAATATATAAAAATCTATTTTAGGGGGAAAAACTAAAACTCTGGATTTACATTTCATGACGGGAAACAGTTTGCCACCCTAAAATATGTCTCTTTGACCTAACAGTTAACTTGGGCTGGTTATTTTTAAGAAACTGAAGACACAGGAGAAGCTCTGAAAACTGAGGAGAAGTTACCCTTTTGTAAGGGACATTTATAATTACAAGTGAAATCTCCATTTGTTAAGGGTGTCTCCTTCTCTGTGCCAGAAAGAGGAGGATGTCCAAATCTCTACAAACTGATATCGGTTGAAAAGAAACCCACCTAAATCTGTGTAACAACCATACCCTAGTTTACTGTGCTTTTTCTGATAATTTATAATTTCCCATAACTGGTCTCCCTCCCACTTCCCAACAGCCTTCTTTTATCTTTAGCCAGAGATGGTATTTAAGGTAGTGGTTTGGGCCATTATGGACAACAGTTACTTAGTTTTCCTAGATCTCTCCCATGTATGGAGGAAATATACATATTATGAAACTTGTGTTTATTTTTTCCTGTTAATTAGTCATTTATTATTGAGAAGGGTGTCTCAGCCAAGAACTTAGAAGGATAAAGAGAATTTTTCCCCCTCTCCTATACTGGAATGATGTCCAACATAAAAGGAATGGAACAGATAGGGACATGAAAGAAAGTGTAGAAAAAAGACCTGATTGGGATGAGATGGTGGCTATAGATTTCCACAACAACAACAAAAAACCCTCACATTTCTATTAAAGAGCGTACTGTGAGGAGTGAAACCCAAATCCATAGTATATGACATCAAGAACAAGAATGATAGAGAGGAGGCTTTATATCATGTCTACTTATCCTTGTGGACTATATAGAAGAATAACTAGCTAATTCTCATGCATACCATGATCATAAGATATGGCCCACTCCCCACATGAACCTTCTGAAATAGCTGATTGAGGGAGAAATAAAGAAAGAAACTCCTTAAACAAAGAGTAACAAGGAAAAAGGAGGTAGGAGGTGCAGAACAGAAAAAGAAAATGTCAGACACCTTCATATGATATTTTGGCAGGCTGACATTTGACAGTGATTGCTCCTAAATCCTTTCCCCTACCCCCCTGACCTCCTGACCAAAAAAATCTAATCTCACCTACTTTTGTAGCAAAAGAACTCTAATTTATAATGACACAGGGTTATCCTGCTGAAAAACTACATTTCCCAGTTTACCTTTCTAATACACATGGCTCCTTGACTAAGTTTGGTCAAAGAGATATCAGCAAAGGTATTGGCTGGGGCTTTTAAAACCTTTAATTAAAAGGAAAGTGGCATTTTTCCCTCTTATCCTCCTGCTTGATGTTCACTGGTCAGGATAAAGTACTGTGAGTTAGAAGGACCCCGGGTAACTAATAGTTTTGTGGAGCCTCACCAGCTACAGGCTGTTTGCCACAACTTTTTTCACGTAAGTGAGGGAAAAAAAGACACTTGTATTTGTGGCCACTGTCATTTTGTGTTTTTCTGTTACATGCAATTAGAAAATATTTCACAACAGAAAAAAATGTTCTTGTAGAACAGATTAAAAAATTTCCAGGACTTTATTTATTATTAAAATACAAACATAAGCTGAGTTAAGCAATCACCTCTTTGAAATCAGTGTATAAATCAAAAGTGTAAGTACTCAAGGGAAAAAAATATAATGTAACAGAAGCTAAAAGGAGTTGGCATAACTAGGGAAAGAAGTAAAAAACAACAGTGAAACCATCCCAAAATATAAGACAAATTTTGAGGGTCACAATGAGAATATACATTTCAGAAAACAGTAAAAGACAGTTGACAACATAAAATGAAACTAATAAGAGTTTAAAAGAATTAGAGGAAAAAACGATATGAAGATCAGGAAATAAGTTTAAAAAGTACTCATAATTGATCCTCAATAAATTAACTAAAAGAAGAACAAATATTTGAAAACATATTTTCTAAAATAAAAGGACATGAATCACATATTGGGAGGACAGTGCCCCATAAAAATTGACCTAAAAATTAACAAAGACAATTCTAGTAAATATAGTACACTTGGACGATAATGATGTTATCCATTAAGCACCAGGTAGATAGATTAAGTCACTTATAAGTAGAAAGAGGCCAGGCTAGTTTTGTTATTCTCCATTAAACATGAAGGCAAGTAGAATAATTAACACCTTTGAAAGTCCCTAGAAAAGAAGACAGGAGCCAAAGATGTTATACAAAATCTAATTGTTGTACAAATAAGAGATGTTATGGATCAACCATCTGATCATAGAAGAACCAGGTAAAAAATTTCTCTTATGGGCCTTTCTTAAAAGAATGGGCTTCATCCAATCAAGAGATGATTGAGTAACTTTGTCTACAATTAAGATATAAATACATGTGTATTTGGAGTAGTGGTACATAATATTGATAATGGTAGGAAACAGAGAATTAAACACATTATATAAAGCTTTAGTTATGAAGGTAATATTAGAATAAAAATAAAAACCTTAAGATATATACATACTCACACAAGCAAGGGGAACAAAGTAAAGGATTTTATTAAGTCTATACACAAAACGACGATGAGATACCACCTCACACCAGAATGGCTAAAATTAACAACACAAGGGAATAACAGAGTTGGTGAGGATTTGGAGAAGGGAATCTTCTTACACTGTTAGTGGGAATGCAGACTGCTACAGCCAATATAGGAGGTTTCTCAAAAAGTTAAAAATAGAACTACCTTTGACCCAGAGATTGCACTACTAGGTATTTATTCAAAGGATACAAAAATACTGATTCAAAGGGGTAACTGCATCCCAATGTTTACAGCTGCATTATCAACAATAGGCAAATTCTGGAAGGAGCCCAAATGTCCATCAACTGATGGATGGATGAAGAAGCAGTGGTACACACACACACACACACACACACACACAATGGAATGTTACTTACCCATAAAAAAGAATGAAGTCTTGTCATTTGTAATGGCATGGATGGAGCTAGAGTGTATTATGCTAACTGAAAGTAGTCAGTCAGAGAAAGACAAATACCGTATGATTTCATTCATATGTGAAATTTAAGAAACCAAACAGATAAACATAGGGATAAGGAAAAAAGAGAGGAAAGCATACCATAAGAGACTCTTAACTACAGAGAGCAAACTGTAGGGTTGATGGGGGGGAGTTGGGTAGGGGTTTGGGCTAACTGGGTGATGGGTATTGAGGAGGGCACTTGTGTTGAGCACCAGGTGCTATATGTAAGTGATGAATTACTAAATTCTACTCCTGAAACCAACATTATACTATATGTTAACTAACTAGAATTTAAATAAAATTTGAAACAAAAATAAATAAATTAGCAAATAACACCAAAAAATATTTTAAAATATGTTAAGGACATTTATAGCTAAGAGGGGACTCTCCAAGATGGCTGAGAAATAGGGGGACCCAGACTTCCCTCATCCCTCAAACACAGCTGTATGGAGGTCAGAACACTAAGAACACCCAGGAATACAGTCTGTGGAGTGACAGTAAAATCTCAGGTATACAGAAACAGCTTGGCAGGACAGAGGTGCATGTTTGCAAATTGGGAGAGATAAAGCAGGTGGCCTCGGCTCCGAGGGGAGGGGACCTTTTCTGTGGAGCGACAAAAGTAGAGAAAGAGAGACTGTGGAAATATGGGATTGTGTTTGGACAAGAGAAAAACTTCTCCAGCATGGACGGGGGAACAAAAAATATGGAGAGATGGAGAGCGCCCATTTCTACTTTGCAAACGGCCTTAGGAGCCAAAGATTGGAATTTTCAGTGGTGCAGTACTTTCTCCAGACCACGGCTGTTGTCAGGGCTTGAGCCTGAGCGGGAGGGAGCCAGCCAGGGTGCGCGGTAGCCGTCTCAAGGGCACATTGAGAGAGAGCAGTCCCTTCCCTCAAGTATTGTGGGAAGAGAGTTTATCGGCCCCGCAAGGACAAAAGACCCTGCAGGCATGAGCCAGAGGCTCGTTGCCGGCTGGGCAGAGCGCTGCCCCAGAACAGGGCTGCGCCGTGCGGGAGACTTGCAGGCATGAGGCTTTGGATCCCAGCCACGCACCTAGGAGTCGCGGGAGACTGCGGAGCAGGCCAGGTCTGCTGCCTGGGCTACCCTGTGAGGCTGCCTGAACAGCGTGGTTTGAGACACCAGGTCGGGGAGGAGACACCAGACTGTTGACATTTTCCTCTCCATCACAGACATGGTGGGGCTTCAGGGAACAGGAGAGCGGCGCCCAGTGGAGGCGGCCCCTGCTTCCACCAAACCGGCCCCTCCGTGTCTGGTAACTGCTGATTATTTTACCTACCAGAGTGGGACGGATGGTGACGTAACCAGAAGGCCTCTCCTCCAGACTCGCAACAGCGCCGGTCCCAGGCACCAACATACAACTGTCCTGGGTCTTGTATGCAGGCTCGTAGTTTCTGATTTGATTTTTGGTCAATAGCTTTCTTTCTCTGTTCTGGTTGTTTGTTGAATCAGGCATTTTTACTCTATTCTTTTCCCACCTTTTCTGTATCTCATTCTTCTCTATTTTCCTCTCTCTCTCTCTCTCTCTCTCTCTCTCTAAGTTTCTTTGATGCTTGATTTGGTCTTTTTTTCCCTCCCTTTTCTTTCTCTCATTGTACGAGATAAGGTTTCCCTCCCCTCTTTCCTTTTTTTCCAGGTTACTTCAATGAACAATTAAAGCACAGCTGGTGGAAAGTCCAAACAATCCACCACTATAAGCAGAGGGATAGAGTAGCCAAATATGTAACAAAAGACTGAACCCAACAAACCAAAAATACTTCCTAGGGCGCCCGGGTGGCTTAGTCGGTTAAGCGTCGACTTTCGCTTAGGTCATGATCTCGCGGTTCGTGGGTTCGAGCCACGTCGGGCTCTGTGCTGACTGCCAGCTCAGAGCCTGGAGCCTTTCAGTCTGTGACTCCCTCTCTCTGACCCTCCCCTGCTCACGCTGTCTCTCTCTCTCTCTCTTAGAAATAAATAAAACATTAAAAAAAAAATACTTTCTAAAGGGCCAGGCCCTGGACAGTGTATGACCCCCTTTTAATATAGTAGTACTTACAGCTGCAGGACACATAACAAGCTATTAAAAAATGTAAAAGAGACCTAGCCAAAATGATGAAATAGAAGAATTCTCCTCAAAAGAAATCCCAGGAAGAAATGACCACCAGGGAATTGCTCAAAACAGATATGAATAACATACATGAATAAGAACTTAGAATGATAATGATAAGACTAATAGCTGGGCTTCAAAAAAGCATAGAAGACAGCAGAGAATCCACTGATGCAAAGATCAAAGACCTAAGAAATAGTTGCAATGAATTAAGAAATGCTGTAAGTGAGATGCAAAATAAATGAGATGCAAAATGCATTGCATGAGACAAAGTAGAAAGCTTTATAATGTGGACAGTAAAGATAAAAATGTTTTTAACATTTTCACCAAATAGCATGCCATCAACATTCATAGAGAAAAAATCTCTGAGATATAATGAGAAATATTAATAATATAAGATAATATATTATTCTATTAATATATAATTATATTAATATATATTAATAATGGAATTTTTTGATACCTCCCTTAGTTCATCGCAGTCCAGGTAGACAAAGAAAACAAGGGAAAATGAGTGCAGATATATGTGATTTAAATTACATGAATAAAAGAGTCAACATAATTGATACATACTGAACTTGGAACCCTGACAATTTCACTCTTCAAGGAAATTTGAGATTAATTTAAAAAATAGGAAATAAAAATATTGAAACGGAAGTTTTTTAAAAATTTTCTCTTAAACAATTATTTAGTGAGAATCTAAAGTGAAATTTTAGAACATCCAGAGTATTATAACAATGAAAATATTATCTAATACATGGAAACTCGTAAGGCTGTGCTCAAAGTAAAATTTGTAGTTTAAAATACAGTATTTAAATATATCTTTCAATAATTACGAAAAGAAAGAAAATAAATGAATTATCCATCCAACTTAAGAATTTGTGCAGGGGCACCTGAGTGGCTCAGTGGGTGAAGCTTCCGACTTCAGCCCATGTCTGATCTCACTGTGACTTCCAGACTTGCACAGGGCTCCCTGCTTTTAGCTCAGAGCCTGCTTTGGATCCTCTGTGTCCGTCCCTCTGCTCTTTCCCCAACTTGATTTCTCTCTCTCTCGTTCTCAAAAATAAAATAAAATAAAACATTAAAAAAGAATTTGGGGGGTAAGTGATGTAAAAATGAAATAAAAGCAAAACATAAAACAAAAGAATGAATTAATAAATTGCAAAAGAGAAAACTATACCACAAATAAATTGAAAAGTTGTTTCTGGGGCACCTGGGTGGCCCAGTTGGTTAAGTGTCTGAATTCAACTCAGGTCATGATTTCGAGGCTCATGAGTTCCAGCTCCACATCAGGCTTTGTGCTGAGAGCTCAGAGCCTGGAGCCTGCTTCGGATTCTGCGTCTCCCTCTCTCTCTCTGCCCCTTCCCACTCCCCACTCATGATCTGTCTCTCTCTCTCTCTCTCTATCAGAATATAAATAAACATTAATTTTTTTTAAAAAGTTGTTTCTTAAAGAAACAAAATAAAGTGATAATAAACAAATTCTAAATGTAGAAGTAACAAATACACAAAAGAAGTGATAAGGATAACTATACCTGTAACAGGAGTTAAGAGATGGATATGCTCTCATTCTATGCAAATATATTTTATAAGAAAAATTCTAAAAATTTAAATGAAATTAAATATCAAAATTTAAATTAAAAAGGATCATTTTTTATTGTGATCTCACTAAAATATTAATGAACTAAAATATGCTTCAAGATGTTATAAAGGGATTAAAAAATCCAATATTTATTTCTCAATTAAGTAAAATAGAGTAGACACATTCACTTAACACAATACAGTATATTCATCTCAGATCAAAAGCCAGCATCATTCTTAATGTGAAAACACGAGAAACATTCCAATTAACATCAGGGGGGAAAGTAGAGTATTTTTTATCACCATTGTTACTTATCATTGTACTGGAGGTGTTAATCAAAGCGGTTAGAAAGATAAAGTATTGCTATTAAATTTGGAAAAAAGAATGTAAGATTTTTACTAATGTTCAAATGACTTATATATATTACAGTAAAGCCACAAGCAAATCAAAACAACTTTCAACTTTGTTTCCAAAAATGAACCAAATTACAAAAATTCAAGAGAATTAAGAAATTAGTGAATAATATAAATGAATTATCTGTTCACATGTATACAATTACTGGCTAGTTGGAAGAAATAGTGTTAGAAATGATTTCATGTGATAGCAACTGAAAGATAAAATACTTAAATATAATAAGGATTATACTGCTTTTTCAGAAAAAAATTAATAAGCTCCTAAAAAAAGATGAAAAAATGGAAAAGTACCATGGTCTTGGATAGGGGGATGGACATTTTAAGCACAAAATTATATCTAAGTTAATGGGCACATTTGATATAATGTATCAGCATCTCTTTATTTATAATAGATAAGATCTTAATTTAATATGGAAAAAATAAACAAGTATCAGTCAAAATTTATTTGCCATCAGTCAAAGTAGTCTTCTCAGAATGTAAGGTTATTACATAATTACATAATAATAACATTCAAAGACAGCCCCACCATGGTTCCTGGGCACCTTTGTTTGTGAGGGGGACTTCAAAGCAGGTTAGTTAGTGGGAGCCATCGAAGCTCTGACACCACACTTCCTTCACCCTCAGCTCTGACCCCAGCAGGCCTTGATGGTCTATCTAGTGGTGTGGCCTCAACCTCCATTCCTGAGAGACCTAAACCACTGATAATCATACCGTTTTCAGGATGGGATTTCTGCATGTAGCTTTTTTTGTTAAAATTGCCCGAACTGGGTGGCTCAGTTGGTGAAGAATCCGACTTCAGCTCAGGTCATGATCTCATAGTTCTTGGGTTCAAGCCCTGCATCAGGCTCTGTGCTGACAACTTGGAGCCTGGAACCTGCTTCACATTCTGTGTCTCCTTCTTTCTCTGCCCTTCCAGCATTCTCTCTCTCTCTCTCCCAAAAATAAATAACCATTAAAAAATTTGCCCCAATTTTTGGGTGCACCTGGGTTCTATTTGTATTCTCTCCTGCACCATTGTGAAAATATGGTCTTTCCTTTGCCTATTGATATAAATCAAATATCCCTATCAAGATGATGACATCCCTTCTGACATGATGGGTGCTGGCAAGGCATCCAAAGCATCTTGGCAGCAGATATAGACTGTGGTTCAATAAGGACCTTTTCTGTGTCACTTTGCAAGTGACAAGACTTCCTCACCTGCAGAGCCCAGAGCTGTAGAAATGGGAAACAAAGTCCTCCAAGTGGATCACTGGGCACAACGGGCCACTCCTACCTTTACCCCTTGGTGCCTGGTGCCAGAATCCTAGTAGGATTCTGCCTACTAGGGACACAGAGCCATACATAGGTTTGTGGTTTAATGCATATACTTCATACTGAAGGAGCAAAACCCACTCCTTCTGTGTTTTTCTCAAAGCTGGCACTTTGTCCTGTTTTAAGGCCATTCAACAGCATTTTCAATCTGGCTGCTTCTAGAAGGATGTGAGATGATCAGAGCATTCCAGGGTTATGGGCCCACCCCTCCACCTCTCTCACTATGAAGTGAGTCTTCTGTTCTGACGCTGTATTCTGCCCATAGTTAGGCATTCCTTAAGCTCATTCGTAGTGGTGTTGGATGATGTGCTTTGGTGAAGAAATGCAAGTTCATATGTGAAAGAAGAATCTAATCCTGTGAAGATAAATGTCTGGTTCTCCCAGGTCATAAGGGGCCCAATACAGTCAGATGGCCACCAAATGGCTAACTCTTGAGTGATTGTGTCATATTAGAGGCTTAGCATTGGTCTCTGTTGTTGACAGGTTGGAAACTCAAAGACAGCAGTAGTTAGATCCCTAGTGAGAGTCCAAACAATAGGGACAATATGAGGCTTTTTTCTCTATCACTGTGGCCACTCCACTTCAGTGCTGGTTATATCAGTAGTGGGTGACCAAGGATAAAAGCTGTGTAATGTCAGTGGCTTGATTCATATGTCTTCTTGGTTTTTCAGAGCCTCTTTGATGAGGAATGCTTTCTGTTGGGCATCAACACGTGATGCAAACATCTTCACACGTCACGCCCACTCCACTATGCCCATTCTTATGCCTTTAACTAGACCTCCTTATCTCCAGCGTTTCAATCCTATTCATTTCAGGCCCTTGATGAGAGAATCATACCATTGGCTACTGCCTGGGAATTTTTATTCTCACTTTAAGTCACTTCTTCCAAGCAAAATAGATGACCAAGTACATTGCTCGTAGCTCTGAGTTTCTCTCTCCACTACTTTTAACTGCATCTGTACATATGATTGTGATGCTGCTGCAGTTAGTTAAAAACATTTTTTAATGTTTATTTATATTTGAGAGTGGAGAGGGCAGAAAGAGATGGAGACAGAATCCAAAGCAGGCTCCAGTTTCCCAGATTTCAACACAGAGCCCCATGCAAGGCTTGAACGCATGAGTGATGAGATCATGACTTTAGCCAAAGTCGGAGGCTTAACCGACTGAACCACCCAGGTGCCCTGCAATTAATTTTTCCGTCATACCTATTTGTCAAGACTGATCTTTTTTTCCTCTTCATCCAGTCATGTAAGACATACCATATAGCCATAGATGTGAACTAAAGGATGAATTCTGGTGAAAATGTATTGTTTGATATGAGTGTCTATTGTTTTGATATGAGTGTCTGTGATCTGTTAGCTCAAACTATGTAGTTTGAGCTAAATTTTGGGCGTACAATTACCAACTTACAAAGGATTGCTACTGGGAATAAGTGAATCTAATTTAGAAAATCTAATGGAAACTGATAATGGGCTATCTAAATTCATGGCCCTTGGTATACCATAGTCAAATGTTTCATCCTCACCAGGGCCCAAAAACATGCCAGGAACTATTTCTCAAAAGTTGTATAATTCTCACTACAGGGGTCCAGAGACCAGCACTGTGATTCTTTCACTGGGGTTTGCCATAAACTTGATACTACATCTCACCACTGGCACTTAAGCACTACAAGCTCTGCCAGGTTGTATGACCCAACTGGCAGGGCTGCTTGCACCATAGTATGGACTTACTTCAGATGCTTTTCTGCATTGAACCCCACTCAAAGCTGACGAAGTTCCTTATCATCTGGTATATTGGCCAGAGTAATATTCCTAGGTGAGTATAGGTAACCGTTAGAACTCAAAGACGCCTACCAAGAGATATGCTTCTACTATTTATGATAGAGAATACAAGATGAAGCATTTTGTATTTTACTTTGGAAAGAATAACCTAGCATGTTCCTGATTTCCTAAAATCTTCTCTAAACTGATAATTACCAGAATCTTTGTAGGGTTTCTCCCCCACCTGCTTTAGTACATGTGTCTTACCAAGGTCCCAATTATATTAGCCACCCTTTGATCCTCCTGTCTAATCAGCATAGAATCATCAATGTAATGTATTAATATGATGTTTGGTAAGGTGCTCAAGTAGTCCAGATATACTTGGGTTGTATTTTTTAAAATTTTTATGTCTTTATTTTATTTTGAGAGACAGAGAACAAGTGGGGAAGGGGCAGAGAGAGAGGGAGACACAGAATCTGAAGCAGGCTCTGAGCTGTCAGCACAGAACCTGATGCAGGGCTCGAGCCCTCAGACTGTGAGATCATGACCTGAGCCAAAGTCGGACACTTAACTGACTGTGCCACCCAGGTGCCCCTCTTGGATTGTATTACTTAGAACACAGGAGAATTAATATACCTTAATGTTGAAACTTAAATCAATATTTTTGTTTATTCCATTTTGGTAATCACAATAGAAAATAAAACATTCACCAAGTGAACTCACCTGTTATGTACTTGAAGCCTTATTAATCTACTCCAGCAGTGATGCCACACTTTACTATATAGTTTTCATCATTTTTGTTAGTTGGTTGAATTTTCAGTAGCCTATAGTTTTCTCTAAAGTTGGTCTGGTTTCTACAGGGGCCAGGTTGGTGAATTAACAGAGACCTAATAGGGATGACCATCTCTATATTTTTGTCTTTTTAATTATGGCATTAATATCTGCCATTTCCTCATAAGATGTAATATTGTTTTCAATTTGCTAGTTAGGCTCTAGGTGTTGGAGAGAATTTTAGATATTTCCTCTTGTTCTTCTCTACTATGATAGCACTTGTCTCACAGGCCAAGGACCCAATGTGTTGTTCCAACCTCCTGGTATGTCAATCTCAATTGTATATACTCAGATACTGGAAAAATGACTACTGTGTAGTTTTATAGTCACAATGGACCTAATATGAACTAGAAATAATTGGTCACAATGATGCCCTTGGACTCTTGATACCAATGTCAACTCAGGCCTTGTATACAATAGTCCTCTAAATGTTTGGGTGTTCCCCTTTCTACCGGATTCAGTCACCCAAATAAATTCCTGTAGGTTCACATGGAGGAAGGACCAAAGCGGTCGTTATCATATATACTTTATCACCATATATACACAAGGTTACAGGGTCCTTCCTCCTAACAACAAACATCCTCTTCTCTCAATAGCTTCTGGATCTGAAAATTGGTTCAGGCCCTGGAACTGAGCAAGCTATTGAGACTTTTTTCTTAGGGTAAACATGCTGACTCTTCTCTTCTTCCATTCTTGTCTTTTTCCAGTCGTTGATATTAATCAGCACTCTTGTTGACTGCCTGTCCTCTATCAACCAACTCCATAACTCCTTGCTGGTCAAGTCTCCTTGGCTGTTCTTCCTACTTACTGGTCATTATAGTATTCGTGGTATACTGACTTTTGGCAGTTAAGATTGACCTCTTTTACTTTGACTCGTATTACCTGGGAGTCCCATCATCCACATGGATATTAATGAGCTCTATGGCTACTTCCCATTCCTGGCTTGAAGATGAGAGTCACTCCTGAACTTCTGAGCGATGCTGGTGCTCCTCTGACCTATACGTTCCTGGTAGCCATGGTGAATGTGTGTTCTCTGGAAGGTGATACTCTGGATGGTGTAAACTTTTAAAGTTTAAAGTTCAAAAAAAATGATAATAAAGTTGAAAGTGTTATTTACACACGTTGTTTTTCTTGAAGACGGTTCTGCTTTCTATCCACAGCACAAGCTTAGTTGTTTGGAAGTTTTAAAACATTTTTATCGGTCTTGTACTTGGTTTGTTTGTTTGTTTCCATTCCCCTCACTGTGGGAGAGTCCCTTTTATTTCATAGGGGATGGTGCTTCAGAACACATAGGCCTGAGTTCGAATGATGGCTCTATTACACTTTTAGCTATAGAACAATCAGCAGGCCATCAGTTTCTCTGAGTCTTAGTTGACCCATCAGTAAAATGGAGAAAATAATACACATAGATTTTATTTTGAGGGCTCAATAGAATGATACATGTAGAGTCCTTAGCACATTATAGATCTTTATTAAATGGTAGCTGATATGTTTATATAGCTCTCAGATGGCAGAGGCTGGAGCTGTCGGTCAGCTTTGCTCCCCACATCAGGGTATCAACATGACACATTTTCACAAGTGCCACATGCACCAAGTGTAAGCAAATGATATTTAACTGGGGTAAATATAAAATCTTAAAATTTGGATTAAAAAATAAATTTTATTATGACTAGGTGACAGAGTTGTGATAGAAACATACATAGAAAGATCTGAGAATTTTACCTCCTCACGTGTTCCATAGTGAAACAGTAAGAGAAAACAGCTACCTTAAATAGCATTGGCGCCTTACCCTGCACTTGTTGAAATACTGCATCCAACTCCCAAACAGCAGTAGCCGTATTGTTCCTCAGACTCTTGAGATCCCATCACTGGTTTGGGATAAGTTCTGAGTGACAGCTGGACTAAACACAGACGAGAACAGAGTGCAAATTTTGTAATAAAAGAAAAGCAGTTAAAGTAAGTTGGATGTTTAGTTAGTAGGAAAAAATAATACCTTCAAATATTTGAAGGCTGTCTCATAAAGGAGAAACTTGCATTGTTTTGCTTCAAGCAGCAGAATTAGTAACAATGAAAGGTAATTATAGGAAGACAGATTACAGTTCAGTGAAAGAAGAATTTCGGTAACAGAGTTATCCAACCTTTGAATAAACACTTCAGTGAAATACTAAGCTCCCCGTCACTGGCTGGATGACCAAGGGTGTTCCAGACTTGATTCTTGCATTTGGAAAAGACTGGGTCTGATCTGTAAGTTCCATTGCCACCCCCAAATTTTTATGATCCCTCAGTTTAAATGTACAGGAAATCACAGAGCATTATTTGAATGTTCTTATTTGGTTCACTGTAATCTTAGAATATTTTTGTAATAGAAGGGGAGCTTGAAAAATTGAATACACTAAGAACCACAGAATTAAGACTTTTCTTGATTGTGTGAACCGTTCACGTACACTTATTGCTATTGGAATATTAGCCTTTTGTGTTTTAATAGCACTTTTCTAGAACAGATTTTAAAAATTGCTGAGTACATTTTATAAGTGAGAAAACAGGCTCTGTGACTTGATCACATTCTCACATCAGTTTAGGAGTGGAACTGGGTCTATATGCTGACGTACGATTTCAAATCTAGGTGAATGTGTTCCTACAGCATTGTTATTACTTTCATCTTTCTAAGGATCAAAGTTCTTATTTGGATAGACTATGATGGAGCCAAAAATAATAAATAATTCATTCATTCAAAAGTAATGAATAATTAATTCCTTATTAATTTAACCAAATTCAATATGTATTAAATCTGCACCCACTTTGTGACCAAACATTATTCTCAGTGTTAGGGGGTGTGGGGTGACACTTTTTTTTCCTTTGTCCTTTAATTGCTTGCAGTTTTTTGTTAGAGAGATGGAGGTTACATACAGAAACATTTAGAAGAAGAAATTACTAAACTTCTTAACTTTGTGAAACTTGTTAAATAAATCCATTTTTAAGTACTATGACAGATTTTTAAAATTATTTTCTTATGAAGCTTGAAAGCAAACATACATGTACTGATCCTTTTGTTCATTTATTATTTTTTGTCCAAACATTTATTTTTCTTGGAATTGCTATTCCACCTCCCTTCTGCCTTGCATCTATATAATTTCATGGGAGCAGCCATTTTTCAAGGTGGTATTTTCTCTGGCCAGTTGATCCATTTAGCAATTACCATCTAATCCGTGTTTACCAAGCAGACTTCTTTCCTGGAAATGTTGGTGTTTGGAATAAAAGAGTTAAATTAGGCCCTCTCACATAAGCTGAAGTTGGAATTGGGAAACCAAAAGCTAAGCCAGGCTATGTTTTCCACCATCCATCAGGAACACCAAAGAGAAGAATGGGAAAGAAACACAGAGAGAAGCAAGGACCAGAGGTGGATAATAGCCCTCAGCACTCAGGTCCAAGTTCTAATTGTTCCAGACATTGGATTGCAACAAGTTCCCTCTTCCTCTTTTAGATTGGTTGTTCAATTATTCCTTGGATTTTGTAAAATACTTCCCCTATCCCACAGTCTGCCAATCGATTTCAACTTTCACTAAAACTAGTTTGTGTGGGGTTTCTGAAATTCACAACAGGAGGAATTCTAACATAACATATAAATGAAAAGACAAAGCTGGCCCAATATGTGTCACATACACAGGTAGAGACAGTGTGTTGTTGTGGAAAGATGGCTGACTGCAAGTGGAAAGGCCTAGGTCATGGCCTCAAGTCTGCACTGACCAGGTAAGCTTTGATCCACCATTAACCTTCTCAGCTGCCTTATCTGGTAAAAAGGATTAGATGATACTTTAAGAACTCTCTTCTTGAAAACCTTTATTCAAATGTAATTACAAGGATAAACCTAAATATTAAGCAGAAGGAGGAGAGGGGGATGGGGCAGAAGCAGATCCTCTCTGTTACCCCCAAGGGACCCATGGATCCATTAGAACAAAGAGTTAGATGATGTCTAAGTCCTGAATTGTTCCTAATAGCCTCTCGTTTCAAGAATAAAACACATAGGAAGTTTTAGTTAGTGAAGGTAAACTGTTGGTTACATTCAAAGGGAAGGAAAACAGAAGAATAATTCTGAGGTGAAACTAGCAGCTAATTAAAGCTCCTCCTTGTGAGATGTAAGAGTTCTCAGGCGCACTCTTGGGAAGCATCCATGAGGGAGTGACTCCAGTTCTCCATTGATGGCCTATCAGTCTTCCCTTTACAGATCAGCTGAGCTTTTCCTCAGGCACCAACTGTGAAGAAAAATTGCTGATAGTGTCGAGATGGCATCATCTCCATGAGAAGCAAATGATTATTATGCTAATTCCCCTATCAAAACTGGGAAGGAACTCTGAGAATGAAGCGCAGTTAAAGGGATAAAGAATACAATCAAAACTGAAAATCAACCTTTGGATCAGAGAAGAAAAACCAACTGGTATTCTCCTGCTGATATTTGCTAATTGAATTTTTCTGACCATAAGTGCACATTGATTTTCTCCCACGGATGTGAAGAGTGCCACATATGTTATTTTGAAAATTATGTCCTGAAAAGCGGTTTTAGTTCTCAGTTTGTAAAAGCAAACATCTTTCAGAGTAAATAGGTCTGCAAGGCTCCCCAACCTGACAGATTAATTTCCCTACACGAGAGATGCTGTATCTAATTTTTTTCTGTGTGAAAGGTAATCTAATCCTTACTTTCAGTCAATTCTACAAGTGCCCAAGCATATTTGGTTCCATTCAGGTAGCCTGGAAACTTGAGCAGAATAGCTTCTTTCATCTGTACCTCACCGTTGAACTGGGATAGTAATACCTTGTGTTTTCAATTTTTCCAACATCTTTTCTAACCAATGTTACCAGTTTGTAGGTTGGTTGCCAAGTATCCTTAATGTAGAGGAAAGTTTTAATGACATTTTCTGAGCAATAACCATAAGATACCAAGAGTCCTTTCCTGACAGATGGTAAAAACAGCTGCAGAAGGAGATTGAATACAATGCCTAAGGTTCAACAGTAAAATCTGGGCACAGCTTAGGTTTTTATTTTTTCCTTTGCCTTTCCACTTGATCATATATTTGACCTTCAGTTAATTTTTAGAAAAGGGAAACTGCGTTAGAATTTTGACACTTGAGACTTACTTTTTCCATATTCTTCTATCATGGTCAATGTGCCAATAGTCTATCGAGTCAGTAAGTCAGTCAGTATTTATAATACTGGTGAAAATCCCTGAACTTGCTGCTCAGGGGCATAAAAATGAACTTACTTTGTAAGTAGCCTAGAAATGTAAGGTGTCCATATTCCATAGATGCGATATAGTAAATACATTTCTTTTATTCTAAGATGCACACGTTTTCTCTAATGTTTCAAACAGTTCTGAAATCAGGACATACTTAAGACTAATGGTGTTATGAAGTTGCTGTTAGTCAGACAGTAGGTACAGTACATCAATGATTGAGTCCAGGTGGAGAATATTCATAAGTGTTCATTGTGATATTCTTTGCATGTCTCTGTATGTTTCAATTTTTTAATGATAAATGCTCAGAGGACAATGTTTTGAAAATTGTGGCTATCAATATCTCTCAGTCTGAAAGTATTTCATAAAATTTGGACTGTAAATGTACAGAAATTTTAGAAGTACATTAACTTTTTTTGCCTTCTATAGTACATAAGACATAATTTTAAAAGTCTAGAAGAGTTCTTTTAAAAACATAAAATAACAACTCTCAGTGATAAGAAACATTGTGTGAAAGGTTAGCTGGCAGTGGTTTATTTTTAATTTCTTAGTGGTACTGAAATTAATGGTGAATTGCATAACCAAGCATACCTTAAACTTAGCAGTATTTCCAACCCTACATGTCAATAAATAATTTATAGCTTTAAGTTTGAATCTGAGCGCTACATAAACATATCAGCTACCGTTTAATAAAGATCTATAATGTGCTAAGGACTCTACATGTATCATTTTATTGAGCCCTCAGAATAAAACCTATGTGTATTATTTTCTCCATTTTACTGATGGGTCAACTAAGACTCAGAGAAACTGATGGCCTGCTGATTGTTCTATAGCTAAAAGTGTAATAGAGCCATCATTCGAACTCAGGCCTCTGTGTTCTGAAGCACCATCCCCTATGAAATAAAAGGGACTCTCCCACAGTGAGGGGAATGGAAACAAACAAACCAAGTACAAGACCAATAAAAATGTTTTAAAACTTCCAAACAACTAAGCTTGTGCTGTGGATAGAAAGCAGAACCGTCTTCAAGAAAAACAACGTGTGTAAATTACACTTTCAACTTTATTATTTTTTTTTAACTTTAAACTTTAAAAGTCATCTCTAGGGCAGTAAGCTGTATACCAAACGGGGCATACGTTAGAATTATCTTGTGTGCTCTTTCAAATTACAGATTTCTGAGCCTGACCCCTGAAGACTCCGGATTCAGTGACTTTGTAAAAATGCCCCAGGGAATTTGTCTATTTAAAAGTTTCCAAGGTAAATTTGGCACATGGTCGCATTTGAGAGCCTCGGCTCTGAAGAAATGTTACATGAATGTTAAGAGCACCTGGATTCATATTCCAGCTTTACCATGTTCTAGTTGGTGACGCCTTTGGCAAGTTATCTTTTCACTCTGTGGTTTGGTATTTCTGTCTCTAAACTGGAAGAACACACTAGTACAAATGCTAGTACACACCTTATAGGATGCTTGTGAGAGGATTAAGTACATTAAATGTATGCGATGTTCTTAGAACTGTTCTTGACCTCGATTAACAACGTGTGTAATCGTGCACGTAACAACGTGTCTTGGGGCGCCTGGGTGGCTTAGTCGGTTAAGCAGCCGACTTTCCCTTAGGTCATGATCTCGCGGTTCGTGGGTTCGAGCCCCGCGTCGGGCCCTGTGCTGACTGCCAGCTCGTAGCCTGGAGCCTGTTTCGGTCTGTGATTCCCTCTCTCTCTGACCTTCCCCTGCTCACGCTGTCTCTCTCTCTCCTAGAAATAAATTAAAAAAAAAAAAAAAACATTAAAAAAAAAAAAAAAACAACATAATACTTGTTGGCTTCTATTAGGTGGTTAGCATTATCTTCTTTATGTACCCATAGGTTACTGGTAAGAAACCCATATAAAACAACTACATGAAATAAATACTGAGGAGATTTCTATTTCCAATCAAGACGGCATAATGAGAACTGTATTTACCCTCCCATCTGAAATGACCAGATAAAATATATTAAACATTGGTTTTCAAGGTACCAGACAGAAAACAAAAGACAGCAATCCCGGATTAATGGAAGACAAAGAAATGAGACCCATGATTGCTCTTGTTTACTGACTGAGTTTTCTTGCCATGGTGCAAGAAGGGGGAACCCAAGTGCAACAGTGATTTCCCTGAGTTTTGCAGGCAAAGCTGAGAGTCTGGGAAAAAAAAGTTGGCTGGAGTTAGTAAGACAGGGTACCAGAGAGAAGAGAGCTGTGTAGAGAGAGAACTCTAGAGATCAGCTGATGGTCTATCTCAAGTCTTCAGCCAACCACTCGTCAGCTTATGTGTTCAGAAAATTACATGAAAAGAGTCACCGTGAAAGATGAGAACTAACAGTGCCTCATTCTCAAACAGGATCAAAATTAGCGTATGCTCTCGCAGCCAGAGAAGGAAAAAATGCACAATTCACGCAGTCTTGGTAGAATACATAGAGAAGTCTTACCTCAGTGACTTGGAATAATTAAACCCAGTCTGAGTACTACTCCAAATATTGTAGTGTCAAAAAATCTTAAAAGCAAGCCCAAAAGGTAAAATGTTTCCAAGTAACTTATCTGCATCCCAGATCAAAGCACGTGAATATTTATAGGCGTAAAAAATATCAAGTAGGCAGTAACGTTAAATTAACAATGTCTGTTATACAAGGAAAATTTACCAGATATGGTAGTTAATTTTGTGTCAACTTGACTGTGACCAAGGTGCGATATATTTAGTAAAGATTGTTCTGATTGTGTCTGTGAGACTGTTTTGTGGTGAATTTAACATTTAAATTGATAGGTGAGTAAAGCAGGTTGCCTTTTCTAAGGGGGGGTGGGTCTTGTCCAAACAGTTGAAGGCCTGAATGAGACAAAAAGGCTGACCTTCCTTCTGAAAAAGATGAAGTGGGACACTTTTTTTCTGCTTTCAAATTTGTACTTTACAAAAAATGGCTTCTTGTGGTTTTGAGCTTGCTGGCCTTTAGACTAGAACTACACCATCTGCTTTCCTCAGTCTCCAACTTGCTGACTAGAGATCTTGGGACTTGGCAGCCTCTATAATCACATGAACAAATTCTTTATAATCAATCTCTTTATTATGCATATATATGCATCTTATTGATTCTGTTTCTCTGGAAAACCCTGACTCATACACATTCTCAGGAGAATAGTTCTAGAGGAACAGAATTTTAAGGATGAGCTTTCTGAATTGGTTCTAAGTTTCTGGAAATGGCTTCCTAATCTGAGTAAATTTAAGTATATGAATGACTACATTTCTGGTAGTAAAGAGGGCACTGTTCCTTCTCCGTTCCAAATGCGTAATTGGGAGGGACATGCTCAGCCCCTGGGATAATCTCCATATTGGTTCCCTGGCCCGGGAATGAGTGCTACTCGGTGGGAAAGGTCAAGTGGAAACTACTAGAATTGCTTCTACCAAGGAAAATAGTAAATCAAAAGCATACCACACTCCCAGAGGGATTGCAGAGATTAATGCCACCACCAAAGACTTGAAAGATGCAACGGTGGTAATTCCCACTCCATTCTCATTCAACTTGCCTATTTGGGTTATGCAAAATACAGCTAGATGTTGGAGAATGACAGCGGATTACTGTAAATTGACTCAGGAAGTGACTCAATGGCCCAAATTCCCATGGTCCCTTTTCTTGTCAGGCTGTCCTCTCTCCCCTTTCCTGCTATACCCTGTGCCTATGGCTTCGTTAGTGTTCCTATGAGAGGAACAGTTGAGACAGGAAGAGAAGACCATCAAGCCAATCTATTGGCCATAGCCCATGAATAATTGCAATGTGGCCACTTCTTCTTCTAAGCAAAGTGAACAATTAAGTAGACTGCTACAAGTTCTGTCCACTTGGAGGATTTCCCTCTACCCCTGTCCTTCTAACCTATCGTAGAAAGGGGCTATTGTGCTGCACCTGTCTACCTTTGGGTGGTACCTACAAAACATACAAAAGCATTTGTAAACCAGGCTCAAATTGTCTTCTCTTTCCACAGACCGCTTTTCAACTCAACTGCCAGAACATTGATAGATATGTTTATGACTACTAAACAGAACACTTGGAAAAGTCATTTTTAGGAAATATGATCATTCCAACGGGAAAGACTTAAAGATATTTACATCAAGATTTCATAAAAAAAAAAAAAAAGCAAGCCAGTCTAATTTTCCTATAATGAAACATATAATTGACTGGACTCCAACTCACAGCGTTTCTTTTGTCTCACATTCTTAAATATGAGCATATTAACAGGAATTGTCCAACATTTGAGAAAGGCGTTAATATTAAAGAGATGGACAAAAACAAATAAGTAGAAACAAGCAGCACAAAGACAAAAGCAAGCTTGAGAGATAGGAGAGAATTTGTAGCTACGAAACAAAGAAGGTGAAAATCAGGAACATTACTTATTTTGGAGACAGGTGTGGGGATTTAATGGTTTCTTAAATTTTCAACCAATTTTCTTATTGTACTTCCTTCTGTTCTCATACTTTATGAAAACCAGGTGCTGCTAATTATAAGATTTGGGGGGAGTTATTTGGTATAAGTTGGATTGGATTTGCCTTTTATCAATCCTTATTAATTATTAGCCTTCTTCACTATTATAAACTAATTAGTATTTGTCCATCAGCTTTCTAGTATCATTTTTTTCCTTTTTGATTTTTCTCTCTTCTCATCTCTTCTCTTCTTTTTGTTGTTTAAGTTAAAAAATATGAATCCAGAGATGAAAATGTCAATAGAAGTAGAGTATAGAATTGACTCAGGATACCCAATATTTGATAAGCCTAAGGGAAGATACCACCTATGAAAAGATGTAAGAAAAACTCACAAACAATTGGGCATGATTTTCCAGATCTAAAGAGTCTCTTCACACATATGGTGAAAATAGACACATTCATACACATAACAGCAAAATTTCACAATGCTGGGGACAAATAGGTGGTGGTAAAGATTTCCAGAGATGGGAGACAGTAATTTACATAAAGGGTAATTTGGAATCAGGGTGATTTTGAAATTCTTATTACTAGGAGCTAATAGAAAATCAATCATTGCTTTTTCAATTCAGAAAAAAATTAATCTAGAATTTATATGCAGGCAAATCACCCATCAAGTGTGAATGCAGAAAAAAGTTATTTTCAGATGTACAATATTAGAAAAAGGATGACCTCTTACAAATCTTTTTCAGGACACACTGTCATAAAATGAAAGAAAATACCAATAATGGGGAAAACGTGGCAAACAGAATATCATCACAAACAGTGATGTAATTGAAAAATGGTAAAACCCCAGGATGCTACACATTAGACTAAAAGAGTAATTAGTTAAGATGATACTTGGACTATGGCATTATTCAAGAGAAATGCCCCTTGCCCAAACACCCCCCCAAACAGAAGTGATAAGATTATTTTATGCCTTCTATTTAATGAGTCATGAATGTTTAGCTAAGGATTCCTAAGGATCTGAGAAAAGTTCATAAATACAGAAACCAAAAGTAACAAATAGAAAAAAAAAATCTCAGAAAGAGAATGCATCCATGAAACCAGACATCATCTTATTTATTTAAGAAAAACAGTAAAAGACAAGGGTTAAGACAAAGTTCTTAGTGAATAATCCAATGAACTTTCAAACTTAACACCCATAAACCAAATAATGCAGTTAAAAAATGGGCAGAAGGCATAAATAGACATTTTTCCAAAGAAGATACCTGATGGCCAACAGAAACATGAAAAAAAGATCCAAAATCAGTAATCACCAGGGAAATACAAATCAAAACTTCAATCAGATATAACCTCATACCTGTCAGAATGGCTAAAATCAACAATGGAAGAAACAGCAGGTGTTGACGGGGATGTGGAGAAAGGGTAACTCCTTTGCAGTGTGGATGGGAATGCAAACTGGCAGGGACTCTGGAAAACGGTAGGGAGGTTCCTCAAGAAGTTAAAAATAGAACTACCCTACAATCCAGCAATTGTACTACTAGGTATTTACCCAAAGAATCCAAAATACTAATTCAAAGGGGTACATGCACCCTGATCTTTATAGCAGCTTATCTACTGTAGCCAAATTATGGGAGCAGCTCAAGTGTCCTTCCAGGGATGAAGGAATATATATATATAATATTATATATAATATAGATATCAATCACATATCTATCTATCTATCATCTATCTATCTAGAGACAGAGAGCGAGTCTAACCAAGAAACAGACTCTTAGCTATGAAGAACAAACTGATAGTTACCAAAGGGGAGATGGGTGGGAAGATGGATTTAATAGGTGACAGAGATTAAGGAGGGGACTTGTGATGAGCACCAGGTGTTGTACAGAAATGTTGAATCATGATATTGTATCCTGAAACTAGTATTATACTGTGTGTTAACTACTTGAAGTTTAAATAAGACCTTTTTTAAAAAGACAGAGTTCTTAGAGATTTTTAAAGAGGGAAACTAACCTCTTTAAATGTAAAGAAAAATTTAATAAATCTGCTAAAGAGTTTTCACAGAAAATAGTACAAAAAAGACCAAGACATTTATTATAGAAAAAATAATAACTAGAGAATAATTCCAAGCAATCCAAAATCAGAGTAGCAAAGCTAAAAAAATTACCAAAGAAGAATACGATAAAAATTTCTATACCTGAAGGACATGAATTTCTAGATCACAAAGTGGCCAACACAGTAAACAAAATACACACATATACTTTTTACCTAGAACTCTGGAGGGTATAGAGAAGTTTCTAAAGATATTTCAAATAGAATAACAACAACCCAAACTAAAACAAGAAAAAAAAAAACAACACAAAGAAAAAAAACCAATCCAAAACAACAAAAACCAACAATATAGGAATCACAATGAACTCAGACTTTTGAATAGATGATACTGCAAACCCAGTGGATCAGCTGTGAATACTACACACACACACAGACACACACATTCATGTATAATAGTTAGATATATTATAAATAAGTAGTATGTGGTCCTAAATAATGTGCTAACCCAGATGGGTCTGCTCTGGAAAATATTTACACAACAGGGGCACTTGGATGGCTCAGTCGGGTAAGTGTCGAACTTTGGCTCAGGTCATGATCTCACAATCTGTGAGTTCGAGCCCCGTGTTGGGCTTTGTGCTGATAGCTCGAAGCCTGGAGCCTGCTTCAAATTCTGTGTCTTCTTCTCTCTCTGCCTCTCCCTTGCTCACGATCTCTCTCTCTGTCTGTCTGTCTCTTTCTTTCT
Organism: Proteles cristata cristata; assembly: GCA_017311185.1. NCBI lineage: Eukaryota > Metazoa > Chordata > Mammalia > Carnivora > Hyaenidae > Proteles > Proteles cristata. The sequence continues at coordinate 1,082,200 of JAESUZ010004150.1, read as the reverse complement.
CTTTCTCTCTCTCTCAAAAATAATGAATAAACATTAAAAAAATTTTAAAAAGAAAATATTTATACAACATACTGATTTGTACACTGGATATTGAAATAACAAAGACTTATAAAATAATCTGAAAATGAAAAGGGAGAAAAAGTGTGGATAGGATGGAACTAGTGTGGAGTATGTTTCTTCTCTGGTAAACTACCAATAGATTGAGCCTAATATTAAAAAAATAATAACTTTTTTGGAAAATTAATGTAAATATCAGGAGAATAAAAAAGAGTGTAAAATGGTTTCCTCTGGATAGTGAGGTTCAATAATAGAGAAAGATGTCTATGAGAAGCTTTGTAGTAACATTAAAGCAAATTAAATTGATGAATAAACAAAATGTGGTGTATCCATATAATGCATATTATACAGCCCTAAAGAGAAAGAAGTATCAATACCTGCTATAGCACGTATGAACCTTGAAAATATCACACTGAGTGAAAGAAGCTATGATACTAAAGGTCATGCATTGTATAATTCCATTTATATAAAATGTTCACAATAGACAAATCTGTAGAGATAGAAATAGAGCAGGGGTTGAGTAGAGGGGTAAATAGAGAATAACTGCTAATGGGTACGGGGTTTCTTTCGGGGATGATGAAAATATTCTGGAATGAGCTAGTGATGATGGGTGCACAAACTAATTAATATACAAAAAGTCTGAAGTGTGGACATTAAACTGGTGAATTTTCTGCTATGTGAATTATATTGCAGGAAAAAAATATGTGTATAGAGAAAAGAAAGGTTAAAGAATAATGATACTCCAAGTTTAAACAGGGAATAATGGGTCAGGAAAGTAAAAGGAAACTTTGTAGAAAGTTGGAAGGGAAGAATTTCATATATGATAAGGTGGACAAGGGCACAGAGTCATGGAAAAATCTGATGTTCAAGAATTGTGAGAAGTATAGCAAGGGTTGTTCAGAGTTTGTGGATGATGGGAAAGATGAAGATGAGCAAATGAAGTTAGAATTTCAGAGCTGAGGTCTGAAAAATACTTAATACCTGGTTGACAAAGGCTTCTTCGATCATGAAAAAGGTTTGGATTTGAATTTATCGAGCATAGAGCACCATGGGAAATACACAAAGATGAGAATGGCTAGGGGCAAGAAGATAGGTCAGAGTCCCTTTAAAGATTCACTGATGAAATAAAGGGGGTTTGGATAGCTGTGGAGGTAAAGGAGCAACAGAGGATGTGGTTAAAACATATGTCCTTATCCATGGGAAGGAGTAATTAAACCCCAATTCACGAAACCAAAGTAGTAGGGTTTGACTTGGAAAGTAGAGAGGGAAGAAATGTATGGTGAATGAGATTTCTAACTACAAACATTGGATAGACATTTTAAAAAGATTTTTAAATGTTTATTTAATTTTAAGGGAGAGACATAGTGTGAGTAGGGGAGGGGCCTAGAGAGAGAGGGAAAAACAGAAACCGGTGCAGGCTCGAGGCTCACAGCTGTCAGCACAGAGCCAAATGCAGGGCTCGAACCCACAAACTGAGATCATGACCTGAGCTGAAGTCAGAGGCTTATTCGACTGAGCCACCCAGGCACCCCTGGAAAAACATTTTCTTAGGAGATGACAGGCAGAGAAGACTTAATCAGGCATAAAGATAACAAGTTTATTTAGAAGGAGCTTAAGTTTGAGGTACTGAGGTTTTTCCAGTGATTTTTTCTTGCATTTTCAGTATATTTTGATTAACAAGTTTCAACTAAAATGAGGGACGCTTTTATTCAGCATAAGAGTGAACAGGTGTAAATGAAACAGAAAGAACTGATTTTTCCTTCCTATGGAATCTCATGCACTTTATCACTTAAGAGAGATTTCTTTACGTCTATGTGATAGTGATGCACTGAGGATTACAAGACGTCAGCTTGCGGTTTTGAAAATTTAAAGTTCCTTCTGCAGCAAATCACCATTTAAAAATGATCCCTTATCTTGGCTAGTACTTTGTCACTGTAGGAATTTTACTTCTGCAAGGAAGCTGAAGTCCTGAAAATTCTAAAGACTTTCTCAAGGTTATCCATTTAGTCAGGGGGAGAAACAAGCCTCAGTACAAGTTGTTTTGTATTTTTTGCTGTAATCCTGGACCAGTGATTTTCCCAGTATGGTACTCTGCTTCCCTCAAAAGGCAAGATACATTGGGTTAGGAGCCATGACTGAGACAGTGCAACATATGCATTTACTGCCCAGCTCTGGTCACGTGTGGCTCTTGGTGACTGCCTCAAACACACCAAGCATCGGTGTCCATCCAATATAATGAGAATATTTACTCAAATCAAAATTGACAAGGAACTTTGAAATTCCTCTTAGTGAGCTTTTTAATTAGAGATCTCTCTCTTTCTGAATTTACATTTTGTTTCATTTTGTTTTGTTCCTGTTTTAGCTATCCACTGAAAAAATTCAACTCACATCAAACACCTATTTGCCTGGTGGTTTTTGACCGATGAACATTATTATATGAAAGCATATGGGGGAGGGGTGCCTGGGTGGCTCAGTCTTTAGTTAAGCTTTTGACTTCGGCTGAGGTCATGATCTTACGGTTTGTGGGTTTGAGCCTGGAAACTGCTTCAGATTCTGTGTCGCCCTTTCTCTGCCCCTACCCTGCTCATGCTCTGTCTCTCTCTGTCTCAAAAATAAATAGACACTAAAAATTTTTTTAAAAAAGAAAGCATAGGGACGCCTGGGTGATTCAGTCGGTTGAGCGTCCGACTTCAGCTCAGGTCATGATCTCACGGTTCATGGGTTTGAGCCCCGCATCGGACACTGTGCTGACAAGTAGCTCAGAGCCTGGAGCCTGCCTCAGATTCTCTCTCTCTCTCTTTCTCTCTCTCTCTCACAGAAATAAATAAAAAAAAGAAAGCATATGTGTATGTGTATATAAATAGATACTGGGCACAGTCAAATCTCATTCCTCTCCTTTATTTTCTGTGCTTTCTATTATTTCACTCTCTTTTTTACATCATTCTGGCACCTTTTTCATAAGACAGATTTCCTGAATTATAAGCAATAATTGAAGTGTTTGGGTATAGCTTTCACTTTTATGGGTCCATATAACTGATAATTTTTAATATGAAGATTTTAAATACAAAAGATTTGTATTCCTTGTGATATAATCAAGAAGATCTTCTGAAACTGTATGGTAGATCGTTTTGCCAACTATGGAATGATATGCAAGCACTCTGTTGCTTTCTTTAATAGCAATACTAACATCAATACCTGGAAAATGATTTTTTAGCTGGATCCTCCCCTTCGACATTTAGAACACCTATGACAACACAAGAAACAGAACTATCATTACGGCATCTCATTTCTCAGTTCTAAGGTTTGGCATTTTCTTCATACACAAGGCAAGTGAAACATGAAATGAAAGTAGAACCCATATACAGGTTGAAATAGAGAAATTGCCTCAAACTAAAGCAGAAAGCAGATGGGAAAACCCCAGAGGAGCTTTATCCTAAAGGGAAAGGTGCAAGCAACCTGCCATTCCCACTTACTGTTGAACAATTGAACGCTAATTAGAATAGTCTATTTTTTTTGCAAGAGCTTTCAAACAAAAATACTTATGTTAAAAATACTGTTTTCATCTTTTTAGGATATATATGTATCTGTATATATATATATATATATATATATATATATATATATATATATATACCTTTTAGGATATATATATATATATATATATATACTTTTTTACATTTATTTATTTCTGAGAGACAGAGGAGATAGAGCAGAAGTGGGGGAAGGGCAGAGAGAGGGAGACACAGAATCCAAAGCAGGCTCCAAGCTCCGAGCTATCAGCACAGAGCCCTACATGGGGCTTAAACTCACAAACTGTGAGATCATAACCTGAACTGAAGTCAGATGCTTAACTGACTGAACTACCCAGGTGCCCCAGACATTGGAGATTTTTTTTGACATTTATTTTCAAAAGACAGAAAGAGACAGAGCACAAGTGTTGGGGTTGGGGGCAGAGAAAGAGGGAGATACAGAATCCAAAGCAAGATCCTGGCTCTGAGCTGTCAGCACAGAATACAGTACTTTATTTCAAAGGATACAAGCTAGTAATGAAATCAAAACAGTTACCAATGTCAACATCAACTTTACATTATGTAGTACTTCATTACTAGAAGAGCCTCCTTAGTCAATTTGATAGGTACAACTTGTGGTAGGCATGGCAAACAGACACATTCATTCATTTATGGTCTCCACGCGTATTATTGAGTACTCACAATGTGTCAGGAGTTCAAGTAGTTTCTTGGGATAGAAAGGACAGAGTCCACATTCTTAAGAATTGAGAGATCCACTGAGAGAAAGTAAAGGGAAGAGGTAACAATAATGCTCTAGGCTCCATGGGGTGTCAGCAACATGTATGAACTTGAGGACGAGCAACTATTTCAGGCTCACGCAAAGCTCTACTCCCCAGTAATCGTGGCAATTTGATGAGGATATTTAATTGCTTCAAGTCTCAATTTCATGTTGGTAAAATGCATCTATTTTATAGAGCTTTTATGAAGACTAAACAAGGTCAGGTAGGTACAGTATCTGACACATGAATGAGTAACTAGCTTGTCATCTCTCCAGGAACATGCCAATCCACTTACCTAGTTCTCTCTTTCCCCATCTCTGTCTCTCTTTTAGTGTTTTGCCCCAGCTCTCAAAATGTCAGACATCTTGCAAGATGAACAACAGCATGCAACGGGCTGGAGAAAGAGAAACAACAGAGAGCCGAGTCGAAAGAGCTCAGGGAACCATCCATCACAAAGCCATCCTGCCTTAAAGTGAAAAGTGCAATTCCCTACACTTTCAGCAACCCTCATGACCGAACATCCTGCTTATCTTAGCAAAACAATAAACATGAACAAGCATTGTTTATTCAATTGACTACAGCCAAATGAGAAATGGAAACCAGATTGAGAAGAAATAAAAGCCAGGAACTTTGCCCTTTAGATTGAAACCATTATTAAGCATTTGTGAAGACCCAGTTGCTCTCAAAAGATCAGAACTGGTATGATTCAGTGTAGGCGGCTTGCTAGAAAGATTCTTCTTTAAGCTTGCAAGACTACAAACAATAAAAGTAAGAGAGTTGAAGGAGGCACAGATGAAGAGTGAAAGGGTCAATTTGTTCAGGACAGTAGGGGGTAAAAACCTGATGCTGCTGAAATTCTCAATGAAATAAAAATTGTCACCAGAAAAGAACAAAAGAATATTAAAATGCCTTTTTATGATGTTACTTGCCTGCTCAGCTTCTTAGCAAAAAAAAAAATGGATGTTTAAGACTAGATTTGCAGAAATGAGAAATAGGAAAAGGATAAAGGTCTTTTTTTTTTTTTTTTATGATTGCATCCTGTTTTTTCATCTGTGTTGTAAGTTGAACAGGGATCATAAATTTCCTTCTATCCTGCCGTGTCTGGAAGAGGCCTGATGGGGTAGGAGTTCAACTGTAAGTTCTGCTTGGCTGATAGCTGTAAATAGAAGATAAGCAAAACAGAGGACACCAAATATTATTCCGATATGAATTTAGATTGGCATTGCTTTTTCTATAGAAAACGAATAAGGACAAGAAACAGAAAAAGAAGCTGTATCTTGTTACTTCATTTGGTGTAGCAGAGCCCGGCCCCCAGGGAAAGTGCAATAAATGTCGGTTGCGGGAGTTAGTGAGCAAAACAACAGCACAGAGGTATGTGGACACGTGACTCCGTGTCTGTTGCCTTGATAAAAAGAAGCATCTTCTTTTCGCTTCAGCAGGTGTCCTCATGGCAGCAGCTGCCACAGCAGAGGTGCATACGGCTGTGTTTTATGAAAATAGGTCCATGGATCTACAGGTTACAAACTGTGACCTCCTAAAGGGTGTGAGTCACCTGTTCTGCCTCAGTGGCCAGCACCCAACTGGGCCCTTGACAACACCTGCAGAGTTGATTGAGCCATTTGTGGTAGTTTTCCTGTTCTCATCTCTTTAATATTTGCTCAGGTCCTCGAGGTTTGTTAACCTGAGAATTCCTCCACTGACTCCAATCAAAGACATCCAACAAGAAGTCCAACTTCATGGAGGTTATGTGTTTACAGGACTTTTACCTACCCATCTGAGTTATAATGTGATTTTTTTAGAAAGGATGTCTCCTGTGGGTTATGGAACATGATTCACCATCTACTTAACAAAACCTCACATAGCAAAAGCTTTGACTTTATGATGTGTTCGCGCTGGATTTCAAGCAGGTCGGGGAGTGTCAGGAGGTCTGTTCGGGAGATGTTACAGGCAAGGATCTAGTTAACACGAGGAATCGAGTCTTTCTGATCGTAGAGTTTATTCGTTCAACAAATATTTATTGAGTACCAATTGTGTGCAGTGCTGCAGGCTTTGTGCTAGGCACAGAAGGCCATGATCTCCACCCCCAGGGAAAACAGACAATGAGCAAATGAAGTAAAAATTTCAAAGAATACAATGGAAGCATTTTATAGGAGGGCCTAACCTAGTTTAGAGAAGTAAGTCAGAGAATACTTTCCTAGGACAATTAAGTTTGTACTTGTGAAGAGCAAGCCCACACCCCAATCAAAGGAGGGACACAGAGATGCAGAGCACAGAGAAGTGAGGCTTTACACAATGTTCTTATAGGAGCAGATGTCTAATGGACAGGCACACTCAGGGCAGTTACAGCACACAATTTATTTACTAGAATGCAAGTCCCTCTGCTGGTTCCTCATTGGCTGAGCACCACAGAGGTTACAGCCTTACCTGGATGACACCTATGCCCATGTAAGGCAAAAAATAGTCTGAGTGGAACAAACATTCATTCTCTGAGACTTTCAGTCCCTCCTCCCTTTGTTCTTTGGCACATGTTCATTGCAAAGCCTGTGAAAATAAGCCTGCAAAATGGAGAGAGGAAGAAGAACCAGGAAGTGAAGAGTCTAAGGCTTTGGGACTCCACTGTGGTGGGAGACTTACATATATTTCCAATAGGTTGTAAACCTACTATTAACTTGACAACACACCTTTTATTCGGTATTTCTGAAAATGAATCATCTCCCTTACTTCTCCTTACTGAAGCCTGAAGAATGAGTTGAGTTGCACCAGAGTGCGTCAAAGAAAAGATAGTGTTCAAGAGTGGAGGGTAGTTTCGAGAGAAAGATGATGTCTGTCACATGGGTCATCTCCTGGCTTAGCTTGTTTGGGCTCTTATCTAAAACTTAAGGACAGTGTAAAAAGAGGGGGTTGGGGAAATGCTGGGGGCTGAAATTAACATGTAGAAAATCTGGAGCATCTGCTCCAAAAGAGCCAATGTCTATGGCTTCCATGCTGAAAAGAAAGTATTGCAATTATTTTTGTAGCTAAGGGACACAATGCCATTTGTTTAGTATGTATAGACCTTATGTGACTATTAGTGGGCAGAAGGGCTCACATGTGGTAAGCAGACATGGCATACAGTTCTACAGCAGCAAGCCAAATACGTACAAGTAAATACACAAGAAGGTAATATGAAGACCCCAGTGGGATGTCCATGGATACTCCCAGAAAAAGCTGGGAGAAATGTGAGACTGTTTAGAACTCTATGTGGAAAAGAGTGGATGGTGTAAGTGAAACCATGCATCATATTCCTATAGTGACATTGTTGGCATAACTGAGGCATACAGGTTTCCCTTACTACTTGTAGACTTCGGGCGTCAGCTTGTCTTCACATTCTCTCACCAAAAGTCCCTCCTGGAATCTGTAGATCATTGCTTTTTTAGAGTTAAGGATATGAAGAGATGAGCTAAGTGAACTAACATGGAGAGTTCTCCTTTATTTGCTAGTATATGGTTTTTTGGGGGGCAGGGGAGGGTAGAATTTAGTCCCTAAGCTTTGTGGAGAAACATTAACTTATTTTTCTACTACTCTCCCTGCCAGATCCTAGTACATGGGACTGTGTTGCCCTAGCAAATGTGGCCCTGCAGTAATAAGCAAATACATTCAACAAGATGCTTCATCTAAAATGATTGAGATATTTAGTAATGTCCATGTGTCCGTGAAGTGTTTGTCCAAGAAGAAATGCATTAAAATTTGTCATGATCTAACTGTTTCAGTCCTTATCATAAATATCATACTAATGAATATTTTAGACTTGGAAAGCCATAGAGGAAAGGGAGTTTATGAGAACAATAACAAAGTCATTGGCACAAGCAGAATGCCGGCCAAGTGTTGTGTCATGGGATTCATTTGAAATTTTGTATTGACTCTGCCACATAAAATAGGATATACCTCAGTTACAGTGTTTGCCGAAGGCCTAGATTACAGGCAAAAATCCCATTTTAATGAATGCCATCATAATATCCAGTCCTATATGTTTAGCCAATTTTTACCTTGCTGGAAGCCTGTAATGCATTGTTGGTGTGGGCTTAATGGCCACTTCTGAAGTAAAAAACCTTAAGATATATATTCACATGTTTCTGAATATTTGGAAAACATCTTTAATCAAATAATACTTGTATTCTATAGCTGAATTGGAATACGTATACCGTGTTAAATGTTCCTTCTAAACAAGGCAATTTTTAAGGTTCTTTATGTCTCTCAGATATAGTAATGAGAGTGGGGAAGATATTTTAAAAGTATTTTTATTTTCTTACTTTGATGTTTGCCCTAGAGGAATTTATAAAATAATAGCCTCATATTTGGAATCAAACCATGAAATGATTGATGCTTAAATGCTTTCATTCCATTGCAACCCCCATTGCCCAGAAATTGCATCTCTTTCATTGGTGAATTTCCTGTGCTTAGCCCAGAACAATTGCTAATGTTAGTTGAATGATTTAACAAAAATGCATAAGTATAAATCTTCCCATGGACAGTAAGTTATTTGATGTCAGGAGCTTGAAAAAAATAAGTGCTTTCTGAAGTACTGGATTATGAGCATGGCTGAGATCAGACATGGCATTAATACAGCAAATGGATTTTGTCTTCATCCAAGTGACCGTTGCTAATAACGGTATTTATTTTATCAATCCAAGAACAGATATACTTTGCCAGTATGAACCAAGTGGTGTGTAAGTCTGTGGAATGCCACCAAGAAAACATTTTGAAGTAGACAGTGTTAACCCCAGGGCTAGAAACTTCTTTGTACTTTTCCAAGGAACCATTCTTATTGTTTGAAAACACACCTAATCATTGTGGTTATCTTCTATACACTATACCCATAGACTCATTTTTTATAAAGGGCTATAATGTAACCACCTTTCTACTTCCTTCCAATCATCTCCAATTTTAGTTGTATTTACTTCTAAATAATTATTTCAAGCAATCATCACTTTCCACCTGTACTTCCTGAACTCTTGGCTTCAAGATGATCCCTCTCTTATACACGCCCTGAGTTGTGGCCATGGACTTCTAAAAAATAGCTACAATGATGATGTCATCTACCTGCTTAACACATTTTACCTGGTTTTGCTGGTTATCCTGGTTTTGCTCTAAGAATTAATTTCACTGTATGTATACACACATACAGTAAGACTTTGGATTGTAACTTGTTCTGCTAGTGTTCCACTAGATGAGCAAACATCTCTCATAAATTTTAACTTGAAAAACGAGTGTTGTCTTGCAATATGAGTTGCATGTGATGCTGAACATCACATAGTCACAACTGAGCCAATGGTTTTTCTCTCTCTCTCACTGTGGGTTATGAGCGATCGTCTCTTAGGCTCAGATGCTCAGTCTCAGGCCATGGTGTTTGGCAGAAATCAGTGATTTTTCAGATTATTGGAAGGTGCCCGCAACTGGCTCTAGTGTATTTTTTGTCACTTCAAAGGGCTTATGTACAGTCCTTTGCTTTTCTGTGAAAGAGTAAGTTTAGGAATGCTTTGCTTCCTTCTAGATCAGGCTGCCTGCAGATATAGACCCTTTCCTCTGCTGTCTTGTTGCCAGTTACGTTAAACACAGTAAATGGCAAGAGTTTATTAATGCTGTACTGTAGTCAACATCCATTAGTGATAGTGCAAGTCATCCTACACAATAACCCTCCTCTCTCTGGTCTCCCTCACACCAGCCATGAAAGTTTTCAAAGGTAAGTGCAGGTTAACTTATTTTTTCTTTATATTTTGTATTTTCTTTATTATTTTGCATTATATTACAGTACTGTGATCACTTTTATATAAATATTTTGAGGTTGTGGAATTAATCATCTGCTGAGTTTCCATTATTTCTTATGGGGAAATTCACTGTGATATACAAGTGCTTTGGGTTACAAGCATGTTTCCAGAACAGATTATGCTCAGAAACCAAGGTTTTACTTTATATAGTGTAAATGCTGTATATATATAGTAAATACTATATATATATAGAAAATAGAGCATTTATATATTAAATATATATGTGTTTATATATATATATGTATATAGTGTTTATACTATATATAGTAAAATCTTTGTTTTACTTGTTTTATACACACACACACACACACACACACACACACACATATGCACACCACATTCCATTCACCCCAGCTCTTCAGGAATGACATGAGTAAAGGCACAAAGAAAGGCAAGTATTTCCAAAAAGAAACCTTCAGAAGAGGAAAAGAGGCTTTCTTCCCTAACAGATTTATTTAGTAGGTCTATTTAAGAGAGGTGTACTTGAAGAGGGCATTTCAGTTAACTTTATTCAAAAAAAGACATCTATTACAGTTCACAGATGGATATATGTGTTCAGGATGAGGTCAAATTTGTGACAAATAAAAGTTCCCTGAAACACTGACATGAGTTTGGGGATAACTCAACAGAACTAGATGTCACTTTTAGAAAAACAACCAGCCTATATCCATCTTCATGTAAAGTAGCCAAAGCACTGGACTTCCTCTCACCAACATATCCAAGCCGGCAGCTATCAAGGATATAAATGAGATCAAGTTGGATGTGGGGTATGACAGTAAAATGGTATAAAAGTAGTTGATATCAGATATTTATTCAATGACTATATAGTGATCTTTTATTCTGTGCCATAAGCCTGGTTATGGCTAATAAGACACTGTCTTAGCCATCTGAAAGCTTATAGAGGTATGATAGAAATGGACAAGTAATCAGTCAATTACAATGAAATAGAAGTGCAGTAAAACTTGGTTTGTGAGCCTAATTTGTTCCGGAAACATGCTTGTAATCCAACGCACTTGTATATCAAGGTGAATTTCAAGAACCTTTGGCTCAGTTGTGATCATGTGACATTTGGTGTCATGTAGTACTCATGTCACAAAACATCGTTCCTTTATCAAGTTAAAATTTATTAGAAATGTTTACTCATCTAGTGGAACATTTGCAGAATGAGTTACTCACAATCCAAGGTTTTACTGTATAATGAGAAAGATAAATATAGGTGCTGTGAGAGCTGGAAGAGTGAGCGCATTACCCAATTTGGGGAATACAATAAAAGAATTTCTGAGGAGATTTTAAAGAGCCAGTAGTTACATTTTGAGCCTAAGGGAAGGAGGGACAGAGAATTACCAAACAAAAGAGGCAACAGATACAAAGGTCTGTTGTTAGGAGAACCGAGAGAATGGCAACAAATTTAGTTCCGCCTTAGCTGCTTTCCTTTGGAGTGTAAATTGCTCACAGGAAGTAAAATGCTCACATGGAATATTTGCTCTGTTGTTTAGATGGCCAGGGTCTGTCTTTGAGGTAGTAGTTGGGAAGCTGGCTTCGGTGAGGAAGTCTGTGAAATTCTGAGGTTTGGTATTAAGAAGGACATTTGGATATCATGATAAGTATGTCTTCCAATTTGGTCTTTACCAAGATTATGCTTCAATTTCCCATTCACTGTTTGCTTTATTCCTTAATTTGTTAAAAACCTGAGTTAAAAAAAAAAAAAAGCCCCCAGGAAAGTCCAAATTTTAAAATGTGCTGGGGGACTCTGCTGATTCTGTGTCTAAGCTCTACTCTCTTATTTACAAGGTTACAACAGACCCTGGACTTATGATGTCCTGGAATCCATTCCAGCTTTAGTAGAAGGCAACAATTTGGCTGATGGTAGAGACAAAAGGAAGGTTTAATGTCATCAGCTTTAGGTTCTGCTGGCTTGCTCGGTATCAGACTCCCTACCTTAACTTGAACTTCAGTATCTGTGTGTATCAGGCACATGAACACTTGTCTGGGTTCTAACTCACTGCCTTGCCTGTATCGCCAGCCCCATGGAATTTCTCACATTTGGATCACTTCCCTGTTTGCTGCAAACATGGGCGCCTAGTCTGTGTGTGTGTGTGTGTGTTTTCTTTCTGGTCCTCCTCAGGCTGACTTTCCACAAATCTGCATTCCATCATTCCCACACACCCAGTGTTGTGCCCAATTCGCGAGTCCCCAGAGACTCCCAAGGAGCTGACACCGATGCAAGTACAAAAGGGTCTTTATTACAAGCTCGAGCAGGGGCTCACCCGCCTACCGGTGTAGTGGCAGAAGGTGAAGCCCTGAACAATAGCGAGCAGGATTTTTATGGGTTAAGGAATGGGGGTGTTACAGTGCACACGCTGTACGTATAGCATCATCACATAAGCACGAATCATAATTGTACAGCACGTGGGGTTCAGGCAAGCGGTGAGAAATTGGCTAGTTTGTATAAAGTAACTGTCGACGGTTCCCAGCCTTGACTCAGACCACAGGAATGGTTTTTTTTTGTTTAGCTGATCTGAGGGGAGTCCAAGGATGGCTTTAGCCTTGAGCAATCTGAGGACCTGGGGCTACGTGCATGCTCTTAATGGAGGCCTTAATTTCAAAATGACATTACTTAGGCTCTTCTTTTCCCCCTTCTCTTGTGTATTTGAAGGCCCAATCATGGGTCTTCTATCAGGTCCCAATCATTAGGGTGGTGGTACTGGAACCTAAGTACTATGAGTTGTATTGCCCCCAGATGTTCTTGTATGAAGGCAAGCAATCTATTTAAATGACAAAATCTCAGATGGACATTGTTAAAGATTTGATGAGAGTTCAGTATGATGCAATTGACAAAGAAATTCAGTTATTTTTGTGACATATAATATTTTAAGTAATCAGAATATTATGTCAAAACAGTAAAATTTTAGGATTTGCATATATATTTGGGCAGTTATAGCATTTACCCATGCAATACAACCTAAGGTTTACCGTTGTACATAGTGTTTTTCCAAGTAACTTAGCATCTCAAATAAAAGGGCCTAATTGGCCAAACGACCTTTTTTTATTATTTAAATCCTGGGAAGTTTGTTAAAACCTTAGGAAGTTATAAAGTGTATCCTAAATAGGATTTCAGATCATTAAAAATCTTAAAACCTTTTTTAAAAATTTAACTAAAGTTGCAATAAAGGATTTTAAAGGCGAATGCAGAAAATCCTAGCTCCTTTAACACTGAGAAGTTTTAATTATGTTTCTTGACAGTAAAAGGAGAAAAACCTTTGTTTACATTGTCTTATTAAGAGCAGATTTACAATCCAAGAAAACTTTTGTGTTTTGATCAGAGAGAAAAGTTGACTTTTAACTTTATATCAGTGTACTTTTCAAATTCTATTTATCTCAACTTTAATTTATCCTGAGCACACATAGAATATTTTCAAAAGTTTCCCTTCACGGACCTATATTTTCCTTTGCTTTTAAATTTTGTCCCAAAACCATTTTTCTCTAAACAACCAGTCTTATTTAAGACAAAATTATTTTCTTTTACTCTTAACAAAAATGTATTTCTATTTCTTATATCTTTTTTTAATGCATCTCTCAGTTAACTACGTACAAGATTGTTTTCCATTAGTTTTAAGTACACTTAGCAGAATTTTAACTTAGGAAACCTTAGTCTCCAATTGAGGACTTAGTAACCAATTGAGAGGTGTTTACATTAGAATTTTTAAACCATCTTTTAAAAGGTCCAAATAGTCTTACTTTTTCTGCAATAGGAAGCTGAAAACTCAAACCCATGTTTCAGAACTATGCATTCTAGGGGCGCCTGGGTGGCTTAGTCGGTTAAGCGTCCGACTTTCGCTTAGGTCATGATCTCCCGGTTTGTGGGTTCGAGCCCCGCGTCGGGCTCTGTGCTGACTGCCAGCTTGGAGCCTGGAGCTGTTTCAGTCTGTGACTCCCTCTCTCTCTGACCCTCCCCTGCTCACACTGTCTCTCTCTCTCTCTCTCTCCTAGAAATAAATAAAATATTAAAAAAAGATTAAAAAAAAAAAAAGAACTATGCATTCTATTTGGATAGAGGGCATGCAATTTCGGCCAGACATGTTTTCAAAAGGAGTTAATCTCATCTGGTCGGGGGAGTTGCACAACTTATAGAGTGCAAAGGGCAGGAGGGCCACCCAGTTTTCCGCCAGTCTCCAAGGTCAGTTTAATTAAGGTCTCTTTTAGGGTTTTATTCCTTTTTTCTATCTGTTCTGAACTCTGGGGTCTGTATGCACAATGTAATTTCCAATTAATCCCCAGGGCTGCGGCTAAATTCTGGCTGACCTTGGACACACATGCAGGTCTGTTGTCTGAACCTAGCATCTGAGGACAGTCATACCTTATGAAGATGTCTTTCAGGAATTTTTTTGGCCACGATCTGGGCAGTCTCATGTTTGGCTGGGAACGCTCGGTGGGCAGTGGTTCTTCAGCCCCTTGGTAGGCTTCCCTTTTCATCAAGGGCCACTACACCGAGCAGGTGCACCTGGCGGCCATGCTGGAGCACTTCACTGCGGAAATCCCACAGCCGGCCATCCGCAACGAGGAGCTCAACAAGCTGCTGGGCGGCGTGACGATCGCCCAGGGAGGCGTCCTGCCCAACATCCAGGCCGTGCTGCCACCCAAGAAGAACAGCGCCACCGTGAGGCCGATGGCGCCCAGGAGCAGCAAGAAGGCCACCTAGGCCTCCCAGGAGTACTGAGGAGCCCCCGCCCCGCAGCCAGCTCCACATGCCACCCAGTTTCAGCCCTCGCTGTTGGGAACTGCTGGAGCCAAGGTTGAATCCCCGCATCTGGTGTCAGCGGCGTCTCATGCAGGCGATATTCATCCGCCATCCTTAAAGTGAGCACATGTATTGGCTGCCCAGGCTGGTCTAATACCCTAGTACCTTCGGCTGAAAAATGAATCTGAGTTTCCAGCTTGGTCAGCAGATCGCGGCCTAGCAAGGGGTAGGGGCAGTCTGGGATGACCATAAAAGAGTGGGGTACCCGGCCCACGCCAAGGTCCACCGTTCTTCGGGTAGTCCGTGGATACTGCTTCATCCCTGTGGCTTCCTGGACCCAGGATGTCTTGTTTGACAGGGGGCCAGCAGGTTGTAGGAGCACAGAATGTTGAGCCCCCAGTGTCCACTAGGAACTCGGTGGGCTTCCCTTCCATTTTTAGGGTTACCCTGGGTTTGAGGAGGGGTGCCGAACCCTGTCTCCCCTAGTCACTGTCATCTCCCATTACTAGAATGGGAGTTTTAAACTTATTTTGGGGGCTTTTTTTTTTTTGGCCCAATGTTCTTTTTCTTTGCAGTAGGCAAACTATTTTTTACAAATAGTTTATTATCAAATTAGTTTCCACATAACACCCAGTGCTCATCCCCACAAGTGCCCTCCTCCATGCCCACCCCCTCTCCCCCCCACATCCATCAGTCCTCAGTTTTTGTCAGCATTCAAGAGTCTCTCATGGTTTGCCTCTCTCCCTTTCCCCCACCATTTCCGCCCTTCTTCTCCCCCTTGGTCCTCTGTTAAGTTCCTCCTAATCCTCCTATACGTGCACACATATGATATTTGTCCTTCTCCGCCTGACTTATTTCGCTCAGCATAACACCCTCAAGGTCCATCCATGTTGCTACACATGGCCAGATTTCATTGTTTCTCATTGCCATGTAGTATTCCATGGTATAGATAAACCACATCTTCTTGACCCATTCATCCGTTGATGGACACTTAGGCTCTTTCCATGATTTGGCTATTGTTGAGAGTGCTGCTATGAACATTGGGGTCCATGTGCCCTGATGCATCAGCACTCCTGTATCCCTTGGGTAAATTCCTAACAGTGCTACTGCTGGGTCATAGGGGAGTTCTAATGTTAGTTTCCTGAGGAACCTCCACACTGTTTTCCAGAGGGGATGTACCAGTTTACATCCCCACCAACAGTGTAGGAGGGTGCCCGTTTCTCCACATCCTCGCCAGCATCTAGAGTTCTCTGATTGGCTCATTTTAGCCACTCTCACTGGTGTGAGGTGGTATCTCAGTGTGGTTTTGATTTGTATTTCCCTGATGAGGAGGGATGCTGAGCATCGTTTCATTTTTGCCCACGCGGGGGCGCCCTCCGAGCCCCTGGGAGTTCTTACCTTCTTTTCCTGAAGCCAACTGCCTGAGGCGTCTTTTCCAGTCCTCCAGTTCCTCGGTTGCATGAGTAGGATCTTGGTTAAACCCTGGTTTTGTCTCTTTTCAGCTCTTACCTGCGTGTCCGCTGTATACCTTCTCTGCCATGACCACTAGATCTTGGAGGCTTTGTTTCTCCAAGACATTCTAGTTTCTGAAGTTTTCTCTGAATGTCGGGGGCGGACTGATTGATAAAAGCCATGGCCACCGCAGGTTAAGTTTGCCTGAGCCTCAGGATCCATAGGGGTGCACGGGCAGAATGCCTCTATTATACCCTTAAGGAGTGCTGTGGGGCTTTCCTCTGGTCTCTGACTGACAATGTATGCTTGCGGGCCGTAGCCTTGAGACCTGCCAATAGAGTCTGGCAGTAGACTAAGAGACTCTCCCTACCTTTGGCCAAGTTGTAGTCCCAATTTAGCCGTGCCAGGGGAAACCCAGTGTCAATATGCACCTGGTCTGTTGTGGGGATCCCAGTGGGGCCAGGAACTAATTTCCTGGCCTCACTCTGGATGTGTTCTCGTTCCTCAGTGGTGAAGAGAGCCTGCAATAATTGCTGACAATCATCCCAGATGGGCTGATGAGTAAAAAAGACAGTTTCTAACAAATTAATAAGGGATCTAGGATTTTCAGAAAAGGGAGTATTCTGAGATCTCCAACTATAGAGATCACTAGCGGCAAATGGCCAATAGTGGTGATTGCCTTGGGGATCAGGGGGGCCCATGGCCTTCAGGGGGAAGACAGTGGAGTCAGGTCCTTCCGGGGTCACGCCGCGCCAGCTCCTTGTCCAGGATATGTCTTCTCAAGATACTGAAAATTATTGGATACCATCCCGCTGGATAAAGCCGAGGCATGGCAAAGAGACAACGCTTCAACGAGATGGTGAAGGAGTTCCATCAGTTGGATCGCCAGAGCCGGAGCTTTACAACCGGGACCCAGATGGCAACACCACCCACCTGGGGACAGCTGGAAAGGATGACACAAGAAGCTGAGCGGATTATTCAACATTCAGGCCAGAAACTTAACCCCTTTCATTTTATTTTCGGCAACGCTGGCTTTGATATCTTGCCAGTCTTGTGCTTCTGGAGACAGAAACTCCGAGCAATGAAAAAGCAACCAAGTGTTTATGCGCTCTGTTATCTTAAAGAAATAAAACAGGGGGAAACGAATGTCCTGTCCCAGGCTGACAGTGAAGGGCCTGTCCCAGGCTGACCGTCCCCCATCGCAGGATGCATTCTCAGCCGGAACATCCTAAGCTTGTAAACGAGTCAGGGTGCTGATGAAGTAGCGAACACAAGGTCAAGATAGCCTACGTGCACACACAAGACTGTGTCCAAGCAGAAGGTCACTTGCGAATGCAGAGCGGAAACTTGGCAACAGCCTCCTGGGAACAGAAAATGGGAAGACAGCGGAGTCGGGTCCTTCCGGGGTCGCGCCCGTTTCTCAGAAGTAACTAAAACAGGAGCCGCTGCAGAGGAAGGCGGCACCTGGGGAGGTAAAGAAATGTTTAAGCCATGGAGGGGGGTCAGCCAGTAAGTCGGCCCAGACGACGATATACGGAACCTGGTCCGGGTGGCCCGTGCAGGGCCGAGACCTGCTGTTCTACTTGCTGCAAAGAGTCTGAAATTTTCCCTTTTTAACTTTCATGGAGAGATTGTGTGCTCGAGCTCTGATATCCTTGAAGTGAGTGAGCAACAGGTCTGGGGGTTTAGAGGGTGTCTGTCCCATTTCATTAGTCTCAGTCGCCCAGTAATAAAAGTCCAACAGACACAACTGACAGCCACAGACATACACAGAGAGACAGATAACAAAATTCGCTGCGCACAGACACACACACACAGAGACAGATAACAAAGTTCGCCACGCATAGAACAAAGTTCATGGTGCACAGACACACATAGATAACAAACTTCACCGCGCACAGACACACACACACAGACACAGACATAGAAGGCTAGCCCACAGAAAAATAAGACGCCGGCCTCACGCCGGTTCGCGGTAGCGATCTGCTCCGTCTTTTACCAAGTTCTTCCAAAGTTCGGGGCACTCCATCCCCTCCGCTTTACCGAGTTCCACCAAGATTAGGGGCACTCCATCCCCTCCGCCGGGGGCCTGGAACATCTCCCAGACCCCCATAGTCTTGGCCCCCAGCGCATCCACTTTGGCCGTTATTGACCACTTCCCGATACCGATATGCCCTGGGACCAGAACATAAAAGAGACAGACCAGACAAGCAGAGACAATTAGGTTCTTACCAGCCGTTTGGCCCTTCGGTTTGGGGATCCTGGGGGTCTTAGGATTCCCAGCCAATGCACCAAATGTTGTGCCGGATCGCGAGTCCCAGAGACTTCCAAGGAGCCGGCACCGATGCAAGTACAAAAGGGTCTTTATTACAAGCTCGAGCAGGGGCTCACCCGCCTCCTGGTGTAGTGGCAGCAAGGTGAAGCGAAGAACAATAGCGAAGAGGGTTTTTAAGGAGTAAGGGATGGGGGTGTTACAGTATGTATAGCATCATCACATAGGCACCAATTACAATTGCACAGCACCCGTGGTAACAGCTTTGACCATTCAGTATCTGTGAGGTGTTCATTACTTTTGGTGGGACCCAATCATGACTTTGGAGAATCCTTTGAAAATGACCAATTATGAGGTGAGTTCAAAGGGCCCATGTGGGGTTCAGGCAAGTGGTGAGAAATGGGCTAGTTTGTATCTGCAGTTCCCAGCCTTGACTCAGACCACAGGAATGTTTTTTTTGTTTTTTGTTTTTTGTTTTTTTTTTGATTAGCTGATCTGAGGGCGGTCCGAGGATGGCTTTAGCCTTGAGCAATCTGAGGACCTGGGGCTATGTGCAGCCCAAGGTTGCTCTTAATGGAGGTCTTAATTTCAAAATGACGTTACTTAGGCTCTTCAATAGAGACTGGGCATATGCTAGCCAACAGAAGACTTCTTCATGGACCATGGTCTGTTTATGCTAACTCCTTCCCTGCTGTTGAATCTTCGAAGAAATGTCCCTTATTCGATGAGGCATACTTTATTTTTTTTTTTTAAGTAAACTCCACACCAAATGTGGTGCTCCAAGTCATGACTCAGATCAAGAGTCTATTGCTCTGCTGACTGAGCCAGCCAGGAGCACCTGAAGAGTACCCTTTTAAATTGTAACTCTCTCTATTCCCTGAACACCCTATCCATCTATTCTTTTCTATTTTTTCTTTTATTGGCAATACCTATCCTTTTCCTTTACCCAGGATAATAGCTTGCTTGCTATGTACATTCAGTATTTTTTTTCTCCCCCTGATGGAAGATATGCATCTTTTTCTCATATACTTCAAAGCCTGGACATTTGCCTGACACACACAAAAATTATTCAACATAAATTTGTTGAAAAAATAAAGACATAATAAATGAGGCATGTGATCTTTGTTTTCTTTTTTATTAAATTATATAATACTTAAGAAAACATAATTTTTCTAGTAACTATCTTTATGCTTTTCTGTAATATCTTTCATTATTTATTTGTTGTTTCACTATGAGGAACAATACAATTTGCTTTCCTCTCTCTCTGCAGCAACCCAATTTAAGTTTAATAATGTTTTATTTCTTCATATTTTTTAACTATTAAGTATGTTGACATGTCTAATACTTATTCTGCCAGCACCATACCTTTTGATTCTTACATTAAATGCGAGCATATATACAAGCATATTCCTTTTCTCCCTTTCCTCCTTCTACTTTTGTTACTTATACTGTTTTTACATTATTGGTCTAAATTGTTGGTATTTTGCCAGACCGATGAACAAGTAGTGAGAAAGATCAAGAAAAAAATGGGCTGATTGAAAAAAAATCACACACACAAGCAACCTGACGTCAGAAAAAAGAGAAACACAAATTATTAAAAAAGTATTAAAAATGATAAAGCACACATCACTGTTAATTTTATAAATAAAGAAAACCATAGAGTACCAAAAGAAGATATAAACTCTAATTATTGTCAGATGTCATGATTTTATACACAGAAAATCCAAACTATTCTATAATCTATTGGAATTAATAATTTAAATTAATTTAGTAGGATATTTGGATACAAGATTAATATATAAGAATCAATTATATTCTTATATTCTAGTAACCAGAAATTAGAAACTTAACTGTGTAAAACCAATACCACTCACAATAGCACCAATATATAAAATTATTGTATACAATTTTTATTAATTTATAATTTTTATAATAATCTAATTTTATAATTTCTGCTTATAGTTTTTAAAATTTATTATGTATATAAACTTTTATATCAATTTATATCAATATATATATAAAATTTTTATACTGTATTTAGTTCAAGATATGAAGCAAAATATTATTGACATAATTTAGAGAAAAGCTAAATGGATGAGAAATATTATGTTCATAGATAGGAAGTTTTAATATTTTTACGTTTATTTGTTTTCAGAGATAGAGAGAGAGTAAGAGAGAAAGAGAATCCCCAAGCAGGCTTCACACCACCAGTGCAGAGCCCAATATGAAGCTTGAACTCGAACCGTGAAATCATGACCTACGCCAAAATCAAGAGTGAGACACTTGCCAACTGAGCCACCCAGGAACTCCTTTAATATTATTATGTTAATCTATGACAAGCCAGGTCAAAATAATGATTACCTTGGAAATAGTCACTGGATGGGACAAGAGGGACCCTTCTCCACTTTTGGCAGTCCCAGTGGGCTTTGGCATTTCTCACTGGTTTCCCTTAACCCAGTGAATTTTGTGACTAATCTCTCTTCTCAGCTCTCACCAATTCCTCTGAGGAGCAGATTCTCTGTCACTGATACAGCATCACTCTTCTTCATCTTACCTTCCATAAAGACTCTCTCACTACTGTGAAAGTCTTCCTCCTCCCCAAGGTCCAATTCTGCCTAGTCCTTTGCATGTGAGCTCTGCAGTGCCTTAGATGGGGGAGAGTCCCCACTCCCAAACTTAGTAGGAGAGAGAGAGAAGACAGATTCTCTGTCCTTTGTAAGCATTTCAAGGTCAGAGACGTTTTGCTTAGATTAGCCTGGAACATATTCTTTTTCTATGGAAATGTTCTTTCAAAAGTGGATCATTAAAATCTTAGATTTAATACTTTTCATTTTCATATGAATTTGCTTTTCTTATTTCTCTTAAAGTTTTAGGAAAAGGATATGTAAATTATAGTCTAATATTGCAATAAAGATCTTGGTTTTAGTGAGTTATAAGAACATTCTCTTTCTTCTTTATATCAATCATTTTTATGTGCAATATTAATATAATCTTAATTGTTCTCAATTTTTTACATTTTATTTATTTTAATAAGCTAATTTTGCAATGGGGTTGGAAATAATCAATGTGTTAAATATATTAGCGATATATATTGGGCATAACACATTATATAGCTAAGTTATATACCTGTTATAGGCTATCGATATAATTACTGATCTGGTTTTTTATTATTAGGGAGATCATTAACTACCACTAAATACATGTATCAAGGATTTGTTCATGTGAAAAACAACTCATCAATAAATCAATGGCTGCAATTTCATCCATCCTTGTGTCTTGTGACTTGGGAGTCATACCTGAAACTATTTTGTTTGGTTTTGTTTATTGTTTGCTTTGCTTTTCTGCTCGTAGTGGTTCATGGGCCTCACATGCCTTGGCTCTGCTGCTCTAGAACATGAATGATTGTCTTGCCTTTTTGACATAACACCTAAGGCTCCCCACAGTGATTGCTTCATAAATCACAAAGTCTATATTTTAAGGTAGATCATACCAAACATGCTTTCTAAATATACTGACAATCCATCTAGCTACTCTCACGTGGGTCTGAAACAGACAAAAGATAGAAACACACTTTTGTTCATACAGATCTATGAATCTTGGTTATAGTTTTTCAATCTTATTTAATCAGCACTGACCTTCTCCTCCTAGTATTTTCTTCTTCCTCCTTTTCTCCTTTTCATTCCCGTTCCCTTCCCTTCCCCCTCCTTCATGTCCTTCCCTTCCCCCTTTTTCTTCATCTTCCTTCCCTTTCCCTTTCTTCTCTCCTTCTCCTCCTCTTCCCCTTTCTTCTATTTGTTTATACTTTTCCACTTCCATGTTTCTAGCCTGTATTTCTATAAGCAAAACATTCTTTCCGATTTATTTACTTTATTGGAACAACCTAGAAAATTCTAACTAGAAAAGTTTTGGCAGTTCAGTTGCCAACTCTTTCCCCAACCGATTTCCCTATTTCATTTCTCAGTCCTGCAGGGGTTTGATAGGTGCCAGCAGGCCCTTTTTAATGGAAAATTAATTTGTCTTAATGTGTTTCATCTCAAAGGGATATTTACTTTAACAGGAAAAACTCCCATAGATGGCATGTCAACATAAAGGAATTAATCCTATAAGCAGAGTTTTCAAATTCTGTAGCAAATCAGCTGGACCGTTTTTCTTTACAACGCATCCTTTCCTTAGCACTGCTCCAATCTCACAGATTTCTTGTATTCATCCTACGGGGATTTTAGCTTTCTCTTTTCTTAGATCAGTAAGGGTATGGATGAGATGAGTCAAACATGTTTTGAGTGGAAAACAATCTGTGGTATAGTAGCATGTTCAAGTACTTGCTATGTATAAATCATGTGCTAAGTGCGATTTACTCACTGCTAGAAAATGGCAGATCTGAGACAGCAAGGACAGCCTGATTCTGGTCTTTCTGCCCATAATACTGTTCAACATGGAATAGCTAGTTCTTCCAATTGATAAATGTTATTTTGTTTTGCAGACTTTTTTTCTATCAAAAACTTTCTGGTTGACTATCCAGATATCAACATCTGCCTACTTTAAATCCTCTATTCCCAGTGAACAATTCAAATTAGTAATACAAAAATTAGAGTTAAATAAGATTTCTGAAAATACATGTGCATATCTATCTGAAATTATCTCATTTACAGAATTTTTCACAGTATGACTTTTAGAATGTATTTCCTTTAATTTGTGATACTCTTCTTATAGATTTAGAAAATTGAAGCAAAATAGTCTTGGGGAGGTGAGGTTCTTTTTATTTATGGTATAGAGAGAGACAAGATTTTTTTTTTAGAGAGAGAGAGCAAGCCAGCATGAGTTGGGGAGAAGGGAAGAGGGAGAGAAACCGAAGGGATGTAGGGAGGGAGGATCTTAAGCAGGCTCCATCCTCAGTGTATTCCCACAACCCTGAGATCATGACCTGAGCGTAAATCAAGAGCCTGACGCTCAATTGACTGAACCACCCAGGTGCCCAAGATTTTCGTTTTTTTAAGTTTTTATTTAAATTACACTTAATTAACATATGATGTAATATTACTTCTAGGTGTACAATATAGTGATTTGACACTTCCATACAACACCTGGTGCTCATCACAAATGCACACTTTCATCTCCATCACTTATTAACCCATCCCTGCACCCATCTTCTCTCTGGTAACTATTAGTTTGTTCTCTATAGTTAAGAGTCCATTCTTGGTTTGTCTTTGTTTCCTCCTCCCCAACCCTTGCTCATTTGTTTTGTTCCTTGAATTCTACATCTTTATGAAAGGAATATATCATTTTCCAAGTCTTTAATAGGACATAAATACATATTCTTCTGAATAAACCAAGGAATCAATTTATATTGTGAAAATGATGTAGTTGAAACAACTGTATCCTGGAATGAGTGGAACAAAGAACACACAGTTCAAGCCAGAGGTTGATTCTAAAGACACACCGGCCCCAGAGCATCTTGCCTGAAAGAGTAGGTTTGAAATTACTAATTAATTAATTCCAAGATTAAAAAGAGTCCTGACGGTTTCTTTGTTTGCTCAAAATGTTTGAGCATAATACAGAGCAAAATGTTTGAGCTTAATGTAATATAGCTAATACATTTTAAAGGTTTAGAAAGCTAGCTTCATTTTTAAAAATTACTGTGCATGGTCTTTTTTTTTTTTCCTCTTTCCTTAATGACTAAGAGCCAGGGACATTAGACAAGAGAGATTTAGAAAAACAAGCGGATATAAAATCAAGAGGCATCACTTTTTTCCTACACTTGTTCTACAGGTTTCTGGGAAATTAACTACAGCAATTTCTTGAAGCCCATAGCATAGAATTTTTCAGATGAACAACCATGAAGGTATACGTTAAAGAAGAATGGAGTTAATAGGGCAGACTATAGAAGACCTCAATTTATGTTAAAGATTTCCCTTTGTGTATCAAAATGTGTTGATTCACCAACTGTCTATGCTGGCCATAAAGGTAATAGAGCTGCATGGAAGAATTAAGCATGGAAAAGTAGTTCAGAAGAAATCTATCAAAAGATATATGAAGTATATAACCTGATAATCACACACACCTAGCATATGAGTTCAAACAGGTATTATTATTTTCGCGTTTATTAACATTTCTAAAAAGTCACTTATTTTCAACATTAAACAAATTTTAAAGCATATTTTTAAGAAGAATTGCTGCTGATATATGGAATTACTTTAATTTTTTTATGGTTATTTATTTTAAGAGAGAGACAGAGTGTGAGCAGGGCAGGAGAAGAGAGAGAGGGAGACACAGAATCCAAAGCAAGCTCCAAGCTCTGAGTTGTCAATACAGAGCCCAACACAGGGCTCAAATTCACAAACTGCAAGATCATGACATGAGCTGAAGTCAAACACTCAATTGACTGAGCCACCCAGGCACCCTGATCTAGGATTATTTTAAGTCAAATATTGTCTTCTTTTAAATTGAAAAGAAAACGTTTAATATAAAAGTAAATAAAACATGTAAGATACAAAAAAACAGTTCATCCTTTAGTAAATGTCAGAGAAATACATTCTAACATTGGAAATTGTTACCAAAGTTATGATCTAAGATGCCACTTGTTAAAATATGGGTATAAACTATTCAAAAGAATAGAAGATGTAAGAAATTAAACAAAAACAAGGTATAAAATGGGCCATCGAATTGAGTATTTGCAGATTGTTAGATAGGTTTATTTTAGCTGCTCAATCAAGCATGTATATTACTTAAATATTTTGTTGTAAAGATAGAAAATTTTTACACTTCAGTGACTCCTGCTTATGAAAATATATATAAAAACAAAACTGAGCATGTAATCAAATTGAAACATTAATATATTCCATGGAGTAACAAACACAGATATAGATTTTGGCTCATTAGAATTCTAGACTTTGTCATTGCAAATTTCATCACAACCAATATTTTAGGGATTTTTGTTTCTATTTTTTTATTATAGTTTATTGTCAATTTGGTTTCCATATAACACCCAGTGCTGATCCCAATAAGTGCCCGTCACCGATTTCCCCTCTTCCCCACCCCCATCAACCCTCAGTTTGTTCTCAGTATTTAAGAGTCTCTTATGGTTTGCTTCCCTCCCTCTCCTTAATTGTTTTTTCCCCTTCCCCTCCCCTATGATCCTTTGTTAAGTTTCTTCTGTTCCACATATGAGTGAAAATATATAGTATTTGTCTTTCTCTGCCTGACTTATTTCACTTACCATAATACCTTCGAGTTCCATCCCCATTGCTACAAATGGCATAATTTCATTCTTTCTCATTGCCATGTAGTACTCCATTGTATATATAAACCACATCTTCTTGATCCATTCATCAGTTGATGGGCATTTAGGCTGATTCCATGATTTGGATATTGTTTACAGTGCTGCTATGAATATTGGGGTACATGTACCCCTATGCATCAGCACTCCTGTATCCCTTGAATAAATTCCTAGCAGTGCTATTGCTGGGTCATAGGGGAGTTCTATTGTTAATTTTTGAGGAACCTTCACACTGTTTTCCAGAGTAGTTGCACCAGTTTACATTCCCACCAACAGTGTAGGAGGGTCCCCGTTTCTCCACATCCTTGCCAGCATCTAGAGTTCTCTGATTTGGTGATTTTAGCCACTCTGACTGGTGTGAGGTGGTATCTCAGTGTGGTTTTCGTTTGTATTTCCTTGATGATGAGGGATGCTGAGCATCGTTTCATGTGTCTGTTGGCCACCTGGATGCCCTCTTGGGAGAAGCGTCTGTTCATATCTTCTGCCCATTTCTTCACTGGGTTGTTTGTTTTTCAGGTGTGGAGTTTGGTGAGCTCCTTATAGATTTTGGATACTAGTCATTTGCAAATATCTTTTCCCATTCTGACAGTTGTCTATTGGTTTTGTGGATTGTTTCCTTTGCAGTGCAGAAGCTTTGTATCTTGTTAAGGTCCTAATAGTTCATTTTTACTTTTGACTCCCTTGCCTTTGGGGGCGTGTCAAGTAAGAAATTGTTGTGGCTGATCATAACCAATATTTTGAATGAATAAATTGTCTTTTGAAAGATGATTTTTCTTCACAGCAAAAAGGGAACCCAAGAAGCTAAGTGATCTTGCTTATTCAACAATTAATAGTCCATTGCTAATCCAGTGATAAATTTCTCTCAGCAGCTCACCACTGACCTAAATGTTTTGGTACTTTTAAAGGCGATCATATTTTATAACTTCTCCCAGTTTGCTCTTGAGTTTGACGAACCATTCAATCTCTGTCACACCCTTTCAGTACCCATTTTGTCAACTTGTGTCAAGTAGAGAGTTCTAGAGAAGGAACAGAGAGAAGACTGCTTTGCCAACTTCACAACATATAAAATACATAAAATTTGGAGTTTAAGAAAAGGATATAGAGTCCAAAAGAGCCTACACCAGGGAAATTTTGAGTTGAACCCAGAGGGATATTACTACCATATAGACAGGGTTTCAAAGTCAAGTCATTTTTTAAAAGTTTTTATGCACTTTTATATACCAGCAACCCTTGAATATGCCTTCTTTTCAGACAATTTTTATAAATCAAAAGAAGTTAAAGCTGATCTTCAACTCATACAAAGTATGTCTTGATTTTGAACCCATCTTTTACTTGTGCAACTCATAAAAATAATTATGCTAACCATTTCATTATTTTGGAATGCTCAGATTGTTGATTTCAAGATGTATGAGAATATAAAAAGGATTCTCAGTTCTGTTATCTGGGCCTGGATTTGTCAACCTTCCCACACAATCAGACAAATGAGTGCATAAACAGATGGGTGTTGAATTTTGTCAAAATAAAGTGGGAGGTTAGTTCCGGAGATAGAAATCCTCCTGAGGAAAATACTACTCCCCTGACAGTATTGTGGGATCCAAATTTGGGTATGATGGCAGAGTGTTTGGCTGACTTCATCTCTGAAGGTGTTACTGAGGCATCATTGCGATTTTACCAGTGACCGGCCCTGACCACAAACACGTGGAGGATTTAATGATCAAAGTGTCAATCTTATATCACACTGAAATTACAATATTAGTTTCTAAATAGGAAAAAAAAATGTGCAGCAATCAATTTGATTTAAATGCACTGGTGGCGGGGCGCCTGGGTGGCTTAGTCGGTTAAGCGTCCGACTTTCGCTTAGGTCATGATCTCGGGGTTTGTGGGTTCGAGCCCCGCGTCGGGCTCTTGTGCTGACTGCCAGCTCAGAACTCATAAAAATAATTATGCTAACCATTTCATTATTTTGGAATGCTCAGATTGTTGATTTCAAGATGTATGAGAATATAAAAAGGATTCTCAGTTCTGTTATTCCTGGATTTGTCAACCTTCCCACACAATCAGACAAATGAGTGCATAAACAGATGGGTGTTGACAAAATAAAGTGGGAGGTTAGTTCCGGAGATAGAAATCCTCCTGAGGAAAATACTACTCCCCTGACAGTATTGTGGGATCCAAATTTGGGTATGATGGCAGAGTGTTTGGCTGACTTCATCTCTGAAGGTGTTACTGAGGCATCATTGCATTTTACCAGTGACCGGCCCTGACCACAAACATGTGGAGGATTTAATGATCAAAGTGTCAATCTTACATCACACTGAAATTACAAAAGTTTCTAAATAGGAAAAAAATGTGCAGCAATCAATTTGATTTAAATGCACTGGTGGCTAGGTAAGAAAGGGATATGCAATCGTGCTTTCCTGGAGCTTGAAGAACATGTAAATTCAAGTAGATATGTGTCATTAGAGAGTATAAAATGTGTCCAACAGAGTGATTAGCAGAGAGAAAGCACAAAATAAGCTCTTGCTCTGGCCACATAATACTATTCACAAGAATCTTGTCCACTCCCCAGTGATGCTAGCTCTGTTTTTCATTCCTGGATTCCCTAACCCATTCTTCTTTCCATTCAAATTTCTCCAGGCTTCTGATTTGCAGTAAAAAAAAAAAAAAATAGCCACTCCTAATCACCCTGTCCCTTCAGTGATCTCTCTCTCTCTCTCTCTTTAGAAACCCCAACTTTGTACCAAAAGGAGAACTCCACACTTAAAACTATTTCTTTAATGAAGTTACAAACACATACGGCACTTTACGAAGCGATCTTAAACATAACTGTATTTTTGATAATGACGGCAATCCTACATTCTGGGGCTAGGGCAAATATTGTTTCTTCCTTTTTATGCTGGCTACCTGATGTTCCAAGAACTTTTGCTTTATCCTGGTCGTACTAGAAAAAGCAAAGCCAGGCCTGGAAAACAGAGTTTCCCAACCTAGTGTAGTTCTTTCTTTCCTCTTCTCATTTGTCAAGCTGATTATTCAGACCCTAAAGTTGCAGTCATGTATTATTTCAGGAAGGTAGGAATTCTGCGACGTTCACTGTAGGATTTTTAGGGGGTAATCAAATACTTTAAGACATGGTTTTATATAAGAGAACAGTAGACATGTTAAGGGAAATAATTCAAAATTTCCATGATGAAAAAAAAACATACTTGAAAGATTCACTCTAGACAAACATATCTTTTAATTCTTCTCTTCCTTTTCTTAAACCCCCACTCCCAACAAACACACATGCCACAGACACTAAGTTGAAGACATCATTCCACCCAGAAGAGAACCCAGGAATTGCACACAATACTATAAATACAAGAACAAGAAACAAAAAAGGAAATGAAAAATATGAACCCCAACTGCAGATGGGGGAATGATTTCTATTTGTGCATAGGGCATCCTAGGAAAGACAGAGAACATAACAGAGGGCAAACCTAAGGTAACTCGAATGGCCACAAAAGAAAATACAGGTAAATAAGAAATGACAACAGTAAATGAATGGGAACATAGTTGTATGCCAAATAAATTAGCATACTAAGGCTTTCTTCATGTTAGCAAGGAGGCAGAGAAGGAAATGTCTGATCTTGCTTCTCTGTTTCAATCTCACACCAACAAAAGGGAAATCTAATTTTTCACAGAATCCACTTTTTTTAATGAAATTCCAGTAGGTTTCTATTTAAACAAAAGGGCTATTTTAGAAATAGATCTACAGGAATATAAAATAAACCTTTTCAAGCTATGTAAAATCATCCACCTGATCTATTTATCAACATAAATATATAGAAGGTATAGCCAGCTCCAAGAAAAGGAAGAAGAAGAAGAAGAAGAAGAAGAAGAAGAAGGAAGAAGAGAAGAAGAAGAAGAAGAAGAAGAAGGAGAAGAAGAAGAAGGAGAAGAAGAAGAAGGAGAAGAAGAAGGAGAAGAAGAAGGAGAAGAAGAAGGAGAAGAAGAAGAAGGGGACTTAGTGAACAGATAAGTGACTGACAGGGTTTATTAAAAATATATTTACCTAAATTAAAAATAGGTCTAACAAACAGTATTAGCACAATTCAAATGTCAGTTACAGTTTGAAAAATCTTAAAGGGCAAAAGGTCTAAGAAAAAGAAGTAGAAAATTTAAAAAATGTTAAGAAATGCAAAGGATGGGGTGCCTGGGTAGCTCAGTCGGTTAAGTGTCTGACTGTTGGTTTCAGCTCAGGTCATGATCTCATGGTTGATGAGTTTGAGCCTCTCATCAGCCTTTGTGTTGACAGTACAATGCCTGCTTGGGATTCTCTCTCTTCGTCTCTCTTTGACCCTCCTTGCTCTCACTCACTAAATAAGCTTTTAAAAAAAGAAATGTAAAGGATTAAATCAGGAAGTCAACAGCCATCCAATAATTTTAAAAGAATAAAAGAGTTTAAGAAAATATACTAGAAAATATTAATATTAGAAATTTCCAGGAGTTAAAGAATGAAACTTTAGAATGAAATTTCCATTAATTGTGAGACTCACAACTACCCACCATGTTAAAATTTCAAAACTTTAATGATACAAAAAAGTCTCAATGTTCTTGGCACTCAAGGGAAGCATCTCACTCAAAATAGGGCCAAAATCAAATTGTTATCATCAATGCCAGTTCTTTTTTCTTTTTTAATGTTTTTATTTATTTCTGTGATCAGGGGAGAGTCAGAGAGAGAGGGAGATACAGAATCTGAAGCAGGCTCCAGGCTCTGAGCTAGCTGTCAGCACAGAACCCGATGCAAGGCTCGAGCCCACGAACCGTGAGATCATGACCTGAGCCGAAGTCTGACGCTCAACCGACTGAGCCACCCAGGCGCCCCCATTAAAGCCAGCTCTAAAATCAAACTATACTGGTTTCAGTTCCAATTGTATCAATTCCTTGTCATAAAACAATTAAAAACCACTTATCTTTTGGGGCACCTGGGTAGCTCAGTTAGTTAAGCATCCAGCTTCAGCTCAGGTCATGATCTCACCATTCTTGGGTTTGAGCCTCATACTGGGCTCTGTGCTGACAGCTTGGAGCCTGGATCCTGCTTCAGATTCTGTGTCTCTATCTCTCTCTGCCCCTCCTTTGCTTGTACTCTCTCTTTTTCTCAAAGATAAATAAATATTTTAAAAAACCACTTATCTTTAATAAGTCCCATTATCCTTGGATAGGACATACTTTATTGGTTTGTTTAAATAGTAAGTGATATCATCAATTAAAGAACTATGTATAGCAAGCTGGCACTTTGTAAACTTTCAATAAATATTGTCATTATTATGGATAAGTCAGTGGGAATTTTTTAAAAAACTGAGGGAAAAGCTTCTGCACAGCCAAGGAAACAACCCAGAAAATTAATAGGCAACCAACGGAATGGGAAAAGATAGTTGCAAATGACATATCAGATAAAGGGTTGATATCCAGAATCTACAAGGAACTCACCAAACTACACGCCTGAAAAACAAACAACCCAGTGAAGAAATGGGCAGAAGATATGAACAGACACTTCTCCAAAGAGGACATCCAGATGGCCAACAGACACATGAAACGATGCTCAGCATTGCTTCTCATCAGGGAAATACAAATCAAAACCACACTGAGATACCACCTCACGCCAGTCAGAGTGGCTAAAATGAGCCAATCAGAGAACTCTAGATGCTGGCGAGGATGTGGAGAAACGGGCACCCTCCTACACTGTTGGTGGGAATGGAAACTGGTACAGCCCCTCTGGAAAACAGTGTGGAGGTTCCTAAGGAAACTAACAATAGAACTCCCCTATGACCCAGCAATAGCACTGCTAGGAATTTACCCAAGGGATACAGAAATGCTGATGCATAGGAGCACATGTACCCCAATGTTCATAGCAGCACTCTCCACAATAGCTAAAACATGGAAAGAGCCTAAGTGTCCATCAACAGATGAATGGTTCAAGAAGATGTGGTTTATCTATACCATGGAATACTACATGGCAATGAGAAACAGTGAAATCTGGCCATGTGTAGCAACATGGATGGACCTTGAGGGTGTTATGCTGAGCGAAATAAGTCAGGCAGAGAAGGACAAATATCATATGTGTGCACATATAGGAGGATTAGGAGGAACTTACAGAGGACCAAGGGGGAGAAGAAGGGCGGAAATGGTGGGGGAAAGGGAGAGAGGCAAACCATGAGAGACTCTTGAATGCTGACAAAAACTGAGGACTGGTGGATGTGGGGGGAGGGGGGTGGGCATGGAGGAGGGCACTTGTGGGGATGAGCACTGGGTGTTATGTGGAAACTAATTTGACAATAAACTATTTGTAAAAAAAAAAAAAAGTTAAAAAAAAACTGAGGGAAAATACTGTATTGTATATTTTAAAGTTGCTAAGAAAGTAAATCTTACAAGTTCTCAGGACAAGAAAAATAATTTTGTAACTATGTGAGGTGATTAATGTTAACTAAACTTATTGTGGTAATCATTTAACCATATATATATGTTGTTAAAATATATATGTACATTTATATATATATCAAATCATTATATTGTACAATGTTATACATCAGTTATATCTGATATATCTCAATAACAAAAAATAAACAAAAACAAAAACAAACAAAAACCAAAAACACAAAAAAGAAAGGAAATTATTTTGAAGATAAAATTTAATAAGCAGCCAAATTATTATTCCAACATGAAAAATAATGATTATTTTAGTTCTATAAACTCTCAAATAACTCAGCATTCACAGACTCTATATGAAATAATTCCATACAGATTAATGACATCAAAATAAAAAATGAATCCGAAAGAGAAAAAGATGTGGGATATGTAGGATGCATTAAAGTGACAAACTCAGGATTGAAATTTCCAAAGGCAGAAGACAAAAAAGTCAAACCCTGGAAGAAAGGAACAAAAAGGCAATTGAAGAAAGGATGACATGGGGCGCCTGGGTGGCTTAGTCGGTTAAGCGTCCGACTTTCGCTTAGGTCATGATCTCACGGTTCGTGGGTTCGAGCCCCGCGTCGGGCTCTGTGCTGACTGCCAGCTCAGAGCCTGGAGCCTGTTTCAGTCTGTGACTCCCTCTCTCTCTGACCCTCCCCTGCTCACGCTGTCTCTCTCTCTCCTAGAAATAAATAAAAACATTAAAAAAAAAAAAAAAAAAAAAAGAAAGGATGACACATATGGAGGGTCTAAAGTGAAGAGGCAAAATATGATCAATTGTCCCAAAGAAAAATATAGAACTGCAGATTAAAAAATGACCAAAGACTTGATGGAACAAAGTGTTTCATAAATGATGAAGATACAAACCTGCAGATTCACAGACCCCATAGAGACACTGGAAAAAATAATTTAAAATTCTTAAAATCTCAAGACATATCTTAGTGATCTTGTTGAATTACAGATTCAAGACAGACTAAGTAAGAAGAAGGAGGTGGTCATTTATAAAGTATGAAGTGTGTGAGGGGCAGTAGGTAGTGGATTAAAGTGTTATTGTCAATAATTTTTGAAGCCAGAGAACAGTGGAACGCTTTCTCTAGATTATAGATTCACTAAATTCATTATATTCTTCAGGGCTTTGCTCAAATCCCATATTTCCAATGAGATCTATTCTGACCCCCTTATTTAAAATTGCAGCCATTCCACAACCCAGAATATCCTATTCTACCCCTTCCACACCACTTATCTTTTAATATATGATATTATTCACTTATTTATGTGTGTATTGCTTTTTGTCTGTTTCACTCCAATATAATGTAAGATTTGGGGGCAAGGTGCAATATGCCTAGTATGCGGCATTCGTAGGTATGCAGCAATTAGTCATTAAAATAGAGAATAAGCACATAATGATGAGAAGAGTATGCAAATGAGGACCCTCACACATGGCTGGTGGGTCTGTAAATTATACAATGTATAACCTTCAAGAGGCAATTGGGTAATACAGATTAAAATTTTGATTTCTCATAATTTTCTATTAAGCTTTTCTTTTTTTTTTTTTTTTTAACATTTTATTTTTAGAGAATCTCTACACCCAGTGCGGGGCTTGAACTCTCAACCCCGAGGTCAAGAGTTACATACTCCACTGACTGAGCTAGCCAGGTGCCCCCTATTAAGCTTTTCTATTTCTACATAGCCATCCTACCAAACATGCCACATACACAGAAAGACTTGTATAAGAAAGATTTGTTCTTTTCCCTGCAGTATTCTTTGTAGTGGCTAAATTTAAATACATTCCAAATGCTCATATAAAGGAAAAGCTAAATAAACAGGGATATATCTAATTTATGTACCACTTGAGAGCAGTTTTAAATGAGCCATTTAATAAAAACAAAATAAAGTCACATATCTAGATACGTTCCTATACAGAAATATAAGTGGATGAAAAAAGTTAGGAAGGGAAAAGACTAAATCCCTAAACGGTTACTTGAAAGGACAGTGAAAAGGAACAGAGAAGTGTGGGCACACTTCTACGACTTACTGCTGAACATCTATTTCCGTGTTGTCTCATTTCGTGCAATGAGGACTTTTCAGATTTTCTGGTGTGGCAGTCTTATGATTAAAAATAAAACCAAGCAAATTCTCTGCCAAGAGAATGTTTTGTAATGAATGATAAAAATTTTATGATAATAATTGCATTGTTTGTATTATACATTACTAATACAAACACTATTATAATATTATAATTTATAATAATATAATATATAATTAGCATAATATTATAATTATTATAATATTATATTAGGATTAGTCATGTGTTTTGTTTGTGTAAGGCACTTTGTTACCGTATATATATGTATTATTTCATTTATTTATTTATTTATTTAAAAAAAATTTTTTTTAAATGTTTTATTTATTTCTAGGAGAGAGAGAGAGAGAGACACAGCATGAGCAGGGGAGGGTCAGAGAGAGAGGGAGTCACAGACTGAAACAGGCTCCACGCTCTGAGCTGGCAGTCAGCACAGAGCCCGACGCGGGGCTCGAACCCACGAACCGCGAGATCCTGACTCGAGCGAAAGTCGGACGCTTAACCAACTACGCCACCCGGGCGCCCCTATTATTTCCTTTAATCTTTAAAACGACTCTAGGACAATTGTCCTCCTCGTTTATAGATAGGACATAAGGGCTTGGAGAGGATCAATAACTTGCCCAAAGTCCCACGGCAGGTATGTGGTAGAACAGGGCAGGGCCACACGTCAGAATTCTTTCTTTGGGGGCGCCTGGATGGCTCAGTTAGTTGAGCTTCCGACTTCAGCTCAGGTCATGATCTCGCGGTTCGTGGGTTCGAGCCCCGCGTCGGGCTCTGTGCTGACTGCCAGCTCAGAGCCTGGAGCCTGTTTCAGTCTGTGACTCCCTCTCTCTCTGACCTTCCCCTGCTCATGCTGTCTCTCTCTCTCTCTCTCTCTCAGAAATAAATTTTTAAAAATTAAAGAAAAAAAAAAAAGAATTCTTTTTCTTTTCCAAAGCCCTGCCTCTGGGCTGTTCTAGTTTTTAAAGTCGCTTGGGAACTAAACCCATATCTTACACAAAATTGTGTTGCCACATGTTTAGCAAAACTAAATAAATATCTGTGGTTTATGACTTGAAAAGCACATAAGCATGTTTACCCTATTTTGCTTGTCATATTCTACACAACATGATTAAATACAGATCTTTTAGAGTGGCACAATTTTTCTCTATTTTAATAATGTCATAAAAAGACCAACAGTCACATCTACACAGGACTGAACTGCAGTTGGCTTTTCTCTCTGAAATTTTGTGCTTTTAACCTGTGGTTTCAACAGTAAGTTAAATATACAAGCTTTAGAATTACAAAGAATGTTTTCTGATATTCTTAGATAAATAAAGAGACTTATAATTGATGCTTTAATTTTTCTCGGCTATTATGTTTAGGTCTGTCCTTTTTCATAATCACGCTTTAGTAACAAATTAGATTCTAAACTGCTTATCTTACCTACACCTAGTTGCAATGTGTGGTATTTGGGTTTTTCTTTTTCTATTTTAAACATGTGCATGGCTTAGAAGAGCAATAAAGAAATATTAAAAACATAAATTAAGGCAAACACAAGTCTCTAGAGGATTTTCCAATATTAGATTTGGAAAATTTAAATGAAGCACACGTTTCAGTCTCTGGATAGAACTAAATGATGGAAAAGGAACAGTCAATTTATATTCAGCCAGTAGCCTCAAGTTCAGGTACAAATATCTGAGAAGACACTGAATGTTAAATCATCAATGAAACATTTGAGTCCTAAACGTTTTCTTTCTCATGAATTTGCAGAAGAGAACCAGTGATTACTTCATAAGCATCAGCTCAATGTGTTTTCCTTCTAGCACAAGGCGTTTACAGAACTACAAAGAGCAAGTATGCGCACATTGTTTTGTTGGTATTGATGATTGGTTTCCACTGTATTTGGACTTCTAGCCACGCCCCGTGACAGAGCTGCTGACGGGCTGGAATTAGGGTTTGCCCTTGTGCTAAGGGAACCGTGCAAAGTAAGCCTGTTCCCAGAGACTTGGTCTCATTAACTAGAAACTACAATCTAATCTAATTACTTCCCAACAGTGTGACTGTTCTCACTAGGATAATTTCCTTCTTGAAAGGAAAGATGCTTTGTTTTTTTCTTTTCTCTTCACAGTCTTTGTATATTTTTCTACCTCATCCAGGTGAATGTACAATATAGTTAACTCTAGTTCTCTCTAAAAAACCCTTTATTCTTCTCTGATAAAATAGAGTGTCATTTCCCCAACATATTCTGAATTTATAAGACCCATAGAAGAATATTACGTTAAATTTCAGTTTGATAAATGAACCAGATGTACTGAGTTAGGTGCTGTGAAGGTTAAGGGGGGGAAATCAGACTTATTTTCTCCTCTTTTCTTCTTCTCTTTCACCTCACATTTCTTGGAATAAAAGATAAAAAAAATTAAAAATCAAATTTTAGAGTTCTTAAGTACATGGAAGGGAGGAGAAAAATCAGGGTTAACGTAAGGGGCCTGAAATAATACTAATGATAATAATACTAACTCATCATTTTATTTTATCTTTTTAAGTTTATTTATTTTAAAAAAGAGAGTAAATGAGAGAGGGACAGGAGCAGAGAGGGATGGGGAGAGAGAATACCAAGTGGGCTCCACACTGTGAGTGAAGAGTCCAGTGTGGGGTTCGAACTCACGAACTGCAGGATCATGACTTGTGTCAAAATCGAGTCGGATGCTTAATCAACTGAGCCACCCAGGCACCCCATAACTCACTATTTTATATTGCATTCCTTCATTGTAAGAGTATTTAGCTATATGCCAAAAGCCTATATCAGCCATTTGTCACATTGGTACTTCCTTCATATTGCTAATTCATTTCCAAGTCCCAAAGATAGAAGAATAGTATGAAAAGCCGTCTCATACAGAAGTAACAACAAAAAATCAACAAACATCTTCTGAACTCAAATTAATTAAAAAAAAAAAACAAGAGAAATTCATTATCGTTTGATTTTCTAGATTTTGAGTATAAATGTGGCCAAAAGAAGACTGTGTTAAGTGTGTGTGCCTAGAAGGGTTGCTTAGAGAATACAACTGTCCCGGTGATGATGCTATGCAAAGAAAACTGGTAGGAGATCTAAACATGTCAGTGTGTCTCTCTCCTGCGTATGTGCCCCTAGGGTATCATCCTAGGTTGTGATTTGAGGCAGGGCAAAAGCCCTTAAGTGGCCCTTTAGGTTAGTCTCTGGAATATCTGTAACTAGAGAGAATTGTTAATAATTGAAAGAATTTTGCTTTCAGAAATTCTCTGGTAAAATTTTCTGTCTTCTTTCTTTCCTTGCTCACTTTTTCCTTCTTTTATTTCTAGCCACAAACTTTTTTTAAGCATTTGCTATAGGCCAGATCTTTGCTTAGAAATGGAGATAGAAAAACATTGAAAGCCCCTGCATTCAAGTCAGAATACATAGAGGGTGAGACATGTAAATAAGTATATGTAGCAAAATTTTATCAGTGGTAAAGCAGGTGTGCGAATATGGTACATTAGGATTTTAAAATAGAGAGTTTTCTAAAATTGTTCACTTGGAGAATTAACATGTTAAGTCATTTGTAGTGAATTACAGATTAGCTTCCATTGCAAAATATTGTAAAAAACCAAATGAATCTTGGCAGGAGCAACATGCTATTTTTTTTTAGGAAATGAGGTAAGGAATGGATTGGGTAGGTCAAAATAAAAATAAAAAATTATCTGCCCTCCCCACCAAGAAAAACACCCCAAAACTGTGATTAATGAAGCAAGAGTTTTCAGTAAGGTGTTACCGAGTCAAGAAGATGAGAGGGTTGCTTGCAGCTAAGGAATAAAAGAAGACTGTATGCAGAAGTTTCATTTTGCTGTGGATCTTAGAAACGATTTAGATTTGTAAAACTGAGAAAGATGACTTTCAGGCAGGGAGATTACCAGCAAACCATACAGAACTATGCACTAGTGTATATGCACGAACAATAAAATAATTCATTCCATCAGATTAAAGGATATAGAAAGTAGCATAGTAGTGAATACACTTGGAAAGGTTAAAGTGAGATTAAACGGTTTCTGAATATTTGCTTTTTGTTTTGGCACTTACCATATACTCTGATCATACTCTTCATTACATTTAATGTAATTATTTGTTTACATATCATTTTCTTTCTAACCTGGGGACTTCCTCAAATGTAGGGACTGACTCAGAATTATTAAAATAATGGAACACAAAATTTATTTAGTCCCACAAAAATTACTGACCACTAACTATGGGCCAGAAAGTGTTAAGTGCACTAAAAAGGTATGAGTGGAGGAAAAAAATAGAAGAAGTCTATATTGGGAGAATATAAGTAATGGAAAGAAATGATTATATGTCAAAGGTTGGAGAATTACAATTTTAAATGAGAAAAATTTCACCATGAAGATGACATTTGGACTGAGGCTTGAGGGAGAGAGATCCATACGGCTATTAAATAGGCCAGATAAAAGTGGGGAAAGGACAGAGTTAGTAACTTCCAAGATATTTTTGAATAGTTTGAGATAAGTTAAGAGGGATATATAGAATTTGAGGCTAAAAAGACACAATACAGTTTCATACAAAAGATTTTAGAGAGAGAGAAAGAGGGAGAGAGGAATATTAAGTAGGATAACACCTTTTCAAGAGATTTTTAAAAAGTTTTTATTTATTTATTTTGAGAGAGAAAGAGAGAGAATGAGAGAGCAGGGAAGGGACAGAGAGAAAGGGTGGCACACAATCAGAAGCAGGTTCTAGGCTCTGAGTTGTCAGCACAGAGTCCAACATGGAGCTTGAACCCACGAGCCAGGAGATCATGACCTGAGCCGAAATCAAGAGTCGGGCGCTTAACTGACTGAGCTACCTAGGCGCCCCAGAATAACACCTTTTCTAACAATAACATCACATCCCAAGTTAGTTGTGTCCCCTTAAAAGTACTAGAAATTCTAACTGATTTGCTAGTAAATCCACTGCTAGTGCCCAAATTATGATCTCTTGTAGTACAAGTCCACTAAAGGGAGCAGAACTCTTCAAAGAAGTGGCTGATTCTGGGTGTGGAAAAGGATATGTCCAAGTTAAGAATGGAAACTGTCTTTCCAGAAACTGAAGAAGTTAAAATCTATTAGGTTTATGTCAAAATGGCTCAGGAGCCAACTTCAGGAGGTTCCTACTGACAACTATATGACAATTTGAGAAAACGTAAGAATAATAACCTCAATGAACTGAAACACAACAAATACATTATGTTCATACTAATGATCATATTGAGTTCATATTGATTTAAAAAAACATTCATCGGGTGCTGAGAAGTTGTTAGGAATCCAGAGATTATTAGGAAACATATTAGTTACATTAGTAACACATTAGTTACAGACAGTTGTTACCAAATATATGTAAATATATGTTCATTTATTAATAAATTAATTAATATATGTTCACTTATTTAAATGAAAGAACACTTTAACTTTCTTGTCCTTTTGTAGCTCAGAATATCAAACAATCGAAGAAGCAGTGTTTCGTTATAGAGGCTTGCCAGCTGAAAAATTAACAAAGAGTAAATATAATTCAAATATTACCATTTTGTAGACCCCTAATAAAATATGGGTCTAGGCTATGATAACTACTGGCTTCGAATATCACAGCAAGAGGGATAAGTGAACATTTTATGCCTCTTATTGGAAGTACACACCACCAACTATGAAGTATTCTTGCCCAAATATCAAACTATTTTTATTTCATGCCTCTAGATCCAACTACTAGTTTAAGGAAAATTCTGGACAGAAGAGCATGTTAAATCTCACCACAGGAATGCAAATGAAAAACTCCAAAATGTGGGAATCTCTCCAACAAAAAATGCAAGAAAATGTAAAAAGGAAAGAAGAGAATCAGTACTTTAAAAGAGACTGAAAAGGCACATTAACTCAATGCAATAAATAGACATTGTATGGATTTTGATTTGAACTCTTATTCATATATATTTGTATATATATTTGTATATGTACATATAAGTACTTTGTATATATGTATTATAATGTATATGTACATGATAGACATATAAGACAAACACACACATATATATACAAAATAAGACAATTGAGAAAATTTGAATATTGTTTGGGTGTTTAATCATCTTAATTATTGTTATCATTTTAAGTATGATTCTGATATTGTGGTTAAGCTTTTAAAAAGACTCCACAACCATGAGTGAATTATCCTAAAATCTTTATAGATGAAATGATACAAAGTGAGGAATTTGCTATAAAACAATCCAGGAGTGCAGGAGTGAAGAAGAGGTTAGGGATATACATGAAATACATGTGGTCCTCATTGATGATTGCTGTAGCTGGGTGATGGGCATTTGGAGATTATCAAACTATTCCACTTTTGGTATCTAGGACAGTAAAACCTTGGTTTGTAAGCATAATTTGTTCCAGAAACATGCTTGTAATTCAAAGCATTTGTACATCAAGGCGAATTTCCCCATAAAAAATAAAGGAATCTCAGATGATTCGTTCCACAGCCCCAAAATATGCATATAAAAATGATTACAATTCTGTAATATAATAAAGAAAATACAAAATATAAAATATAAAGTGCATTACCTGCACTTACCTTTGAAAACCTTCATGATAGTGGGAGGGAGACAAAAGAGAGGAGGGTGCTGGGAGCCGCACTGCCCTCGCTGGATGACAGTCACAGCAAGGAAATGGTAGCGTTTGCACAGCTCCTGCCATGAGAAACGAAAACCGGTATCTCCTTCTGCTACTACTGGCTCATGTTGGAAGTGAGGCTGCGTGTATCGACCAGGCCTCACAATATTCCAGATCAGACCGATATTCCCCACACAGATTGCTCACAAGGAAAGGCATATCCCCGTGTTTTCCAAAGAGACTTCAGATGAAAGCATTGTGGATGATTATTAAAAGGCTCTCCCTAAGGGCCTTGCGGATCCCAGACTTACATGATAAAGGGGGCTTGAGTCTAGCCCTGAGACAAAGAGCCTAATTTAGTTAAGGGCAGATATCCACCCCCACCCAATTGTTTCTGCTTGGAGCACTGGCCGCCTACCCCCCAAGGCATTTGTTATCAAGTATTTGGAATGACTTCTTCTGGCCTTGAATATGCTGATTGCTCCCTGTGAAGGAACCTATTGAGGAACTTCTTTTGTAATTATGGGGGCAAAGGTGTCTCCTGAAAGACCTCTTTGACCCCTACTCACAGAGAATTAACTTCACCCTTTTATGCTAAAAACATTGTCTGATATGCTAAAGATGCCTTCTTCCCCATGGGATCAGCATCTAAATCCCCTACCTCAATCACTATTGATAAAGGTTATGCAGGAGTCTTCTACAAATCTATGTTCCAGGAAATTCTTACATATCAAAGAAGTGTGTTATCAGAAATCATTGTCTAAGACAAATGCCACTTCTGTGCCTGTGCGTCCCCCAAACACTTAAAATAAAGTTGAGTCCCAGTTAGGGCAGAGATGCCTGCCTGGTGACCAGAGAGACTGTCGGGCCTCTCTCACCCCTCCCTCGCCAACACCGTCCATCCTTCAGGGACTCTGGACCCCGGCTGGAGCCGGTCTCCAACAGGAGGGTTTCGTTTCCACTATCACTTGTGGATGTTGACTACTGTACAGTATTAATAAACTCTTGTCATATACTATATTTAATGCAGGTGGCAATAAAGCAGCAGAGGAAAGGGTCTATATCTGCAGGTATCCTGACCTTGAATGAAGCAAGCGTTCCTAAACTTATTCTTGTATGGAAAAGCAAAGGACTGTCCATAGGTGCTTTGAAGTGACAAAAACTACCTTAGTGCCAGTTGTGGGCACCTTCCTGTGTTCTGAAAAATCACTGATTTCTGCTAAACACCACGGCCTGAGACCAAACATCCAAGCGTGGAAGACAATCACCCACAATCCCACAGAGAGAGAAAAGAACCATTGGCTCAGTTGTGATCATCTGACATTTGACATCACATACTACTCATATTGCAAGACACCGTTCATTTACTATGTTAACATGTATTAGAAAT
Organism: Proteles cristata cristata; assembly: GCA_017311185.1. Lineage (NCBI taxonomy): Eukaryota > Metazoa > Chordata > Mammalia > Carnivora > Hyaenidae > Proteles > Proteles cristata. Next base: position 1,039,763 of record JAESUZ010004150.1, on the reverse strand, counting down.
GTTTGCTCATCTTTCGGAACACTCACAGAACAAGTTATTTGCAATCCAAGGTGTTACTGTATTTGAAATTTACTAATATATGAAGTCTCCCCTCAAAAAATAAAAAGTACTTCCTTGGCTATCGGACTGAGAACATATTGGGGGATCAGAAGCAGGCAGTGAATTAATTATGATGGTGACTTACCTCAGAATGATACTGGTGGGGTAAATGTGTTATACCCAGATCGCAGTATCCTCAACGACCAGAGACCACCGGGGAGACCGAGTCACGCATGCAAAGGCAAAGGGCTTTATTACGGGCTCGAGCTCGGGCTCCCAGACCTCACCAGTGCAGTAGATCCGTGCTGAGAGCCTCGAACAAAGGCAGAGTAGGGTTTTTATGGGGTTTGTGACGGGAGTTACAGAAGTTGTGGCATGGGAACAGTGATCCAATCATAATAATACAATATCATTGACAGCGGGTTTAACCATACACATTGTCTAGAGTATCTGTTACTTTTGGCGAGACCCAATTACAACATTTAGAGTACTTTTAAATTCAACCAATTACAGAGCGAACCTAGGGTCTTGTTTGGCGCCTAATGGGTTAAATTTAACATTAGGTAGCTAAGATTTATCTATAGTTGCTGGCCTGTCTTGATTGGGCGTTGCCAAGGCAGTGTGGTGGAGTGAAGTGGTGGGCAGTTTCTTCGCCTTGGGCAGTGTGTAGCTGCCTGATAGTTTCAGAGAAACTGAAACTTAGGCCTTCTAGTTTAGACGGAAAACTTAAAGCCTATTATGGAGTCAGTCTGGTTTAGACTTGTGTTCTTACAAACGGACTTTGGTTAGATTCCGAATATATTTTTTTAATTTAAAAAATTTTTTTAAATTTATTTCTGAGAGAGAGCGCGCGCATGAGCAGGGAAGAGTCAGAGAGAGAGGGAGACACAGAATCCAAAGCAGCCTCCAGGCTCTGAGTTAGCTGTCAGCACAGAACCCAATGCAGGGCTCAAATCCATGAACTGTGAGATGATGACCTGAGCGGAAGTCAGACGCCTAACTGAGTCACCCAGGTGCCCCAGATTCTGAATATATTTTAAAAGAAAAATCAACAAGGTGTGGTGATGTGGAGCATGAAAGAAAGTGAATAGTCAAGAGTTTGGGGTCTGAAAGTGGAAGAATGTAATTGTCATTTACTAAATTGGGAAAACCACCAGAGAAGGTTTCAGGTGTGAGAAAGTCACAGAATGAAGCTTTGGACAAAGCAGGTTTGAGATGTCTATTGAACATCCAGGTAGGCAGTTAACTATATATTGGACTGTTATTTCAAGGCAATCGAAGCAGTACTGTCTTCAAGTCAGCATTAGCAACAAAATTTTTAGGCTGAATCTGTTCATATATTATATGACCCAGATCTTTGCATGGATTACCACTCCCCAGGAAGGCAAGGTCTAGGAAATGACCAACAGTATTATCTACATCTTTCTTTTATATAGTTTTTAAGTAAATTCACTAACACTCAACAGTTTGGAAATAATTGCCTTAAGGTATTTTGACTACAGTAATAGGATTTTTGCATAGAAAAAAGCAGCAGAATGTTGGATCAGTTAGGACATTCACATTTATCTCAAAATGTCCCAAACTGCAACTATCTCCATTCCATATCTGGACACACTCATACTTCTTAATACTGTTTTTGCAAGTGCTGCATTAAGACCTTAAAAATAGCATTTAATGATAATTTCAAATAATATATTTGCTGATTAGAGTTTTGCCTCACCTTAGGAACATTTAATCAAAACTAAATTTATTAAATATCTTACTTATTATGTGTTTACCAACTGTATAGATTCTTTACTCTTTTGTTATAGAAATTAGCAAGTAATATAAATATAATAGCAGTAGTAAATGACATTTGAAAAATACATTTTTTGGTAAAATAGCTTCATCTGAGAAATTGATTTTATCTGTTGCCTAATGACAAATGCATTTTCTCTTGGTTCCAATCACAGAATGATTGGATTTTGTATCCACCGTGTTATAATAAGATGAATATGCTTCATATAAAATATATATAAAATTTGACTTAATCTTCTTAACAATTATTTTTAATACAACATAACCTGAATCAAGCAGGCACTGGAGGAACTAAGAGTTTTCATGTGATATATTTCTGTGGACTATCATTTTTCTCTAATATTAAAAGCAATGCTACATATACACATTCAGGAAGGTTTTTTTAAAAAATTCCGTAGAATGATTTTATTTAGCGTGTATTTTCCATGGTGCAGGTACATAGGAGTTATAAAAGTGTTCATGGAATTATAAAATTACTTTCTAAAAGTCATGACAATATATATTGCTTGTAGGATACCCATTTGTGTGCATTATATTCCTCATAGCATCCCAATTTGACTATAACTTAACCAAGCTCAGATATATTGTTAAAATATGTTTAGTAATTTTAGGTATTACCCCACTGTTTTGGTTGCATTTATATGCTAAACTGTGAGATATAACTTATTATTACTATTATTATTATTAAGGTTCCTCTTGTAAATGTGATTTATCTCAGATTATCTATTGGAACTTCAGCATTAGCATTATTTTTTAACTACTTGCATGCCCCATTTACATTAATTTTTGTGTGATATTTTTCCAAATTATAAAATTTTAATTTTGGCAAGGAATTATTTATTGAAAAATGGAGTCATAATTAGCTTTCTTAATCATGTAAGACATGGCTCCACTAAAACACTATGTTCATACACAACTTGGCATACACTCAACAATTGTAAAATGTTAAATATAACATCTACTCTGTCATCTATTAAGTGAATTTAACTCAACAATCACAGTTCTAATGTTGATGGCCAAAACCTATGGGAGACTTACTGCATGTAAATTTCTTTCACGTAGTGAAACTCACTTAATTCTTAACAACAACCCTCTTGAGTTAGGTACTCTTATGACTAAGCATGCCAAAGTTCTTGGGAACTGAAGACTGCTCATTAGAGTCTGTGGATACATAAGCACTTAAAGAATAGTAACACAGAGAACCCAAAAGTCATTTTCTTTGGAGGAAAATGTTAAAAAGACATGTTACTCTAGCTAGTCAGTCTTTTGTTCATGAAGAAAGAAAGCAGAATCTGAACTGCAGGAATCTCGTTCTTTTCATGTTAGGATGTCCTGGCTTAAAAAAGCACCACCCCTCGCTCCCGTTTCAGTGCTTCCCACAGGACTTTCTCCAATGTCTTCATTGGATTCTTCATTAGTGATGCATTACTTCATACCGCTGACGTGCAGATGGCAGAGGAGTTAGATATAATCTAAATCAGAATCTTGGAAAGACTTTGAGGTCAGCCATTTGGCGTGTAAAATATTCTCATTGAGGTTCTTTAGTTTCTGTTTATAAACAAAGCTAGCATGCTGGACACTGCTCTCACTCACTAACAATTCTCTTTCTCTGGCTTATCTGGAATGGAAAGTACTGACCTCAAAATGACTGCCACTGAACACTGAAAGGAAAAGAAAGAGAAAAGAAGATTTGGATCTCTTGATGTCACGGGGAGTGAATGAGAAATGCACATTTTTAACTAGGACTTTGGCAAACTTATCAGATAAGTGAAATCCTTTAATAAAACAGCTCTCTACAGCTCCAACTACTTTACATAGATAAAATTGCTTAAGACCTCTTTTTATTTGTATCATTTGCCAAATACTGTAATCCAAAGGCAGAGACTTATGAAATACATTCTTTATTTGAAACTGAAGTTCATGCTCTTTTGTTTCTTTCCTTTGGCTGAGAACATGCTGGATACTTTTGCAGTAAGTGGAATTAATTGTAACTGATCAAGTGCTGTTGGCATGTTCTGTGCTATACATGACTTCATGGAGGAGGTACAGTTCTTGCCCTGGAGACCTTTTATTTTGTGTTAGACAAAAGGACAATACACTTTGTCCAGCTTCTGATGGTGTTTTTATACTACAGTGTGGTATGAGATTGTCATTTGATATGGTTCACGCCCGTATGCTAGACAAATGCTAGGAGGTGTTCTGGGACATACATTGTGTGGAGAGTACGGGAGAGTAAAAAGATGGTGTCTGAGCTTCACCTGGGAAGATACGAGGTCACAGGTGATACAACCAAGAATATGAGAGAAAAACAATTAGCCAACGTGAAAAGGAAGGAGTAAAGTGGATTTGGAGGGGGGAAAGAGGTAGTTTTCTTACAGGATGATGAGGCAAGAAAAATCTAATTCAGAAGATATTATTTAGTTTTGAGCAAACCAAATGGCAAAACATGTCAAAGTGTTTGGAAGTTTTGACTTTGGCAGAGTTTCAGATGCAATTGGTTAAACACTGAGTCCTGAAACTTAGGACGCTTAAGACACATGTACTTTTCCTAAGACGCCTGCACTATACTGAACAGCCAGATGCTTCTGATTTCTTAACGTGCATTCACCTGCCTCATTCTCAGCTTAATTACTTCTGCCCATTAAAAGTGCTAAGCATTTTATTCAGTTCTCATAATTTTTTAATATTTTAATTTCCATGATGCATATTGAAAAATTACCTTAAAAATTTAGTTATTCTGATCATAACAATGTGTGCTTAGTTAGAAAGTCAAACAGAAGAAAGGCTGGCCTTGAAAATCAGAAGTCCCATCACTAATGGCCACCCCCAGATATGGTAAAGAATAAGTTTTGAAAGTAATAAAATCACGACTCTCTTTCAGAAATAAAATGATCATATATCAAAGCTTTTACCTGGCTCATTAAGGGGGGTGCCTGGCTGGCTCAGTTGGAAGAGCATGCAACTCTGGATCCCTGGGTCCTCAGTTCAAGCCTGACTTTAGAGGCTAGAGATTAAATAAATAAAACCTCAAAACTCATTAATTAATGAGGAAGCCAGTGTAAGGAGGAATCTCCCAAACCAGACGAATACACAGGACCATCAGAAATTATTTGCATTGCTATACGTCTCCTGCAAATTATTTCCATCTCCACAAAGTGGTATGATATGTAAAAGACAATGAAAGACACAAACCCTGCAGGATCTTATAACGCAGAATGATATGTTCTCAACAGTGCAGAATTCTCTGTTGAAGTCCCCTGGTGATTTTCGGACTATTACAAAGGCTTTCACAATATTCCCTTACAGAGACTAGCACTTCCAACTCTTAAAGCTTAGTATTTACTTCCATATTTTATTTAATGAATTAATTTATTTTAAATAAATTAATTTTGAGAGAGAGAGAGAGAGAGAGACAGCAGGGGAGGGGCAGAGAGAGAGAGAGGGAGAGAATCCCAAGCAGCCTCTGCATGTCGTCAGCACAGAACCCGATGCAGGGCTCGAACGCACAAACTGTGAGATCATGGCCTGAGCTGAAATCAGGAGGTAGAGGCTTTACTGGCTGAGCCACCCAGGCGTTCCGCTTCCATATTTTAAACTGTTTTTCCATAATTGCTTAAGTTTAGACACTAGTTTTTGACTTCTTTCTATTGATAATGACTTCACACATGCTTTTATTTGCCTGCCCCAATAATTCCATTGAAAATTTAACTCATTTTATTAAATTTATATTCAGTGGCACAGTGCAAGTACTGCTCATTGCTGAGCTAAGTAGTAGAATGTGAGTGGATTCCTTTTCTGGTGTTTTTGCTGTTGTTGTAGTACACCTACAGTTCATTGTTGCTGCAGTTTCTTCTTTTTCTTTTTCCTCCTTCTCCCCCTCCTCCACCCCCCCCTTCTTTCATTTGCTTAGCTTTCTTTGCATATCTGGCTAAATCTTCTCAAACCTTCACTTTTAACTCCTAGTTTTCCACCTGATCAGACTTGTCAGGTAATCTAAGCATCCTAGTTATGTATTTCTTTCCTCCTCCTTCTCATTTGACTTCTTCCTTTATTATTCTTTTCTGTTCTGAATCCGTTCCTCCATCTTTCTACCAAGTTTTGGCTAAAGTCTCTTAAGGCTACTGGATCACTGTCATTCTGGGACTTCTCTTTGCTGAATACCTAGGAATTCCCTTTACCTAGTTCCTCTGCTAGATTTTTCATTTGTTGGGTCCCACCACTTCCTCTATATTTATTTACACTTCTACTTGATGGAGCCCATTATCCATTAAATTCCCAGTTGAGACTTTGTATGTCTGAAGACTATAATTAATCTATCCTCATATTTGATTGATAGTTTAGCTGAATATAGATGTCTAGGTTTTAAAATCATTTTCTTTAATAATTTTAAGGCATTACTATACTATCTTCTAGATACACTGTAGCTGTCAGGAGAACCGATTCTATTCTTATTTTCTGTCTTTTGTATGGCCTGACTTTTCTATCTGGAAGTTTTAAAAAGTGTTCAATTTGTTTCAGTATTTCACAAAGTTGTGCCTTGGAATGGGTCTTTTTCTCATTCAATACCTGAGCACATAGTGTTCTTTTATTCTGCAGGTACATGTCCCTTCAGTTCTAGGAAATAATCTTATATTTTCAGCCCTCTGTTTCTGTTTTTCATGTTCTTTGGAATTGCTGCTATTCAGATGTAGGATGTCACGGATCATGCTCTTCTTATTTTCTCTCTACCATTTGAGTTGTGTTCCTCAAGTAATTGCCAAACTTTTATTTACTTCCAAAAATTTTGCCTTTGTGATTTTAATCCAAGTACTCTCTTCCTGTTTTTGCTCTGATTTCTCTATATCACTCTCCTCTTTCCTTTTTATAAGTGCAATAGCATACCTACCAAACAACACTAGGTCTAATATTGCCTCTTTCGTCTATTACTTACTCTTTCTTTTTGGCTACTTGGTTGTGACTGTGTTATTCAATCTCTTCCACGGTGGAAACTTTCCTCAAGTGTACGGTGGCCTTGGGCTGCATTTCATATTTAGGACTAATAGATGACAATCTCAATGGGAAGCTCTGTGTGCATTGAATGGATGAATGTTGTTTAGGTTCCTTAAGGTCAGAGATGGTGTGTTATTTCTAGAAACTCAGCCACCTAGCACAGTACCTAGTAAATGTTTGTCTCAGACATGAAGAGAAGAGTTCTCCTTAGAGGGAAGAAAAAAATAATAGAGAAAAATAAAACCAAAAGACATATGGGCTCAAGTAGCCAGCTTCATTTCTTTCTGGTTAGAAGAGAAAAGTGCTTTGAAACCGATTGAAAATAAAAACGTTAAATAAACTCTGCCAGCCATGAATCCTGAAGACTAGATGCACACACACAGAAATTATAGTAAACAAAATTTCTTCCATGATGCCCTTCATGTCATTTCTCACTTTGTAAGTCCTGCCATTGATTATATTGGTGTGATACTCCTATGCCTTCCATTTCCTCCTCAAAACCCTACCTCATGAAAGAGGGATTAATCTCTTGTACTTTTGCATTTTGGTTTGCCCTCCTCTCTTAGGTTAGTTATAATTTAACATTTAATGTTTCTTCTGGAACCAAAGGCTTAGCTGTTACCTGAGGAATTAGAAACTTTTAGGGAACTGGTGAGATAAACATTTGGAAGAGTATGGGGTCCCCTCAGGTCCTTGACATCACCTGGGTAATGTGGTGCTTCCTTTGCCTACACAGGAGACTAATGATACATGGAGACGAAAACTTTCCACAGTGCTCTCTGAGGCAGAACGGAGCCAGCCCTGCCCATGCTGATAGTGTTCCTCAGAACTGGTCATTAAAAAAATGCTTTCCGAAATGTATTTTAAATTATTCCCCCTCTCAACATCACATAGCCATAAATGTCTTTGAGAGAAGATTTCAGAAAATGAATTTCAAAAAATTAACCCAAAGAAGACTGGAAATGAGCTGGTCACTTAGCCCAAGTATTATAGAAATACAAATACTGGGCAGATGGGTTTTTGGAAAAGGAAGACAGGCTTTTGGAAAAGGTCTTTCACCTACTCATGACAGGGTCAAAGAGAATAAACATAAGTAGATAAAATCTTACAGGGGAGTAATTAAGAAGGTCAAAAGAAAACTGAACAGAAAATATTTATTCTGAAGATAACAAGCCAAATTTCTCAGGGAAATGGTAACATTTCATGTTTGGAGAAAACGTAAAATTATTCTGAAGAATGCACTGGAAATTGTGCAGTAAGAAGTAATATTGAAGATAAAATAAAACAAAATTTACTCACTCATGTTCGTCTTATATTTATGATTTAATATCAGAACTTGTGTGCTTTCCCCTTCAGCCACTCTGTCACTGTGCTTCTAGACTTTCCTTTGGCCAACTTCCACCGTGTGAAAGATGAGAAGAGGAGCAGTGTATGGAGGAAGGACTGTGGTAAGTGGGACCGAGGAAATCTAGCTTGCTGAGTAGTTCTCTTCCACCATAGGTAATTCAAAATAGAAGAAATATGTATTTTGCATTCAGAACCCCCATCTGGCTTGTCTTCCATTTCATTATGAATACACATCTGAGACTGTCAATGTGTTATTCCAAGCAAAATTTGATTAATTAATTAATTTATTAATTAATTAATTTATTTTTAACTATGGTTCATGCCCAGCCTGGAGCCCAACCTGGGGTCTGAACTCATGACCCTGAGATCAGAACCTGAGCTGAACTCTAGACATGAGCTGAGATAATGAATCAGATGCTTAACAGAATGAGTCATGCAGGCACCCTCCAAACAGATATTTAGAAGTGGTTGTGCTTGTAGAACTGTTCAAAGTATTTTGTTGTTCAGTAGAAATAAGCCCCAGTGAGAAGCGTTACAAAAGGCATCACAGAGAAACCTCGGTAATAATAATAATTATAGCATTATTGTCCGTCAGAGCAGTCAACATCATTTCACACATCTCCTAAAACTTGTCATGAGGTCTCAGTTTACTCTTTCTTTACAAGTCTTTATTCTAGCTTCACAAATACTTGAATCTTGTTCAGAAAACAAGTCTCATTCTGGAAAAAAATCTTTTTTTTCCTTTTGCTTTTTCCTAGGAAGAGAAGGCTCTTCAGGTTTCCACAGAAGTGGTACATTCCTCTTGGGTTTACGTGCTCTTTTATATGTGTTCTTTAGTTATTCTGCTCATTCATCCTTTTAGCTTGAGGGAGAGCATGCAGCAGAGATTGCAGAGGGAGGCAAGTATTGTTGGCTGCATGATAGCTTAGCATCAGCTGCATTTCATCAGAGATCAGTACATGTCCCTGTCCAAAAATTTTACAAGAGATCTATTAACTTCATATTACACCGGGAGCAAGTGTTTTCTCTGTTTGACACGCCCAATTGCTTAAATGCCCCCAGCTTATTCATGCTGAAGGTATCCAATTGCTTAAATGATGGAACCCAGCTTTATGAATACTATTCTAGGAGTTTTAAGATGTCCTATATCACAGACTCAGTTATCAATGAGAAGGAGACAGGAATGAACCGGGATCCCGATGCTGGAAAGCCAGAGAAGTATTCATTGAGAAAATGGCATGCAGTAGCATTTGAAAAATGATGAGACATTTGCCAGTCAGAAAGCACAGGTTGCGTCTATCCTGGGCAAAGGCAGTTGTGTGAGAAAAGCAGAAAATGGGGGAGCCTGTGCGGCTCAGTTGATTAAACATGTTATTCTTGATTCTTGGCTCAGGTCATGATCTCACAGTTCGTGGGTTCCAGCCCCATGTCAGGCTCCGCATTGGACACACATAGCCTGCTTGAGATTCCTTCTTTCTCCTTCTCCCTGCCCCTTCCTGGCTCAAGCTTGTGCTCTCTATCTCAAATATAAATAAATAAATAAACTTAAAAAGAAGATTTTTCAAAAAATGAAGACGAAAAGCAGAGAGGTAAGAAATAGCCTGACACATTGTAGGAAATGAAAGCAGTCTGATGAGGCTGGAGGGCAGAGTGGTGAAGGCAGTTGGCAAGAAAAGAAACAAAATAATTAACTGAGGGCCAGATCATGCAATTCTACATAGTCTTGAACTATCATATGTTAAAACACTGAAACACTTCCAACTGGCAAGCATATATACATATACATATATATATATTAAAATCACATATTATATATATGTAATTTATATAGAATTTATAATATAGAATTTAGTTCATTAGAAAATAAATTGGAGGAGCATGGAGTGCCTAAATTGGTTGAGCATAAAAACTCCTGATCTTGGCTTAGGTCATGATATCACGGCGTGTGGGTTCAAGCCTCACATTGGGTTCTACACTGACAGCACAGATACTGCTTGGGATTCTGTCTCTTCTTTTCTCTGTCTCTCTGTCTCTCTTCCTCTCAAAACAGATAAATAAACTGAGAAAAATAGAATATAAATTGGAATTTAAACATTTTTTAGTTTATATGTTAACTAGTAGAACTAGTTAATTCTAGTTCTAAAAATCTAGAATTTTTTAGATTTATAGGTTAACTAGTAGAACTATAAGATTTGCTAAATATTTTCTAAATATGGTGCGTAGCCATACCCAGAGTAGGGTGGCTGAGTCTCTAACACACCATCTTCTTTTCTTCCATGCACACCGATAACCCCTTAAATCTTTTTTAGAATGGCTTGTAAAGAAAAGCAATAATCTTCCACAGAGCCTTTCTAACCCCCAGTCTCTCTTTCTACCCCCTAACTTGCTTCCTTAGGATAAGCACATGTAACTCTGTTCTTACATGAGAAAACACTTGGCCAGATAGAGGGATTTGTGCATAGCTGTTAAACCATATAAAATTGTTTCATGTCTGTACCTCAATGAACTAAAACCCTTCATTCAACCATATCATAAATAATCATCCCATAGGGCTATGTACACAGACTAGCCTATTTTAGATAAATGTACACATGTTAATAAATATTTAGGACTAATGGAAACCAATTTGTTTCTTTATTTCAGAGCAAACTAACCTTTATGGAAGATCTATTGTGGACCAGGAACTACATGAGGCATTTTGCCTTTGATATCTTATTTAATATTTGTCTAATACTAATACCCAGGTACCATTTTTAGATCTAACTTCTGCAGCTGGATTCCTTTCTTTTGATCTGTCCCATATCCTCCACTTGGTTTTCCCAACACCCTCTGAGCCCACAGAGACTGACCCATAAGAACGCTTCATATTCAAACTCACCCGAGTCCCCAAGCAGAAATTGCCACTTCTCAAATGCAAAATGCATTATTTTCCTTATATTTTCTCACAATTAATGATTATTCTTATTTCTAGTTGTTGACTTATCACTTACTTTTGAATGGTCTGGTCTTCTTTTCCTTCATGTGGTTCTGATGAACACATTAGGATTTGTTGGTTAACACATTTCCACTAAGGTTTGTTAATCTAGGAGAAGGCTGTTGTCTTCATGAGGTATTTGTCTTAGGGTGTGTGTGTGTGTGTGTGTGTGTGTGTGTGTGTGTGTGTACTGCACATATCCCATGTCCCCTTCTTGATTTTAAACTGGAAAACAGGACTTTTGTGCTTTACATGATGCATAACTGATACGATGATCCAAACGCACAGTATTAGTATTGTTACCATTGGTCTACTATTGAGCAGCTATGTGTTTGTTAGTATGTCCCCAAACTTCCATTGGCATGTTTCCTTATGTGGATAGTGTTTTGCCCCCTAATTTCCCTCTAGCAGGAGAGCCTGATTCTTTACCATAAAAGTGTCTTGCCAAAAGACTTTTATGAGCATCATCAAAGTGGAAGGTTTAACTACCAACTCACAATGATGGTGGTTACCTATTAGGCGTTTCTATTATTTAAATGTTTGTTTTAAGAGCATATCATTTTCTGAGCTCATGATTAGTTCTCCCCTGCACACTATGGTTCAAGGACCATGGTTTTAGTTTTGCCTGGCTACTAAGCAGGTGACTTACAAGGCTTGGGTTAACTGATAAACACCAAGTAAAGTTGCTGGTGTGGAAAAAAGAAAAAACAACACAACTGTTTCTCCTTGTTTTCCTCTCATAATCCTCCTAAGAAAAATTTCAATCTCCAGACAGACCGGTATAAAGAAAGAGCTTTTGTCAAGACAAAAACACCTGCCCTGAAACCAGCTGAACAGATTGTGCAATTCTACTCTGTGACAGCTGCGAGAAAGAGGCTTGGAAACTGCTAATTCAATCAAGAACTGTTTAATGCAGTTTGACAGATTTCCAATATAAATTGGGCTATGTTACAATTTGGGGGGTGGGGGACAAAAATATCAAGCACAGAAACTCATAGCTTGAGAAAAAGCAGCAGCAGACTGAAAATTTTGCTGGAGCTCCTGATGAAACTGAGAGATAATAGATCAGGTCTCCATCCGAAGCAAATCTATAATGCGTTGCGAGAGAGTATTTACAGAAGCAGCTGATGAGGAGAGCCAGGAATTGCTCTGACATTCAGAGGCAATTCAGTGACAAACTGAAAATTGCACTAAACAGTTAAGCCTACACATTTCTCTTCTTCAGAGTTCCAGACCCCAAACCAAAAAAAGTAAATGTTGGACTTAGGAAAAATAAGATTATAAAACCACTTGGGAAGTCATGACCCATGACCTGGGATCGAGATAGAATCATAAATGACAAAATTGCCTTTTTCTATCCAAAAATAACGTGTATCAGACTTGTAGGTAGAAGAGAACTGAACTCTCTCTCTTCCGATGATTAGCAAATACCTTAACTCAGGAACTGCAAATCCAAAGGCCAAATTGAAATAAGCGAATGCGATGGGCCAAGTATAGAAGTGACAGGGTCTGGCATGGACCTTATTGCACAAACCCTGTCTCCAAGGGCAGCCACTGCTTAGTTCCAGCAGGCCGTCGGTAAGGCCATCTCTGCCTCCAGTATGCCAGAGCTTCTGAATTTCGAGAAAAATCAGGAACCCACAACTTTTATGTGAAACATTCAAATTTTAACTATTGGGCTAAATTTAAAATAAAACAAAAACACTTCCTCAGTCAAAGCAAGCATGTCTGTGGCCCCCTAATTACTGACTTCCCCAACTTCTATGTTCTTCATGGACCTCATGCATGATAGGGACAGCACCTACTTCACATGGCTCTTTGCAAAAGAAATTTCTGGATTTAAAATTGTTGGGTCAAAATTTGCATGTTTTAATACTTTTGATGTTTATTGTCATAGTGCTTCAGAAATTGTAAAAGAATATATAATCCCACAAACAGCGTGTAACCACTCTCCATACTTTGAACAATAATGGATATAATTGGGCATGAATTTTTCAATTAATATACTAACTTTAAAAGTAAATGCATCATTATTTCTAGTTATAAATATAATACATACGTAAAATAATAATCATTGAAATATAGGAAATTAGATGAAGAAACATTAAAATCTCTCATCTTTCCAAATGGCTCTCTTCAGATGGACACATACAACATTTTATATAAAGGAGATCATTTCGTAAATATTATTTGCTACTTGTTTCTTTCATTTAGCAATATGTCAGACAGTTAATTTTCATTCACTTCTAAATTAGATATACCCTATTTAAAACTGTTTTTAATGTTTATTTATTTATTTTGAAAGAGAGAGAAAGAGTTTGAGCAGGGGAGGGGCAGAGAGAGAGGGGGAGAGAGAGAATCCCTAGCAGACTCTGCACTGCCAGCACAGAGACTGACACAGAGCTTGAACTTGAATTAATTTTGTAATATTAATTACATTTATCATTCATGATACAGTAATTAATGTTATTTAGGAAAGAAGAGAGAAAAGAAAGAAGAGAAAGGAAAGAAAGAGAAAAAGAAGAGGAAAGAAAGAAAGAAAGAAAGAAAGAAAGAAAGAAAGAAAGAAAGAAATTCTTATAACCTACATAAAAATTACATACATACATACACATAGAGTTCCCTTGGTACTCAGTTTCTTAAGAAATATCATCCAAATTGCTCTTATTAGTCATGTAAGAGTAAAATGATAAAATTATCTTTGTTTAATAAAGAAGAAGTAGACAGCTGCTTCCCTACTTTCTCCTCCTTAGAGTGTCTACTTTTGAAAATGATAGGTCCCAAAAGAGGCTTGAACTTGTTAACAAATTAACTTATGTTTTAGTCATAGGTCTCACAGGAGACAATACAAGGTTCTGAAGAAGATAAAAGACACTTATGTTGGGGTGGCTGGGTACCTCAGTCACTTGAGCCCCCGACTTCAGCTCAGGTCATGATCTCACAGCTTATGAGTTCAAGCCCCACATCAGGCTCTGTACTGACAGCTCGGAGCCTGGACCCTGCTTTGGATTCTGTGTCTCCATCTCTCTGCCCCTCGCGTGCTCACGTTCTTTCTCTCTCTCTCAAAAAAATAAATAAACATTAAAAAAAGAAAAGAAAAGAAGTTTATGTTGTTCTTTCTTCTGCTTTACCTTGCAAATTTGTGTCAAATTCTGTCCAGAGTTTGAACTCACTCTCATGCTAACTTACATGAGTATAAATGTGACAATTCTTCCCCCATAATTGTACTTTCCTTGCTATATAGGAATGGAGAGAGGTTTTGTGTTTGTTTATTTAGCAATATTGGCTTATATTCCCAACAATTGGTAAGATATGCCTTTAAAGCAAGCATCATACATATGAGTAACTTGTGGAATCAGAACATCAGATCCAATGAACATTATTTCAAGTTGTTCTAATATAATAATCTAATAATATCTAATAACAATCTAATAATCTAATAATTATCTATTAAATAGAATCAATTCTACTTTCAGGTACTCTTTTTATAATAGTAATGATTCCTTTAATTTTATTACTGTGTAAATATGCACATAACTTCCTTTTAAATTTATCTTTAAAAACACAAATATGGTCTGCCAGATTTTCTGTTCCAGAAAATATTATTGAAAGTTAATGATGTAGTTTCTTGCAACACTAATTCAGTACTTACATAAGCCAAGGCCAACATCAGTATTGCTAAAATCCATATTTTATCTTCACAACAGAGTCCCTCTTGGCTCAGGAAAATGATTGAAAGTTCCAAAGCAGTGCCAAATTTAGATGAACCCTGTGGATCGCATAATAAAATTTTAATTGTGTTCATTAAAATAAATGCTTGGGAGTACTCCGAAGAAAAACAAAAGTATCTGGGTGAGTTTCAAACAAATGAGGAGAAAAATGGAATTATAGAAAGAATGATTAAGGATTAAAAGAAGCTAACTGTGCTCTTTTGATCACTTTGGGACTTCGAGGTGTCATCTTGAGATCATAGTCCTTTGGAATATCGCTCCCACAGTGAATCTGATGGATTTACTAGGGACAGCTGCAAACTTGGAATCGTTTCTGAATTCCATCTTATTAAGTGATATCAAGTAGAAACATGTTCTTTCTCAGGATAACTTTTTTCTTTTTGTTTCCACTCCCTTCTTTCTAGTTACTTCCTACTTGCTGAAAGTAAACACTGAGTCTCAGAATAAAGCACTGTTAAGATAAGAGTTAGAGTCTCACAACTGGGAAAAATAATTTCTTAAAATGAAGGTAACTAAAATTCATTCATGCGTGAGATTGATTAACTAACCACACATATCTCTCAAGAAATAACACACTTTTAAAATATGATTTATTGGGGTGGCCGGGTGGCACACTGGGTTAAGGATCTGACTCTTGATTTCGGCTCACTACGTCATCTCACGGTGTGTGGGATCAAATCCCTCCTCGGGCTTTGCGCTGACCGCGTGGAGCCTGCTTGCGATTCCTTCTCTCTCTCTCTCTCTCTCTCTCTCTCTCTCTCTCTCTGCACATGGGCATTTTCTCTCTCTCAAAATAAATTTTTTTTTAAAAAGCGTTAAAAATGATATATGTGTATATGACTAATGAGGTGTGTACCCCTCAATATTACCAGAAAATCAGGAAACTGTCAATTCGAATATGATGAGTAGAATTAGTATAAAGTAAGTTGAAATCCTGGAAATGCAACATGTCCTGGAGGCCTATTAAAGTGATGGAGAAGGTTTGGTAATTAGAGAAGAGATACAGACTGTCACATTCACGAAATGCTAAAACTGGGAATCTTGAGGGGGGGGGAATGGTAATTTTGTATCTTCTCACTGCTGTCTAGAGATTGTGCTCGCTGAGCGGCTGGCTGACAGTAGGATTCCTGTTTCCTTGTTGAACAGCCCTTCAGGAATTGGTGGCCCAAAGTACCACAACTTTGTAAAAACATTTCTTAAAGTCATCGGAGTATCTGTGCCTTCCTGATACTTTCCCTCCATGTTGGGGGAGCGTTGTGGAGAAGAATCTTATACTTGCAGACCTGTGCTTTTGGTCCTTTTGGATTATCTTTTTCATTACGGAAGCTGTGGGCATAGAGCTCATATCAATCTTTATAGACAATTCCCACCTTTCTTTTGAAAGCTTCTAAATCTTTGCAATTCTGATGACTCCTCGGAGCCTCTTGAGGTATAGAAATTGAGGGGCCCCTGGGTGGCTTAGTCGGTTAACTGTCCGATTTTCGCTGAGGTCATGATATCGCGGTTCGTGGGTTCGAGCCCCACGTCGGGCTCTGTGCTGACTGCCAGCTCAGAGCCTGGAGCCTGTTTCAGTCTGTGACTCCCTCTCTCTCTGACCCTCACCTGCTCACACTGTCTCTCTGTCTCCTAGAAATAAATCAAAATATTAAAAAAAAAAAAAAAGAAATTGAAGTAAGCTGTGGTAAAAATTATTTTCTATCAGGTGATCCCACTGACTCTACTTTCAAAAGATATCCACAACCTAGACATCTATCCCCACTCCCACTGTTTTCCCTGGTCCAAGCCTCCATTTCCTCTCCCCTGGGATGCTTTGTCTGCTTTCCAGCCCATCTTCTTGTGTCTGCCCTCAGGTGTGGGGGGCACATCCTTAGCAAAACAGGCAGTGTGATCCTGTTAAAAACACCAGCCTGATGGCATTGACCCTTCTCTCCAAACCCTCCAGTTGCTCCTAAGTGTGGGTTTTTCCGGGGATTTACATGGTCCTACATGGTCTTGTCTTCAATTCTCTCCCTGACTGTCTTCTATTACCATTCTCCCTGCTCTAGTCACATCGAGTTCTTGATTGCGCAAGCGATCTATATATGATACGTGCATTTCTACTTTAGGGCCTTGGCCCTGGCTGAGTCCTCTATCTGGAACCTTTTTCTGCCACATGTGTGCATGGCTAACACATTCTTTCAAACTTCTCCTTACACATATCTTCTCCGTTAGACTTATCCTAATTAGTCTGTACAATTTGTTAATCTCTCCCATTTCTGAACCTCGGCACTCCTGATGACCTTCTCTACTCATTTCCCACAGCAATAACCATGCTCTCTTCTTTATTATGCTTCATTATTGTCTGTCCCTTTCTCCCCAAACTAGAATATAAACTCCATGAGAGCTGGAAACTTTGTCCACTAACTTTTATATCCCAAACCCTTAGAACACCACTTTGCACATAGTGGGTTATAAATCAATTTGTTGGGTGATAAATCCATTTGCTGAATGAATAAATGAACTAATGTAAGTATTTATTAGTGCTTACTTGTTCCTGGAAGAGTTCTAAGCATTTGAATTCTGTTGCTTCTTTATTTTTTATTTTTTTAAAAATTTTTTTAATGTTTTATTTATTTCTAGGAGAGAGAGAGAGAGAGAGAGACAGCGTGAGCAGGGGAGGGTCAGAGAGAGAGGGAGTCACAGACTGAAACAGGCTCCAGGCTCTGAGCTGGCAGTCAGCACAGAGCCCGACGCGGGGCCCAAACCCATGAACCCCGAGATCATGACCTCAGCGAAAGTCGGACACTTAACCGACTAAGCCACCCAGGCGCCCCATTCTGTTGCTTCTTTAAATCTTCACAGCAAACCCATGAGTATTAGCATTACTCCTAGTTCATTGATAATAAAACTGAGCCACAGATAGGCACAAATGTTTAGACATTTAGTCTACTTGATGAAATATGACAATAATTTTAAAATATTGGAAGTGAAAAGTTACTGTATATAAAGAACAGCCTTATTCTAAATCTAGGTCATCTACTGTTCCATAGACTTGACCAAGGGCTTCTATAGCCATCTCCTTTATGCTAACTTACATGAAGATAAAGACTGTGTAAGATAAAAAGGAACTTTTTCTGCTATTTTACAAATACAAAATGCTTCAACTGTCAGATATAAATTCAACCCTTAATTTGTCAGTAGAAGTAAGGAGTTAAGAACTATATAAATAATAACAATATTATTATTATTATTACTTAAAAAGTAGCTTTCAGTTTACCAAGTACCTTCATATATGGTATCTAATGTTTGTCCTTACAGTAAGTCTGTGAGAAAGGTGGTACAAACATTATCGCTACCATTTTACAGATATGAAACCATAGTTTCAAAAAAGTTATTGTTTTTCTAAGATCACACAAGTAGCAGAATCAGGATTCAAAACCAGTGTTCTTTCCACAAGTCAAGCTCATCAAGACTCATAGAAAATAGTCTGAATCATATCATTGGCATATTTCCTGCCAAAAGTTCTAAGTGGAATATCTTAAAACTGGTGTGACTTTCAAATCCCAAAGCACACATATCAGCACATATTTGTTGAAAGAACGAAGCCGTGAAGTGAAGCCCTATGCCAAGGGATCTAGGTAGCCCAGGTATTTTCTCAATGGTGGAGGGGATGACAGTGATGGTGAAGGTGTGGGGGAGAGGGGCAAGTGAAGGTTTAATTGTTGTATGTCAGGGTGTTTGGCTCTGTCTAAGGAATTTACTGACTAAGAACCTTTCCAATCTGTCATTCTGACTATTTGCCAGGTGCAATTAGGGGAGAGAAGTTCTGTTTCTTATTTGCATTCATAAATAGCACAGGACTCAGGAGGAACTGAGATTTCTGCTGCAGTCATATAAGAAAATACTGCTTGTGCAGCATCAAAGTTGTTATTTCAGAACACCTGGGAAAGGAACTTGCTTTCTGTAAAAAAAAAAAAAAATCTATTTCTTCAGAATATTGAATATGTAAAAAATTTCTTTCCTCTATATCTAAGGTGTAGTTAGCACATTGTCATCATCAGTATTGTACCTCTGACCCCATGCTTGCAAAGCAATAGTATGAAATAAACTTCTGAAAAGAGGGATAACATCTTGATCAAGACATACGCAGCATTATTATCCCTATCGTGCATTATGCATTTTTTCATCCATGCGGGCATCCCCTGGATAACAAAAGAACGGTATCATTTTGTATGCTTGCTTTTTAACATCTACTATAATAAAGAGGGTTTCTGAGGGACTTTTCTAAGATCTTTCATGATAAACTACCATTGAAAAAATCTTTAAGTTAGTATTCTGTTTCAGATGGATTCGTCTGTTCCATTCATATGAAAGCCCTTGCAAGTTCGTTTTTAAGGTTAGTTGAAAAAAAGGAAGAATGAATGCCGTAAGCTTCCATTTTCCTTTCACTGTGGAGTTGTGGGGGGAGGCATATTATCACGGGGGTCTCAGCTTGCATGTGGGTTCATTTGGCCCATGGAGATGAGGGTGAACCCCTCCCCACAGGATCTGGGGTGGTCCCTCCACAGCCTGAGAGCCAGAGGCAGTCTGTGGGGCAGCAACCCGAGGAGTTTCTCTCCTCCCTGCTCATCCCTCACTTCTATTAGGATAACATGACATATTTTCAGAATGTACAACTGCTTTTCAGAAGCTCTGATTTCCCTTAAGGCTGTTTGTCTCTGTGGCTCAAAGTATAGGTCACCATGATGACTCATTTTAATGTGTAGTCTGTGATCAGGCCTTGAAATATTTCCCACATGATTTTAAAAATATCACAGGCAACCTACTTTGCAGATTTCATCGGGAAAGCGGTGGGCCGTTTTAAGGAGCTTTCAGAATTCTTAGTTTACTCAGTAGTATAAATTTCCCAAGATCAGAAGCTCATATTTCCCTAATTCAGAGCATCTCATAGGAAGTACTAGTGTGGAAAACTGGAAATATTATTTTGGATTATGTGACCTCCAATACCTCTCTATTTTCCCAAGTCTTTACAGAAAGTTCAGGTAATGCCCATCTACTGTGATGAATAGAATCACATGGCCTGGAACAGAGGTCAAGGACACCTCGGAGAGTCCCTGAATGGACATCAAACAGTCTAGGAGCATCTGAAATTGTGCATGTATTTGCCCATGTACAATTTTGTGAGATCTACGGCTTAAATGGAAATCTCAAAGGAGACAGTGACTCCAAATATGTTAACATCATTGTCTACACTCTATGATTTGAGCAATATGCATTTCTAACTTCTCATTCTAGACAATCAGGAATGTGGGAAGTAGCCAAGTGTTAGTGAAGAACGAGAGCAGATGTTCTCATTCTGCCCTAGACATTTCCGCTTATTTTTATAGCCAAAATAGATGAGGTATACAATTTAAATCTGCCAAGAGAAGACAGGGAAAAAAAGAAGAAAAGAAACTTCCATTCACTTATAAGAAAATGGCATGTTATTTCAAGAAATGTAAATGCTTGCTCTTTCTAAGTAATACAAGCTTAAGTGAGTGAACAAGAAAAAATGAATCCTTTTCTGTTTCCCCAAATTCATTATTTATTCAGGAAGCAAGAATGAGTGTTGGGATCATCACAAGAAAAAAAAAATCTGAGAGTGTGTATGATGATGGATGCTAACTAGACCTATTGTGGTAATCATTTCACAGCCTATTCAAATATGGAATCATTGTGTCGTACACCTGAAACTAATATACTGTTAGATGTCGATCATACCTCAATTTAAAAAAAAGAATCAGCGTTGTGAAATGTTAACTACAAATATAACCGAGTATCTGTGTCAGTCTGCTTGTGTTGCCATAACAAATACCATAGACTGGGAGGCATACATAGAAATATAGTTCTCATAGTTCTAGATATTGGAAGTCTGCAATCAAGGTTCTGGACTGTGACTTCTGTCAAGGTCTTTCTTCCTGGCATGCTGACCTCCACCTTGTCACATAGACTTTCTTTGCTGCATGTGGAGAAAGCAAGCTCTCTGGTGCCTCTCCTCATGAGGCCATAATCCTATCAAACCAGGGACACCCTTATGCCCTCCTTTAACCTTAGTTTCTTCCTGATATGTCCCCTCTCTAAAAATAGCCACATTGGAGGGTTAGTGTTTCAACACATGAATTTGAGGTGAATACATTGAGTCCATAATAGATCGGTGATAAAAATGACATCTGCAGCGAGCAAAGCAGGATATAAGGGCTAGAGAAAATTTTGTGTGGAAGGGATGGTCTCAATTTGGGCTGTTAAGGGTGAGTTAATTTCAAAATATTCTTTTTATTATAAGTTTATGCTTTTCTTTCTAGAAAATTTTGATGTGTTTGAAAACCTTTCTGTAGTAAGAACTCCTCTTCAGTTTCAGTAGAATACATTTTTAAAAAGTGCCTCACTTATTAGATAGAAGCCACATTAAAAGATTCAAATGTCTAAAATTATGGCTTGTCAAGGAAGATGAAATATGTTAGGAAAAAAACTCTCCATATTTTCAAAATCGTGTATGTGTGTGCATGTGTGTGTGTGTATACTAGCTTTTAAAAGGTAGAGATGTTGGTGAATGCAAAATTTAACTATGTATCATGACTTATAATAACGATTTGTTCATTTATCCAATGTTCAAACTAGTAGCTACTGAGTAGTTATTATAGTGTAAAGAAAGTAAAATATGTAAGTGGATGAGATACAGTATAACTCACAAGTATAGTGATTGAACATGAAGGCCATGAGGGGACGACATAGAAAATAAACCAAACATCTGGTGATGCAGGAAGCCTGGCGGGGGAGATGGCACTGAATCTGGCGTGAAGGGTGAGAGAGGGGGAGAAACAGTTCATCTCAAATAGAGGAGCAGTTGGAAAAGCAAAGCCACTGTTGTGAAAGTCAGTCTTGGGTAAGACTGTTCATGCTTTCCAGCTATATAGTGCTCCAAATTCTGTGTGTATGCCCCTAATTTACATCCACATGCAAAACAAAGATAAAGGGCTAAGATGATGACTCTTCCATAGTTTTAGTCTGTCAGCTAAATGAACTATCTGCAAATCAAATGGAAGAGGTTCAAATCATAGTCTTGAAATTTAACCCTTCTAGGCCTATTTTTTAATCCTAATTAATATGATTATTAAACTCGGAAACATACTTTGCTTTATTAAGAAATTGAAATTTGAGCAAGGACTTAAAGAATGCAGGTCATTTGACAAATGGATGTTTGAGGGAAGAATATTCCAGAAAGAGGGAATACTGCAAACAGGACTGTAAGTGCCTTGTGTGTGCATAGTAAAACACTAATGTGGCTGGGGCCGGTGATCAGGGGAATAATAGTGAATATGAAGTGAGAGAGGTAACAGAACACAGATCACATAGGGTCTGATAGACCATTGTAAGGACTTTGTTGTTTACTCAGTGAAATGGGGACAATATTGAACACAGGAGAGACAAAATCTGACTTAAGATTTTAAAGGATTTAAAACAGATGGAACATTTGAAACAGATGGATGTAGGGTTTGAGGGAACAAGCAAAGCAGGAAAAGGAGAACTCATTACCAGGTTATTCCAGTAATCGAGGCAAGAGATCTGGTGACTTGGACCAAGGTGATGGCAGTGGAGATGATGAGCAGACAGGTTCTAGGTGTATATTGAAGGCAGAGCCAATAGTATTTCTTTATGGATATGAATTTGGAAAGAAAGAGAACAATCGAAATTTACTCTAAGTTTTTGATCTAAGCAACTGAAGGAATAAAGTTGCCGTATATACCTGTGTATGCACACACGCACATATCTACTCAAATATATGCTGCATATGTATATACGTTACATGTAATCCCTTTAGATATACATACATATTTATACATGTGTGAGTTACTCTCTACTCATAAGGTTATTGCAACAACAATTAAACGACTTAGTGCAGGTAAAATAGTTTAAATAGTGCGTGACATATAGCAAGTATCCAATAAATATTAGCCATTTCTATTCATGTGTGCCTAACTATACATGTCTCTTTAGGGCCAAGTTAGTTATTTTCTTATGGGACTTTGACTCATGAATAGCTTCTAGGTCAGCCCAAAGTTACCACATGACCTAGAAATCCATCCTCATGAGCAGAAAAGAAAAACTTTTCTTTAAGCTTTATTTCATGGCAAATCTCCTGGAAAGAGCAAAACTCCATGTTCGGAGAGAAAATACAGGTGCCTTCCAGATAATAGCTCATAGGCTGCTTCATCTACAGAACCAGTTTCACTGCCAATGTCACAAAGGATTAGGAGAGGATGTGGGGTTATTCAGTTCAGAAGAGAGGCCCTGACCTGAGCCACGAGATTAAATTGGAGCTGGAGGAAGTCTTGCAAACTTTCACCTGAACAGCAAATTGAGAGAGCAACATGACATTAGGTCAAAACTCAAAATTTGAGGATCCAAATAAGCTGATAAAAATGTCAACTTCCAATCACAGACAACTAAGATGGCCATTTTGGGGTCTCACCTGTATCTTTGGAATACATATATTTGTATTTAATATATAATTGTATTGCTTATGTCAAATGAAACCATATCTTTCCCATACCTAGATATAGGCAGCTGCAGGAATACTGTAAAATAACTTAACTATTTGTATTTAATATATAATTGTATTGTTTATGTCAAATGAAACCATATTTATCCCATACCTAGATATAGGCAGCTGCGGGGAGTACTGTGAAATACTTAACAAAGTGATGTAATGCTTGGAAACCTCACACACATGGTGTGGCTAGATGATCACTATCTCAAAGTTCTCAGAAAGGATCAGGACAGGCTAGACCACTTTCATGAGGAATAGCTGGAAACTTGTGTGTGCTTTCTTTAAATTGTTATTGAATCAGAAGTAAGAAATTGACCACAATTTGAGTGATATGGAAAAGAAGTTGCAAATCAACAGCCAGTTAAATTCATCCCACAATAGAAATGGAACATTATTAAGTTGCAGAGGAAACTCCAAGCACTCTCTAGTTTTCCAGTGATGGATCTATTAGCCTACCTCCCTCCTAGGCAGCTTCTCTAGACTGTATATTATACCCTGAATAACATATTTTTCTCTTGACATTTTAGTATCATGACAGGGGGTAAATTAAAACTTGAACTACTTGCACAGTAGATTTTTGTTCAGGTAATTAAAGATAACAGCTGGAGTTTTTACTTCTATTGACATGCGTAGGAAGAGAAAGAAAAATGATCCTTGACCAACATGCTGGAATCCCAGTGGGGGTAAAGTGGTTTCCACAGGTGTAATGATTAATTTGAGCTCAGAAGAGCTCTTGATTCTCTTACTTCTCTGTGGATTTGATAATTTTATGTTTCCAAGTATTCAACTATGACTGAGTTTACAAATAACATGGTCTTGTAACAAGTTTGATCATCATGGGTTATTTTTCAAATTTTCTATGTGCGAAAGATTCAGAATATTGGCTTAAATGACCAACCTGGATGATCCTATGCACAAATCAATATGACCCATCAATATCATAAATAGAACTAGGAATGTGTCTTTCTCTGCAGTCATAGAAAAGAACACAATGTCAACGCAGGAATTTACTGTTCTTTTCCTTTCTGCTTTCTACTCTTTTTAATATCTAACATTTCAGTTTTATTTGTATAACTAATCAGATGATAAGTAAAGTCAGAACACCAATCTAATTCAAATAGATGGTGAAATAGTGACACTGGTGTGAGAGCTGCCTTCTGTGTCATCGCTTTGCTGTCATCAAAAGCAACCTATCAGCCACTTCATTTTAATTACAGCTCTCTGGGACTATTTTGGTGCCAGAGAAGATCCTGCACTTGCTTTATGAGGAACATGATTAAAGTTGTCAGTCCTCAAACGTCCAAGTGCATGAGAGCAGAAAAAAATTGGTTGTGTTAGGTTCCTATTTAATTGAAGCAGGAAAAAAAAAGATTAAATGTAAATAAAGTATATAAAAGTGTTTGATTTCCAAAATGTTAGGGATTCTTTGAGATGAAAAAGGTTGTATAAATGTAAGTTATTATCATTGGTTCTCTTAACAAATGGAGAAAAGTGGAGGTAAAATAGAGATGATATAAAGGAGTGTGTGTTGTGCTCTTGGATGAATGTTTCCTTGACTCTCTGATGCTTCCTACGCTTCAGCATTCCCACACAAAAGCCAGCTCATTGTCAGGCTAACATGTGTGTCAGTGATGGAAATTCTTTATGCCACTTTTGTAGTCATTACAATTCCTCTGCTCCAAGATCAGATGTAATGATGGGAGTGTTGCATGCTTTATTTTCTTTTTTTTTGGGGGGGGGGGACTGTGAAAGTGAAAGCTTCTGGATTCTACAATAGAGAGATATTTTGAAATATTTGTTTTATCATGTGTATTTCAAAAAGCATCAAGAAAATCAAATATCTCCAAATAGGAGAAAGGTGGTGGAAAATTTAAATTCATATTTGCTAAGGATATCAATATTCAAACAAAATGAAAAGGACAAGAAAATGATAAAGAACCCTCATCCATTAAATTTAAATTAAGCACTGACTAATTTACTGACTAAATGTTATTTAGCTTTTAGATGCAGCAAACACAGTTGGGTTAGACAAGATCCTGGCCCTTGAGAGTATAGCTCTTTGGAAAGAAATGCATTTATGTTTTACAAAAGGAGAAAGAACTGAAATCTGAGTAGCTTGCCTGTAAGTTTATTTGTTGTTTTGACTAAGGCAAAGCCTATCACTCCAACTTTCCAATTACTGCTTTCCCACCAGGAGAGAAAAAGGCATGAAGAACGCATTTAAGAAAAATGACTCACGAGCTGGAAGAGCCAAAATAAGAAAACCCAGAGTCAAAAATTCCTTTTAAACATGGGATTTGTTATTTAATGGTAAATAGGTCAAGGGCTCTCAAGAAACCTTTTTTTTTCCAAAAAAACAATTTCAGAGTCAACAAAACATTTCTAGACCAAAGACTTTACATATATTGATTCCTTATTATTGCTTTGACAAAAAAAAAAGTGATACAGTTTCTGACTGAATAAAGGTATGTGGTAAAGGTTTAAACTTATACATAAGTTACTATTTTCCTTGGTATCAGCAGAAATGACACTGATAAATAATGACACCAATAAGCACACTGGAGGCCAGAAAACATTTTGGAGGTGGTGCAGTTAAAGAAAGCTGATCTTTTTTTTTTAAAGATTGTAATCTTAATTTTTAATAGATTGGGCTTCTGGTATCATTAGTCTAAGAACTCTTTGCCAACTGTAGGTCACATGAATTTTCTCCTGTTTTCTTTTGAAAGTTTTATAGTTTAACATTTTACACTAAGATATATGATCCATTTTTGAGTAATTTTTTGATATAATTTATTGTCAAATTGGCTAACATACAGTGTGTAAAGTGTGCTCTTGGTTTTGGGATAGATTCCCGTGGTTCATCACTTACATACAACACCCAGTGCTCATCCCAACAACTGCCCTCCTCAAAAAGTTAAAAATAGAACTAGCCTACAACCCAGCAATAGCACTACTAGGCTTTTACCCAAGGGATACAGGAGTGCTGATGCATAGGGGCACAAGTACCCCAATGTTTACAGCAATGCTTTCAACAATAGCCAAATCATGGAAAGAGCCTAAATGTCCATCATCTGATGAATGGATGAAGGAGATGTAGTTTATACATACAATGGAGTACTACTTGGCAATGAGAGAGAATGAAACCATGCCATTTGCAGCAATGTGGATGGAACTGGAAAATCTTATGCTAAGTGAAATAAGTCAGTCAGGGAAAGAAATCTCATCTTAACAAAGTCAAGGTTGTTGGTCATTACTGTACCCTTGTGAGAGCTGTAACCTAAAGTATCATGCATACTCCCCATCCTTCTAAATTCTTCACTGAATCCAAGAGGAAGTCAAATTTGGACTTAGAATGTTCATTTTTCATACTGTTGCATCTGCTAAGGAATTCAGCTATGAATTTAACCATCCAGACATTCATGTAAGTTGAGGTTTGATCCCTTTTTGCATTTACCTGATTAGCTATTTTCAAAATCCCAGATTAAAAAGATTTCCAAGCTCAGTTTCTTACTTCCAGCTGGCATTAAATGTAAGTCACTGAGCTCTCCATATTCTCCATGCTTACTAACTACATATATAATTGGTTGGTTTAAATGAATAAACAACTTCTTACATGTACATATAAATACATTTTAGTTATCCTTATGTACCCAGGTAATGCAAGCTCTCTCCATTGGCCAGTTTGACAGATCCAATAGTTAGTTGAGCAGAGTGCCTGCCTTGTCTGCCTCGTGTACCTAAAATGCTATTGCCGCATGATAAATGTTTTCTTGTTGGTTGTGATAAAATGAAAGTTTCATCATTTAGCTAAGTCGTTTGGAGATAGATCAACATTTATGGCAAGTTTTTGAAGAGAAAAGCAGCTAAAAAGAAGGCCATGAAGGAAAATTACTGTTCTTATAACTACCACTGTAACTACTACTACTACTACTGCTACTACTACTACTAAGAGTAATTGAAGCTTCCTACCTTTTAAGTGTTACGCACATATTACCCTAGTAATTCTTTTTTTTTAAATGTTTTATTTATTTCTAGGAGAGAGAGAGAGAGAGACAGCGTGAGCAGGGGAGGGACAGAGAGACAGGGAGTCACAGACTGAAACAGCCTCCAGGCTCTGAGCCGGCAGTCAGCGCAGAGCCCGACGTGGGGCCGGAACCCACGAACCGCGAGATCATGACCTAAGCGAAAGTCGGACGCTTAACCGACTAAGCCACCCAGGCGCCCCAATTCTTAAAATAACTTTAATGATAGATTCACTTTACAAATGTGGTAACTAAGGCACAGAGAAACTAATCATCCTGCCCTAGATTATAACAGAGCCACTGAATGACGGAGCCAAGTTTTCACACTTAGGAGGTCCAGCTCAACTCTTAACCTTGTTTTGCATAAATCTTTGGTAGCCTTTTTTATTTTGGCACCAAATGTTAATGAGTAGCCATAGACAATTGGCTAATGAAGAATAGAAAAAAAGGAAACCAAGTTTTTCTTCCCAGTTTTTTCCCTGGGTGAACCTGCATCCCACAGAGAAGGACATGTGTCAAGTGAGTAGTGCATATTGCTCATCTCTAGATTCCTAGGATACTGCTCAGAGCAAAAGCAAATCAATTTTGGGCTCCTTTTCTGGTGCCAGAGTCAAGACAGGGAAGCTACACTCTTTTCATCATTTCCCTGTTAATACTACAAGCAGCTCTGTCCAAAGCAGATAAAATTGGGCTATCTGACCATTAAGTAATTGTTGGAGCCTCCTTTGATATTAGGGTAGGGAGGCAAGACTCTATATGGTGAATCTGTGAGAATAAAATACTTAAAGAGAAGTAACCACTACATCCTAAAGTTTTATTCTCCAATTTCCAAAGTCAGTGAAACCAATGAATGGCTTCTACATTCCTCAGATTCTGAAAATAAGGTCTTGAGGGACTGACTTGCCCAAATTCATCCAGTTAATCAATGTTAAACCTATATAATTAGACCCAGATTGGGCCAATGTCAAGTCAGTGCTCTTTCATAAAACAATTTAAAACATATATCTACTTACACTACCAGGCACTTAGGATTAAATATGGAACACACATAAGAAAGGGAAATACTCAAAGAGCAAATGATTGTGTACAAAACCCTTCATGGAGGAAGCGGCTTTTGAAGTGAGCATTGAAATGTAGAATAGTTATGAATGAGGAGAAAGAACAGTATAGATGGTGAAAACCTGTAAGTACTACTTAAGAAGCAGAATATCTAATATCTCTCTCTCAAAAATAAATAATCTTTAATTCTGCTTGGCACAGGAAAAGAAATATTCCCTATTCTCCATGAGCTCAGGAGCCTCAGGTAAGAACACAAGCACATGAGAAGTCACTGGTGGATGTGCGGCTAGGAGGTGCAGGTGAGTGGGAGGCTGACCTCACACATGATCAGAATTGTGTTGTCACCATCTATCTTTTCTGTTTTCCTCCGGTGCTTGCTGCCCACCCACTTCCCACTTCCTCTGACTAGTCCAGTGTTATGCTCTTTATTGCTCTCATTCTGTTTATTTTCTCAGGATCTCTGGATTCTTCTCCCGTGTAGGATTCCCTTCTGGTGAGTTAGTTTTGATGGAGTTTCCCCAGCGGAGTTCTTCAGCTTCAGCCCATGGTGACCCCAACCATTCTTCAATGGTAGCACCCTTCTCCATCCCTCAGCCACAGAAGGCATCCAAGCAGGTTGTCTGTGGAATGGCAGGGAGCCAAGCTGACCTTCTGATCAAGAACAACTTTGCAGCAAACATAGAGATCATGATTGCTCTACATCCGGGTTGTGCTGCTCACTCTGGCCCACTGCATCAGGATCTTGTTGATTCAAAGTAATTATTTTTTGTCTCATGGATCCAAATGCCACATTCTGCACAACCCCAAGCCCAAGCCTCACAGGTGTGAATGAGATGTATTCATTTCTTGGGACTCTACATATCATAAGAGTTGGTTTATGCATCCAAACACATAGTGGTACTGAAGACAAAATGTGTGACATGTTTTAAGAGAGAAGGATGTTTTTCCCAGGGCATACAGAAGTCACCAAGGGAGAGTGGGGGCCTATCATAGTCTGAGTCTTATTCAGCCCAAACACCTTGTCTTCTCTCTCTCTCTCTCATCTATCTATCTATCTTCTATCTATCTATCTATCTATCATCTATCTATCTATCTATCTATCTATCTATCTATCTATCTATCTACTTATCTGTCATCTCTCTCTCTCTCTCTGTTTCTATTTCTTTTTTTTTTTATATTTTTATTTATTTCTAGGAGAGAGAGAGACAGCGTGAGCAGGGGAGGGTCAGAGAGAGAGGGAGTCACAGACTGAAACAGGCTCCAGGCTCTGAGCTGGCAGTCAGCACAGAGCCCGACGCAGGGCTCGAACCCATGAACTGCGAGATCATGACCTAAGCGAAAGTCGGACGCTTAACCGACTAAGCCACCCAGGCACGCCTCTCTGTTTCTATTTCTAACTAGGACCTATCTTTCTATCTATCTATTGGCACTTAGGTGGCTCAGTCAGTTGAGCATCTGACCCGATTTCACCTCAGGGCATGATCTCAGGGTCGTGGGATTGAGCCCCATTTTGGACTCTTTGCTGAGTGTGGAGCTTGCTTGGGATTCTTTCTCTCTCTCCCTCTGCCCCTCTCCCCTACTCATATGCTCCCAGTCTCTCTCAAATAAAATTAATTTTTAAATGTTTATTTATTATTATTGAGAAAGAGAGAGCATGAGTGGGGGAGAAGCAGAGAGAGAGAGAGAGAGAGAATATCTGAAGCAGGCTCTGTGCTGACGGTAGACAGCCTGATGGGTTCAAACTCATAAATGGTGAGATCATGACTTGAGGCCAAGTCAGGTGCTTAAACAACTGAGAGCTACTGAATCACCCCTCTCTCTCAAATAAAATTTTTAAAAAATCTATCATCTATCTATCTATCTATCTATCTATCTATCTATCTATCTATCATCTATCTATCTATCTATCATCTATCTATCTATCTATCTATCTATCTATCTATCTATCTATCTATCTATCTATGATTAATAAGAGGTTAGGAGTGACACTAAGGCCTTTAGTGGCACTGCAACACTATCTCGGCAGTACAAACTCTCTCCTCTTCCTCTCATACTGTGAAATTATTTGCTTTTGTTATGAAGCTCCTACTTATTGTCCAACACCAGAGTAACACACTGTCACTCCCCAAAACCTTCTAGCCAGAAAACTGGAGCCCAAATAAGCAAAGAAAACAACAAACCACCCTCAGTTTTCAGTTACAAATAGAAGTTAGATTGTTGACTTAAAAAGAAAAATAAAAATACATATATCCTAGCAACCCAAGTCCACAGTGGCCTTAAGAATAAATGTTAGTACTAGATTGGAGGATGTGAAGTGAAAGTTGGTCTCAGGGAGCTAAAAACTTAATGCAATTTAATTTTACAGTAATGATACTATCAAGATAGGAAATGAAATTACTTTGATTTGAAAAGTCATGATGGGAATAGGCACTTATTACAACTCATAAAAGAGTGGAACATCTAATTCCAGTTCTGACACTAAGATCCATTTAGATATGGCACTCCTTAATAATCTCATCAATTAAATGTGAAGAAGAGTTACTGCTTACTCTGTACCTCAAACAATTTTAGATTCACACAAGCATGGTGGTTTAATAATGGCAAGATATATTCAAAGAATAAGTCACTCTCTACCCATCTCATCTATAGCTGATGGCTCTGAAGAAACCACTTCTAATAAAATGTAGGAGAAGAAAAAGTAGAAAAATTTTCCTCTTAGTCACCATTAGAATATGGGGAATTCTAGCTTCTTGTACTTAAAATATTTCGCCAAGGAACGAGAGCCATCAACATTGATTCACTTCTGAATTCTCAATAAATAGTTCTATCTGGGTTATTTATTACCTTCTATTCTTCCACACAGCAAAAGGGAACACACAGAACAGGTAATGTACACAGTTTTTAAATGAAGAAGGTAGATGCAGGAGGTAAGAGGTAACTCTTAGAAGAAAAAAAATGATTTTCTCCTTATCAATATTTCATCTAAAGTTTATTTCATCATTCTTGCATTCTGAATCACAAGTCTATAATTTACGGTCTTCAAAACACTTAGTTCTATCCAAAATTACAATGATTTGCTTACATGTTGTCTTTTCTTTCTGTTCACTTGAAAATGTGATCCTTGAGAGTCATGAGCTTTTCATTTTTTTTCATCATTGTTTTTCCAGTTAATAATACCCAGAGTGAAAGCTCAAAAATGTACTGAGTGAAAAAACAATACACGAATATTTAGTGCATCCAAGAGAAAAATTATGTCACAAACGAGACTAATAGTTGCAAATAACCTCAGTCCTCAGCTTTTTTTTAAATGATGTTTTAGGACCCTGATGTCAGTTTCCTACAAACTAATGCATTGATTTATCATGCGTGACCAACTGTATATCTCAGATACAGTTAATTAAATTTTATAGTGTCAAATTGATTGAATGTTTTGATGCTTTTAAAAGTGTTAAGATAAAGCCTTATGCAGCTAAATGGAGACATACATACTGTATTGTTGACAGAAATGACTAATGACAAAGTTTTGCTTAGCCCATAAAACCATAGGAATAAAAAGGAAGAAAATGAAAATAAAATTATTCCCTTTGTTTTAATGGTCCTGCTCAGGATGATTTCCTATTTGTTTGTTTTTTTTTAATTTGATATTTTTGCAATAATACTTATTTTTGTTTTAAAATATTGGCTTTGGAAAATTTTAGGGCTGATTCAGCATTTCAGCTGGCCATACATCTAGGATTTTAAAATCTCCCAAATTGATTACTTTCCCATATATTTCTCTAAGCAAGATAACTGTTACCTCCCATTTTGGTTGACTAACAACTGACATTTACTTACTGTTCTCAGTGTGCTTTTCACACAGTGATTAACTCCATTACTGCCTCTTTCCACTGATAGCTCCCTCCCCATTCTTTCTTTTTTCTTTTTTTATTCCAAGAATACCTATCACAAACATTAAGTCAGCATGGAAATTGTGTGTGTGTGGGATTATGCATGTGAATGTTGAATAACAAGGGAAAATGTGAAGAAACACCTGCCCACGGAAATAGAGCAACCTGTACAATTCTTCCTCTAAGAACTGATATCCACTTCAAAATATACACATTTTTTAAAAAATAAATGATTCACAAAAATGAAGATTTATTTCCTAGTAATAATGAAAGTATTACAAATACTGCACATTTGGCATTATCATCCCCAAAACAAATCTTTTTCTCATGTTATCTCCTTTTACACAATAGCCCCAGGAGAGAGGTAAAGCAAGCATTTGTTTAAAAACAAAAAGAGATTTTACCAAAAATATGCACGTTTTATGATGCTCTGTTCTCTCTACACTTTGCCACTGAATTTCTTTTTACTTGTAGCTATTGTATAATATTGCACTATAGTTATTGTACCGACCTCTAATTTATTATTTAAAACAAGGTTAGAGCATGCTGTATTTCCTGACGTTTTGCACTGAGTAGATTTTGAGAGAAGTAGACCTGAATGATTTTATGAAAGCACTCAATTTACACTCTCAAGAAATTTTATTATAATTAATATCACTACAGATAATTTATCTTCAAGATGGCTTAGGTTGAAAGATTAATCTTGTTGACTACAAAATCAAAGATTAACCACTTTGACTGCAATTATTTCTCCGGGATCTCTGAAAGGACTCTTGGACCACTGGTGTACTTCTGTAAAGGAGATCTTCAAATGAAGACCGGATGAATTTGAGCTCATAAGGCTTCCCACTAGTTGAATTGATGTTTATAGTTTTGTGAGAGGGAAATACTTATTATTCTTATTCGCCAAAAGGAAAACTGAAGCACAAAAGAATAAACTTGGAAGAAAGTAATACTTAGACTAGGGCATTCTGAGTTTCTGCCCTTAAGCTGTCAGCTTCTTCAGGGCAAGAATTATACTGAGTTATGAAATAGCACCTGGTATGTGACCATGTAGGGGGGCCTGGGTGGCTCAGTTGCTTAAGCATCTGACTCTTGATTTCGACTCAGGTCATGATCTCACAGTTCATGAGTTCGAGCCCCCCATTGGGCTCTGTACTAACAGCCTGGAACCTGCTTGGAATTCACTCTTCCTCCCTCTCTGCCTCTACCCCACTCATTCTCTCTTCTCTCTCTCAAGATACATAAATAAACTTTGAAAAAAATATGACAATGTATATTCTAGATTCCCAATGACTTCCACTTATGATCAGGATGATGCTTCCTTCGTGGAACTATGTTGCCTAATCGGTTTTGTCATGTTCTCCTTAAATTTCCTCAGCCTCCTTTTCTTTCCCTACTTCTGGCAGGTAATATTAAATATCTGTAGTCACTTACCATGTAGTGTGTCGAATGATATCCCCCCAAAAAGTATCCTCCAGACCTTGTGAATGCCACCTTATTTGGAAAAAGGGTCATTGCAGATGTAAAATTAAGAGTCTTTGGGAGAGATCATTAGTCAGGTTGGGCCCTCCCCCTATGGTGAGTGTTATAAGAGAGAGAAGAGGAGAAGACACAGGCACAGAAGAGAAAGCTGTGTGAAGACAAAGGCAGAGATCGGATTTATGCACACATAAGTGAAGGAATCCTGGAGCTATCACGACGTAAAAGAAGCAAGGAAAGACACTTTTAGAATCTTTGGAGGGAGCATGGCTCTATTGGTACCTTGGTTTCAGACTTCCAACCTCTAGAACTGTGAAAGAATAAATTTATGTTATTGTAAATCACCTAGTTTGTGGTAAGTTGTTGCAATAGTCCTAGAAAACTAATATAAGCCATAGTGATAAGTGGTGGATAAAAGGCTTTAAGTAACTAAAATAAGAATTTTTTTTTAAATTTTATTTATTTCTTTTGAAAGAGAGAGAGAGAGAGTAATCAGTGGAGGGGCAGAGAGAGAGGGAGGGAGAATCAAAAACAAGAAATATATTTAATTCTAAGCTGCATGAACTTAACATAGGCAGCATTCCAAGAAAAGAATAAAGGAGGGTATGTAACAATGTGTATTAAAAAAAAGAGCTACCAAAAAAAAATTAAAAAAAAAATAAAAATAAAAAAAGAGCTACATTTTGATAAATTGATCTGTAAACAGGAGTAGATGACCTTTTATTCATCTAGTTATTTGTCTCTTCAACAACTACTAAAATACTAAAAAGATACTTACTATATTCAAACACTGTTTTTCAAATACTGTTTATATTCAAATGCCTCAAGTTTCTCTGCTTCTATGTGTACAAGGGATAGGTATGACTATGGTGAGTAGAAATTCTCTTTTTGAATTCATGGGAGGAACAATTTTCCCTTATATCTTTCAAGATTCTGTGGCTGGTCTAAGCATTCAATTGGCATAAAACCGATTAACAGGAGACAGGAAACAAATAAACAAACGTTGAATTACATAAATATGCATGAAACTCCTTAAAGATATTATGTGTGTGAATGTTGAATAATAAGAGAAAATGTGAAGAAACACCTGCCCACAGAAATAGAGCAACTCATATCATTCTTTCTCTAGGAACTGTTATCAACTTCAAGAAAATATACATTTTTTAAAAAATCAAAGATTCACAAAAAGGAAGATTTTTTTCCTAGTAATCATAAAAGTGTTACAAATGTTGCACATTTGGTATTATCATGCCCCACAAAAATTTTTTCTCATATTATCTCTTTTTATACAATAGCCCCAGGTAAAGCAAGCATGAGTTTTTAAAAAATGATTTTTTTTTTGGCCCAGAGATGACCAGATAACAGACTTACATACTGTCCTGAGATAGAAAACGAAAAAGGATAGGAATTTGGGGCTTCTGAGGGGTAGGGAAAGGGAGGCAACGTAAAGAAAGGTGAGAGGAAAAAACATTTGTTAAACAGAAGTTTCCCTGCCATGCAGATAAATGTCTTGGGTGGGAAAGTTACCTCTGCTAATCTCTGGTAAAAGTTAGCTTTGCTTTCATCATACAGATCTCTTATATCTTTGGTTAGGTTTATTCCTAGGTATTTTATGGTTTTTTGTGCAATTACCACTCACACCGATCAGAGTGACTAAAATGAGCCAATCAGAGAACTCTAGATGCTGGCGAGGATGTGGAGAAACGGGCACCCTCCTACACTGTTGGTGGGAATGTGAACTGGTGCAGCCCCTCTGAAAAACAGTGTGAAGGTTCTTCAAAAAATTAACAATAGAACTTCCCTAGGACCCAGCAATAGCACTGCTAGGAATTTACCCAAGGGATACAGGGGTGCTGATGCATGGGGGCACATGTACCCCAATGTTCATAGCAGCACTCTCCACAATAGCTAAAACATGGAAAGAGCCTAAGTGTCCATCAACAGATGAATGGATCAAGAAGCTGTGGTTTATCTATACCATGGAATACTACATGGCAATGAGAAACAATGAAATCTGGCCATGTGTAGCAACATGGATGGACCTTGAGGGTGTTATGCTGAGCGAAATAAGTCAGGCAGAGAAAGACAAATATCATATGTGTGCACGTATAGGAGGATTAGGAGGAACTTAACAGAGGACCGTGGGGGAGAAGGGGAAAAATAGTTGGAGAGAGAGACAGGGAGGCAAACCATGAGAGACTCTTGAATGCTAAGAACAAACTGAGGGCTGATGGAGGTGGGGGGGGAGGGGAAGGGGGGGTGATGGGCATGGGGGAGGGCACTTGTGGAGAAGAGCACTGGGTGTTACATGGAAACCAATTTGACAATAAACTATTTTAAAAATAATAAATAAAAATAGTTCAAAATATAAAAAAGTTAGCTTTGCTACTGGTCCCTCTTCTCACAGAATTTCTTTTATTTTATAAATGTAGATTTTTTTTCCCACAAATAATGAAATATACATTCTTTTAGGCAGGTAAGAGGGAGAAAAAGAACTTTTCCTTATTCTACTGGTCTTGTTTGCCTTCTGGTCAAAATAATTTTCATGGCTCAGTGGCATATTTTGTGGTGGTATATTCTGAACCCCTTCACTACTGAAGAAATAAACATTCAAATTTGCCTTGAAGTGAGAGGGTTCAGGGTTGGTCTTGGACAGAAAATATGGAGGTGGAGAAGGAGATTCTTTACTATGTAAAATGTCTATGGCTTAGGTGTGTGGTCACTTGACGTTATGCCTAGGAAAAGGCATAGAGATAGATATCTATACAACTTAGAATATAAAAACAAAAGTGATACTTCTGAAAATAAAGTGATTTCTCACTTATAGGAAGCTTTCTCATCTCGCGGATGCATTTGTTTTGTACTATAATCATGACTTTTATTGATTTACAAAAATAATAAAACCTTAACCAGCCACTCTAATGGAGGGAGTTGGTATACAGATGGTCCAAGCCAGTGGTTAATCAAAGAAAGCACTGACAATTGCTCTTGGCAAGAAGAAGAGGTATAATGGTTGTATCTCTGGTAGGCAAGAGAACCCAGCTGTGTCTGTTTAAGCTTGATTAAAATCTCCCCATCAAGCACTAACTATCCAAGTAGAGTCCGGAGGCCTTTCCCGCAAGGGTTCTTTGGCTATGATTTTCTTGTTGTGGTCATTTGATCAGGAAACTCAATTTCTAACATTTTAGGTCTCCCCTTCTCTGAATCCCAGGGCTGAGAGTTCAGCTGTGCAGGACACCTGCTGATCATTTGCTGCTACATCTGTTTGATCACCAATTACCTCTATGTTACAGCGGGCTTTGACGCTGGATTTTTTATTCCTTATTTTACTATATTTTTGTGGTTTACATTTGAAAAAAATTAAGATATCGTGTCTTTTACTGTTTACTTTAAAATGGCAAAAAATAAACTTACGAAGAAAGATATGTGTCAAGATAGCCTATCCCTTAAGCCCTGAGAGTGCCTACATTTTCCTCTAAACCTTACTGCTCCCAACCCCCAGGACGCTATGCAATGTTTTCCTATTCTATTCCTAGCAAAGTCCTTGATATATAAACTAGCCCTTAAGGAAAAGCTGACAACATTTCTTTAAAAAAAAAAAAGAAAAAAATGAACCAGATAATTCAAAGGAACCGGAGGCCAACTTCCCCTCGGGATAACAAATTCAGATGAATTATGAAGGATATTATTTCCTTAGAGCTCACATAGTATGGTCTCTTAAAAATAAAATGAATGATTTAAAATCTGCACAACTGTTCATCCCCTACTAAGTGTGACAGAAACACAGAGATTCCTGAGACTAATATGGTCCCTAATCATAAATATTTAACAGCTCCAAAAAGACTCCAAGGTGCAACAGAGCTTTAGTCACCAACTTCTTAAAATTCC
Source organism: Proteles cristata cristata (assembly GCA_017311185.1). Lineage (NCBI taxonomy): Eukaryota > Metazoa > Chordata > Mammalia > Carnivora > Hyaenidae > Proteles > Proteles cristata. Next base: position 1,001,982 of record JAESUZ010004150.1, on the reverse strand, counting down.
TCTTATACCTGGCGGTCCTCATGTTCTATCCAAGTAGAACCACAAGGCTTACCTTGAGGTCTATGTTGTTTCAATCTTTTTTTTTTTCCTTAAAAAGAGCGAAGGGGAAGATTTGGGGACTGGCATTAGGAGTCATATGGGTTTTAGGGGCGCCTGGGTGGCTTAGTCCGTTAAGCGTCCGACTTTCGCTTGGGTCATGATCTCACGGTTCGTGGGTTCGAGCCCCGCGTCGGGCTCTGTGCTGACTGCCAGCTCAGAGCCTGGAGCCTGTTTCAGTCTGTGACTCCCTCTCTCTCTGACCCTCCCCTGTTCACTCTCTCTCTCTCTCCTAGAAATAAAAAAAAACAGTAACAAAAAAAAATGGAGTCATATGGGTTTTAGACAAAGTAAGTAGAAGTAGTCCAGTATTGATGCGTTACTTCAACATACAAAGAAGAGCAACATTAGTTAAGACTTGTCAAGTCAACCAAGACTTGATTGAATCTTGTATCTTTTCAAGAAGAGAATAATTTCCTCATTTTCTGATAACAAACTTCAGCATCTCAAAAGAAAATGATCTGACTATATGAATCCAATCTTAGGAAGACTTTTAAAAATCTTTTCTCAACTCAAAGGTAATTAGAATACTTCTAAGAGCATATTGAGTCCCTGTAAAACATACTAAACCAGCCTATAGGATCTGGCTACTGTTAGGTTAAATACCTAACAATTATATAAAATTACCTCGTTTGGATCAAAAATAGTAAAATATTGGCAATTTCACATGATTATCTCTTATCCAAATAAACTACAGTCCTACTTCTTCGTATAAGGGCCTAAATATTGTGGCTTTTATGGAATCTAGATAAGTCCTCATTCTTTAAATTATTACTCTTCAGATCTCTCCACTACAAAGATCCTTCAGTTTTGTAGTTTCCGACCATGATATAGAGCAAAACTCCAAAACGATACTACATATCATCTGATATCTGCATAGTTTACTTAACTAGTCAAAGAAACCCCAGGCAGCAATTATCATTCAAATGCTCTATGTTGAAGATTACTCAGATAAATCCACCACTTGATCAGAAACTTCAGTTGCTTCTTTTTAGTTTAATACTTGTTCTGCAGCTGCTGGATATTTTTTTGTTTTCTGGTATGGTCTCTGCAGAGTGTCCTTCTCAATTATTTATTAATTATTGGTTAAAACCACTTATTTTGCATCAAATGCAATTATTTTTAATATTATTGAAGTACTATATGCATATTGAAAAATTCATATAATTGTGCTATTCAATACATTTTCAAGAACTTAACATACACATTTAGCAGAAGGGGAGTAATACATTTCTTTTCCTTCCTTTTAGGCTCTTTGGCTGCTCTAGTAATTAAATTGACATAAAAGATTAAAAGAGAAAAAAATTAATTTTGTTCATGCAGGAGCCCCACAAAGATATATTCAAAGGCAGTCAGGCAGTTGAGGCTTGTATACTATCCTGAGCTAAGGAAAGGGATAGGAGCCTGCGGCTTCAAAGAGGAGGAAGACCATTTATAGGAAGATGAGAAGAGCAGACATTTGATAAACAGATGTTGGCCATGCCATGCAGGTTAAGTCTTTCAGATATAAAAAGTTATCTCTGGGGATAGTTCACTTTCTGGTACAGTTTCCCTCTCTAAAATTTTTTAGACAGTTAAACTGGGAGGTAATAGCTCTTCCTGAATCTACCGGGCCTTGATTGCCTTCTGTTCAGAATAATCCACATGCCGAAGTGGCACATTCTGGGATGGCCTTCTCTAACCTTCCCCATAGTCGGCACCCAGATCAAGAAACAGAATATTACCAGCATTTGCCAAAGACCCTACAGTCACCCACCCTCAGGTATAACCTGTGTCCTGACTTCAAATTGCATAGATTGGTTTTGCAGATGTATGTGTATTGTATAAGTGGAATCATACAATATGTATTCTTGTGTCTGGCTACTTTTGCTCAACATTGTATTTGAGATTCATTCATACTTTAATGTGTAGTTGTAGTTTGCCTGTACATGTTGCTAAATAGTGTTCCTGTATACAAATATATCTAATTTGTTCTTTTCTTCTACTATTTATGAACAGTTAGGCAGTTTTCAGCCCAGGTATATAGTACTACTATGATAAATTCTACTCATATACACCTAGAAGTAGAATTGATAGTTTACAGTATGTGAATTTGCAGCTTTAATAGGTACTTCCAAAGACTTTTCCAAAAATTGTGGCTAATTTATATACCCATCAAGAGTGTATTTGAATTCCATTTTCTCTGTATCCTTGTAACACACAGAATCTTCTATGGCTTTTATTTAAGCCATTTCAGTGAGTATGTAGTGACATATCATTGAAGACTGAAAACTAATGATAAGCCTGTTCTCTTGAAGTTATTGACCAGTTGGATATTCCTGTTTTGTTTTTCTTCTGTCTGAAAACATCTTTATTTTCATTTTTAAGAACACTTTTACCATGTATAGAATTCTGAATTGTCATTTATGTTCTTTCAGGATTTTAAAGAAATTATTTCACTTTCTTCCATTGTTGAGAAATCAAGTGCCAGTGATAACATTATTTTTGTAAAGGTAATGTTTTTTCTCTACTTTTAAGATTTCCTATTTATCTTTGGTTTTCAACACTGACAATGATGTATGTAGGTAGGATTTTCTTTGTCTTTATTATATTAGAGATTATGTATGTTTCATTAGTCTTTAAGGTTAGGTCTATAAGTTATATAAAAGTTGAAAAATTTCAGCTATTATTTGTTGTAGTAAAACTTCCATATTTTCTTCCTCCTTCCTCCACTCTGATTCTAGCTGCATGTATCTTAGGGTTTGGGAGGGTTTTTCACATGTCACCTGTGCCTTTATATGTCTTTCCATTCAGTTTACATTATGTATTTTGATCGAAGTTTTTTTCTGGTGATCTTTCACTAGTCCTGTCTTCTCCAGCACCCACTGTTATTAAATCCATATATTTAGTCCTTAATTTTAGACATTATATTTTTCCTTTCTAGAGTACCCATTTGATTATTTTCTATAGATTCCAACTTTCAGGTAAAATTTTCTATTATTTTAAGGTCTTTTCTTCTATTTTGTATATATATATACATATATATTCATATATATATAAATTCATTTGTAAATACATGTATTTAAAGTGAACTTAAAAAATGTTTATTTATTTTGAGAGGCAAGGACAGAGAGAGAGGGAGAGACAGAATTCCAAGCAGGCTCCACCCTTTCAGTGCAGAGTCTGACATGGGGTTCGATCTCATGAATTGTGAGATCGTGACCTGAGCCAAAATCAAGAGTCAGACACTTAACCAACTGAGCCACCCGGGTGTCCCAAAGTGAACTTTTATTTAAGTATAACATACATACATAAACTCATAAGTATACAACTTAATGAATATTGCCGGAGGCCGCGCCGGCTCCGACAGGTCCAGGGGTCCCTGAAGGATGGACGGTGTCGGCGAAAGAGAATGAGAGAGCCCCGAGATTCTTTCTGATCACCAGGCAGGCATCTCTGTCCTGTCGGTTTTGGTGTCTTTATGTTAAGGTTCAGCAACAAGATGAAGTCATAGAAAGGAATTTCTTACAATGGGAGGCCTTTTGTGATATCAATTAACAGAATGTTCATAGAGAAAAACAGCATAACATACAAGTTAAATTGTATATAGATAAGCTAGGAGTTATTCTGTCTGGCCCTCAAGAAGATAAATGTTTCTGAATTGGTTTATTTGTGGAAACTAACATGGGGGCCCTAAATGTGTCCATCTTGGCACCTGGGTTTATGTTTTAGCTACTCTTATCTATCCTCATCCCAGTTGCCAGTGTAAGGGAGGGTGTTTGTGGAATGTAGGCCTTGAGGAAGGGACTGCTATGCTTCACCAGTTAGCAAAGATATATGTAGTAACTTATGTTCTGCCCTGAAATAGGCTGTTTGTCTCAGGGCCAGGCTCAGTTGTAACTCTTGTGTTCTTAACCCCTTAAGTCTTGGATCTGCAAGGCCCATAGGAAGAGCCTTTTGACAATTGCCCATAGAGCTTTCATCTAAAGTCTCTTTTGTAAAGGCAGGAATATGCTTTTCCTTATGAGGCATCTGTGTTCAGAATATGGGTCTGATATGGAATATTGTGAGGCCTGGTCAATACCGGCAGGCTCATTTCCAGCATGAGCCAGTAGTAGCAGAAGGAGATACTAGTCTTCATTTCTCACGGCAGAAGCTGCAAACATTGTCACTTCCTTGCCGTGATTGCCATCCAGAGAGGCCGGTGCGGCTCCCAGCAGAATATTTACAAAGAAATCAGTACCCGCTCAAATCAAGATTTGGAACATTATCAGAAGCCCAGAAATTGTTTCTTGTTTATATTCAGTCATTATTCCCCAAGACTGACCTCTAACACTGCAGAGTTTTGCTTATTTGTTTGTTTTGCTTCGTTCTGCATATTTTTGAATTTATGCAAATGTAATCTGATAGGACGTATTCTTTTGTCTTCTTTGCCTCTGCTGTGAGGTTTATACTGTTGTGAATTTGTAGTTTGTTGTCAATACTGTCTAGTATTCCGTATTTATCCATTCTACCAATGGACTCTAGAGCCATTTCCAGTCTGGGGCTTATCAAAGCAGTACTTCTATAGATATTTCTTGTTTGTATTTCTGCTACATGTATGTAGCCGTAGAATTGCTGAATCACACATCAAGCATATTTTCAGCTTTAGTAACTAGTTTTCCAAAGTGGTTTTGCTAATTTACATTCTCATGAGTAAAGTGTGAGAATTCTTATTCTCATCCTAGCCCTGCACTAATATCAAAGTCTCTCCAGGTTTTGAGATTTCATGGCAGAGCCTTCTGCTATGTACTTGGCCTGAGCTATTAGCCTTCAGCACTGCTGATAATTAGTAAGTGCCCATAGATGAATGATGATTGCCAGTCCCCATCATAATTTGCCATTCCCTTTAGATCGAGGGTTCTCAAAGTGTGATTACCCAGACCAGCAGCAATACTATCACCTGGGAACGTGCTAGAAATGCAGATTCCCAGGTGACATCTCAAACCTACCGAATTGGAAACTCTGTGCTTGAGGTTCAGCACTCTGTTTTAAAAAGTCTTCCAGGTGTCTCTGATATATTCCACAGTTTTTCTAAGTTTCAGTACATCTAGGTGAGACCCCCAAATTCAAGTTTTTAGCAAGCATTCAGATGATGTTGATACTGCAGGTCTGTAAACCAAACTTTGAGAAACATTGCAAAAGAATTACAAAGCCTGTATGATTTATTTTCAGACTCTTTCCCCACGCTTGTCTTTGTTGGTTAGAGGGAATGAGATTTTATTTTGCCTTTCAGATTTTGGTCTAGCTCTTTATGCATTTGTACAGCCTTAAAATTCAGCAATGGCATTGGAAAGAAACCAATGTATTTTTTACAATTTTATTTATTTTTGAGAGAGAGAGACAGAGTGTGAGGGAGGGAGGGGCAGAGAGAGAGAGGGAGACAAAGAATCTGAAGCAGGGTTCAGGCTCTGAGCTGTCAGCACAGAGCCTAAAGCAGGGCTGGAACCCAAGAACTGCAAGATTATGACCTGTGCTGAAGTCAGACACCTAACGGACTGACTGAGCGACCCAGGCACCCCAAAACTAACGTGTTTTTAAAACTCTTCCTCTTCAATGTTGTTATTCTAGTTTTGTCCAATTGCTTAAAGTTTTGCTCATTTTTTTCCCGAAAAGTTTTCTTCTGCCATGGTGACATCTAGCCCACTTCCATAATTGGCAAAAGTCCTTAGGGAGTAGAAGAGCTTTCCTGAGTCTTTAAGTCACCCTTAATGTTTGTTCCCTCTGGGATTTTATTCCACTGGTCTTTGCTGTTGCTACAGCTCTCTGGCACTTTTTAAAAATAAGATTTTTAGGGGCGCCTGGGTGGCTCAGTTGGTTAAGTGTCCAACTTCGGCATAGGTCATGATCTGATAGTTTGTGAGTTTGAGCCCTGCATTGGGCTCTGTGCTGACAGCTCAGAGCCTGGAGCCTGCTTTGAATTCTGTGTCTCATTGTTTCTCTGCTCCTCCTCCACTTGTTCTCGATCTTCAAAAATAAATGTAAAAAAAGGTTTTTTTTAAATAAGATTTTTATAACATATTCCATTTTTCTAGTTGTTTTCAACAAGAGTATTGCTCTGTTATGACCTACTAAGCAGAAGAGTCAGCTTTTAAAATTTGTTATTGCATAATGTGTTAAATCAATGTGATATAAAATTTTAGAAAAACTACAGACGATATACATTAGAAATAAAATCTTTCAAAACCCACAAGCCAGTTCCTTTTCCATGAGACAAGACTACTATTGATTTCTTATGCATTCTTCTCAAGATATCTTGATTATATACATTATGCATGCATGCACACATCTATATGCATTTGTGTACATATCCATTTTCCTACACTGTTCATCACGTATCCTGTATTTTGCTTTCCTTAGTGAACCACACATGTTGCAGAATTCTTCATCCCAATGCCTCATATTCAAATTTTAGAATTTTCTATGACCTCAAAAATTCCTTTGAGCCATTTGCAGTTAATCTCCAGTCCTGTTCCGGAAGCCCTAAGCAAGTTCTGATCTGCTTGTGGTCTGTACAAATGTTCCTTTTCTGGATATTTTATATAAATGGAATAATACACTATAAAGTCTTCTTTGTCTGGCTTCTTTCACTTAGCAAGAAGTCTTTCAGGTTTATCCATGTTGTTTCATGTATCAGTAATTGGTTATGTTTTCCATCATATTCCACTTGATGGTGGTAATGCATTTTGTTGGTCCATTCACTCAATGAGCATTTGGGTTGTTAGTATGAATCTTTTCATACAAGTCTCTGGGTAGGCATAGATTTTCCTTTCTCGGGTAACCTCCGTTGGTTTTATTGTTACTTTCCCGTTCTCCAGGCCTCTATTCAAGGACGAAGTGTTACAATGTTGGTTCAGATTTACTACTCATGAGGACCTGGGGAGATGACAGACCCATGATAGTGCAGTGGGCAATTTGCACGGACTTGAGATTGTTGTGAAAATTAAATTACATGTGTGTAAGTAAGGTAAATTCACACACCTATAGTCAAGGAAGAATTTGTAGGTGTGAGGGATAAAGAAAAGAGCTGACTGATGGCAGCAACTATTCTTACAGTTCATGCTTTAGATTCAAGATTTTACAATTGGCACAGCAATCTCATGACATGGGTTAAGCACACTTTTAAAAACTATGACACTAAGGATCTTAACTGCTCATAATTTGCTAAAGATCCCATAACTGAGACATGAGGAAGTCAGGATCTGCTACTAATTCTATCATGCAAAGTGTTCAAAGTCTTCTCAAGACTTGAATTCATTAATGAAAGAATCAGATTTAATTAATAGAGCATACATTTAATTGCATTATCTCTGTTGTTCAAAAAATAACTGTTAAATTAATAAACGTCCAATTGCTTAAACCATAGCAAAAAATAAAAATTAGGTGAACCCTGGGTCAAAATTATTACACAAGATTTGTGTTAAATATTATACCTTAACAACTACAGAACTCTAGAATTATATGGGATTTTATCACTTGCAAGTGAGAAAACTGACGTTCTTGAATAATAAGATCAGTACAAGATTACACATAATCTACAACAGAGCTGATATTAGAACCTAAAGTTCTAGAAACTCAATCGAGTATTGCCTGCAATGTCCTGTCTCTGGTAATAAATTCTCCATGAGCTCCAATTTTACTTGAAAGATAAATGAACTAGAATTTTCTTATGTCACATTAACAAAAATCTTAAGAAATATTCTTAACATTTAAAAGATTTGACCAAAAATCCTAGGTATCTTAAGTCTTATTTCTCTAACAATGTGTTGTATAAACCAAGAAACCCATTTCCTGTAAAATGAGGTTAGCAAGTTCTGCTTTCACATAGGCTAGACACAAAATCATCTGGGTTCTTATTAAGGCAGTCAACGCAAAAGCTAAGGTCCAAACTGTATCCTGAGGACTTAATGCAGAGTATCACGTTATCTCATTATAGTATTTGAACCGCTGAGAAATGTTAGTATTTATTAGTCCTTAAGCAGTGATCATGCTTTATCGGGCTTTTATTTATTTATTTTTTCACGAGGAATGTCAAGAGATTCATTTGTGAAGGCATTGAAACAATCATCTGAAACTGAAAACACTGGTGTTTTTCTTTTACAAATGAGCAACTGGGGACATTTTCTTTGCTCTCTTCTGGAAATGAGCAGTGATTTAGGGACAGCTGAGGAGGCCAGAATCCAGGAGTCTGCCTAATGGGTCATTTGTTTCCAGTTTTTGTAGCACGGAGACAATAACAGTGATCGTAGCACTCCCAGTGCAGACTTTCTTGTTCTTGTGCAGTAATAACGTGGGCACGCATTAGTCATCTTCTCCAGCTGATCTCTTATTTGGCATTTCTGCCTTGCATCTAACTACCAGAACAGCCACTGGGAGCTCCCCTTCCTCCTGCTCCGTGCAGGGAAAAGAGGACAATGCAAACTAAAACTTTCACGTATGACCTCCACCACTAACAAAAATGGATGAAATAAGGTTGGGGAAAAGCATGAATCTAAAATAAAGCAAAAAGTTTTTTTTTTAATGTCATATTTGACATATTTTTAAAAAATATTTACTTATTATTGAGAGATAGAGAGAGACAGAGCGTGAGCTGGGGAGGGGGAGAGAGAGAGGTGGAGACAGAGAATCCGAAGCAGGCTCCGAGCTGTCAGCACGGAGCCCGACGTGGGGCTCGAACCTACAAACCTCGAGATCATGGCCTGGGCTGAAGTCAGACGCTCAACCGACTGAGCCACCCAGGCGCCCCTTGACATCTTCAAATAATAGGCATTTAGAAGAATAAGAGAGAAAGTTAATTTCAATAAGATTTTTCCTAGGGGGAACAGAGTCGTTTAAGTTTAGATTTCCTATGTATGGGAATATGGGTATTTCAGCAGTTTCAACTCAAATGGGCCATGAGAAGCATCCTTTGAGAAAGCGTTCTCTCTTTTTATCAATAAATAGTCCCAGAGTAAGTCCACATGAGAGAGATGGGCACCCAGTTTAAAGTAATTAAGACATCTAACGACAATTAGAAAAAATCTTTCAATTTTCAGAATTTTATATAATAAGACTCTGTTAAGCTTCTTGAAATTTTGTCTTTGGAATTTTCAGCGAAAGCCGAGCATTCCTCCAGACAATGAAATTCCTCTTTTTCCCTTCCCCCTCAATACTGTTGGTAGGTTTTTTACTACTTTACCCACTTTTTCTTTTCTTTTGTATTTTTCATTCCCAGTGACCTATATTGGCAATCAATAAATGAATCAATCATCACCAAGTATTTATTGATCAGCACTGATGATAGGGTAGAAAATACGGTCTTTGGAGTCAAAAGAAGTGGATTTAAGTCCCATCTTACCATTATATACTTGTAGGATTTCAGGCTCTTAGTCTTTCTTTCTTTCTCTCTCTCTCTCAATTTTTTTATTCATTTTGAGAGAGAGAGAAGGGCAGAGAGGGATACAGAGAGAGAATTCCAAGCAATTCCATTCCAATTACCGACATGGAACTCGAACTCACAAACAGTGAGATCATGACCTGAGCTGAAATCAAGAGTTGAAGTCTTAACCGACTGAGCCACCCAGGTGTTCCTTAGGCACTTAGTTTAAGTTTCTCACCTGTACAATAGTGAGGACAAGGAAGAAATTCTGCTTCTTATGGTTAATGTGAAAATTTTAAACAGCATAGCAAGACATTGAAAATATAAAACTAAGTAATTAAGATCTATGATGCATTTTATAAGTTATAATTTTATGTTTTGATTTGGCTAGGCTATGGTGCCTAAATGGTCAGACACTAGCCTACATGTTTCTACATAGCTATTTTGTGGATGTGATTAACATTTACAGTCAGCAAACTTTACAGTAAAGTAGATTACTCTTCCTAATGTCAGTGAGTCTCACCTCATCACTTGAAGGTCTTAAGAACAAAAACTGAAGTTTCTTAGGAAAGGAATTCTGCCTCAAATCTGTAACATAAAAATCCTGCCTGAGGTTTCAGCCTGCTGGCCAGTCATACAGATATTAGATTCAAGAGTACAACATGGGGGCGTCTGGGTGGCTCAGTTGGTTAAGCGTCTGACTTCAGCTCAGATCATGATCTCATGGTTCGTGGGTTCGAGCCCCGCGTCAGGCTCTGTGCTGACAGCTAGTTCAGAGCTTGGAGCCTGCTTCTGATTCTGTGTCTCCCTCTCTCTTTGACCCTCCTGGTCATGCTATCTCTATCTCTCTCTCAAAAGTAAATAATATCTTTTTTATTATAAATAGTTTATTGTCAAATTAGTTTCCACATAACACCCAGTGCTCATCCCCAAAAGTGCCCTCCTCCATGCCCATCCCCCCCCCACATCCATCAGTCCTCAGTTTTTGTCAGCATTCAAGAGTCTCTCATGGTTTGCCTCTCTCCCTTTCCCCCACCATTTCCCCCTTCTTCTCCCCCTTGTTCCTCTGTTAAGTTCCTCCTAATCCTCCTATACGTGCAAACATATGATATTTGTCCTTCTCTGCCTGACTTATTTCGCTCAGCATAACACCCTCAAGGTCCATCCATGTTGCTACACGTGGCCAGATTTCATTGTTTCTCATTGCCATGTAGTATTCCATGGTATAGATAAATCACATCTTCTTGATCCATTCGTCTGTTGATGGACACTTAGGCTCTTACCATGTTTTAGCTATTGTTGAGAGTGCTGCTATGAACATTGGGGTACATGTGCTCCTATGCATCAGCACAAAAGTAAATAAAATCTTAAAAAAAAAAAAAAAAGAGTACAACATCACCTCTTACCTGAATTTCCAGCCTGCTTGCTGACCTGTCCTATAGGTTTTAGACTTACCTTAACTGTATGAGCTAATTCTTTAAAACAAACCACTCTTCCTCTCTCTCTCTCTCTCTCTCTCTCCCCCCAGACATCTTTCTTTATGATATATTGAAAAGTAACAGAACCAACCCTATGGCCACCAACACCATTTATCTGCAGGCCATGTAGAGAGCTGGGGGTTTCAAAAAATTTATTGAAGAAATTGGGGGTACATGCATGAAGGAAACACTTAAGCCTTTTGACTTTGGCAGCCTTAGTGCTTATTGCCTTCTTTTAAAAAAATAATGTTCATTTATTTATTTTTTAGGGGGTCGCAGAGAGAAACGAGAGAGAGAATCCCAAGCAGGCTTTGCATGTCCAGCACAGAGCCCAACATGGCACTTGAACTCACAAACCAGGAGATCATAGCCTGGCTGAGATCAAGAGCTGGATGCTTAACTGACCGAGCCACTCAGGCACCCCAGTCCTTACTGCCTTCTATATTAGGAAGGTGTGGGAGAGCTTAACAAGTGTTTGCAGAAACTAGGTGGTTTTACTTACACAAAGAGATGGATTTTGCTTCTCATCTTGAGATTACTAAAGTAAGCAGCTTTTCAGAATGACCCACACAACCAGGATGACAAAGGGCTGTAGTGTAGACTACTTGAAGGCATGCATGGCTGGTTAGAGAAGGATAGGACAGTTCCTTTGGCTCTTGGAGAGGGTGCAAAAACAATTCTTGCAGTTCTACATGCAGGAGAAAGGGGATTAGAAGAAGGAATGAAACCATAGTGCTGCCAAGATGGGTGATAGATTATATGAGACATAGTTCTCCAGAGAAACAGAAAGAGTAGGAAATTATATATCATTTATCTCTCTCTATCTGTATTTCCATATCATCTATATCTGTATCTATCTATAATAGATATATTATATATTTTATATTCTTGAGATATATAATAGATACAGATATATCTTTTATTTATAATCTAGGTGTCTAGAGAAAGAAACAGAGAAATTGATCAATGTTGAGGAACTGGCTCACGTGATTGTGAAGGTCAAGAAGTCCCATAATCTGTTGTCTGCAAGCTGGAGACCCAGGAAAGCTGGTGGTAGAACTCAGCCAAAGTCAGAGGTGCAGAGAATCAGGGAAACACATGGTATGAATGTCAACCTGAGAGCTGAAGAAGAGGAGAGGAGGTGTCCCAGCTCAACAATAAGTCAGGAAAAAAGGACAAGTTTCTCCTTCTTCCACTTTTGGTTCTATCTAGGTCCCCAACAGATTGATTGATGCCTACCCATATTGAGGAAGGCCATCTACTTCAGTGATCTACAGATTGAATCTACTGATTCAAATGTTAGTCTCATTCTGAAACACCCTCGCAGACATCCACAGATGTCTGGGTGCCCTATGTTATAGTCAAGTCAACAGATAAAGTAACCATTACACAAGTCACCTGAGAAGATATCCAGGAGAAGGTTTCCCCTGTAAGGGAGAGGGGAGAGGATTTGGTGCAGCTGTTGAGACGAAAGGCTAACATATTTTTCTGAAATCTTCATTCATCAAGAGTTCTAGATCAAAGTTAAGCACAGCCCTAACCAAACACATACATAGCCCTAAGATCACCAGCACCACACAGAGACAATGAGCTAGGGAAGAGCAGAGCCATCTCCTAGCAGTAATCTAAGACCATCTCACATTAGAGATGACTCTTTATGTTCAGGCTTATACTGGCTCCATCCACTAAGGAGTTAAACCTTGAAAAGGGCGTAGGGAAGATATATCTTCTTGCTCTCTATCTTCTCCATGTAAGCAGCCAATATCATATCTCCAATGAAGGATTAGGGAAGAATTATTATCAGTTTTAAAGAAGACTGGCACATTTCAATAATGAAAAAGAATTGGAAAGTTTGGACTCTATTCATTATGTCTGTACTTTCAACAAAGCAGAGTTGAAATCAAGTTTTAGAGAACACTAAACCAATGTAATGTTTATATTTTGAGTTGGGAATTCTTAATAAACTAATTACCCAAGCCAAAAGATAATATATGCTAGACCAAATAGCACCTTATCTATATAGGTTCCTTTCCAGTATACATAGCATCTCCAATTATATCTCACAAGAATTCCATAAAATGTTATTTACGCCTCCCCCTCTTTTACAATGGGGAAATGATCTCCATGATTAAATGATTTGCCTAAGGTCCTAAATTTACAGATCTAAGACTTAGTCTTGTCCAATCACAAGCTTTTTTTCTGTTGCACCAGGCTTAATGGGTTAATTATCCTATAGCAGTTCTCTAAAATAATAGACTCTATTGCTGAAAAAGGTTAGTCCTACCTTGTTCTGCTATGGAATCTGGTCTGGATCACCCGGTGGAAAAACCAAGCGGCACTCAGAGGTCTTGGAAGGGAGGAGGTTTATTTTACACCAGTGGGCTCATAGGAGATCATTCTCCAGAGGTCTGAGCCCAGAGCATTAGCAGAGGGAACAATTTCTAGCCTGTTACTTCCGCATTCCTCATTAATCAGCGACAGGTGTTCCCTATTAGTCTGGTTGGTCATCTTACAACAGGCTTTCCCTACTAGTTCTTCATTACATTTGAGAACATTCCAAAGTAACTGTGACATTACTTGTTGCCTACCACAAGGGCACATTAAGAAGGATCAGCATTTCTAATAAAACAGCTTTTCATTAAAACTTTAGTTGAATGCTTTGTATGCATCATCTCATCTAACCACATTAACATACTTAATGCCAAATTGTTGGATATGTGAGTCTTTCCTTGACCTCACCTTCCTGCCTCATCCCTGTCATCCACAACCAAACACCTCAGCTACATAATAGAAGATGAATATATGTGTTTTGAATATATTCATGAAGGATTAATGAAATAATAGCTATAAATTTGACAAGCAGACTATGTTGACTTTCACCCTATCATTTAATCCATCAAGTGAGCCTCTAGTTTTAAGTACTGGGTGAATAGTTGTTGAAAGAATTTATAAATGAACATGAATTACAGAAAGAAATCTATTCTAAGTATTGCCCATAAGAAATCGACATCATTTTCATTTTCATTATCAGAAGATCATATTTTTTTTAAGTTGGTTTTATTCCCCTCTACCTACCTAAGTAACTATGATTTTAAATAACACTATTATCAAAGGCACCATAGCTCCTATGATCCCACAGTCATTCTTGGGTCAAGTGGATGTATATTTTACTGAATATATGAAAAATAGTATTATTCATAGGATAAATTCATCACACTCTGATACTAGCTTTTGCCAATCAGAGTGCTTTTCCCTGTGTATAACATAGTTTTCCTTCAACTTTAAGCCATTTGATTTTGTTACTCTTTGTTAAAATGAAGACTTCTTGATAAGAATCATTTTTATTTCTCTCTCTCTCCCCTAGAAATAAATAAAACATTAAAAAAATTTAAAAAAAATAAAACAAGTGTCTTTACATTAAGAAAGATTCTATCTCAGAGCAAACAAGACTCAAGCTAAATCTCATTGGCTAGAAATTAGATCACATACCCTTTCTGGAACTACTCCCATTCAAGGAAAATGAGATTACTGAGATTGGTTTAAATTAATCTGCAGTTTAGGGATGCGTTTAAGGCACCTAAACTAAGACACATGGGCTTTGTGAGGAAGAGATGAATACCTGTACAAAATTTAGATTGGCTTTAGAGAGAAGAAGAGAGTTGATACCAGTGAGGTAGCCAACTTTGCCCAGTATGCCTCTTATAGGGATAGTTAATAGTTCTTCCTTTCATATTTCTTATTTTTGGTATAGTCCCTTAGACAAATAACCTTGGGATTATTTGTGATTCCAGTGCTTCTCAACCGTGGGTACATGTTACAATCATCTGCAGAGTTTTGAAAACTGCCTCAGCTATACCTCAGGCCAATTAAATTAGCATCTGGAGTGGTGAGACAGAGACATTTTTAAAGCTCCCCAGATAATTCTGAAAAATTAAATAGGATCAGTTAAACAGACAATGAAGACTTTATTCAACTCATTTGCAATAGGGGAGAGATACTGAACTCAACTCTGCTAAAGCATAAACTGGAAAATTTTAAAGCACTAGAATGAGCTAATAGAAGACTACTAGAGGGTATATAGTGGGGCAGTTGGGCAATAGATTATGTCATCTGTGTATGCATTGCTGCTTCTTGAAGTTAGGTCCCTACTCTACCAGAGGCTGGGAGATGGGGTGCTGTCTTCATGATGACATTTCAAAGGAATGGATCCCAGGTCCTCGAAAATGATATTACTAGATTGTAGAAGATTTAAGTCTCAAAGTGATGGAAAGGATTTACAATTGCAAGTTTTCTAAAGTAACGGCTCTCAAAAAATGGAAAGTCGGGGCGCCTGGGTGGCTCAGTCCGTTGAGCGTCCAACTTCGGCTCAGGTCATGATCTCACGGTTCGTGGGTTCGAGCCCCGCGTCGGGCTCTGTGCTGACAGCTTAGAGCCTGGAGCCTGTTTCAGATTCCGTGTCCCTTTCTCGCTCTGCTCCTTCCCTGCTCATTCTCTGTCTCTCTCACTCTCTCAAGGATAAATAAACATTAAAAATTAAAAAAAAAAAAAAAAGGAAAGTCAGAAGCCTGTCATCAGGAAGAAAACTGTCTAAAGCTTAATCAAGTTGAGGGGGACACTAAATCGATTTGCCAATTCTAATGTGCAGCTCTTTGAGAACCACTGCTCTATTTTCTCTTCCTCACTAACCACATGCAGTCAGATGTTGAGTCCTCCTTACAATGATCCTCTGCAGGTAAAATTTGTAGATCCTTATTCCTTCTTGCCATCTACTTATGCCTGGGCTCCTGAAAAAGACCCAAACTAATCTTCATAGCTTATTTCCCCTTCCAATTAAACTGCAACTTACTGAAAGAATTATTTTACTGATGTACTAAATCTCTTTATATATTTTCTCACTTAAAATCCTTTAATACTCCCCATTATCTTCAGGATAGCTTCAGATCCTCCCAACATGGTTCATAAGGATTTTGTAAATCAAACTGTGCCTTCCATTTTTGGTTCTTTTCCAAATTCTCACAGTCAATATTCCCTTTAGGTTTATATCCAATTTCTACTTCTTCAAGAAATCTTTCCAGATCCCTTCCACACTCCCATAAGATGTGTCATTATTAATGACAATGATCATCATCAGTCTTGCATCATGTTTACGATGTAATTGTTTGACTTTTGCCTGTGCTGTGAGTGCCTGTAAGGTAAGTACTCCTCACTCCCACCTCCCACTTGTTTTTTAATCTCCACACTTCCTTGCCTCCACAGCTATTACATGTTTGTTAAAAATGAATAAGAGGTAACTAGCCATTATATCAGGTCATCTACAACTATGTATAGCTACTAAGTGGTAGATCTGAAATTTGCATTCAAGAAGATTGCCTCCAGAAAAGGTATTTATAACCAAAATCTGTTCAATCCAGGAGAAAAGAAGCCATGAAACAAAGCCGTGGTGACATATAATATGAATGAGTAATCAACCTTTGTTGCTTGGTCCATTTGTCACTGAAGTATTACCTAACCTAAACTCATTGATATAACTCCTTTTATTTATCTCTTTATTTTTTAAACATCTATTTCTTAATTTTCATTGTGGTTTTGGCTTTTGTGTAAGTGGCAAATTCTTGGTGCATTTTTATAAAATCAAACTTACAATTCATCTCATTAATGTATTTATTTTATTAGTAATAAAAAATAATGTTCCTATAAACTAGTTTTTATTTCTTTTATATAGAATTTAAAAAATTAAAGTAACAAATCTTAGTAGTGACTATCTTGTTTAAAGAATATTTCCACTCTTTTAAGAAATTTTCAGAGCAGCCTACTTACCCAGTGTCTGATTCTACCATTTTATAACTAGCTAATGGCCTCAACAACTATAAATGGTTCACTAGGGGAAAAGCAGTTTTATATATGAGCATTTTAAAGTTATGTCAGAAAGTTCACACCTTTACTCTTGGATTGGCATTGAACTTGAAATTTTGCCTTCTCCAAACTCAAAGAAAAGCTGACCTGAGTCAGAAAAGTAATTGCCATAGAATGTGCTAAAGAAGAATAGCTTCTTCAGCTTTTATCTGTGAGCTCACTGGTGCTGACTAATTCTATTCTGCTAATTGCTGTCAAAAAGAAATGCCCCTGTTCTTCTGCCAACCTGGACAAGACTGACATATTTCCGGGCTCAGGCTCGCAATAGACTTTGCAACAAAACGTATCGATCTCTCTTGAAATGAATCTGACATAGAAATATGTGGTTTGTAGTTAGATGCTTTATAGTGCTGTACTTGAGATAGTTCTCAAATGCCACTAGCTGCATTGTAGCTAGTCTGTAGCAAAAAAACAATTTTTTAAAATAATTTATGGACATGTGAAAGTACCTATGATATTTTGTTTACCTAATTTGTTGACTTCTTTCATTTTGACAATGAACATTTTCTTGGCTCAATTATTCCTTTTGTGGAAATCTGGCTCTCTCTTCTGCTGCACGCTAAAGTCTCTTTATTTCTAGCAGACAAATAAATGCTTTGAAATCAAAATCTTTAAATATTGTCCACGCTCTAGAAAATAATTTTTCTAGAAATTGATTTGCGTGGTTTAGTCTGAGTTTTACCAGTCTCTGTCCTGGTATAATGCAGCAGCTAAGAGAATAAAATAATAGTTGGGTGTTCACTTCTATTAAAAGTTTTCACTGTGATATTTTACTCTGATTTTATTGGACTTAAAAATGATATATTCTCACTCAGGATTAAGCATAAAACATACCTGAAGTCAAAGACAAATTAATATTTCGAATGGTCATTACTGTGTGTTATCCATATGTCAGCTCCCTATTTGTTCAAATAATCAAGAAGTGACAATGCATACTATTTTTCCCAGAATTCTATCTTCTTTAAGTAGTGATTCCTTCTCATTGTTTTCCATATCCTCCATCTGAAAGAAACCTGTAAGATGAACTTTATAATTTTCATATCTGCTTTCCATACATCTTATCTTTTTTAAAAATGTGTATTTTACTTCAGCTCAATAACATGCTACTTAACTATGTCAATTTTGCTATTTAGCCATGAAAATGTATAGATTTAACTCCGAATCTCTAAAGAGTTCAACTGATGCACAACAGACCTTTTGTCATGAATGGCACATTCTTCCTGTTCCTAAAAAATTATAATAGGTATAAACTCTGTACTTACTGTTTAATTAACTCTGTCCCCTGAAGCGTAAGTTCTTATACTAGTTAAATTTGAAGTTTCTTTTATCCCTTATGTTAGTATTCTTATTATATTTGGTGATATGCTCACCATTTATGTTTAATGTTTATTTGTCTTTGAGAGAGAGAATGTGTGAACAGAGAAGGGACAGAGAGAGAGGAAGACAGAATCTGAAGTAGGCTCCAGGCTCTGAGCTGTCAGCACACAGCTTGATGCAGGGGTTGAACCCATGAACCTCAAGATAATGACCTGAACCAAAGTCAGATGCTTAACCAACTGAGCCACTGAGATGTCCAGTTATACTCATCATTTTAATTGATGTTGTGAGTTAGGCTGGTTGTTGCTGTGTTTATGCAACTTACTTACAAAGTAAGGAGAGAGGAGCTCCAGCCTCACATGGACGCCATACTCCTTCAGGATAGTGACTAATGGACATGAAACGCTTCTGCATGGCCTACTTCCATGGCTCATTTTCTGATTTTTGGTTCTTTATGTTCTACCCAGATATCATCAACCATCTGGATCTCTCCCTTTTTTTCATCCCTAAACTCCATTTCTCATTCCTGTGTATGGACAGCTAACCCCTTCTACTGCCTGGTCCACTTGGAGGTTGGAATATGTCAAGATAGAGAGACACACAGCACTTGGAAGCCTTGTGTATTTTCACAGCAGAATACCATTAAATCCCCTTTGATTGCCCCAGAGTTTTCTCCTACACCTTGTACCCATCATCTCTGTGGCAGTGTTTTTCTTACTCATTCTGGCATTTTTCTCTTTCACATAATAACATCTGTTTTCAGTATTTCAAGAACTCTAGAGGTTCAATTTCCTGCAAATCTTCCTTCCTCTTGTTTTTGAGCCATTCTGACCTTTAAAAAAGAAAGGGGGGATTACATCATGTGCCCATTTCATCATTCTACTTATTTTTAAAATTTCCATCAAAATGATTAAAAAAAAACCAAAAAAATCTCATATACAACATTCAGACCACTGAGGCCATGTCCCCAGATCTAGAATTTTTACAACACTGCCCTTTATCACATGATTTGAGTTGAAATAGCACATTGCTGCTCTCCTGACTTCGGATGCATTTTGGTGCTGTTTTGACAAATATCTCAAAGCAAATGGAAAGTATTCTTCTTGCTTTTGATACATCTGCCTCGTCTGCACATCAGCTTCTGAATCAAAGCAGGTGTGAAAAGCACAAAGCAGGCCAATTTGCACAGATGGTATGGAGGTCAAGTGAAAAAACATTGCATTCCCCTGAGTTGACAATTGTGGGTAGTGTGAAAACACCAGTTATAATACTTGGCTAATAATCAGTTCTGTATCATTTATGTGTAGTCAGTAGCTCTCCAGTAGAGTACATTGTCCTTTAGAAATCTAATAACTGGAAACAATGCATTATGCAATATTAGAGCCTCTTATAATAACAGCCAGGGATAGTTGGCTAGTGAGAGTATTTTAAAGGATAGAAATAGTAGACCTGATTCATTGAGTTATGTGAAGGCATATTGTACATTTTTCATTACCAGACAAACAGTATTGCATTAATTATTAAGCCAGGACTCTTAAGGCAGCTGCCAAATTGATGTATTGAGTTGCCAATACCAAAATGAACCATTTATAATTAATTGTCCCTAACGCAATCCTTTAAAATATCAACACATTTTCTTGGATTTATTAACTGAGTTTATATAAAGCCTATCAATATTTTCATTTGGTAAGAAACTACAAGAACTGGACACAAAACATGTTTTACTACAAACATGATGCAAAACTTACATAGTATCAAATTATTAAAATTTCAAAAATTTAATTCTCACTTAAGAAATTTCATCAGAGGGGCACGTAGGTGGTTCCATCGGTTGAGTGTCTGACTTCAGCTCAGGTCATGATCTCGTGGATTTGTGAATTTGCGCCCCATGTCGGGCTCTATGCTGACAGCTCAGAGCCTGGAGCCTGCTTCAGATTTTGTGTCTCCCTCCACCCTCTGTTCCTCCACTGTTCACAGTCTCTCACTCCCTCTTTCTCTCTCTCTCAAATAATAAGTAAACATAAAAATTTTTAAAAAGACATTTCATCAGAGTTTCCCAGGATCATCTACAATTTACACACTTGCACCGGATTCTTTCTACTTCAGGTCATGTGCTCTGAGTAGCACTATTTTTTAAGCTCAACATCACATGGGTATAGTTAAGCATCACAAGATTCCTTCAGTTTCAGAGTTATGTTAAGCCCCCAAACCTACTTTTGGAAACCATCTATGCATATTCTTGTTTTGATAAGCATTTGCCCTTCACCAGGAATTATTTACTATGGGGGATAGAGAGAAATATAGCTCATCAAATTTAAGTGGAACATAAATTAGTATAAGTCATTTGGGACATATAAGTAATCTTGTATTTCCATATGGTGTTATAAGGGACAATCATAACATACAGTGCAGAAACTAGAATTCACAAAGGAAACCCAAAATACAAAGTATTTTTACCACCAAGTATGGATTATACCTGCCATTTGAAATTGGTGCTTATACTGGCTAGTCCATTTACCAACCTATATCTTTAAAGAAAATCTGTCATTACCACATCATTACCACTATTCATCCAACTGCATTTAGACCTAGAGATTTTGTAGCATGCTCACAAAACCTGATTTTTAAAAAATGCAATTCTTGTGTAATGGTATTCCTGTTCATTGAGCCTTTCCCATGGAGGTCTGTTAAAGGTTCAAGACTATAAATTGTCTTTTATTAAGAGGTGCTTACTAAATGGTTCATCTGCTCAGTTTTAAACCAGTCTGTAGTTCAGTGAGCACATATTCTGTTCATTCAAAAATGCTTCTTTAATACCAATCTCTTGAGAAACATTGCTGATACCTCCAGGCATTTCTTCTTAGAAGACAGGAAAACTTTGTAAGCCTACAAGGTGTCAGATACAAAGTAATACTCTTTTTTTAAAAAAAATTTTAATGTTTATTTTTCAGAGAGAGAGAGAGAGAGAGAGGCAAGTAGGTGAGGGGCAGAGAAAGAGGGAGACACAGAGTCCAAAAGAGGCTCCAGGCTCTGAGCTGTGAGCACAGAACCCGATATGGGGCCCGAACTTGAGAACCACAAGATCATGACTTGAGCTGAAGTCAGACATTTAACCCACTGAGCCACCCAGATGCCCCCCAAATAATACTCTTAAAGTCAGGATAAATAACAAACTTCTAAAATGGTTCCAAACACCTGTCCTTCTTCTGCATTTGGACAGCCTCTGAGAGCACAACAAAATGTGTATTTACTCATGTGAAAAAGATAGTGTAATTGGACAGAGGTAAATTTTATCTTGTTCCCACACCTGACTAGCTGTGTAATTTTGGGTAAGTTTCTTGGTCTTTCTGGGCCAGTTTCTAATTCTGAAAAAGTTAAGTCAACACATACCTTTCAGTGCGTCTGTATATGTGTGTGGTAATGGCTGCAAGAATTGTGTAGCCATGAGCATTGTGCATAAAATCTTGTTTAATGCCCATGACACTCATTATACTCCATTTTACAAAGAAGGAAACCAAATGCAGAGGATAAAGAACTTGCCATCAATCAATGAACAAGAAATCATAGAAGTTGGGAGTTGTATACAGTGCCCTCATGATTTACCTCTAAACTATCGTATACGTTTGGGCCGTAATTCCCAGTGCAAAGAAGTTGAAATGGCCCGTGCTTTGAACTACATAAGGAGATTAAGACCACTGGATCTAAATTCCAAGAGCATTAATAATACATCCAAAGTGACAGTGCTTAGAGCCAGGTAACAGGACTGTGTTTCCACCAAATAAAACTTTGTAGCAACATTAGAGGATCTATAGTACCTAGAATTTCTCATGGCATGGTATGCAAATTATGCAGGATTGTAATTTAAACAAAGGCGAAAAGTGATTAAATGAGGCTTCACATACAGAGGCAGTGGTTGCTAGTAATGAACCTGTGCCATCATTGTGTCTGCCCTTCCTCATGCTGGTTCTCTGCACAAAATCTTATTTTATAAGATTTAGATTAAGATTAGATTTAGATTAAAATCATCCCATTTTACAGGTGAGGAAACCTAGAGTCAAAGGTAACTTTCCCAAGGTCAGAGAGTTGTCAGAAAGCAGACCAGGCTCTTTGCATTAAGTCATTAGGTACTAGTTAAGAATTATGGTTTATCTCAGTCCAGGACTAGCTACAGTCTTTGTCAGTAGCATCAGGAGCTAGCTTTTGGAGGAGCCTAGCAATTGTCTTGCTTTTTCTGAAGCCATTTTAATTATCTAGCAAGAAAACCTCTACTCACTTTGAACCCATCTTCAATCACTTTTACTATTCTTACCAGAGGTTGATCTAACTATTCTTGAATTTAGTTGTACCTACATATTTTCCGAATAGTAGCACATTCCAGAGTTTTTTTTTTTTTTCAAAATTTTATTTAAATTCTAATTAGCTAACAGACAGTGCAATATTGGTTTCACAAGTAAAATTCGGTGATTCATGACTTAACATACAACACCTAGTGGTCATTACAAGTGCCCTCCTTAGTACGCATCGTCCATCTAGCCCATCTCCCAACCACCTCCCTCCATCAACCCTCAGTTTGCTTTCTATCGTGAAGAATTTCTTATGGTTTGTTTCCCACCCCCCATATGTTCATTTATTTTGTTTCTTATATTCCATATATGAGTGAAATCCTATGGTTCTTGTCTTTCTCTGACTGACTTATTTCACTTAGCAGAATACACTCTAGCTCCATCCACATCATTGCAAATGGCAAGATTTCATTTTCTGATGGCTAATATTCCATTGTGTGTGTGTGTATATCATTCCAGAATTTCTAATGCCACTAAGAAAATAAATGTTCTGTTTTTGGCTTTAAAAATTATTTTAAGGTGCTGGTATGATGTAGAGTGGCAACTAGGACAAGAAAAGTTTAATGAAATTCGGGTGATAAGGGTTCTCTCCAGGATTTAGTTCTGTTATGTATATAAGAAAATAGTATGCGACTAAATCATTCCCAAGTTGGAGTCCATGGAGATTTATTTCTCAGTAGAAAGACTCCAGAACGTTTGCAATCCTCCTGACATAGGAAACATTATGTGTGCATTTACATATGTGCAGGTCTTTTTAGGGTGATGCTTTGGACCAGTCTCAGACTATCAATAATCAGTGTTGTATCTGGACTCACCCTGTGGATCTTATTATGATTGCAAGATGCCTTTTAGTAATAACCGGGAGAAACTTGGGAGAAAAAGAGATTTATTACTTACAGGACGTAGAAATTCCATAGCACTCCTGGGGCCACATAGCAAGTCCATGGGTGGATGCGGGCCCAGAGTTTTGCCTTTATTGCAGTGGAGAATAGGGGTCCAGGGTGTCACAGGCTCATTCTTTATTGGTCAGATTTAAAGCATAAGAGTGGGAATTTAAAGCACCAGAAGAGAAAAGCCAAGTGGCTCAAATGCTCAGTTATAAAATTCAACTAAAATCTCTAAAACAAAGAGCCTCCACATGGGAGGCTGCCTGGCCTTTTATCAAGTTGTGTGGCTGGCAACGTGTTTATTAGAGATGGTCGTCTTTGAAGTGAATGCCTCAGCAATCACAGAGTAATTACATTACAAGAAAAATAAAATAAGTAAAAATCCAAACCAAAAAACCAACTGTCCTGGGTTACATGGCAGGTGAGGAATCAAACATAATGAGATTCTCAAAAGACACAGCTCTTTATTCACTGAATTGACACATTTTTGTTAGACACTTAATATAAGCTATGCACTGTACTAGTTGCAGATTTATAATGTTGACCTTTTTTTAAAGTTTATTTTGAGAGAGAGCGTGCAGAGGAGGGGTAGAGAGAGAGAGGGAGAGAGAGAATTGCAAGCAGGCTCCATGCTGTCAGCACAGAGCCCAACATAGGACTTGAACCCACAAAATGTGAGACCATGACCTGAGCTGAAACCAAGAGTTGGACACTTAATGGACTAAGCCACCAGGTGCCCCTATAGTGTTGACTTTTAAGAACTACATAGGGTCTGAGATTGTATTCTACTTGCTAGCTCACAAGTTAGCCTGCCACAGATTTATGGATGCTGACAGAAGGTATGAAAATCTTTTTTAAAATTTTTAAAAATATTTATTCATTTCTGAGAGAGAAGGAGACAGAGTGTGGATGGGAGAGGGACAGAGAGAGGGAAATACAGAATCTGAAGCAGGATCCAGGCTCTGAGATGTCAGCACAGAGCCTGAAACGGGGCTCAAACCTACAAACCCCAAGATCATGACCTGAGCTGAAGTCTGATGCTTATCCAACTGAGCCACCCAGGTGCCCCTGAAAAATCTTTAGTCAGAGAAAAAAGGCGATTGCCCACAACAATGACATTAGCCAACATATACACATGTGTGCTGGTTTCTCAAGCCCACCTTCCCCCTGGGTGCTGTAGAGAGTACCAGATGGCAGCTACAGACATGGCCAAGTGTGTCACAGGAGAGGAACTCTGAGATCTGGGGACCCCAACCTTTAATTGCATGGCAAGGATGTCTAACCTCCTCTCCAGATGAAGACATCCGTGTTGCAGTGGACAGTAAGAAAGTCATAATTCCAGCCTGGGGGAGACTATCTCTGTCTTCTGAGGCCAGCAGGAGCAAAGGTGGTCAGTGTTTCTGCCATCAAGATGTTCAGACACTTGAGACACTCATGCAAACTTGTCTCCCAGGAGGGAACAAAAAAGATGTGCTCTCCACCCTCCTGGATTTGTTTGCTGTCTGGCTTTGTAGAAGAATACAAAATCAAATATATAATAATAAATCATGGTAAGGATTGAGGGGGAAAATAAACAATGTGCTATTAGACTTGGAGGAGTATATGTTGACTGACTGAGGGGGCTCAGACAGGCCTACCTGAGCAAGGAAATTTTCACCTGAGCTATGAAACAGAAGTGAGACCAGCAGAGCTGAGGGGAAAGTATTTTAAAATAGCACCTTTGAAAGTGTAGACTTCAGAGAATTCAGAGTCTAAAACAGCCAGTCTGGTTAGGATGTGTGAGAGAGGGGCTAAAAGTGGGAGATGTGGCTGAATGGTAGATCCTATACTTGGAGAGCAATAAGAAAGTCCCTGAAGGGTTTAACTGTGGGGTCTGGTCATCTAATTTACATATTGAAAGAAGGTTATGCCCCCTGTGGGATGCATACGAGTAGAAAATGTTGGAAGAAACCACATAGGAATCTGCTAGATGGTAGTTGTTTGCCAAGGGTGATGGCAGTGGAAATGGAGATAAGTGATGCCCAGAGCCATCTTCCAGCTTTAACCTCCTATTTTCAGGGTTTTTTGTTTCTATAAAGTTGGGTCTATTTTCACTTTCCATTTCCTTCCCGATTTTGCAGTTTACTACCACAGAATAGAAGCAGTAAATCATGAGGGAGGCTAAATCACGCTATCAGGTGGGATCTGCAATGGTGTGATTGTTAAAATATTATTGTAGACCCTATTGTGGACAACTATCCCAGCTTAGAGAGCCACTTTGTATAGCTTTTTTCGGCTTCTTGGTGGCCCAAACTAAGTATTTTACATCTTTATGTCCCATCTAGTAAAAGAATTAATGCATGAACGGTTGAAGACATGAAGGGTCCATAGTCAGTGGATTTTATTTTCTTGTTGTGAAAACTCCAGCGAAGCAGGACGATGGATTCCACCTCCAAATTTGGTGCAGATATAAAGACTGATGATACAACACTCACATCATGAGGGTTTGAAAGGTTTATTATTCACATAATGAAGTTTTCTGGCCAGAGCAGAGCAGGCCTCCCAAGCTGGCCCAAAAATATCTCCGGAGAAAAGGGAAGGGAATCTGGCTTGGAATTTTTACAGGATTAGGGCTGGCTCTGGAGGCCATGTTCCCGGGCCTGGTTTGGACTTTCTGGGGGCACCAAAGGAAGAAACATTGGGACTTTATTATCAGCTTGTCAGATGGGGAGCAGAAAAAGAGGAGGGGGCAGGAAACTTAAATCTGTCATCAGTCAAACTTCAAACAATGGAGTCAGACTCTTTCTTACACTTGTTTATTAGAATAAAACTTGAAAGAAAGCAGGTAAGTTATGTATATTTAATGGAGGGATAGGAGTGTTCCCTAAATATAAATATAATGTAGATATTTTTGCTCTTAAATTTATGGTTAAAGTTTATGTTGAGATCAAATGTCATTCATAATACCTTTACAGTAAATAACCATCTTGCCTACTAAAGTTAATCTTGCTAACTGGAGATAGTTTATTAATAACGAAATTAAGGTCATTAATTTCTACAACAAAATTATATTTGCCTTCAGTAAGGGGCCTTTATTACATGTCATTATCTTTTTGTGGGCACTGAGGAGGATTGGCAGGATTTCCTACTTAAATACTAGCACATTATACTCAGAAAATTTGGACAAGGGGTTAAAAAGAAGAAGAAGAAGAAGAAAGCTCTAGTGACATCTCTTCCCCAAAGCTTAATAATCAAAGCAGGCACATTTTAATAGTTCACCGTTTCCTGGGTAGAAAACAGATTTGGCAGGACTGGAACAAATTGGATGTGTCCATCATAATCAACTGAATAAAAGGCAAAAATTGGGGGGAAAATACTGAAAAAGAAGACAATGTATATCATCTTGGAGGAAAAATAAAGAGTATTTAGAAATGGAACATATGCTCAATTACAGCCTAAAAATGGATAGGGAATAATTGGATGGAACATTTCTTTCAGCACATTTACATATTTGAAAAACCCAAACCTGCATTTCTTTCCAGTATGAGGATGTGATGGTCATTTATATTCCTATAGCAATGGGACGTTCACAACCTGTGATTTATTCAGGAACTGACTGTCTGGTTTGGGAGCCATCCACTCCCATTGCTCCTCTCTCCTCCTTTTGCTTCCTGTTGTTTGGCTGCTTCCTTGCTCATTAACATTTATTTAGTAGCAAGTGTCTGGAAATTGAATATTAAAGGAAATGAAATTCAAATGAGTCTGTTGGCTACCTACTAAACATGTCAGCTAATAGGATGAACTAGGGTAGAGGTGGTTATATCCATCTGCTAAAATTACTTTTCTATGCTATCATCCCTCAATCACCATGATGACCAGGAATGAATTGAACAAAGACTGTTGTCTCTGTGTGGTTATCAGGCATTCTATGGAATTATAAGCATGGGTTTCAATGATTGTGTGACGTTGGGAGAAGCAAAAATACAAGTGCCTAATTTCAAACCTATCAGGTATTAAAGATGCATATCTTTAAATAGATACAGGTTATCATAGCATATTGGAAATTTGGGGGTTTCATAATCTTTTATTTAGCATGAATAGTAATCAGTGCTTGTAAATATATGTGTATGGAAAATACCTTTGCATGGAGAAACACTATTTTCCTACTGGTATTTTATGCAAGACAATCAACACTTGAAAAGTAAGATTAGGTACCTGTCACTTGACTTCTTAAATGTTTAATTTAATTGATTTTACAACCATTGAGAGGCACTGAGAAGTAAAATTTTAAAGACTAAGAAAAATATATCCTACAAAGAATGGGTCCCAGAAGATTGAACAAATATAAATATACTCCTTGGTATTGACCCAAAGGAGCTACAAAACTATGTCCTCTCAAAGACTTGCACACAGGAGGCTCCTGGGTGGCTCAGTCAGTTAAGCATCCAACTTCAGCTCAGGTCACAATCTCATGGTTATAGGATCAAGTGCTGGGTTGAGCTCTGAGATGATAGTGTGGAGCCTGCTTGGGGTTCTCTCTCTCCCCCTCACTCTTTCCCCCTCCCCTGCTCGCACTTTCACTCTCTCTCAACATAAATAAATAAACTTAAAAAAATGAAACCTTGCACACAGATATTTACAGAAACTTTATCATAATTGCCAAAACTTGGAAACAACCAAAATATTCCTCAGCATATTAAAATGTGGTACATCTTGGACAATGGACCATTATTTCATTCTAAAAAGTGACCTATTAATCCACGAAAAGACATGGGAAAATCTTAAATGCATATAACTAATGAAAAAAATCTGAAAAGTCTGTATATTGTTATGATTCCAAGCATTTGTCATTATGGAAAAGGCAAAACTATGGAAACAGTGAAAAGATCAGTGGTTGCCAAGGTTGAGAGAAGAAGGGGAGAAAAAAGTAGGCAGAGCACATGGGATTTGGAAAGCGGTAGACATACTCTGTATGACACTATAATAACGACACATCTCATTACATATTTGCCCAAACCCATAGAAAGTGCAACACTGAGAGTGAACCCTAAGTTAACTATAAATGTTGGATGATTATGATGTGTCAATGTAGGTTCATTCGTTGTGACAAATGTACCACTCTGGTGGGGGCTGTTGCTAATGGCGAAGCTATTTCATGCGCTAGGTCAGGAAATATATTGGAAATCTCTATACATTCTTCTCAAATTGGCTGTGACCTTAATACTACTCTGAAAAAAATAGTCTTTTTAATTATTTATTTTGTCTTTTTAAAAAAGATTGTTATAAAATTTTGCCACTTGTTAAGCTTTTATATTTTAAATTTGTTATTGTTTAATATTTTGACTTTAAAAAATGTGTAAAACAGTAGTAGAAATTACAAACAGTAAAAAGAATTTCTTTTTACTATAATCTCTGTCCTCTTCACTTTATCTACCAATTTGGGAAATATGATTCTTCCACGTCTTACTAAACCTTCAGTATATGGCTCACCTATTTATACGAAGAAATGAAATCTCTTCTCTTTTCACTTCTCCAACACTTCTTCCAGTGGCAAAATCATCTTACTAAAGTTTTTAGACACATCCTTTTTGAATTTGCTCGCATAGATTTTGGAATTAATTTATATAAAATATCCTGATTGATAATCTTATATTATATTTTAACTCTTTTGAGGGTTAATTAAACACCTTTTGGCTTCATTAGCCTCGCTAATCTATTTAAACAATGCAGCTTGTCATTAATGCCATAGATCAGAAGCATAAGAATAACTTGGAAGTTATTAGAAATGGAGAACTTTGGGGACTATAACAGATGTAATGAATAAGATCATGTATTTTTACAGGATCCCCAGGGCATTTATTTTCATTTTAAAGTTTGATAAGCATTAATTTGTACTATACTTCTACCATGCTCCCCAAAACTATCCTCTAGTAATAATAAGCACAAGATGTCAATCTAAATCAACAAACTACTTTCTGGTTTCACCACATATTTATTCCATGATCCTGAGAAAGTATTTTACTCATTTGCCTCATTGTATTCATTTGCAAAATGAATGAATACTTATGGCTAGTATAAAAATTGAATAAGATAATGCAGGTACTATACTAAACAGTGCTTGGTAAATAAAAAGGAAATATTGTAATAATGCTTATATTTTCCTTCTGAATGATTCAATTTTATCTTTCCCAAAATGTCCATAAGTCTCTTTTATCTAAAACTAACTTCCAACAATGGGTAGATCATCCAGACAGAAAAGCAATAGGGAAACACTGAACCTAAACTACACATTAGATCACATGGACTTAACAGTCATTCATAGAACATTTTATCCAGCAACAGCAGAATACCCATGCTTCTGAATGCACATGGAACATTCTCCGGAATAGATCATATATTGGGCCACAGAACAAATCTTAATAAGTTTTGAAAGTTTGAAATCACGACATGTATCTTTTCCAACCACAGTGATATGAAAAAAATCGGTTACAAGATGAAAATTGGAAAAGTCACACTTATGTGGAGGTTAAACAACATGCTCCTGAACAAACAGAGTCAAAGAAAAAATAAAAAGGAAATAAAAACTTATCTTGAGACAAAGGAAAATAGAAATACAACATGCCAGAACTGATGAGATGCAGCAAAAGCAGTTATAAGAGGGAAGTTCATAGTGATAAATGCCTACTTGAAGAAAAAATAAGGATTTCAAATAAAATATCTAACTCTACAGTTCAAGGAACTAAGGAAAGAAGAAACTAAGCTCAAATTTTGTAGAAGGAAGAAAATAAATAAAGATCTGAGCCAAAATAAATTAAACAGAGATGAAAAAGATAATGGAAATATCAATGAAATTTAGAAATGGGTTTTTGAAAAGATAAAATTGACAAACATTTAGCTAGATTTACCAACAAAAAGAGATGACTAAAATAAATAAAATTATAAATGAAAAAGAAGATATTACAACTGACATTACAGCAGTACAAAGGATCATAAGAGACTACTTTGAATAATTATATGCCAACAAATTGGACAACCTAAAAGAAATGGTTATGTTCCTAGAAACATAAAAGCCTGCCAAAACTAAATCACAAAGTACAAAATCTGAGCAGACCAATTACCATTAAGGGGATTAAGTTATTAATCAAAAACTTCCCAAAAAGGAAAGCTTAGGACCAGATGATTTCACTGGTGAATTGTAACAAACATTTAAGGAAGAATTAATACCAATCCTTTTCAAATTCTTCCAAAATATAGAAGAGGAATGAATACTTCCAAACTTATTTTATGAGGCCATTGCTACCCTGATACCAAAACCATATAAGGACACTATAAGAAAAGAAAATCGCAGACCAATATCCCTGAAGACCATTGATGCAAAAATTCTCAATACAATATTAGTAAATGGAATTTAATAATACATTAAAAGGATCATACAGCATGATCAAGGGGGATTTATTCCAGTGATGAAAGGATGATTCAACATCTGCAAATCAATAAAGGTGATACACCATCTTAACAAAAGAGTAAAAATCTTTATCTCTCAATAGATGCAGAAAAGCATTTGACAAAATTCAACATCCATTCATGATAAAAAAAAAAAAAAAAAACAACTCTCAACAAAATGGTTACAGAAGGAAAGTACCTGAAAAGAATAATAACCATGTATGACAAGTTTACAGCTAACACCATACTCCATGGGGAAATTCTGAAACTTTTCTCATAAGATTAGGAATAAGACAGGAATGCCCATTTTCTCTATTAACATACTACTGGTAGGCCTAGCCAGAGCAATTAGGTACAGAAAAAGAAACAAATGGATCTAAATCAGAAAGAAGGAAGTAAAACTGTATTTGCATATCATATGATATTCTATACGGTAAACAAAGAATCTGGGGCACCTGGGTGGTTCAGTGGTTAAGCATCTGACTTCGGCTCAGGTTGTGATCTCATGGTTCGTGGGTTCGAGCCCCACGTCGTGCTCTGTGCTGACAGCTAGCTTAGAGCCTGGAGCCTGCTTCAAATTCTGTGTGTCTCTCTCTGACCCTCCCTTGTTCACACTGTCTCTCTCTCTCAGAAACAAATAAAACATTAAAAAAAAAGAAAACTCAAGAATCTATCAAAAAACAGAACTAATAAACTAATTTAGTAAAGTTATAAAATACAAAATCAATTTATAATTGTTTATACACTAATAACTATTAGTAGAGAAAGTAAGAAAACAATCCCATTTATAATTACATTAAAAATAACAAAATATCTACAAATATATTTACCAAGGAGGTGAAAGAACTGTACACTGAAACCTCTAAGGCATTGATGGAAGAATTTGAGAAAGACACAAATAAATGGAAATATATTCCATACTCATAGGGAATGGGCAGCAGAGAAGTGGAGATAGCTGGTAAAAATTATTATTTAAGACATTATTGACTATAGGTAAGAAATCATTGGAGAGAGATCTTAAAAGTACAGGCAAAAAAAAAAAAAAAAAAGAGTAGATGAAGAAAGAGCCTAAAGCAAAGAAGTTGGGGTCCAGGGCATAATTTTTAGTGAACAAGAAAGGGGTCCGATTTTCTTCTGCTACAGATTCTTTTTTAAGTGTGGGGCCTGGCATTTGAATAAGTCCATACCAGTTAGTATTGATTATCTTGAAGGACCAGGAGTCTAAGTCATTTGCCAAGTACAAAAGGGATAAAGGTGGGATAGGAAGCTTTAAAGGTGTGTTAAGCTTTCGAGAATTCAGGGAGGAGGGTATCAGGGTCTATCCAAAAATTGAAAAATGGGAGTGTCACCCAGATGATTTTGGAAAACATACGATAGTGATTGTACCCCTCCATGTGTTTAAAGAAATGGGCTTGCACCAAAGATAATTCATAGATGCCATTTAGAACTTGCAAAAGAATGAAACCTTTGCTACATTATTGTATCTACAATGTGGCTATTCTGATCTGAAGGTTTTCTAAATTTTAACAAATCTATTAACCTCACATGCAACTCGTGAGGAACCAGAGATGTTCTAGGAGCTTGGCCATTCAGTCACCTTACATTCTTATTTTGTGAATAGTCTGTTGTTTATTAATTGATTTCATATTAAACTGAATTGATATGATCTCAAACCAAATTTGAGTTGTCATGTTTACCAGTATTCAAACCCAGAGGAGCCCCCTGTGACTCGGCTTAGTTTTAATAGACAGGAATGGAAATCAAGACATGCAGAAAATGTGGGCTAAGAAGTTCTAGCTGGCTAGGAGTTGGAAAACTCCATGAGGTGGTATGGCCAGAATGAGAAGGGAGAGATCCAGGAAAAGAGTAGTTGGTGGCCAGAATGTGAATTATAGTTTAATATTCTTAAAGTGACACTAATTGACATATAGATAGAATTGGGCATTTAAAGTGGAAAAATAAAAAAGCTACTGGAATTTAGAGGCCAAAAAGTAAGGAAACCAGAGTACTTGGGGTACATTCACCACATGGATATTGACTCAGGCTGATGGCCTTCCTTTGGTATTTAAAAACATTTTTTTTCCCACTGTAAGCCAGATTTATTTTAAAACCTAAATAAATGAATAGCCAAATATTGAATTTTTTTCTTTATCTAATTTCCTCTATTTTCTTTTCAGAAACAGAAGGGTAGAAAGCGTTGTTTATTCTTGGCTGATAGAAACAATACAACCCACATTTGGAACTTCTAATCTTAACTCATCTGTACATATCATTAGATATTCCCTAGATGGCGCTACACCTTATAGTCCCTCACAGTCACTAGCGTAAATTTCAAGGGACATTTTCTAGACCAGCTTTATGAATTTGATGCCAACATAGTCGTTATTTGTATTCCATTAGCTTTTTTACTGAGATTAAGGAGAAGGTCATTTTTATTTATCCAAAATACTGCTCATTGATTCACGTTTCATCTGAAACTTTCACTAAACTCTTAAAAATGTATAACATCATATGACTCTCTCATGCCATGGATCTATTTAGGCATATTTTTCTGACATTCTCCATAGAGAGGTTGAAAGCAGGTTTGTCATGGATATTTTCTGTCCTTTTAATTGTGTTTCCCGTCTCCCTCACTGCTATTTCAGCATTATTACTAGTGAACTATAGCACTGAAAGAGATCAGGTCTAATACTGACACATGTTTTGATTGCATTTCATTTTCCTGTGTATCTCTATCAAACTACCCCTCATCCTTTTTTCAAGAGTTAGATCAAATTCTCCCAATTAATTTGAGACTTTTTCCTTTCACATTGTCTCACATATTCTCCCTTTCCTTTGAGATATTCTGTTTGCTTGGGTTTCTGTTAATCATTGGATCATGGGGGCACCTGGTCGGCTCAGTCGGTTAAGTGGCCAACTTAGGCTCAGGTCATGATCTCACGGTTCATGAGTTCGAGCCTCGCATCGGACTCTGTGCTGACAGCTAGCTCAGAGCCTGGAACCTGTCGAATTCTGTGTCTCCCTCTCTCTCTGACCCTCCCCTGTTCACGTTGTCTCTCTCTCTCAGAAATAAATAAAGCATTAAAAAAAAGCTAAAAAACTCAATGGATCATGTATTAAATAAACATTTACCACCTCTTACTTGTCAAACACTTGTTAAGGACTAGGAGTATAAAGAGAAAGATAACACAGATCTTCCCTCAAAGAGATCTTAGTCTGTTAGGGAAGATCAATAAGTAAACAGGTACTTGTAGCATATTTTAAGGGCAGTTATTAAATACATCACTATATTATAATTATTTACATAACCATATTATTTCTCTCAAGAGATTATAAGCTCCTGAGGGCAGGGTTCTACCTGTTCAACTGGTACCCGAGAGTGGTGAGTATACTCTCTGGCAAATGGTAAATATTCAGTAGGTGTTGAAGATCTAATTCTACCCTAATGAAAGTGAATTAATTCTTATTTTTCAACATGAAACATCTTTTCTAACATGTTGAACTAACTAAAAAGTGTATTCTTTAATATCATTATGATTCTGTGACTGCACTCCTAGCAGGAATAACTAGTGTAGAGGGTAGTCCACCCTTATTTCTTCAGCACATTTGGTCTGCACCTCACTGTCTTCTGTACTGTGACCCAGCCTACATGTTTTACTTACAGGATTCACTTTAACCCAGCCTTTGAAGTGGAGATAATTTTCAGTTCTAATATCCTAGTCTACCCAAATTCTCTACCAGTGGGTCAAAAGACCTCTAGGTCTATGACAGCTGCAATGATAGGAGACACAGCTGTTGCTCTTTTGCTTTCATTCTCCCCCCACAAACTAATCCATTCAAAGATGTCAGAGAGCCCTGTATCTCCAGTAATGAAAGCGATTTCTGGCATATAGCAATTAAATGAAAGAATGGATCATAAGGAAGTCTTTTTCATTTCTAGACAGTTCTAATTGCTATTCAAGGCTATAAAATTACAGAGTAAGAATATACTTTATATAATATTCAACTAGCTTTATTATAGAAGTATAATTTGCACATGGTAAAAACTTAAAATGTTACAGGAAGGTGTCAAACAACTGTTAGAGGGAACATCTCATTCTTGGCCTACATGAGCAAATTATGATTCTATTTTCCTCTTTACTCACTCTTTACCCCTAAAGAAACACAATATTGGTAAATTTGGTAATATTGGCAAATTATCACATTGGTAGATTTGACAGGAATGAATAGGCATGCATGGATTACCTCTCCCTTCCTTTCTTCTCTGTGGATCTATCCACCCTCAAGGATTAAGCTGCCCACTAGTTTTCCAAAGTTGGCACTTCTGCAGGTGGTAAAAGATTGGGATAGGAAGATATGGGTAAATTAGTCTCTTTCTGAGATTCAGTTAGCAGATTTGAGTTTCACACTCTGCCACTTAGTCCATTCTGACCCAAATATGTATGAAAGTGAGTTTTGTACCTCCATTATTTGTTTCTCAAATTACTAATGGCTTTGGTGGGGAAGGAGAAACCTACTATTTATTAGAAATCTCTCTGGAGTCTCTCAGCAATGATAATAATGTGCCCAATCCCAAACATGAGTCTACTTCTGAGTTAAAGGTTAACATGTACTTGTATTCATTTCCAGAATAAAACACACACATATATACACATATTTATGTGTATACCACTTTTTTATACAAGTAGTATCAGTACAGTCACATTATGTATTCTGTTCATCCTTATGATTTTACACTGAATACTATGTCTTGGAGAGCTTTCTATAGCAGTCCATATAAATCTACCTTAATATTTTTTATAGTCACATAGTATCATAGTATATCCTTAATGTATAATGGGCTTCAGTTAATTGACCTACTGAATAAAAGATCCATTTCATTGCTCTTGTAAAACATTTTGAGTGTTCAAAATCTAAATCATAATATGATATATTAAACCACAGCAATGCGCAGTCTGGTTTTGTAAATTTATCCTTTCCAGCAGTTATAGGCAGGTCATGGTCCTTCCCTACACAACTTCTTTTTTCTTACCCTATTGCATGTAGTAATTTATCTTCTCCAATTACCTTTTACGAATACCTCCTTTAATCTCTCAAACCTTCTTGAAAGCTGTAAAATATTAGAACTAGGAAGATCTCCTCATCACACTATTTTAATCCCACTATCAGAATAAACAAAGGTCTTCTTTAAGGGTAAGATCCAGATCTTAGGCATTTTTGTATTTCTTATCACACAGAGAACAGGTACTCATTGTCTTCAGGAAGAACATCCAAATTCTTTGTATTTTAAAGACAACTATTAATATAGAAAATGTTAAAATTGTTAAAGTATCAATGAACCTAATACAATTGCATTTTATTAATCATAAGATCTATATAGATTTGAAACAAATTGTGCATACATATGGGAGGTATATATAGCCTGTCCATCCCACACTTTATATCCACAAAGCTATTATTTTAGTTCCATATTATCCCCGGGAAATTTCTCCAACACGAATTGGGACTAAGGATTTAACAACTTCATTCTTTAGTCTGTATAACTTTAAGGGAATTTAGTAAGGGGATTGCATTGAGGGGCTTTTGAGACTATAAGAAAGGGTGTGCACAAATAATAGCAATAATTAAAGAAGACATTCTTGAATGTCATTTTATAATTTGATTTAATCCTCACGTTTACTCTAAGTATTTTATACTAATACCCACTCTATGAGACAAGCTTTACTGTTCTCAGCTGTCTTTTACTGAAGACATAAATAAATCTTAGAGATGTTATTGATTCATGAGCAAGTAGTAAAATCAAGATTTGCCCTTTGGTTCATTAGGCTCTTAAAACTCATGCTTATTTGGATGGGATAAGAGAAAAATGACTCCAAGTTTTAAAAAAAAGTTTTTAAATAAAGATGTGTTCAAAGAAATCCATATCTAAGACAAAACAAAACAAAATAAAACAAAAAAACATAAGAGGAAAAAGAACCAGATAACATTAACAGTTGTCAGAATTTATGTGAAACTCCATTTGTTCGAGGCCTAGCAAAGCACATCATACAGCTAGGCACTTAAATAGAGGTTTGAAGCTTTTCCTATTCATGCTGAAATCATTTTTAGCAGCAAAAATGTAAATGATATCAGTGGTTTTCCAAAAGGAGGTTATGAATCAACAAATTTTAAAAACATAAAGTATAAGGCACTTTGAGGGGCGCCTGGGTGGCTTAGTCGGTTAAGCGTCGACTTTCGCTTAGGTCATGATCTCGCGGTTCGTGGGTTCGAGCCCCGCTGACTGCCAGCTCAGAGCCTGGAGCCTGTTTCAGTCTGTATCTCCCTCTCTCTCTGACCCTCCCCTGCTCACGCTCTCTCTCTCTCCTAGAAATAAATAAAAATGTTAAAAAAAACATAAAGTATAAGGCACTTTGAATAATATTCTGCATATGGGAAGAGTCCTGTTAGTCAAAGAATTTTAAAATTGAAAGGATATGCACACCTTTAGAAACATTTCTGTTTTGCAAATGACGTGGGACAGAATCTCAGAAGAGTCTGTGGTCATGAGAGAATCTTTCATGGAAGAAATGGGTTTTGAATTGAACCTTAGAAAGAAGACGTGCATACGCAAAAGCATGCAGTAAGACTGGAAGAAGCAAGACATGTTTGAAGGACGCTTTGAATACAGCAGCAACATTCTTGAGAGCAACAGAAGAAAATAGAAAGGTGGTTGTGCACTTTTATCCCAGTTGGGATGAAGTCTGCTGTCCAGCAGACATCTTCAGATTTTTCTCTCTCAACTGTCCTTGGTCTAAGACCAAGGAATTTAAGGTAATTTTTGTATTAATACCAGAAAGTTAGCTATACTATAAAAAGTGCAATGGAATATTACTCAGCCATAAAAAAGAATGAAATCTTGCCATTTGCAACAACGTGGATGGAGTTAGCATTATGCCAAGTGAAATAAGTCAGTCAGTGCAAAACAAATATCATATGAGCTCACTTACATGTGGAATTTAAGAAACAAAACAAATGATGAAAGGGGGGAAAAGAGAGAGAGGCAAACCAAGAAACAGATTCTTAACCATGAAGAGCAAAGTAATGGTTACTATGGGGGAGGTGGGTGGGAGGATGGGAGAAACATGTACTGTGGACCAAGGAGTGCACTTGTGATGAGTACGAGGTATTGTATGGAAGTGTTGAATCACTCTATTGTATACTTGAAACTAATATTACAGTGTATCTTAATTAACTGGAATTTAAATTTTTTAAATTAAAAAAAAAAAAAAAGAATTACATAGCTAGCACACACATTTAAAATATTTTTCAGGACAAAAAAAGAGTTATGTTCACCTAGACAGGCAGATACATTAATCAGATCACTTGGATGATTACTGTAATTTCCACATCTTTGAATTTATACAGTGAAAGCTGTATAATGAAAATGTATTTGGAGAATAAAAAAAAAAGTACCTAACCTTTTCCAAAACTGACCACAAATAACTTTTGAATTTTATACTATACTATATTATCTATTCGCCTTTTTGTATCTATAATGCAGATTTTATAGATTTTTCCAAAAGGAAAAACAAATAGCTTTTTTCTAATAGCACATTGTATTTTGATATCAGTATCAAGCAACTCTTTTTTTAGCTTATGGTTTTGTGAAACAGTTGCTTGCAGAATATTTTCTTTTTGGCTTCCCTTGTGACAATACTTAGAAACTGTGGTTAGTTCAGGAGAGCTTGAGGTAATCACAGCTTTCTGGTGACAAACTGAGAGGTAACACTGCACCCGGCAGATGTCAAAACATGAGACTAGAAGTCAGGAACCACAGAGGCACAACTCTTGCCTCTGTTTTCTCTGTTAACAGGGCTACGTGGGTATGCTTTGGGTGGTGTGGACTAGGGCGGAGGTAGATTTTGCTTATGAAAACAAAACAACCATAAAACTATTTTTCTTTGTGGAGAGAAAGTTTTATTTTAGGTTTCTGCTTATCTTGGCACAGGAAGCCAGGCCAGGTTTACCAGGGAATCGTTCACAACACTGGCATTATGTGCCCACCTGATCTCACAAACCACATCTCAGAAGCCTCAATGGGCACTCTTAATCACCAGTGTGTGTAATCAGCAGCATGTTCAGGGGACATATGGCCCCATACCTCATATTCTTTTCTTCTATTGACACCTATTGGCTTAGGCCTTTGAAATGTTCTCAGTCCCCAGCCCAAAGATCAGACTCCTATCTGTGACAATGTCGAAGTACGTTTTTGAATTGGAGAATCATGCACTTCTGCCCTTTCCTGCTTTTTTTCCTCAGCATAAAAAATTTAAAAGAGTCACCCTGTGAGGCATTCAACATTGTTGCTGTCAAAATAAATGTTGTATAATTCCTTTCCAGGATTATATATTGAACTGACATTTCACTCTTTTCCTTCCTTTTTCAGAAATGATAAAAGAGTGTGACATGGGGACTCAGATAATACATGATACCATGAAATATACATTTATGGATCTCTCCTATTAAGTGCTGACAGGCTGAATGCACAAATGGACGATGGCCAGCCTGCATGACAACAGAACTCTGACCCACAAGCTGTGCGGCAACGAGTCCAGAAGAGTTAGGACTTGGTCAAGAACTACCAACTTTCTTCAGTTTTGCTGCTCCTTCCAACTCAGAACCACACAGAGAAAGTCAAATACGCTTCCCTCATCAATTAGGTTAGATACCCTTTTTCTAGTTAGTGGGCCATCAGCTTCCTCAGGACAACAACCTTCAATTAAGGCCTGTTTGAAATCTTCCCTTTCTTCATTATAAACTTCTCCTACTCCCTAGCCTGCCTTGGAGTCTACACCAAATTCAAATGATGGTATCTGACTCCTTTAGTATAGCAAACTCTGTATTTTCTTATTTGGATTGTTTTTGCTTATGTCCACGATATTCTCCTCTCAAGGCCCCGATCATCCCAACATATGGTTGAACAACCTTAAAGGTACCTTAAAACATACATCGGTTTTGAAAGTAAGCTTCAGACACCATCACACATGATCCTTGTCCATCCAGTCTAGAAATAATCAGACAAAAGGTCGGGAGAGAAAGAGTGTTCAAGATGTATTTTTATCACTCTGACCTATGCTATTGAGTTCTACTTAAGTTTTAATGTCAGATGTTTATTTGGGGTTACACCCAAAAAACCCATTAACACAAAATGAAACAATAGCAACAAAATAAAACTTAAAAATCTATCCTTTAGAAATCAAAGTCACTATGTGTGTCAGGTACTGTGACAATGGCAGTGTACGGCTTCTTCTTGAATATCTGTAATTATGTATTGCCGGAATTTCAACTAGACTACAATAAAAGTATGCTTTGCTAAAGGTTTGCTTACTCTTTTCCTCATGCTATTCTCTAATGTGGCTTCTTTTTTCCATTGGTCTTGCCTTATTTATAAAATTCTAGCATCCACAATATAACTCTCAAATGTTATTAACAGATAATTCTCATCCTTCTCAGCAGGAATTGTACTCAATGAACTTTTTATGTAGCTCAATTTTGTGTTCTGGCACTCACGATCTCTTCCTGTGTCCCTTAACCTACCCCGTCTTCATATTTTCTCCACTTTCTATTTGAAAACCTGCTCTTGAAAGATCTGATAACTCAGCGACATCGAGGTTGATTAGGGTAGACCTCAATATGTTGTTATATTTGGCAGGAAACAAAATATCTTTAAGGCTTTTGTCTTTGTGTTTAGTAAACACTTGATAAATATATTTTGAGTGTGCATATGAATGAATATAAAAACTTATACAAATATCTAATTATTGGACTTTCACATTTCCATGGAATAGAAAGAAAAGAGTTACCAGCAACCCATATATAATGTTATGTAATCTTCAAATTTGTTCAGAAATAAAATCAGATAAATTCTTATCAGAAGACTCTTCTGTGACTCAGGACATTTTATTTATTAGTGGATTTGTAAATATTAGAATTATTTCTCAATTGTTAGATGATTATGTGTATAGCGAGTATTGATTAGTTATATTAAAGGAAAAAACAAATAGCTAAAATAAAGTGCAAATTTTTAGATTTGTAAGATTAAAAATATATATGTTAGGCTTTCAGATGCTTGCTAATATGTTTTAATTTTTTAATATTGAAGATTTTTAATGTTTATTTTTGAGAGAGAGACAGAATGTGAGCAGGGGAGGGACAGAGAGAGAGAGGGAGAAACAGAATCTGAAGCAGGCTCCAGTCTCTGAGCTCTCAGCACAGAGCCCAACACAGGGCTCAGACTCACAAGCCATGGGATCATGACCTGATCTGAGCTAAAGTCAGACACTTAACTGACTAAGCCACCCAGGTGCCCCTAAATTTTTTTTCTAAATTTATTTATTTTGAGAGACAGAGAGAGTGAGTGTTGGGGACAGGGAGAGTCAAAGAGAGGGGGAGGGAGAGAATCCCAAGCAGGCTTCATGTTGCTTGCCAACTCAGAGCTCACTGTCATGAACTGTGAGATCCTGACCTGAGCCAGATCAGGAATCGATGTTTAACCTACTGAGCAACACAGATGCCCTGCTGGTATATTTTTAAATGGAATTAAAAATCTATCAAGCTTAGAAATCCAAATTTTTGAAAAATTTTAATTTTTTTCATGCTTTTAAGATTTTTATTATCTAGGTCTACCCTGACCTTGCCTTAACCATCTATTATCTCTTTCAGCAATGCACTCTGCCACCTCTGAGATGAGCATAAAGAATCAAGGTATAAGACAGACGCAAGCTCACTCTCTCTCCTTGCCAGTTTGGGGAAGTGACTGTATTAGCTTGAGAGCATCTTATATTTATTTATTTATTTTTAAATATTTTTATTTATTTCTAGGAGAGAGAGAGAGAGTGTGTGTGTGTGTGTGTGTGTGAGCAGGAGAGGGGCAGAGAGAGAGGGAGATACAGACTCTGAAACAGGCTCCAGACTCTGAGCTGGCAGTCAGCACAGAGCCCGACGTGGGGTTCGAACCCACGAACCGCGAGATCATGATCTAAGCGAAATTCGGACGCTTAACCGACTAAGCCACCCAGGCGCCCCTAGAGCACCTTATATTTATTAAAGTACTGCATGAAACAGGCTAATTGACTCTTGGTAAGGAATTGAAAACTTTTTTTTTTCAGTAGTAATACACTCAGGATTTGTAAGATTATACAACTTCAAACTTGGAAACATTTTGAGATAATCTAACAGAATTTTCATTTCATGGTAAAGGAAATAAAGGGTGATTGAGAATTGAATGGACACTGAAAACTATCTGAGAGATAAAACATGGAGGAAGCCATGGGTGAATATGTCTAATCAACACCTGCTTAACCTATTGGAAAATTTCCCAGCGGCACCAGTTTCGGAAATTTGGCATCTTTGTTTTACTGCTAAGTAGATGCAAGGATTCTCATTCATCATTTCTTTTAATTATGTCTACATTTGACCCAATAATATAAAACATGTTCATTTTGCCTTTGTGTTGTGACACAAAGGTTTTGATGGTCAATAAAATATGGGGAGATTTGAAATGTTTTGCAAACAGGCACCCAGCATATAGAGGACTTGCTTAGAAATAATGCTAACCAAAATATATTAGCATTGACACATTTTATTTTTTTACTGAGATGTAATTGACATAACATTATATTAGTTTCAGGTGTATAACCTAATAATTCAATGTGCATATATATTGTTAAATTATTACAATAAAACTAGTTAATGCATCACCGTACATAGTCACCAAAATTTTTGTCTTGTGATAAGAACTTTGAAGATTTACTCTCTTAGCAACTTTGAAATATGCACTACAGTATTAGTATAGTCACCATGCTGTGTATTACATCCCCAAGACTTATTTATTTTATAACCAGTTTGTATCTTTTGACCTCATTTACCTATTCTGCCCACCCCACAGTCTCTAGCAACCACTAATCTGTTGTTCGTATCCATGAGCTCAACTTGCTGTTTGTTTGGTTTTGAGATTGTTTTTAGATTTCATATAT
Source organism: Proteles cristata cristata (assembly GCA_017311185.1). NCBI lineage: Eukaryota > Metazoa > Chordata > Mammalia > Carnivora > Hyaenidae > Proteles > Proteles cristata. Next base: position 959,136 of record JAESUZ010004150.1, on the reverse strand, counting down.
AAGTGAGATCATACAGCATTTTTCTCCAACTGAGTAACTTCACTTAGCATAAGGCTCTCAGGGCCCATCTCTGTTACAAATGTCAAGATTTCTTTCATTTTTTTTTTTTGGTAGCTAAATAATATTCCATTTTTAAATACTCTTTATCCATCCAATGATAAAAACTGTTCCCATATCTTGGCTATTAATACTGCTGAAATGGACATGGGAGGGCCAATATCTCTTCTGGATCTTGTTTTCATTTCCTCTGGATACAGATCCACAAATGGGTTTGATGGATCATGTGGTAGTTCTATTTTAAATTTTTTGAGAAATCTCACTCTTATATTCTGTAATGTCTGTCCCAATTTACATTCTCACCAGTAGTGTACAAGGGTTCCTTTTTCTCTACAGCCTCACCAGCATTTGTTATTGTCTGTCTTTTTGATAATAGCTCTTTTAACAGGTTTGAGGTAATATCTCACAGGGGTTTTGATTTTCATCTCCCAGATGATTATTGATGTCAAGCACTATCACTTTGGAAAAATGTCTATTGAGGTCCTCTGCCTATCTTTCTTTCATCAGCTTTGTTTATATTGACATTTTTTTGGTATACTGAGACAAAGCAGTAATCTCTCTTAACCTCCTTTTCAATGTAAAAGGGAGATGGATGTAGTGAAAATGTCCTATAAACATCAGAGAGGGAAGAAAAGCGAGCTTCTGAGAGTAATAACTAGGCCAATTTAGGTCCAATGCCTAGAGTTTACAAGGCAGAGCATTCGAAGCTGTTTACTAAATAAAATGGGTGATAAAAAATAGTATTTTCATAATAAAAACATTTTGAGCTCCTTCAAAATGCGTGCTATGGAAATTTTGAGTCGTGTTAGCCTTCCTGTGATGATTGAATAGTAACATTGTCTCTCCTGTTGCTATGTCTCCTGAAGAAGTCTAACATTCTCCCAAAGAAATAATATCAAAGAAAATTTGTTAAGGATATAGATAAAATAAAGAAAGAGAAAAAGTGGAAAGAGATCATTTAAAAATAAGTAAATAAACTCTTTAATCATTAGTACACTAGAATTAGACCCATTCCCAAAGGGAGGAGGAGAGTTAGTTACAGAGTAGGATAGTAGAGGTACGTTCTTTCTTGAGAAGACAAGACAGAACACATGTTGAAAATCTGTCTCCCAAATATTTATCTTAATTAATGTGCTAAATATTCCTGTGCCATAAAATTAATATGCTATATATTGTGGAATTCTCCAAAATACCAAACGCAAATACACTAACTTGCTAAGAGGAGAAGATAAGTAAACTGAACTTGGACTCGGGAATCATATTCAGAAAAGAGAAGAGAAAGAAATTAATAGAAACGCACTGGCAATCACCAGAATATGCTGCTCAAAACTTATCTCTTTTCAGTCCAGATAAATGGAATACTTTGCTGGCTACCTAAAAGGAAAAAAAAAAAAATCAACTTCTATGGTTTCTTTTATACTTTTGTGTACAGAATGAACTTTTAAAAACATTCTTATTCATCTACGAAGTAGCTATTTTTCACTTCTTTTCCCACTGCAGTCTTAATGCATCCACCTTGGGGGAAAAAAAAGTGTTCCAATGTGCTTGAATACATCTAAGAATTCTAATTTTTTAGGGCTTGCTGTCCAGGACTGAGGGATATGGAACAAAAGATTGAGACGGTATTGCCCTGATTTTCAGTTCTTTAGGTGTATAGGATGATCTGAATGGATCAAAGGGCCCCTGTGGTAACCATGATGGAGACAGAATACATTATGTGAAATCCATCACTCACAAGCCAAGTGTCCGCTGTGAACATTGCCTACTCTAGATGCCAAATGATCCAACCAGCCTTGGGAGGTGCTATCATTTTTGATTTTATAAGACTGATTAAATAAGTTTAGAAAATCCAGGTTAACATGCTGGCTACACGTGCTTCAGACTTTCACAAAGACTATCCCCTCTTAAGAAAGTGTTTTCACCCTTCTCTAGCAAAAGAGGATGATACTACAAAGGTATTTTGACCTATTGAACTGCAAAATTATTAAGATCCTTATATCTGAAATTTCTCATCATTGTAAAAAAAGTATTTGGAAAGAAATTCACAGTCAAAAATACTTTAAATGACTTTACAGGTAGGGATAAAAAAGAAAAAAATGCTTATCTAGATATGTGTGACCTCATTACATAATTAAATGTATGAATTCATATGAAGGAGTTCAGGAAGAGATAATAGTAGATTATAGAAATATTTGATTCAAATTCTGTAATAGAAATATTGAATAAAAGAACATTTAGTTTACTGTTAAATATTCTGTGCAAAGAAAGAGAATAGCATGTACAAGAGCGTAATAGAGAATAAGTTCATGCTATGGTTAGAAAGCTATGAATTATTTGATGTAGAGAATAGGCTGCAGGAAGAGCTCCCCCTAAGAATAAAAGCAAGGTTGTTCCCATACAGGAGAACCTTGCAGAACCATTACAGATGATAACACAAGTGGATTTGGTCTTGGACAGAGGGGGAAAAAAAAGGAAAGTCTTTGAAGAGAGAGGCACTATGACTTATATGAATCTTAGAAAAAGCATTCTAGTGATAGAATAGATTAGAAGAAATGAAACTGAAAGAGGGAGGTTAGTTGAAAAATGTTTGCAATAACTATGTATATTGGTTACAAGATCTTGAGCTAAGAGAGTAGTAAAGAGATATAGGAAAGGTGATGCATAGAAGAGATAACATGCAATCCACAGGACTTTCTGATTAATTGGTTGCCAGAGGTAAAAGGAAAGTGAGAAAACTAGAATGATTCTAATGTCTTACTTGAGGAACTGAGTGGGTGGTCTTGCCTGAGAGAGAGGTTGATTTTCATTATGAAAACATAAAATTCACAGTTCCTGGACTGTAGAGATAACCAGTAGATAGTCAGAGATAGGAACTAAGGGGAAAAAAGTCTGTGGTGGAGATCTAGAGTTAATAACCATGAACATATCTGTAGTTGGGAACCTCAATGGGAATGAATGAAGTTATCCAACTTTACATCCAGGATGTAAAGTGAAAAGAGTAGAAAGAAGACATAATGAAGGGAAATTGGATAAGTAATGGGACAATGCTACACATAGGTCAAATAAGATAAAGTTAATATGTTCCCATGGGTTTCAAGAGGTAGCAGTTGGCAGGGACAGTTTCACCAGAGATAGCAGAGGGCTGAAGTGTGAAGTGAGGAAATTGATACAGTGAATGGAAACTTCTCTACCAAAAATGACATACAGTGTCATATGAAATCAGGGAGCTGGAAGCATGTCTCTGGAGGCAGCTTGCTTATGCTTGTACCTCAGCTCTGCTCTAGTTGGTGCTGTAACTCTGGACAATTTATGTAGCTGTCCTGCACCTCAGCTTCTTCATTTGTGAAAATTATCATAAGTACCTAATTAAGATAACTAAATGCCCTGATATACATAGAACACTTAAACACTTGGTTTATTGTAACTACTCCGTGAGCATTAGAGATGCTATGGTTATTAAGTAACTAGGCTGAGAAGTATGGAGGAGTTTAAGGTGATAGAAGGAATATTTGGACCCTAGTTGTTATCCAGATTTGTGTGTGTGTGTGTGTGTGTGTGTTGTTGTTGCTGTTGCTTAAATTGGGAGGGACTTGATGTGAGAAAAAATATTCAGGTGGAGGTGGAAAATGGTATAATTAATAAGAAAATTTAAGTTGGAGGAAGGGGATGGGATATGAGCTGAGTTGAAATGATTATGTTGAAAAAAATAGAATATCTTTGCACTGAGATGGGGAGGAAGGAGAGATGGGTGAAAAGAAAGAAATATGTTCAAATATACAGGAAACTAAATATCCTCTCACATGGCAGCCTCCATTGTCTATAGCATGTCACAAGTAAAACCAAGACAGAGCAGGTATCATAAATGTTGGAGATCAAAATTACCAGAGTATCTTTTGCCAGTTGAAAAGAGTGGCTTAGCTAAGAGCCTTGGTCTTTTTTCCTCAGTCTGAGAAAAAGAAGAGCATGTGAGGGAGAAAACTCATTTGTATAATCATTAGGGCAACTTCACATATCAAATGCACTGACCCATATACATGTGACAGCTATTTTCTAGTTGAAAAAGCCTCTCCTTAAATTCTTGTCTGCTTTCATTTTCAGAAATTTTATGTGTGTTCTCTGGGCTTTATTTAATCATCTCTATTAGGTCTCCTCCAAAAGTGTCAAGTTTTTCCCCCTGCAATCTTTAAATCTTGTTTTTATTTTCCTCATAGATATGTAATATTTATGTTTTTGGAGGTGGTGGGGGGTTGCTTCTTTGCTTATACCAATTTTTCTCTAGTCAGTGAGTAGATATGTTACAGCTATGTTTGAAGGAGCTTCTGTTCTCTGTATTAGTCTGTACACTTTGCTCTCTTCAAGACAAGCATAAGGTTTTTAGTCTGAGCTTACCTACACCTAGATGCTGTTTCTAGAAAAAGAGGAAGCTTGAGGCAGTACAAAAGAGATTCTCATTTTATCTGACATACTAACAACACACAGAAATTACTCTGGATATCTTGCCTAGTTGTACTATACATTGAAAACTCAGTATTAGTCTTTGAATCAGAACATTACTTTTTGTCTGCTGATATACCTTGATAAGCTATTACTATCTGAAGGCCAGAATAGCCTTACTAGGTGAAGACCTGTGCCTTCCTAGGCAAAATACCACTTTTTAACAACATATTTTGATGGTGACCTCACACAAGCAACTAAGGAAGATGTAAAAGAGATATAAGATTATAACTTTTGTTTGCATATAATAAAGGGAAAAGAGACAATAAAAATTAGCTCATCTATACCAAAACATATACAAAAGACATTTTAGAGGCTATGTAAACAAGTTCTTATAGTATCCCCAAGGCACTAGTTAGAATTATTTCCTAATGATGTGAAGTTTGAATAAGGTAACAACTGAAGAAAAGTACAAATTGATGACAGAGTAAGTGACAAAAAAAACAAACAAAGAAGCAAGAATAATGAGCAAAAGAGATTAGCTTTACTTGATGTTATAGCAGGTGATATGATGACTCCAGAAAATAAAGTAAGGGGAGTAGTTAAGCGTGTTGATACCAGATAAGACTGGACACTGAGAATATGTTGATATTGTCTAACGCACATAAAGGAGTGACCCAAATAGAATTTGAGCAAAATGATTCTCACCTTAAGAATAGAATACACTGAAAAATGATAAAATGATAAGTCAGAAGTTAAGAAAGTGAAACATTAGGTGGTAGATATCAAATGTTTGTCACAATTTTTAGAAATGAACTTGGAAACAGACATAAAAACACGGAGAGCATTATATTTGTTATTTGTTGAAGAAGGACCCACAAGACTGAATGGTGAAGCATATATGGTGACAAAAGTCAGAGGAATTCATTCAATAATTTCTTCCTTCTATCATTCAATCACTTATTTCCCCATTTCTCCAATCCTTAATTAACTAAGAAATTTTAGATTACTACAAAGAGAGAAGGATTAGAATAAGATGACAAAGACTGAGTAATGACTCCTGACTACTTACAAATTTCTTTAAAATAGTTTAATCTGAAGCTTGGTTTCTTCATCTTTACTGTACAAAAGGTAAACATGTGTCCACCTGTAAGGATCAAATTAAATATTTGTAATGATTCACCTATAATTAAAATGCAGTCATTCAGCATATGTAAATTCCAGTTCTGTGTAAACATAAGATTTGTGAAAATATTTTGAAGAGCATAGACTTCCCCAAAAATTGGTGTATATTATTCGTGTTATTTCATTCCATACTCTGGGCACAGCATTACGGTAAGTGCTGAAGGAAAAGTAAAAGTGGGATAAAATGTGTTCCCTGTTCTCAAAGGAGCCAGGACAAATGTACATAAAATAAGTAACAGTGCATATTGGTATCCAATTAAGGGCAGCAAAGAGGCATAAAGGCAATTGATGCTTAAAATTTTTAGGTGTGAGGTCATGGAAAGGGCATACGTAGGGGTCAGGACTTGAGTTAGGGATCAAGGTACAGATAGAATTTAATTAGGTAGATACATTGTAAGGTATGATGATCTTCAAGATATTTCTTAAGTGCCTTCAGGTATGGGGCTTGTTTAACTTTTTTTTTTTTTTAATTTTGTTTTCAAGACTAACCAAACAATGCCTATTTATATCATCCTGGAAAGTCTAACCCTAACTATCATTACACAGGACTCAGACTGAGTATATCTGCAGTTGGTCAAAGGCTTAAATCAGAAGAGAAAAAAAGGGCTGCTGGTCACCCAAATTAAAGTCATTAACTGATACCATCTAATTCTTGTCCTGACAGAAGCATAAAGAAGAAAGAGCCTTTGTTAGAAATAGAATGCTGAATTCCAGTAGAAATGTCACAATGAGTTTTTCCAGCATGAGGCAAAGTGCACTTTAGATCATAAAACATTAGTAGAGACATGGTGTCATCATATAAGTTTTACTGTAAGAAAATTAGTGTTCAACTTTTAATTAAGAACGATTTCAAAAACGCTTAGTGACTCAGTTCAAACAAGTTCACTACTTACATGAATAGCATCGTTATCCAATGTACTGTTTTGAAATTATGTAAGAAGTCATCACGGAGCTCAGTCTTAACTACGTTGCTGAGCAACAACTTCCCTTGTCGTTCATCTGACAAGTTAGCAGGAAAACTTTGCTTAAGATTGAATGTCACTGTTTTTCATTTAAAAAGAAATTGGGAGACCAGTAAATTGTGCTCTGTTCTCTACTGAGTTATTGTTACAGTATGTAGCTGGCTATTTTCTCTCTGTTGATACTACAAGAAGACCATTTCTTCTTATGAAATCATGAACAGAATTTAATATTTTGAAGTAACAGTATGCTTTGTTTGTTTAAAATGCAGAAAAATTTTCTTCTAAAATAAATCTGTTGTTCAAGGATTCAGTGAATGACAAAGTTCTTCTTAGCCAATAATAAGCATGGAAATTTATTAGGTACTTACAACATGTTGCATGCTTTATTAGGCATACATTAGGCCAGAGAGCTATACGTTATTCATCTTAACTCTTCCACTCATAACTCTTGATCTGCTTACTGCTTTATTTTATCCATAATACTTTTTTTAACCAACTAATATAGCATATGTTTATTTGTTAAATTATATGGCTGTCCACTCCCTCTAGAACTACCCTTTCCCAGAGGGAACCACTAGCCACATGAGGCAATTTAATTTTTTCCACATAGTCTTCAAATAATAAAAGCAATTAGGTACATCATATAGCACAATATTAGCTGAATACATGCATGTTAGGTAAACATTAGTTGCATCATATGATCATGATTAATTAATCAGGGTTACGGTTTCAGTACCTGGGTATGCCAGTTAGCTTTGTAATTCATAACAGTTATAAAGTATATTCTTTTTAAAAAATTATTTAAATCCACGTTAGTTAACATATAGTATAATAATGGTTTCAGGAGTAGAATTAAGTTATTTGTCCCTTACATATAACAGCCAGTGCTCATCCCAACAAGTGCCTTTCTTAATGTTCATCACCCATTTAGCCCATCCTCCAACCCAACACTCCTCCAGCAACCCTCAGTGTGTTCTCTGTATTTAAGAATCTCTTATGGTTTGCTTCCTTCTCTGTTTTTATATTACTTTTCATTCCCTTACCTCATGTTCATCTATTGTGTTTCTGAAATTTCACATACAAGTGGAATCTTACAGTGTCTTTTTCTGACTGACTTATTTTGCTTAGCATAATACATTCTAGTTCCATCCTCACTGTTGCAAATGGCAAGATTTCATACTTTTTGAACACCAAGTAATATTCTGTTGTATATACATCCCACATCTTCTTTATCCATTTGTCAGTCAATGGACATTTGGATTCTTTTCATTGTTTGGCTATTGTTCATAGTGCTGCTATAAACATTGGAGTACATGTGACCCTTTGAGTTAACGTTGTTATAAAGTATATTCTTTTTTTTTTAAATATTTTATTTATTTCTGAGAGAGGGAAAGAGAGAGAGAGAGAAGATGTGAGTAGGGGAGGGTCAGAGAGAGAGTGGGAGATACAGAATCTGAAACAAGCTCCAGGCTCTGAGCGAGCTGTCAGCACAGAGCCCGACGTGGGGCTCAAACCCACAAACCATGAGATCATGACCTGAGCCAAAGTCAGCCACCCAACCGACTGAGCCACCCAAGCGCCCCACAAAGTATATTTAGACCTGTAGAATAAAAGTTGTGCCATTGACACAAAAACACAAAGAACATCAGCCAAACAATTTCATGAGGCAACACTGATCTCATTTTACTACATAAAAACTTCTAAAATTAATATTATTTCCAGCATTGTAAGAAGAATCTATTCATTATATTCATAATAATAATATCATGATGTATTAAGATGGGTGGTTCTATTTTCTGCATAAATTTTCTTATATGCTGTCTTATTTGGGGGGTGATTTGACTTTAGTGAGAAACCCGTGAAGTGGTAACAATGATGTGGCTCCAAAAGAACTCTGCAAATATTGCCTCATTTGTTTCTAAACAAGTAACAGATATTAGGAGTTTTAATTTGTTCTAATTAAGCCTCAAGACCCACATATTTAATAGTTAAGCCATTTCTACTGTTCTTTTCAAACTTTATTTTCAACTTTATTTATACATGTTTTTTTGAAAGGAATACAGTGTGTGCTCCTTATATACTAATATTTAGACAAGGAAAAGGGAACAGGGATCACTTGAAACTGGCAAACCCTCTCTGACAGCATATGCTGTTCCTCCTCGTTCCTCCTCAAAAGATCCTTTCATCAGAACTAGCAGCCAAGGGCTATGAACAGTGACTGTCAAACACTCAGATGAGCAGAGAGAGCAAGTGTCATCAAGATCTGGGTCCCAGGAAAAGAAACTAGCCAATCAAAGAACTAATACTGCAGAAAGAGTAGAAGAACAAAAAAAGAAGTTAAATGAAGTCTACCAGATCGCCTAATGAGATTTTGAGTAGATATTAAATTCATAGAAAGAAATAAAGGTAAATAAATTAAAATATTTTAAAGTCTCACTAGTTGTTCAAATAATCTCAAATTGGGATACAGCTAGAGAAAGAAGTAGTTAGCTGGAAATGAACATGAATGTTTTTCTCAGTGCAAGGTGCAAATGTATAGTGTGCCAGTGTCAAACAAAATGTTATAAACATGAAAGGCAGAATCAGAAGTTCCAAAATCCATATGAAAGTACATACAGAATTCAAAACACTGAAGGCAGGGAGTAAATAATAAAATAGAAAAAAATTCTATGCACAGTGGGGATGTAGCTATTTAAATAAAAGTGCTCTTTAAATTATGTGAGCAGAAGTTTTAAAAAGAAAGAGAGAGAAACAAACAAAAGACCCAGCTAGAACTTGCCTACCTAGCCCACACAACTGTGTAAACTAACCCTTTCAATAAATCTCTAACTATGTATCTCCCACAGTTTGTTTCTCTGGTTGAACACTGACTGATACAGATTTTGCTACCAAGAGTAGAGAGAGGAGACAGTGGTAAGCCGAATAATGATACACCTTCCACCAAGATGCTCATGTCCTAATTTCTATACTGATATAGAGAAAACTAAAAGATACTATCAGACTATCTTGTGCACCCTCAAACAAGTAAAATTTAAATCCCAAGTGAAATGCATAGTATCTGAGGAAAAAATAGATTTTTAATTTGAAAGCTTGAAAAAGACAAACTCCACAGATGAGGTAGACAATTATATCAAGGATCCAACTAATAAAAAAAAAAAATAGACCCAGATGGATTCAAGGTAAATTCTAACCTTGAGGCACGGTATTTCAACTGCTAGATAAATTATTTTAGGCCATAGAAAAAAGAGAAAGTTTTCCGATCGTTTTTATGTAGCAAATACACTGTTGACATCTAAACCTAACAAAGATAGCACTAAATTAAAATAAAATTATAGACCAATAAATATCATTTAGGAACACTGAGTCAAAACTCCTAAGTAAAATATTCGCTACTTGACTTCAATATCATATGAAGCAAAACTACACCATGACCAAGTGGAATTTATATCATGAATCTAAGGATAGTTCATTAATGTATACAATCATATTACTAAGAATAAGGAAAACCCCCCACATGATCATTTCTATAGACAATGAGAAACAATTTGACAAACTTAAATAATAAAATCTCTCAAGAAAATAGAATGAATGGTTGTTTCCTCAACTTTGGGATATGTAAATACCTCCAAATCCAAATCCAACATCTTTCCTAAGGTGTCCTATATATCTACCACAACTTAACATTCTATGGGAGGAATTAGCCAAGAGGAATTAGCTAAGAGAAAACACATGAAAGTATAGTAAAACCATACACAGAGTTGTCAGTGACATGATAGTATATCTGGAAACTCCTAGAACATCAATGATAAAATAATAGCATCATATACACAAAATTTGACTTCAGTAAATGAAAACACACTGTTTGCAGACAGGACATCTCAAAATTATCAATAAGTTAAAGTTCTCTAAGTTAGTTTATGAATCTAAGCCTTTCCCAATCAAATATTAATCAGTTTTGTCCTAGAAGTAGACAAATAAATACTAAACTTGACATAGGAAAAATAAAAATGCACAGGTGAGTAGGAACATACTGAAAAAGAAAAGCTATAGAGGAGGAATTATCCCTACCATATATTAAACATACTACAATGGCTCTATCATTAAACAGTATGATACTGGTGCCATAAATAGACCAATCAAACAAAATAGAAAGGCCACAAATAGACTCAATATATAATATAAAATTGGCTCAGACTGTACATATGAAGTTACGATAAATCTCATATTCCTATGAAAAAAGGGAACTTTTAAAAATGATTTTAGGGCAATTGGATAACCATATAAATAGGTCAAATTGATTCACTCTCTAGTGCATACATAAGAATAAATTCCAAATAAATCGGATATAGAAATATTAAAAAAAATTAAAAGAAACTAATCAAGTACTAGAAAAAATAAACCCATGGCTGAATTCCTCTATTAGCAAACATAAGATAGGTTTTCTAGGTGTCCTTTAACATCCATTCATTCATTCATTGAAGAAGAATCCACTCATCGGTCATTGGGCACTTGGGCTCTTTCCATAATTTGTCTATTGTTGACAGTGCTGCTATAAACATTGGGGTGCATGTGCCCCTTTGAATCAGCATTTTTCTATCCTTTGGATAAATACTTAGTAGTGCAATTGCTGGGTTGTACAGCAGTTCTATTTTTAATTTTTTGAGGAACCTCCATACTGTTTTCCAGAGTGGCTGTACCAGTTTGCGTTCCTAACAACAGTGCACAAGGGTTCCCCTTTCTCCACATCCTCATCAACATCTGTTGTCTCCTGAGTTGTTAGTTTTAGGAATTCTGTTTCTTTAAAGTCTATTTATTTTGAGAGTAAGAGAGAGAACACAAGTAAGGGAAGGGCAGAGAGGAGAGACAGAGAGAGAGAAAGAGAGAGAGGAGAGAGAATCCCAAGCAGGCTCTGCACTGTCAATGAGGAGCCCAACATGGGGCTTGAACCCATGAACTGTGAGATCATGACCTGAGCCAAAATCAAGATTTGGATCGTTAACCGACTAAACCACCCAGGGGCCCCAATTTTAGCCATTTTGACAGGTGTGAGGTGGTATCTCATTGTGGTTTTGACTTGTTTTTCCCTGATAATCAGTGGCGTTGAGCATCTTTTCATGTGTGTTAGCCATCTGGATGTCTTCTTTGGAAAAGTGTCTATTAATGTCTTCTGCCCATTTCTTCACTGGATTATATGATTTTTGGGAGTTGAGTTTGATAAGTTCTTTATAGATTTTGGATACTAACCCTTTATCTAATATGTCATTTGCCAATATCTTCTCCCACCTGTCGATTGTCTTTTAGTTTTGTTGATTGTTTCCTTTGCTGTGCAGAAGTTTTGATCTTGGTGAGGTCCCAATAGTTCATTTTTACTTTAACTTCTCTAGCTTCTGGAGATGTAGTAAGAAGTTGCTGTGGCTGAGGTATAAAATTTAGTGATTCAACACTTACATACAACACCTAGTGCACATCAATCTTGTGATGAGGTTCTCATCACCTATTTAAACCATCCCCCCACCTGGCTCCCCTCCAGTAACCTTCAGTTTGTTCTCTGTAGTTAAAAGTCTTGTCTTGGTTTTCCTGTGTTTCCCTCCTATAGGGGCGCCTGGGTGGCTTAGTTGGTTAAGTGTCTGACTTTCACTTAGGTCATGATCTCACGGTTCGTGGGTTCGGGAGCCCCGCGTCGGGCTCTGTGTAGCTGCCAGCTCGGAGCTGGAGCCTGTTTCAGTCTGTGACTCCCTACTCTCTCTGACCTCCTGCTCATGCTGTCTCTCTCTCTCTCTTAGAAATAAATAAAACATTAAAAAAAATTAAAAAAAAAAGAGTCTTGTCTTGGCTTTCCTGTGTTTCCCTCCTATGATCATTTGTTTCATTTTTTTACATTCCACATATGAATGAAATCGTACTGTATCTTTCTTTCTCTGACTTATTTATTTCGTTTAGCGTAATACACTCTAGTTCCATCCATGTCATCACAAATGATATGATTATATATGTATATATAATATATGTTATATATTATATATGTGTGTGTGTGTGTATATATATATATATGTATATAATCTTATTCATCCATTCTATCAGTCAATGGACATTTGGGTTCTTTCCATAATTTGCCTACTGTATATAATGCTGCTCTAAAATCAGGGTGCATATATCCCTTCAAATTAGTATTGTTGTATTCTTTGGAGCACTTAGGCCTTTTTATTTTTATTTTTATTTATTTATTTTTTATTTTTATTTAATTCTAGGAGAGAGAGAGACAGCGTGAGCAGGGGAGGGTCAGAGAGAGAGGGAGTCACATACTGAAACAGGCTCCAGGCCTTTTTAATATTACCCCAGATATCCAATTGTCTTGGTCCATTTGGGCTGCTAATATCATTAACTAGGTGGCTAATAAACAACAGAAACTTATTTGTTACAGTTCTGGAGGCTGAGAAGTTCATGATCAAGTTGCTAATGGATTCTGTGTATTGTGTTCACAGATCTTTCTGGTTCACAGATCTCATCTTTTTGCTGTATTCTCCTGTGGCAGAAAAAAGTGAGGGAGATCTCTGGGGCCTTTTTTATAAGGGTATGAATTCTATTCCTGAGGGCTCCACCCTTGCCACATAATCACCTCCCTGAGGCCCCATCTCCAAGTACCATCATACTGAAGACTGGGTTTCAACATCTGAATCTGGGTAAGGCAGGGAGCACAAATATTGTGTATGGCACTAATCAAATACTACGCTGCCAGCAAGTTTACTATAGTTTGGGTAATTTAGTGATAATTTATATTGTGAACTTTTTTTAAAAAGTCTGAAAATAGTAAGTAATACATATTGTTGAAATATGAGAAATTATCAGGAATTTCACATAATATATTTTGAGAAGGACTATCAGAGAGGAAGAAATCTTTGATTACTAGATTTGTATAAAATATCGGCCCTTGCGTGAAGGGTATGTGGACAGTAGGAGAGGAGATTGTGAAAGACAAAATGTCAGATGTGTTCTGTTTTTGTTTTTGTTTTCTTTTCAGATTTGTTTCTTTTGATTATCTTTCATTTCCAGAGTGCTAAAATGTCTGTCCTCTTAGCAAATACATCACAACATGCCACTGTGCTTTTGTGCATACTATTTGTATTGTCAGAAATGCCATTTCTCTACTTTTTTAGTTGAAAACTCCTATTGATTTTTTTTAAGACAGCTCATGCTGTGGGACGCTTTCAGTCAAGGCACTACTATTTTTTCCATGATGCTCTTTGGTGTCTCCACACTTAGGATGTTTCAATGTCCCAGTTTTCTGCTCAATCACAAACCTTGAGACACCAGAATCTATGCTGTATTTATGTTTCAATCTCTAGCACCAAATGATGCCTGGAAAGTAGTCAATCTATAAAGAAGAAAAGTAATTATATTACTTGGGAATTAGTTTAATGACTCATATCTAGAAGCTATAAAACCTTGCTGCTATCTTGCCATGCCATTGGGACTTCTGTAGTCACCCAGGGAAGTCTAGCTAAGTGTCTGCCTTGTATTTTCTAAGAAATGAGTCAGAATAGGCTTCTAGCCTTAAAAATATCAGTGTCTGCTTTGTGAGACCTAGCTTACTCCATTACTGCAGGCCCCTGTCATGTTTTTGAAACTCTCAAAAATAAAATTCAAAAAGTTATATTAAATATACTCTTTGTATTTCTCTACCTACCTAATTAACCAGTTCATCTCTGAAGACAGGGCATGTCCTTGCAAGGAGTCTGTTATATCTGAAAGGCTGTTACAACATTCATGTTTTACAGTCTTCTCTTTTAAACTGGGAACCATAAGCTTGAACTGTAAGCAACTGAATAGCTTTCTAGTCTACCATTTTTAAAGCCATGAATCTATAATAAATGCTTTTCTGAGAAATAATTTATTACTGTAGAAATATTCTGGAAATAATATAAATGTTCAACTATAGAAAATTAAAGCATGCCATTTAAAAGAAAACTTTCCACTCATTTAAAAGTAAGGTTATTACATTAACAACTCAAGTAACAACAGATGCTGGAGAGGATTCAGAGAAAGAGGCTCCCTTTTGCACTGCTGGTGGGAATACAAACTGGGGCAGCCACTCTGGAAAACAATATAGAGATTTCTCAAAAAAATTAAAAATAGAACTACCATACGACCCAGTAATTGTACTACTAGGTATTTATCCGAGGGATACAGGTGTGCCGTTTTGAAGGGACACATGCATCCCAATGTTTACAGCAGCACTATATCAACAATAGCCACAGTATGGAAAGACCCCAAATGTCCATCAAAGATGTGATATATATCCTCACAACAAACCTGAAATAGGCACTTTATATTTCCTCTTATACAGAAAAGGAAGTTGAGGCATGGAAAGATTAAGAAAATGGCTTAAATTGCTTAGAGTTGGAATTTAAAGCAAGAAAATCTGTTCCAGAGTGGGAACTGAGAGTGCCAATGGAAAGAGGAACAGAGAGAGAGAGAGAGAGAGAGAGAGAGAGAGAGAGAATCCCAAGCAGGCTCCACACTCAGTACAAGGCCTGAACCCCAAACTCTGGGGTCAGGACCTGAGCCAATGAAGAGTGGGATGCTCAACTGACTGAGCCACCTAGGTGCCCCTTCAGAACCTGAACTGTTAACCACAGTCTATACTGTATCAGTTTTAACTAAAAGGATGATAGTTCGTGAAGTCATTCAAGGAACTTAGGCAATGGACCAAGGACAAACCTTTGGGGAAATATTACTAAAACAGAGGCAGAAAATGTGTAACTCACAAAATAATCAACAGCAACAACTGTTATAGAAATAAAAATAAACCTAGATGTGTGAAGCCAATGAATCAAGGCCAAAAAGGGTATTTTCTAGAAGAGAAGAATTAACCTGCCCTATGCTGCTGAAAGGTTAAGATAGGAAAAAAATTGCCCATTGATTATTTTCCATTGGGAGGGTTTGTTCTTTTTTTTTTCATTTTTTGTTGGAGGGACGATGAGGGAAGTTAGGAAGTTCTAGTTTGAGGAATAAATGAGAGAAGACGATCTGAAAAATTAAATAAAATTCAATATTTTGCTGAATTAAAATAATAATAGATGATTAGATAGATAGATAGATAATTAGGGACAGATAAAATGATACCTTACAATGAACATGTTCAGAGCCAATTTTCTTCACTTTCTTTTTATTTTATTTTTGTGTTTGGTGAAAACATGTTAAGATTTACCCTCTTAAATTTTTAAGTGAATGATACAGTATTGTAAACAATAGGCACAATGTTGCACAGCAGATATCTAGAACTTATTCAACTTGCATAGCTGAAACTTTGAATAGTCACTCTCCGTTTCCCCATCACCCAATCTCCTGGTAACCACCACTCTATTCTACACTTCTATGCTATGTTTGAAATATCTCAGACAGGTGGAATCATGAAATGTCAGTCCTACTACTACTGAGTTATATTACTTAGCGTAATGTTCCCAAAGTTCATCCATGTTATCTTATACTACAGGATTTTCTTATTTTTTAAAACTGATATCTCCTGCTATATATATGCCACATTTTCTTTATCTATTTATCCATCAGTGGACATTTAACCTGTTTTCACACCTTGTACAGAGACTAGTGCTGCAGTGAACATAGGAACCCTAATATTACTTCAAGATCTGAATTTCAGTTCCATTGGATACATTCCCAGAAGTGAGATTGCTGGGTCATATGGTAGTTCTATTTTTAGTTTTTTCAGGAGCCACTATACTGTTTAATACAGCAGCTGCACTATATTATATTCTCACCAACCATACACAAGGATTCCAATTTCTCCATGTTTTTGTCAACTCTTGCCTCTTGCCTTTTCATAATAGTCATTCTAACAGGTGTGAGATGATATCCCATGTGATTTTGATTTGCATTCCGCTGCTTAGTGACATCAAACAACTTTTCAAATATCTGTTAGCGATTTGTATGTCTTTTTTGGAGAAATATCTATTCCAATCTTCTGTCCACTTGTGAATTGAACTATATTGTTGTTGTATGATAATATGAACTATGTTGCATTGTTATATGATGTTAATGCTACTGAGTTATAGAAGTTCCTTATATATTTTGTAAATTAGCTCCTTATCAGGTACATGGTTTGCAAATATTTTCTCTCATTCCTTAGATTGTCTTTTCACTCTGTTGATCTTTTCTTTTCCTTTGCAGAAGTTTGTTAGTTTGATGTAGTCCCACTTTCCTCTTTTTGCTTTTGTTGGGTATGTTTTTGGTGTCATATTCAAGAAATCATTACCCAAATCAATGTTATGAAGCTTTTCCTTTGTTTTCTACTAGGAGATTTTTAGTTTCAGGTCATGTATACAAGTCTTTAATGCATTTTGAGTTATTTTTATATTTAGTTTAAGATAACAATCCAATTTGGGGGCACCTGGGTGGCTCAGCTGGTTTAAGGTCTGACTTCGGCTCAGGTTATGATCTCACAGTTTCTGAGTTTGAAACCCACATCAGAGTCGCTGCTGTCAGCGTGGAGCCTCATTGGGATCCACTCTCCCCTTCTCTGTCTCTGCCCCTCCTCAGCTGGCACTCTCTATCTCAAAAATAAATAACATTAAAAACAAAAAAGGTAAGAGTCCAATTTCATTCTTGTGCATGTGGATAACCAGTTTTGCCGGCACCATTTGTTGAAGAGATTATCCTTTCACCACATATATTTTGGTGCCCTTGTCGGAAATCACTTGGCCATATATGCACAGCAGTGTTTCTGAGGTTTCTATTCTGTTCTATTGGACTGTATGCCTATCTTTATGCCAGTACCCTACTCTTTTCATTGCAGTGGTTTTTTTAATATATTTTGAAATCAGGACGTGTGACACCTTCAGCGTTGTTCTTCCTCAAAATTGTTCTGGCTATTCGAGGTTGTTTGTGGTTCCATATGAGTTTTAGAGTTATTTTTTTTCTACTTCTGTGAAAAATGCCATTGACATTTTGACATGAATTGCATTGAATCTGTAGATTGCTTTGGATGGTATGGACATGTAAACAGTATTAAGTATTCCAATCTCTGACCAGGGGATGTCTTTCTATTTCTTTGTATCTTCTTTAATCTCTTTCATCAACACTTTGTAGTTCTCAGTGTACCAATCTTTCATCTTCTTAGTTAGCTTTAATCCTAGTATTTTATTCTTTTTGATGCTATTGTAAATGGCATGATTTCCTAATTTCTTTTTAGCACAGTTCATTGTTATGATTGTTAGTTTTCTGTTGTTTGTGATTTTTATGTTGATTTTGTATCCTACAACTTAATTAATTTGAGTTCTAGTATTTTTTGTGACATCCATTACACTATTTTAATAGTGCACACAAAGTTCGCTCCAATATAGCTTTATTTTCTCCACCCTCCTTTCTCAGAGTAGTGCCATACAAATTACATCTGTCTACATTATTAGCCCATGAACATAATTTTATCATTATTGCCTTATGCAGTAAGTACTCTTTTAAGTCAGAGAGGAGATGAGTTAAAAAGAGAGTATACATTTATAGCGTCTTTATATTTAATGTCATAGTTCCATTACTGGTTTCTTTGTGTGGACTCGAGTTACTGGGTGGTGTCCCTTCATTTCAGCCTGAAGGACTCACTTTCACCATTTCTTGTAGGACAGATCTACAGTGAAACTCTAAGGGTTCTGCTTATCTGAGAAATCTTGATTCTTCTTCCTTTTTGACGGATGGTTTTGCTGGATATAGAGTTCTTGAATTGTTGAATGTCGTCTTACTGCCTTCTGATCTCCCTGGTTTCTGATGAGAATTCAACTGTCAATCATCGTGAGAATCCATAGTACATGGTAAATCCTTTTTGTCTTGTTGCTGTAAAGTTCTGTTTTTGTCCTTGGCTTTTGACAATTTGGTGATGTTGATGAAGTCTCTGTTCAGCTAGTTTATTGGTCAGCTCATAATTGTTGACGATTTCCTTAAATTCTTTCAACAAATCAGTTTCTGGCCTTCGCTGGAAAACTCTGTGTGTGTGCGTGCTGGAATATACTGTCAATGCTCGGGTCTTCACTTCCTGCTTCTAGAGGACCTCATGTTTAACCAGAAGCAAGCAATTAAGACTCTTGTAGGTCTTTCCTGGCAACTGCATAGCCCTACTCATGTGTGCAGTCTTCTAGATCTCCTGGAATATTATATTCTTTATAATATTTATAATATTGATTTTATATTGTAATAATATATATTTTATTTATTTATTATTTATCTATTTTAAATGGTCAAAGAAAGTAATGTGGAAAAGAGGATAATTCTATATATACAATAGAATACCACTTGGCAATTAGAAAGAATGAAATCTGGCCATTTGTAGCAAAATTGATGGAACTGGAGGGTATTATGCTAAGTGAAATAAGTCAGTCAGTGGAACACAGATACCATATGTTTTCACTCATACGTGGATCTTGAGAAACTTAACAGAAGACCATGGGGAAGGGGAAGGGGAAAAAAGTTAACAGAGAGGGAGGGATGCAAACCATAAGAGACCTTGAAATACTGAGAACAAACTGAGGGTGGATGGGGGCGGGGGAAGCAGAAAGTGGGGGATGGGCACTGAGAAGGGCATTTGTTGGAATGAGTACTGGGTGTTGTATGGAAACCAACTTGACAATAAGTAATATTAATTTTAAGAAAGAAAAATGAAGGAAATTACTGTGAGAGAAGAAGTCTATCAGCCTGAGCCAGACCAAGAAATGTGATTATAGTAGCATTACGAATGTGATTTTAGGTATATTGGCAATTATTTTATATTCCTTTGACCTTGCCCAGCCCCATCTCTAGAGCCTAAGCCCCCTGAGAAGAAAAGGAGCAGAGTACTCAGAATATATGACACGTGTTAACAAATCCCCATTTGGAGGAATTTAACATTATTATGTTGAATCAATTAATTCAACATTATAGATAATGCTGAAATAAATTTTCTTGTTTACACATAGTGTTCAATCTCTTATTATTTTTCAAAGTTATGTTTCCAGATATGGAATTATTCAGTCAAAGTATATTCATAGTTTTAAAGCTGTTGATAGAAGAAGGCCTAAAGAATAGGACACCAATTGGAAAGAATACCAGTAATAGTGTATGAAATTTTGTTTTCCAGAATTTAATGCCATATTGGAAATTATTATTATTTGTAATCTTTACAAATATAATCAATGAAGCATAGCATCACATTTTAAGCTTCATTTCTCTGATTACTAGGATGGATACATATCTTTTCAAATAATTTATTAGACTATTTGTTTCTTTTTTCCAAACACCCTGGATTTATGTGTTCATCTTGTCCTAGATGTGATGTTCATTCTTTCACTTTATGACCTATTTGTATATAAAACATAATAATAATAATTACCTTTTAATAATTAAAAGATAATTATTATGAAATAATAAATAATAATTTTAAACACTATAATAAGACACAATAAGAAGACATTGTTAAATAGTTTAGTTTAATATTTGTAATGTCTTTTACTCCATTCTAAGGTTACTTTTACTTGTTATTTTTGTTTAAATATATGGTGTCAGAATAGATTATTACAGGAACCCCCCATACAAAAACTAAAATTATCTTTATGCTAGAACATGAAAACTTTTCGCTACTTATGGGAATAGAGAATATTATAATTATTTTTTCTAGGTAATGTTTGCCAAAACACATTGCTCCCCATGTTAACTTAGTTGCAATTTGCATTGAGAATCATGAGCAAAATATGTAAATTCCATGCCTTTGTTTAGATCTGTTTAGAGAGATGATTTGTCTAGAGAGAGGGTTTGTTTACTTTCTAATAGGATTGCCTAGTTGGGAACTTTGCATAATATAATGGGATTAATCCCTGTGAAAGCTGTGAGTGGATTTTTATTATCAGTCACAACCTCTGCTCTTCCACTGTGTGAAATGTCTAAGAAAGGGATTAAGACAATTTCTGTAGTTGCATGAGAAGCAGCTTAGTTATAGGCTGCTGTCTGAATCCACATATGCCCATACACATTCATTCAAATAACACAGACCTACACAGCATACCACACCTTCCTTGAACCTTCAGTCACTCCAAATATGAATAAGAAGTAAGAATCCAGAAAATTAAAATTTTCTGCATTCAAGTAAACAGTGAAAGCAATGTAGGGTATTTAATATTATTTGGATTTTTAATAAATATTAGATTTTTAATAAATAGATATTAACAGAATATGTTAAACACTGACCAGTTGATGTATTTTGGGTTTTGCAATATATAATTCACTGTAATTAAAATGGAATTGAACCCAAAGAGTAAAGACATCTTTATTTAAGACAGAGTCACATGTACATATTCAGGGGGAAAAAGGTTTATTCATATTTGAGCTGTTTTATTGCATCTCTACTCAATCTTTATATTCAGAGACAAAAGGGGTGTATAACTAAGAGTCTATGCCTAAGTTAAGTCTAAAATAACTTGAAAACTATAGAGGAATAAACAAACTCTCCTGTAAAGATTTACAGATTTTTTTGTCTTTGTGTACCAACAGGTCCTGCCACACATATTCAGTACGGCCATCATAGTGCAAAAGTAGCTTGGCCAAAATGTAAATGAATGGATATGGCTGGGTTCAATAATTTTTTTTTTTTTAACAAAAACAGTGAGCCAAGTTTATCCTGGTAACAAGAGAAACAAGTCCATGTGATAGGAAAGCATTTTCTTTTACTTTATCAGCTAACCTTTTTTTTAGCTCCTAGCAGTATATAAAATAATGGTGCATCCACAATGTTGACTTATTTTTCTCAATTTTTAAAATTTAATGAGTAAATTGACAAGTATTAGTTATTTAATTACTCTACTTCTTTTAAATGTCATCGTTACAAAAATCAGAATGTAAACTCTCTTACATTCTAAGATTTATTTGGAGGCTTTCCAATTTGACCCATTAATATAATTCTCTATTCTTATCACAAGAATATTTAAAATATTATAAAATGACATTTTATTATTTTTAGTGTCCTTTAATATCTCTTCCTGATGGAAATTATTATTATTAGTTTTCAAGTTATTTAACATACAGTACAGTGTCTGTTTCAGGAGTAGATCCCAGTGATTCATCTCTTACATAAGACACCCAAAGATGCCCTCCATAATGCCCATCACCCATTTAGCCCATCCCCCATCCCATCACTCCCATCAACCCTCCGTTTGTTCTCTATATTTAAGAGTCTTTTATGGTTTGCCTCCTTCTCTGTTTTTCTTATATTTCCTTTTCTTCCCCTATGTTCACCTGTTAAATTCCTTGATAGAAATTCTTATTTCTTTAAACATTTATTTATTATTGAGGGAGAGAGCACAAATGGAGGAGGAGCAGAGAGAGAGAGAGAGAGAGAGAGAGAGAGAGAGAGAGAGAGAGAGAGAATCTGAAGCAGAGAATCTGAAGCAGGCTCCAGGCTCTGAGCTATCAGCACAGAGACTGATGGGGCTCGAACTTAAAAATCATGAGATCGTGACCTCTGCTAAAGTTAGACACTTAGCTAACTGATCCACCCAGGTGCCCCAGTAGAAATTATTTTTATATTATCAGCAATTTATTCTTTCCAATGAACTTTAAAACACTTAAGTTGCAAAAAAAAAAGTCATTAGAAGTAGGTTTGATATTGCATTAAACCAACCCAATCAGTGAGAAGAGTTCAAATTTTTAGTGGGCAGTCTTTCTAGCCAGGAAATCAAGTGTTTTTCACACTCTGGTTAAAATTTATACTTAATTCAGGGGCGCCTGGGTGGCCTAGTCGGTTAAACGTCCGACTTTCGCTTAGGTCATGATCTCGCGGTTCGTGGGTTCAAGCCCCGCGTCGGGCTCTGTGCTGACTGCCAGCTCAGAGCCTGGAGCCTGTTTCAGAGTCTGTGACTCCCTCTCTCTGACCCTCCCCTGCTCACGCTGTCTCTCTCTCCTAGAAATAAATAAAACATTAAAAAAATTTATACCTAATTCATATATTCTTTTGTGAGTCAATTTCTATATATTTAACTATTTGGGGATTATGAAGAATGGAATATTTTGCATTCCATTATATTTTCTAGCTTGCTTCATTTGCTATATAATACAGCTATTAATTTTGTACCATTTTAAATTGGAATCTTTGTATTGATAATTCTAATTATTTCTTTAATTGGCTTTTTTTAAATTTCTAGAAAGATCATTGCATTACAAGACAACATAATAGTTTTGTCTCTCCTTCCTTTTTCCCTTCCTTCCTTCCTTTTTTCCTTTCTTCCTCCCTTCCCTCCTTCCTTCCCTTCTTTCCTTGCTTATTTTCTTCTTATCTTTAATTGAGATATATTTGGCATGCAGCATTGTATAAGTTTAAAGTGTACAACATATTGATTTGATATATTTATATTGCAATATGATTGTCATTGTAGTGTTAGCTAACACACCTCTATCCCATCACATTATTATCATTTCCTCTAATGTTGGAAACAATTAGGATTTACTCTCTTAGCAATTAATATCTATAATATTGTTTTGCTGTCTATAAACACTGTTCTGTGTATTAGGTTTCCTGGAATGATTTATCTACTAATTGAAAGTATGTACCCTTAAACATTTTGCTCATTCTCCCATCCTCCAGGCCCTAGTAACTACAATTTTACTGTCCACGTTTACTTTTTTTTTTTTACATCCCACATGTAGGAGATAGGGTACAGTACTAGTATTTCTCTGTCTGAGTTATCTCACTTAGCATAATGTCCATCCATGTTGTTGCAAATCCACAATTTTCTTTTTTCATAGCTGAATAGTATTCTATTATACCATACATTCTTTTATACTATACATACCATTTCTTCTTTATCCATTCATTTGTCCATTGTCAGACACTTCCGTTGTTTCCATATCTTGGCTATGGTGAATAATGTTATAATAAACTTTTGCCCATTTCCTACTCATCTTACTCAGATTATTTGCTATTTTTGCTATTTAGCTGTATGAGTTCATATATATATATATGATATATATATGTATAATGAGTTATATATGTATAATGAATCATATATATAGTTAGATATTAATCCCTTATGAAATATGTGGCTTGTAAATATTTTCTCCCATTCCATAGGTTGCTTTTTCATTTTGTTATTATTTCCTTTGCTATGCAGAAGGCTTTTAATTTGATGTATTCCCACTTGTTCATTTTTCTTTTGTTGCTAATGCTATTGGTGTCATAGCCACGAAATCATTGATGAGCCGATTGAGCAGTTGTTTTTTTTTTTTTTTTTCCAGATGAACACAGTCACAGACTGAAACAGGCTCCAGGCTCTGAGCTGGCAGTCAGCACAGAACCCGACACGGGGCTCGAATCCACGAACCGTGAGATCATGACATAAGCGAAAGTCGGACGCTTAACCGACTAAGCCACCCAGGCGCCCGATGAGCCAATTGTTAAGGAGATTTTTTCCTATGTTTTCTTCTAAGAGGTTTATGGTTTCAGATCTTACATTTAAGTCTTTAATCCATTTTGAGTTCATTTTTATGAACGTTGCAAGATAAGATACCTGTTTCATTCTTTTGAGTGGGAAGTGTCTGCAATTTGGGAGGATCTGAATGTCCACCTTGGGCTCTCATTTTTCCATGGGAGGCAAAGCAGGTCCAAGAAGACCCTCTTGGTGCAGTGCTGTGCCAGCCTGGGGAAGGAGCAGGGCAGTCAGAGTGTAGCTGCTCTTACCCTTCTGATGCAGTCCTTTTTGGTCTCAGTGGTCCAGGGTGGTACTCGGCCATGGCCCTAGGTTCTGGGATTTCACAATCGTGTCTTATTTATAGATAGTTGCTAGTTGGTCTTCTTGTAAGGGAGACTGAAATCAGTAATAACTTTTGTCACCATTTGATAACAACACTTCATTCATTGTCTTTTCACTTTCTTGATGATGTCCTTTGAAGCACAAGTGTTTATGTTTGAAGATGTTCAATTTTTCTAGTTTAAATCTTTTCTTGTTTGTATTCGTGTCGTATCTGAGAAACTATTGCCTAATCTAGGGCCACAAAGATTGATGCCTATATATTTCTATAAAAGTCTAATGGTTTTAGCCCCTACATTTAGGACTTTGATACATTTTGGATTAATTTTGCATGTAATACAATGTAGGGTTTCAAGTTCTTTCTTTGGCATGTTGTTCTCAGTTGTCTCAGCACAGGTTTTTGAAAAGACCTTTCTTTTTCCATTGAATTGTCTTGGCACCTTTATCAAAGTCAACTGGACATAAATGTGAAGGTATATTTCTTAACTCTTAATTCTATTTCATTGAGCAATAGGTCTCCCTTTATGCCAGTACCACACCATCCTGATTACGGTAGCTTTGTAGTAGTAATAAAATAAAAAGTCAATCCTTCTATTTTTTCCTTCTTTTTCAAAGATTGTTTTGGCCCTTCCAGGCCCCATACATTTTCATATGAGTTTTAGGATCCACTTGTCAATTTATTCAAATAATTCTCCTGGGATTTTTATAGGAATTATATTCAGTCATGGTTTTATTACCATGATCCTACACAGCACACTCAACCTTAACATATTTAACATACTTTGTTTTAGTGTCTAGTTACTTATGAAGTATAGTTATACAACTATAACTAGTTGTGTTACACTCGTACTATATTGTCAGCCCCGTAACAGCAGAAGATACCTTTTATTCTTCAGTTTCTTGAAATTTTTCAAATATCTTTGCAAAAGCAGATATTTTCAAATATTTAACTTGTATAAATCTTCAAAAGTCTACTTATGATGACATTTTCAGTCTTCTTAAAAGTGGCTTGATATTGACCAGTAGTGAATTTGGTTCTGCAATAGGTATGCTGCAGACTTGGGAAATATCATTCTTTATGCTCTTTCTCTATGCTTATAAGTTTCATTTTGAGTGCAAGCCTTGTTCAAAACAGGTCTTTTATATCAGCTATTTAACTTTTTCTTTTTTTTTCTTACTTTCTAGACAAACTGGCTACAAAAAAGGGAGGGTGGGCAACACACATATTACATTTTTTTCAGGAGTTCAGAGAAATTTCAATAAATGAATGTAAGCATATTTTAAAATGGTTTTAAAATAGAAAAATGCAGGTGGTTTGGTGTTGCTTATGATTCATGAACTGTTCATAAACAGTAAGAAAATAATAGTTACTCTATACATGCCATCTCTTTGGCTAAGAAAGGAAAAAATGCAGTCCGTGTAGTAATTCACTAGCCAAAAATAAAATGAGTATCACTTTTAGTTTTTAATTGCCACACCTGTGTTGTTTTTTTTTTCCATTTAGTCATGGCATTACACACAATGGGACATGACTTAATGACCCGCAGACATAATATGAATTATTTTCAGCTCACAGAAATGTTGCCAAGAGATTCCCATACATGGAGTAAACATCCAAAGAGTTTTTCAGACTATAACCAGCTCCAGTTCATCCGGACCACTGTTAACACTGAATTACTTGACATGTCTCTAATTAAAACTACCACGGTGGTGTTTCTAGTGAAAAGCAACCACACTGTGATCTGTGTGAACACACTTTTGCCAAGTTTCTGATTATCAGATGGCAACGCA
This sequence comes from Proteles cristata cristata, assembly GCA_017311185.1. Taxonomy (NCBI): domain Eukaryota; kingdom Metazoa; phylum Chordata; class Mammalia; order Carnivora; family Hyaenidae; genus Proteles; species Proteles cristata. Next base: position 932,936 of record JAESUZ010004150.1, on the reverse strand, counting down.
GACCCAGCTGGTGTAGAGTCCTTTATATCTGAACCTCTGACATTGAAAATGCCACACATTTCCTTGGAAATCAACATATGCCTGACTAGCTACCTCTTGCAGTAATTATGCAATGTCAAGAATTTTTGAATTTGTATGCCTCAAACCATCTATTAAAAATTATTTTTCTAAAACAATTACTTTTAATGTGCATAATTCCATAGTTTTCAAAATTTACTTATCCACAAATTTCATTCCGTTCTTTTATATGGATATGTCTTTAGCTATTTGCAACTAAAGGATTATTTACAATGAAATAGATAAGTCCACAGGTGTAGCTAAATATACAATCTAACTCAAATTGTAACCAATATGCATTATTAATAAACTAGTCATTCCCTATATGTTGATGTCTTGATGGAGGACATTATTTTTATTAGAGTGTTCACTACTTACTGCTTTTCTTTAGTATATTCTAAACTTGCTAATTATATTAATATCCTCCTCAGCTAGCCCTGGTCTTGTGAATATTCTCCAGTTCTCTTTCCTTTCAGATATTTCTCCATTCTCCAGTGACACGTATTTACCAGTTTTATTCACTTTACTTACATGAAGCCAGAGTATGCATATGCAATTAAAACCCAGTGATTCTGTGATCCATTTTGACTTCTCCTGGTTGCTGTGTGGCCTTAGGCAGCTAGGAACCTCATGGAACACCCACTCCCTCTTCACTAAATTGAAGATAACATTAATTTATCTCATAGTCTTTGAGATTTAAATGAAATTATGTAAATAAAAGCAGTTTCATACATACAATTGATATTTTCTTTCCTTTACCAGCTGTCTTTATTTCTCAAATTCAAGTTCAAAGTAGCTATTAATTATTACTCAGGACCTCAGGCTTTTTAATTTTAAATGTATAGGTGTTTGAGCCACTGTAATGACAGTTTAGACCCCCTGACTGTCCTTAAGAAGTATTACAAAATTATACTATATTTGCAAATTCATGCCAAGCCAGGGGTTGATCTTCATAATTTTCAAACTCAAAATTTGGGTTCTTTGCTTCTTATACTAGATCAAATTTGGAGATATTTATTCACTACAACAAGGATTACAGTGGACTAATGGTAATACTGATTTCATTTCCATTGAGAAAAACAATTGCCAAGCGAAACAGATACTCATTTCTCTGACCATCATATTCCTTCTCTGTAAGAAGCTTCATGGGAAGTCAAATTATAATCACAAGAGCTCTTAGCAATCCTAGAATCAGAGCAGAGGTTGCCAGGGCTTTGATTGCAGCACCTAAGGGCCTCTAGGTTTGACAGGTGGATGTGCTCATTTCCACAAATGCACCTGCCTCCTAAACAGGACAGGTTTGTTCCTGCACCAAGCAGTGACAGAGCTGCCAGGTAGCATAATTTTAGCAAGTACAATTTACATAACAGCCTACATAAATGATGCCCCTGGATTTGTGCAACAGTGGCCATGGTAAAAACGGCCTACCTGGGATTTTAATGTGTATTGCTGATCTATTTTTGACATTCTTCTTAATGCTTCCCCTGATGGCCAACTTCCTTCGTATTTCAGATTTTGCATTACACTGCCTTTGTTTACTTTTTTACTTTTTACTTTTTTTTTTTTTCATTTTGGGGAGAGCACAAGCAGGAGAGGGTCAGAGAGATGGGGACAGAGGATCTGAAGCGGGCTTTGCACTGACTGGCTGACAGCAGCGAGCCCGATGTGGTGCTTGAACTCATGAACAGTGAGATCATGACCTGAGCCGAAGTCTGAAGCTCAATCCACTGAGCCACCCAGGTGCCCCATCTTTGTTTATTTATTAACTGTATCATGCTGCTGTCAGAAAAAAAGCAACCTTCTAAAATGCTTTAAAGTTATTTTTACAGCAAATATTTTATTTAATATGACACTTAAAACTTTTGATAAACTATGGAATGGGCTTCTAAAAGAAAGAGTGCCAAGGTTATAAAGGTCTTAAAACATTCTTGCACTCAGCCACCCAAACCTTCCTTAGCCAAATCCACTTAAACCGTTCCCCAAGGGAAAGGCAAAGTGCTCTTTGTTTTAAGGGAAATGGAGGGCTAGTTGCTTGATATTACTCTATATTTTCTCTTCTTTTGCTACTGATTGTACAGTCAACTGAAAATAAAAAGCACTGTATTCTCTTCCCTGCCACCTTATAGTCTGGTGATGTATGATAATAGCTTTGGAAATTCCTGCTTTCTTTTTAATTGTTTTTGTTTTGTTTTGCTTTGTTTAAGTTTTACTTTTTTATTTATTTTGAGAGACACAAAGAGCATGAGCAGGGGAGGGGAAGAGAAAAGGCAAGAGAGACTCCAAGCAGGCTCCACACTGTCAGTGGGGAGCCTGATGCGAGGCTCAAACTTCCCAATCAAACCATGAGATCACGACCTGAGAGCTGAAATCCAGAGTCAGACGCTTAACCAACTGAGCCACCCAACAAGTGCCTGCTTGCCTTTTTAAATATAGAGCTTCCCACACTTTCGTCCATTATGATTTTTAATAAGATCTATTAATATCCTTTAGCATGCACTTGAAAACTGGGACCTATTTTCCATTCATTTCAACAGTGAATATAGTTGACATCAAAGTAGAGAGAATAATAGTTTTGAGAGACAAATTGTTATGTCTCTTGCTAACATATGTTACATCTTAATTTAAAAGGAGTGTCAGAACCCACTACTCCAGGCTCTGTGCTGCATTTGACCCTTAGAATTTCCTTCGCTCTGTTTCATGTCAGCTGAAATAGGTGCTCTATGAAGTCTCTGGTAAAGCTACAGATACTGGATGCTAAAAGCTTAGGCTGCATCTCTTATCACTTCACAGCCAAAATCAATCCACTGGGAATTAGCCCCCCTGAAGGTGGGCATCTCCAATTGATTTTCTCTCTACTATGGAGCCCCTGTGGTTGGCACTTAATAACCAAGAACTGATGAATTTCTTCTTTCCATAGACATGGGCACATGTGTATACACACACACACACACACACACACACACACACACACACACACAGTCACTATACAAGGATGACAGATTTTTGTATAATTGGATTCGAAAGTATTATAACAAGAAAACTTTAGTAAATTTCTGTTATACACATTCACAGATTTTTCTGTTATGAGAGTCTCATCTCCTTAGGAATTTTATGTCACTTTAAATAAAAATATTCCCAGAATACTTTAAGACAGGGTTTTTCTACATGAATGCATCCATTCAAATGTTTCATTACTTTGTATACCAAGACACATTTTATAACTTTCAGGTTTCCAGTTTAACAATTCCAAGAATCTCATGGTATCAACTGGTCTAATTAACCAGCCCAGATAATTTTTTTTTTTCTGAAAACACAGTGCAACCCTCATACCTTATAGCACAGGGCAGGGGGAAACAAAGTTTTTTTTTTTTTCCTTTTCAGTCCTTCCCTTTCCAGAATGAATAAGATCAAGGAAAAAGCAAAAAGTTACCAAATCAGAGATGAACTGCTACAAAATGCACAGAAAAATTTAAAAATGGAAGGACCTCTAGAGAAAGAACCATGCATCTTACAGCCTGAATGGCCCTTGGCATTGGGCTCCATGTAACAGTAACACTCTCAATATCATGTCCAAGTGAAAGCCTTCCAGCCTTTTCACCCTTTGCTTTAATCAGCATACAACCCCCTTTCAGTGTAGTATGGAGATCATTAAAACCACTGTTTCCCCACATGCTATAGAGCATTATATCTCTTAAGATAATTTGTAAAGTGATGTTGTCATGTGGTCTTTAAGAAGACCTCATAAAAGATGAAAACAAAAATCTTTGACAATCACAAATAATGAAATCCCCTAAATCAGGGTTTTAAAAACAGAGCTAAGCACCAAAACATCCCAAGAATTGTTCCAACATTCAAAAAAACTATTTTTGCGAATCGAGATGATTGCTGCTAGATTCCTTAAGGTGTCAGATGTGAAGCTTCTCATGGCTTCTAAGAGAGGAAGTCGTTATATCAGAGGATGGTAAGAAGAGACCAGAGACTCATTCATGTGCCTGGAATCCACCCCAGATCAGGCTACATGTTTCCTGGACGTGACTGGAGTATCCTGTATGGAGCTTTATCACTGCCCTTACCACAGTGCTTTACGTTTGTTATGTGTTCATCACCTTGAGGAACCCGAATTCCTTGAGAGCACAGCTATATAATAAGCATCTCTATATCCTGGTGCCAAGCAAAATGTCCAGGATTCCAAAAATATTTTCTCAATTAATCAACTATGAAGTTTTACCACCTTCACCATCATCACCACTACTAGAGCAAAAGAGACGATACTGTCTTTCACTTTCCTTTCACTTTCCAGGACATTTCCTGATTGTTCATTCAAATCAGATTTAAAGTCATGGAGACTGGGAAGACCTTGATAGAATGAACACGTATTGAGACTCTACCTAGCAGCCGTGCTTTAAATGTATCATTCCAGTTAATTCTTCCATACAATCCTATTTAAACAATGCAAGGCTCATTTTATGGATGATGAAACACGTTCAGGAAAGCTTAAATAGGTAACACTAGCACAACAGGGGTTTGAGTCAATTTGTTTAACTCTAAAGACTGGACTTTCCTTTATACTGTACTGTATCCTTTTGAAATAATTCCTCTCATTTTATAGACAAAAGAATTGAATATTAGAAATAATTATGGGCTGAAGCCAGATGACTGATTAATGCTGTTCATTACTAAAATTCTGATTTCCGAATTAACAACCCAATGGGATTCCCACTGACAATGACATGAGAATTATATTTCCCACTAACTCTACATACTTTGTCTTACATCGTAGCACAGTGCCTGAAGGCTGGAGTTATCATACAGTGTGGACTATTTTGTGGTAGAAGAGGTGGTGGTGATAGTGGTGATAATGTTATTGGTATTGGGGAAAGGAGGGCTGGGGAGGTATTATTTTTTGCTTCTCTCAATGTAGCCCCTGCTTTCCCAGGATTTAAGATTTTCTCCCATCTTCACCTTAGTTGAATGAGCTCCACAGGAGACTTTGATATTGGTAGTCATTTCCAATATGTACTATTTGAGATGTTTGTCTGTGAGTATGTATATATTCTCTGTAGCTGTACAGATACGGAAAAGGAAGAGGAGAAAAGAGTGAGTTACATAAGGAAGAAAAGTGTAGAAATGTGGGAACCACTAGTCTAAGTTACAGTGTTCCACAATGAAAAAGTAAGACTTAAATTCAGCTAATGCCATGAATGGTTTCATGATTTGTAGTGTTTTATTACACAGAATCAGCAGATGAAGAGAAGTTTAGCTAAATCTATTATTTGAAATGCTAATGATTTTGAATTTTCAGTGTTCAAAGGGTAGCTCTAATCAGCCAAGAAAATTTGTCCTGTCCCTGTAAATTGCAGGTAGAATGCTTATTGTAGTTCCTCTTATATAAAGATAAGCTGAAATTATTCTTTTAAAATAAAAAGGTCTATCATTTCTCCTTGGCCCTAGTTTTCTAACTACTGAATGAAGGAGCAAAGTTAAATGATGTTTGTGGCTCATTTTTGCTTTTTTAAAAGTATTTTATATTTATTTGTTTTTGAGAGACAGAGAGAAAGAGAGAGAGAGAGAGAGAAAGCACACACAAGTCAGGGAGGGGCAGAGAGAGAGGAATACAGAAATCGAAGCAGGCTCCAGGCTCTGAGCTGTCAGCACAGAGCCCGATGCAGGGCTTGAACCCATGAACTGTAAGATCATGACCTGAGCCTAAGTTGGATACTCAACTGACTGAGCCACCCAGGTATCCCTCATTTGTGCTTTTAAACTTGTATACCTCTAAGCACAATATTTTAAAAATGTGAGGAGTACAGCAACATAGAGATTAAGATTATAGTTTTGGAGTCAGACAGTCAGTGCCACCCCTTCCCAGCTGAGGGAATTAGAGAACTTACAGGCAAACCTCTTTTTATTGCACTTTGCTTTATTGAACTTTGCAGATAATGCAATTTTTTCACAAATTGAAGGTCTGAGGCAATGCTGCATTGAGCAAGCATATTGGTATCATTTTTCCAACAGCACTTGCTCACTTCATGTCTCTGTAACCCATTTTGGTAATTCTTGCAGTATTTCAAATGTTTACATTATTATTATTATTATGTTTGTTATGGTAATCTGTGATCAGTGATTATGACTCACTGAAAGCTCAGATAATGGCTAGTATTTTTTAGTAATTAGATATTTTTAAATTAAGGTATGTGCTTTTTTTTTTTTAGACATAATGGCTATAAAACTTAATGGGCTATAGTACAGTGCAAACATAACTTTTATATGTATTGGGAAGCCAAATGATTCATTTGAATTGCTTTATTTTGAGATTTGCTTTACTGAGGTGATGTGGAGCCAAACCCACAGTACCTCTGAGGTATGCCTGTATATCTGTTTAGAGGTAAATAATCACAACACATTTAGGCAATTGCTCAAATTGGGAAGATTATTCATAATATATATCCCTTAAACTTACCCTCTTCACCCATCCCCAAGTGCTAGCAATTCTATATGCAACATATATCTTGCATGTTTGCTGGAGCTGCCATAGCAAAGTATCAATGACCAGGTGACTTACCCAAGAGAAGTTGATTTTCTCACAATTCTAGAGGTTAAATGTCCCAAGATCAAGATCAAGGTGTCATCATGATTAGTTTCATTCTGTCTCTCTTCTTGGCTTGTAGATGGCCCCCTTCTTTCTTTGTCTTCATACTTTCTTTCTTCCACACCTCTGAGTCTGAGTCTACTTATTCTATAAGGACATCAGTCCCATTAGATTAGGGCTCATCAATATTCTCTTATTTTAACTCAATTACCTCTTTAAAGGCCCTAGCTCCAAATACAGTTACATCCGGAGACACTGGTGGTTAGGATTTCAACATGTGAATTTTGGTGGCACACAGTTTACCCTAAAACACATCTATCTCTCTCCATCCCCACTGATACCATCTCAGACTCGACTGCTATCATCTGTACCTGTACTGTTGCAATACATTTCTAGTGCATCATCTTATAGACATTTATTCTTCACAGAGTAGCTAGAGGGATATTTTTAAAAAAATCTATATGAGATCAGATCAGCTGTTGTGCCTAGGGTTTCACCAGCGCAGGAGAAGTTAAAGTACTTGGGAAGATCTAAATAAAATAGCGATTCCTATTTTTTAAAGAGAAACCTTAAAATGCTTATTTAAAAAAGCTTCAGTCTTGGGGCGCCTGGGTGGCTTAGTCGGTTAAGCGTCGGACTTCCGCTTAGGTCATGATCTCGTGGTTGGTTCGTGGGTTCGAGCCCTGCGTCGGGCTCTGTGCTGACTGCCAGCTCAGAGCCTGGAGCCTGTTTCGGAGTCTGTGACTCCTTCTCTCTCTGACCTTCTCCTGCTCACGCTGTCTCTCTCTCTCTCTCTCTCTCTCTCTCTCTCTCTCTCTCTCTCTCTCTCTCCCCTATAAAAATAAAATAAAAAACATTAAAAAAAAATAAAAAAAAAAAGCTTCAGTCTTTACTCTAAAATAATTCAGGATGCAAAAAGTATCTTACATGAAGAGTTAGGAGTTTAGAGAAATGAAGACATCCACTTTTAGTGCCAATGAACATTTACAAAAAACACTTCAGTGTGAAATCTGTTCAAAATCTCATTCCAAAAAATCTATGGGACATTATGCACCATAACCTCATTCATCTCTCCATTCTCTTTCTGCTGTCATTGCTGTGTGTGGCTTCCAAATACCCCCTAGTGGTCTTCCCATTTTTCCAGAGCCCCTGACATGGCCAAGTGGAGATGCACTTGGTCTAACGAAACAACATACCATCATCTTTGCCTCCAGGATTTGCTCCCTACTATAACTTTCCTACTTTTTCAGTGGTGCTACCTGGAATCAGTTTTTGAGCTATTCTCCCCTAGTTGTCCATGGGATCTAACTGTCAAATATATCGCATGTTGATATTCACTTATGCCTCCTCTAACATCTCATCCTGAACCTAGTTATCCCAGCTTCAGGTTTTATGCATGGTTAAAGCAATCCACTTCCATCCAATCTCCTTCTGTCTTAGTTTTTCACATCAAAACCTGTGCCACAACCACGTTTAGCCCATTTCTGTAGCCTATAAATCCTCTGGCGAAATGAAATTGTAGTAGAATGCATAAATAAATAACGTAGAAAACACAGGGCAGGACCACACTCACTTGACTGCCCTAACGGACAGTGACTTTCCAGCCGGGAGATTCCTGACGAATGGGCCCAAGTCTTAACAATTGTTTGTTGTCCTCTTTAGGTTTATGGTTTTGTTTTCATTTTTGTCTCCCACAATAGGTAGGCAGTGCTTTGGTCACTGCAGTTGTGGAGGAAAATATTAATCTATTAGTATCCATAGCCTCTTGCTGCTCTGTACTCAGGAGGGACTATCCTGTGTTGGCTGCTAGGTTTAAACCATGCATAGTAGATAGTGAAAGAGAAGAATGAGAGCCTATAGAGGCTCTTTGCATTCACCTGCAAGCGGTCCACAACTACTCACCAAGTAAAAAGAGGAAACTAGGAAAGTCGAAGAAGATAAAGAACATCTGTGGACTGAGAGTGAAACAATTTTTAGAAAACTGAAGTGAAGAAAGAAAGAATCTTAATCTTTGGATAAAATGCCGATAAAATATTGGAGATAAGGGGTGAGAGAGAAATTCTAGAAGTTTATTTGTATGCTATGAATGCAACCACTATGATTTTGTAAGAGAAAGCAATAAAAATATAAAATAGCTCTCAATTATTTTTTGATGATGGGCTGATACTTATTTGGATGTGACACCAGGAGAGGCTTGGGCATCAAACGGCTCTGGTATCATTTTGAGTTACAATGATTATAATGCCCCAAACCAGTTGTTTGATTGCTGTTGCAACTGTTAACATTCAGAAGCACAATTCCTAGTTTTTTCACTACTTCTGTGAAATTTAAATGCATTTGTTTTTCAGTTTTATTACCTAGAAATACCACCTGTGCAGTCTCAAAATGTATAATTATAATAATGCATACATGAACTGCTTTTTATAGGTTATAAAAACAGTGTGCATTCATAACATCATTCTTAAAATAATTAGGTAAGATATGTAGGATAGATATTGTCTCCATTTTACAAGTCAGAAAACATCCACTTATAAAAGCAAAATACCAATATGTAGGTAGAAGCTGTCAGAATAAAAACTGAAATTCTGTTTTCAGATTCCAATTTCAGAGTTCTTTGCATTTATTTTCATGTTTATTTATTTTGAGGGGGTATTGGACAGAGGGAGAATCCCAAACAGCCTCCACACTTTCTGCACAGAGCCCCACACAGGGCTTGATCCACAAACTGTGAGATCACAACCTGAGCTGAAATCAAGAGTCCAAGGCTTAACCAACTGAGTCATCCAGGTGTCCCTCAGTCTCAGAGTTCTTTAAGGGCTCTATAATTCTTGTGTACATAGAGAGAAACACAGAGGATTTGTTTTATGTTTAGCTTATGCTTTTCACTTTTCGCTCTTTTTAAAAGTTTCTGATTTGATAGATGACTCATGGACTGTACGCACTAATCAACTACAAGACTTTAAAGATAATCCTTATTGGCTGTCCTGTTGCCTACTACTCTTCTGAAAGGAAGCTGCTCCTTTTGTGAATTTTGCTTAGTTGCACGACAGCTTTGCCACCTGCATATTGTGTGTCATTGGGCAAGTCACAGATGGGGTTAACCTCTCCAGATATTTGTAAGGATATAATGTGATGTCACAGGACATGATAGAGTAAACAATCAAAAACTGTAAGCTATCAAGAGCATCTTTTTCTTTCATTTCTTTCTCTAATCAGTCCACCCCAATCTTAGTCTTTCATTTTAATCTGAAAATAGCAAATGACAATAAAATACCAGCTTTTCCTTTATCTTCTTCTACCAGTCATTTGATATAGTCCAGATTTCATAATTAGAGAAAATTTTCCGAAAACATTAACAATATTATTGAAGGTATCAACTCAACACTGTAAGATAAAGCAAACAGCAGTATCTTGTAACTTGCTAACAGCAGCCTCAAATTTAGAGTAATGTAGAAATAAAAACGGGCGCCTGGGTGGCCTAGTCGGTTAAGCATCTGACTTTCGCTTAGGTCATGATCTCGCGGTTCGTGGGTTCGAGCCCCGCGTCGGGCTCTGTGCTGACTGCCAGCTCAGAGCCTGAAGCCTATTTCGGAGTCTGTGTCTCCCTCTCTCTCTGACCCTCTCCTGCTCACACTGTCTCTCTCTCTCTCTCCTAGAAATTAATAAAACATTAAAAAAAATTTAAAAAAAAGAAATAAAAAGGCAGCTTCAGCTTTGATATTTTAAGGTTAACCCTTTCATGAGAGAGAGGGAGCTTGCATAAGCATGAGCAGGGGTGGGGCAGAGGGAGAGAGAGTGTCTTAAGCAAACTCCATGCCCAACACTGGTCCTGTCTCAGGACCATGATATCATGTGTGAGACAAAACCAAGAGTCAGAGGCTTAACCCAACTGAGTCACCCAGGCATCCTTTAAAGTTTCCTTTACCACTTGTAGTTAATATACTTATATACTTGTGGTTAAAAAAATTCTATCTATCTAGTTGTTTAGTTGTTTTTGTTTCTGTTTTTCCTTTATTTATCTTTTTTTTTTTTTTTTTTTTACAGCATGATGTGTGATGATAAATTTCTCTGCAGTTTTATTTTCTGGAAAAATGTAAAGGAACACCACTGATAGAAGGCAGATTGCCTAGTAAAATTCCATCACTTAAGCAAAGATAATCTAATGATTGATAAACATAAAACAACAAATATTATGTTATTGGAGGAAATTGATTTTAAAGAACTTTAGAACGGTTATTGATCACCCGTTGTGTGCAAACTCTACAACTAAGTGAATTAAATGGTGGAAAGAGAAGTGAGACAAAACTTCTATTATCTCACTGGTGGTTAGAATTAAAAAGGGTAGGATAAGAAGGAAAAAAAATCATGGCAGAGATAATGCAAATCGTTAAGAGGAAGCATGCAGTGATTGCCAAGGGACTCTTCAAAGAAGGAAAGATCATATTCCAAAACTGGGTAGAAGGCAGTCGCCACGAATACAGACTGGATGTTTGAACTGGGACTGAAAGAAAATACAGTTTCAACATAAAGGGTGGTAGAAACCTTTTTAAGAAGACTAGCATGAGACCAGCAGGGAACAAAATCATATTTAAATTAATAGGAAATCTTTCTGTTTAATCAGTTTTAAGCCAAAATGAGTGAGAAAGCTTTTTAGAAATAATATGTGGGGCCTAAAAAGCCACCTTAGGTATTTTTTTTTTTTTAATTTTTATTTTAGACAGAAGTAGAGCACATAAGCTGGGGATAGGGGCAGAGGGAGAGAGAGAATCTTAAGCAGGCTCTACACTCAGCATAGATTTGGATGCAGGGCTTGATCCCATCACCCTAGGATCATGACCTGAGCAAAAATAAGACTTAGATGCTTAACTGACTGAGCCACTCAGGCACTGCTGGAAGTATATCATTCTTTCTTGTGTGTGTGTGTGTGTGTGTTTATTTATTTATTTATTTTTTACAAATAGTTTATTGTCAAATTAGTTTCCACATAACACCCAGTGCTCATCCCCACAAGTGCCCTCCTCCATGCCCACCCTCCTCCCCCCCACATCCACCAGTCCTCAGTTTTTGTCAGCATTCAAGAGTCTCTCATGGTTTGCCTCTCCCCCTTTACCCAACATTTCCGCCCTTCTTCTTCCCCTTGGTCCTCTGTTAAGTTCCTCCTAATCCTCCTATATGTGCACACATATGATATTTGTCCTTCTCTGCCTGACTTATTTCGCTCAGCATAACACCCTCAAGGTCCATCCATGTTTCTACACATGGCCAGCTTTCATTGTTTCTCATTGCCATGTAGTATTCCATGGTATAGATAAACCACATCTCCTTGATCCATTCATCTGTGGATGGACACTTAGGCTCTTTCCAGGTTTTAGCTATTGTGGAGAGTGCTGCTATGAACATTGGGGTACATGTGCTCCTATGCATCAGCATTTCTGTATCCCTTGGGTAAATTCCTAGCAGTGCTATTGCTGGGTCATAGGGGCCACCTTAGGTATTTAAACTTAATGTCATTTTAGTAAGGAGCTGTGTGATCCAAGCTCTGCTTCTGAAAAACTAATAGAGCAAATGTAATTAAAATAAATTAAAAGGGAGAAAGGTGTGGAAAATCAACACTTGTTTAGATGAAGATAGTAAGGATCTGAGATTTAAACAACAACAAAAAAACACAGGGGCGCCTTGGTGGCTCAGTTGGTTAAGCATCAAACTTCAGCTCAGGTCATGATTTCAAAGTTCATGGGTTCAAGCCCTGCATTGGGCTCTGTGCTGACAGCCAGCTCAGAGGCTGGAGCCTGCTTTGGATTCTGTGTCTCCCTCTCTCTCTGACCCTCCCCTGCTCATGCTGTCTCTCTCCCTCTCTCAGAAATAAATAAAACATTAAAAAAAATTTTTTTTAAAACACAATACTGGATGGTAAAGAGGTAACAAAGATGAAAAATTATGAAGTCACAAAAATTATGAAGTTATAGGATTTTTAATTTAAATATAATATACATGCTAAAAAAGTACATATCTTTGTTTACACCCAAGTGTATACAAACTATCTTAATTTTCACAGACCAGCACTCATTCAAGGAAGAGAGCATTCCCAGAAGACCCCACTTCCTATCTCTACCTCCATCCAATCTACCACCACAGATTACTTGCAATTATCCATGATATCCCCTTATGTTTGTCTTCTTTAACACTTCCTTGTGATATTTATCCACACTTTCATATGTTAGCCTGTTCTCATGTCTGTATAGCATTATATCACATAGATGAACTGTAATCATTTACCCATTCAACTGTTGGTGGACATTTGGGTGGTTTTCAGCTTGGAGTAATAACATAGAATGCTGCCATGGACTTTGTGTGTATGCTTTTTGGTTGGATATATACGTAGGAATTTAATTCCTGGGTCATACACATGGAGCTGTAGTAGATCATACCAACTATTCTGAAGTAGTTGTAGCAATTAATGCTCACTTACCAGTATATGAATTCCAGTTGCTCTGTATCCTTACCAATACTTGGCATTTTCTGTCTTTAACATTCTAGTCATTCTGGTGAGTACATAGTAGTTTCTTCTCATGGGTTTCATTTTTGTATTTCCTTAAATAGTAGAGTTACCATATTTTCTTTCCTTTTTTGCCATTTCTATGTCCTCTTCTGTAAAGCGATGAGTTCCTTAAATATTCTGGATAGAATTCTTTTGTCAGATATATGTGTGGCAATAAGTTCTCCCACTCACTGCATTTTCTTTTGACTCTCTTAATTTTGTGTTTCAATGAAGAAAAAAAAATGTTAATTTTAATGCAGTTCGATATACCAATTGTATCTTCAATAATTAGTGCGATACCATGATGAGAGGCCACAGAGTGCATAGCAATACCTTAACCATGAATGTGTTGCATTGGTAATTAGGACCTTCTCATCTTTTTCAAGAGTTCTAACCTCTCCTTTCATACAGTGCTCATTTAATAAGACTTTACCAGGAAAAGAGAAGACATAAATGATTATACCAAGTTGCCCACTTTGGGTCATCTTGAGGTATTACTAACAGAATGAGATAAGTCAGTAAGAAATGCCTGGTTAGGGATAAAGACAGTTTTGATTTGTGACACAGTGAGTTTGAGGTGTTTATGAGGCATTGAAATAGAAATTTCCAGTAGGCCTCAGATTTTCAGGGAGAGCGTGATTGTTGAATGGATGGAATTGGTTGAAATTATTGAGAGAAATTACTATAGATACAAGAACATGAATGGGAGAAGAACCTTAATATATACCTCCAGGTAGTGGTTGGAAGAGGATATTACAAATTTGTATCTCCAATTGCCTGCTAGACATTTTTACCTAGAAGTCTTACCTAGAAGTCTCATTGTCACCTCATAACCAAGGCAGCTAGAACAGAACTCATCGTTCTCCCCTATTCCCGAGCCCCTTCCTCTCCTTTATTGGAGTTCATATTTCTCCCATGTTGACCCCCCCCCCCCCGCCATGTCTTACAATCACTCAGACACCAAGCTTTAGAGTCAACAGTGACCCTTCATTCTTCTTCACCCCTTTGGTTAGTCATTAAGGGCTATTGTTGCTTTCATTCATTCCTTAATCTTATTTTCATTGACATTTCCTTAAACTATTTTAATGGTCTCTCAAATAGAGTCTCAAAGTTTGCCTTCTTACCCACTTTTTGTTTGCAAAGCAATGTTTTAGTTTTTGATTATTGAGCCAAGCCCTATGCTAAGTGCATTACATAAATATACTCTTTAATTTTCACATAATACCATGCGGAAACTGGGGGCTTAAGGTGTTTAAGTGACTTGCTGATGATCATAGAGAACCAGGTTCCAACTTACACACATGGGAATCTGGTCATCTGTTAACTTGTATCATTTTCTTCCTCCACACAACTACCACATTAATAGTCCTAAAGCCTTCATATTCCACCTCTTGTACATCTTTTTCCGACAATGAGATAAAGTGGTAAAAGGTTTTTGACCTTTTACCCTCTGTAATGCAAAGCTCTCTGTAATGTGTCTTCTACCCAAACTTTCATTAATCATCTGTTCTGGTAAAGCTGATGGGATCACATATCTTTCCCCACCTGTGTGATATACAATGTGTTAGAATTGTGTCTTATCTCACACTGTATCCCTAAAATGGTTACTCACCACCCCTTGAAATTTTTAATAACTATATGGCATCTCTCTGATGTAAACTGTAGTTACTTAAACCATTAATGGTGGGATGTTTTTGTGTGCCTGTCGTTCAAATTTTACTTTTTCCTTAAAGAATAAAGATGTTTCTTGGCATATAATTTTTTACTACCTTGGAATCTTAGAGTGGAGGATCCTCATGAATCATTTAATCCAATACTTCAGTTCACAAGTGAGGAAATGACCTGCAGTGGTGATGTGCTCAAGTTTATAACTCATTAGTGCTAGAGCTTAAGGTTCCTAAATTTTGGTGTAATGCTTTTTCCAGTAAACGCACTACTTTTTGTTTTGTATTCTTAATATAGTCTTTTAAGAAAAACATAGTTTCAAAATTAAAAAATTCCTGTGAGTCTTATTCTTTCTAAAGTAGACAACAGTCTTAACGTTGAATGTTGATACTCAGAAGCAACTGCTCTTAATTGGATGAGCTCTTTCTTCTGAAGTTCCTATTTCTGGCTCTAAATGAATGTAACTACTTGTCCTTGATTTTTCAATTCAGACAAATGGTCTGTAGAATTTTTCCTCACAATACACACACATTCCTTAAGTCCCTATCTTTTCAATACTTTCATGTCATAATTTTTGTTACTATCAATATCTCCTGTTGAAACATAATTATTTTTCAGAGCTGGAATTTTCAATTGTCCCTTTTTAATCTGCTTCATTTGGTACATATTTTTCACTAATTCTCTCACTAAATTACTTTTGGTAGTGAAACACATCAATTACATCCTCATTAAAGGAGATGTGGGGTTGTTTGGGTACACATTTGGGAGTTTAGCTAAGCTACTCCATAGAATTGTTGCTGTAGCATCCATTATATTTGGCCAAGCTGCCTTCAGTGACTTAAAACTGGCATTAGCCCCCTCATGCAACTGTGTGTCCAGCATGGCAGCTGTTGTGACTTTGTTAAATTAATACTCATTAAAGAGAGCCCCCTGAGCATTGCAGTGCAACAACAGACCACAAGAGGAATTGAAATATAGATTATTATTCATAGGTCCTGAAGGAAGTATCTGAAATATAGATTATTACTCGTAGGACCTCAAGGAAGTACCCAGTACACCGCTGGTGGCCAACTGAAGGTCCATGCAGAGTGCAGATAGGGAGACAGAGTCAGGACCAGGGACACTGCCTTTATTAGGATCAGTGGGTGGAGTGCTTTGAAGTTTTCAGATTAAGCCCACATTGGTCAATTCAAAACAAAAAGAGCAGAATTTTGGTAAGCTCCAAGGAGGTCTTGTTTAAGGGACACACAAGGACAGGCAAAGGGGGCAGAGGAGAATGTTTCTCACAAGGGTAGGGCAATTGACTTATGACTCTATGGGCTGTTATCAGGGATGTGGACTCAAGGGAGGGGGAGTATCAGTTCAAGGCCGCCCCACAGGCAACTTGACCACAGGAGATGGGTGCTAAGACAAAAATACTATGGAGTAATTGAGCTAAACTCTGTAGCAGTGCACGGAGTCACAAGCAAATATAAATATTACTTCCCCAACAGCCCCTGTGATCAGCAGTCTCTCCTGCCTCCCCTTTTGGCTTACTAATACTCCACTCTTGTGGTTTGAATTAAGCACTCTACCCACAGACCCTATTAAAGGCAGTGCCCCTGGTCCTGACTTTCTGTCTGCACTCTGCCTTTACCTCCCTTGTGGTCCCTGGAGTCCCAGGTATTTCTTTCAGGCCCTGTCAGTAATAAACTTCTCTATTTCATGACTTTTTGAGGTCTGTTGCAGAACCATGATTCACCATCTGGCATCCTGTGCCACACTTAGTAAGTATCAATTTGATAAATTCATAACATAATTATTTAAGTAAACTTTTATTTTAAAACAGTTTTGGATTTATAGAAAATTGCATAGAAAAATTTTGAAACCCATACCTAGTTTCCCTATTATCGATTAGTATGGTACACTTGTCATGATTAATGAATCAATATTGATACATTTATTCTCTTTTTATTGTTTTATTATTTATTTCGAGAGAAAGAGAGACAGAGCACAGCACGGGAGGAGCAGAGAGAGAGAGGGAGACACAGAATCTGAAGCAGGCTCAGGCTCCTTGCTGTGAGCACAGAGCCTGACACAGGGCTCGAACTCATGAACATTGAGATCATGACCTAAGCCAAAGTTGGACGTTTAACTGACTGAGCCATCTAGGTGTCTCACTGATACATTTATTCTTACGTAAAGTCCAAACTTTATTCAGACTTTTTAAAGCTTTCACTTAATATCCTTTTTCTTTTCCTGGATCCCATCCAGGCCACCACATTACATTTAGTGTTCATGTCTCCCTAGACTCTTCTTAGCTATAACGGTTTGGCAGATATTTATTGTTTTTTGATGATCTTGACAATTTAAAGGAGTGCTGGTCAGATATTTTGTAGAATGTCTCTCAATTGGGATGTGTCTGATATTTTTCTCATGATTATATCAGGGTTATAGATTTTGAGGAGAAAAGTCCAAGTAGGGTAAGTGTCATTTTCATCACAGCATAGCAAGGGTACAGTTATAGTTTAGTTCCTTGAGGGTGGAGTATCTACATAAGTTATTTAGAATTCCTCTAAATAGGAGATTCATCTATTTCTCTCCATTTATATATATTCAGTCATTGTCAGTCATTATCAATATAGATTCATGGACATTTACTTTACATTCTGGGTTATAATCTAATTAATATTACTTCATTTTGTTACTCAAATTGTTTCAACTTTAGCCATTGAGAGCTTTTCAGTTGGCCTCCCTCAACCCTTTGACACAGACACAATGTCCATCACTGAGGGTTTTGTTGTTGTTTTAACATTTAACATCTTTTAACATTGTCCCACTTTTACACGCTACAAGATACACCAGGAACTTCTTGTATATTTCCTATCTCAGTCATAAAATCAGCCATTTTCCCAAGGAATCTTGGTTATTTTCATTCGCAGATGTTATCAGAAACCAAGGACTGCTTGTTGCTACTGGAGTCTCATTGCTTCTAGGTTTTCTTAGCTGACAGAGCAAGGAGGTACTATAAATTCGTATGTACAAATCTGTGTATACAGGTTATGCTCTATGTGGAGTCATTCGTGCTTATATTAAACTAAACATGAGTTCATCCTGTTATCTCCAATATGATATCTCTGATTCATTATGACATGGATCCTTCTAGTCTCCATTATTTGCTTATTTAAGGCCTCCATACCACCAGTAAGAAAATGTGTTCCCACCATTCACCATCTGTTTAGTTAATCTCTTTTTTAATGTTTATTTTTTTACTTTTGAGTGAGAGATCTAGAGAGTGCAAGAGGGGGAGGGGCAGAGCAAGAGGAGGGAGAGAGAATCTTAAGAGGCTCTCCACAGTCAGTGCAGAGCCCGTCTGGGGGCTCCATCTCACAAACCATGAGATCATGGCCTGAGCCAAAATCAAGAGTGGGATGCTCAACTGTGCCATTCTTGTGCCCCTATTTACTTAATACCTAATTCTAGTATCTATACATAGTGGTTTCAGAATTAACCGATATGACCCTGTGGGAAACCTTATCATGTAGAATATATGCTAATGTTTTGCTGAGTCTTAAAGACAACAGTTATTTCCAGTTCAGAACCATTTTCCCCCACTCCCTTTGCTGAGGTGGTTTCATGCACTTATAATACAGTTAGACTCTTCTGTGACATTGTGAATTCCATCCTGATATTCCTGACCTCCTTCCTAAATGACTTTTTATCATCTGCATACATTAAGGTTCACTCTTTGTGCTGTAGAAGTCTGTGGGCTTTGACAAATGCATATGGTCGCTTTCCACCATTACAGTATCATACACAAGAGTTTAACCACCCTAAGAAAACCTATTCAAGTTTCACCTATTCAGGTTTCCTCCTTCTTTCAAACATATGGCAACCAGTAATTGCTTTTTTATGTCTATAATTTTGCTGTTTCCAAAATTTCCTCTAATTGGAATCATATAGCATGGAGTTTTTCCAGACTGGCTTTTTTCACTTGCCAATATGTATTTATGTGTCATTGATGTTTTTTCATGCCTCCATAGAGTACTCTTTTTTTATTACTAAATAGTAGTACATTATGTAGATATATTTCAGTTTGTTTTCCATTCACTTGTGGAAGGACATCTTGGTTGTTTCCAGTTTGGGGTAATTATAAATATAAGTCTGCTATAAATATTTGTGTGCAGGTTTTTGCATGGACATATGTTTTAAAACTAGTTGGGTAAATAGCAGTGCAATTGCTAAATTATATGGCAAAATTATGTTGAGCTTTCTAAGGAATTTCCAGTCTTCCAATGTGGCTCTACCATTTTGTATTTCCACCAGCAATGAATGAGGTTTTTTGTTGCTACACATTCTTGTCATCAGTTTGTACTGTCAAATTTTGACATTCTAGATATACTTTTTTAAATTCAAGTTAGTTAACATACAGTGCAGTCCTGGCTTCAGGGAGTAGAACCCAGTGATTCATCTCTTACATATGACACCTAGTGCTTGTCCCAAAAAGTGCCCTCCTTAATGCCTATCACCTGTTTAGCTCATCCCTCCCCCCACCTACCTCCCCTCCAGCAAACCTGTTTGTTCACCATATTTGAGAGTTTCTTATGATTTGCCTCCCTGTCTGTTTTTATCTTACTTTTCCTTCCCTTCTGCTATATTAATCTTTTGTGTTTCTCAAATTCCACATGAGTGAAATCATATGTTATCTGTTTTATGTTTATTTTCCTGACTTACTTATTTTGCTTATTATTAGCATAATATAGTCTAGTTCCATCCATGTTGTTGCAAATGGCAAGATTTCATTCTTTTTGATTGCTGAGCAGCATTCCTTACACACACACACACACACACACACACACTAGAATACACCACATCTTCTTATCCATTTATCAGTCAGTGGACATTTGGGCTCTTTCCATAATTTTTTTTTTTTTGTATCTTTTGGATAAATACTGAGTAGTGCAATTGCTGGGTCACAGTGTAGCTCTTTTTTAATTTTTTGAGGAACCTCCATACTGTTTTCCAAAGCGGCTGCACCAGTTTGGCTTCTCACCAACAATGCAGAAAGGTTCCCCTTCTCTGTATCCTCACCAATATCTTTTGTTTCCTGAGCTGTCAATTTTAGCCATTCTGACAGGTGTGAGGTGATATCTCATGGTGGCTTTGACTTGTATTTCCCTGATGCTGAGTGATGTTAAGCATCTTTTCATGTGTCTTTTGTTTGGAAAAGTATCTATTTATGTCTTCTGCCTATTTCTTCCCTGGATTGTTGGTTTTTTGGGTGTTTGGTTTGCTAAATTCTTTATAGATTTTGGATACTAACCCTTTATCTGACATGTCATTTGCAAATATCTTCTCCCATTCTGTTGATTGCCTTTTAGTTTTGTTGACTGTTTACTTTACAGTGCAGAAGCTTTTTATCTTGATGAGGTCCCAATAGTTCATTTTTGCTCTTATTTCCCTTGCTTCCAGAGACGTGTCTCATAAGAAGTTTTTGCAGCTGATGTCAAAAAGGTTGCTGCTTGTTTTCTCCTGTAGGATTCTGATGGTTTCCTGTCTCACATTCAGGTCTTTCATCCATTTCGAATTTATTTTTGTGTATGGTGTAAGAAAATGGTCCAGTTTCAGTCTTCTGCATGTCGCTGTATTCTAGATCTTCTAAGAAGTATGTTGTGAGATTTCATTGCTGTTTTAATTTGTATTTGCCTACTGATAGATGATGTTGAGCATCCATTTTTATGCTTATTTGCCATTTGTATACTATCTTTGATGGCATGTCTGTTCCTATTTTTGTGTATTTTTAAATTGGGCTCTTTGCTTTCTTGTTGACCTTTAAGAGTTATCTGTATATTCTGGATACAAGTGCGATTTGCAAATATTTTCTTCCAGTCAACGGTTTTTATTTTCATTCTTTTACAGTGTCTTTGGCAGAAGTTTTAATTTTAATAAAGTTCAACTTACCATTTTTTTCTTTTTTGCCTTTGGTATTGTATGTAAAAACTCATTGACAAACCCAAGGTCAAGAAGATTTGCTCCTGTGCATTTTCTTCTAAAACATTTAGTTTTCAATTTAGGTGACTGCTCCATTTTGCACTAACTTTTGTGAAAGATGTGTGGTCTATACATACAGTTTTTGAAAAGTTTGCTTGTCTGGCTGGCTCATGTTGCAGCGCTGAGTTCTTCTCAATCTCTTTAAGCAGTAGAAACATTTGGAGGTTGAGATTTTCTCTCTGTAATTTAACCTTTAGCATGAAAACATTGTCTTGGATGTAACACTCTTTTCCAATACAAATTTCTATGTTAAAATTTAGAAGCACTAGACCCTTAAGGTCTGTGTCTTGAATTTTGTAGGAAATGTCTGGCTTTCTGTTCTTAAAAAGAAGAGTCTTGCAGAAGATGAGCAGGACCTCTGAAATATCCTATATCTTATTTAGAAAGATGTTTCCTTCAACCAAATAGCATATAATTATGAATCAATATCTATGATTATATCAGTTATAATAAAATAATTTAATGATCATAGTTATTTTGATGTCAGTATTATTAATGATAAAGGGGATCTTTTAGATTTACTTAAGATTTTATTTTTACTTTTTAAAAAAAATTTCCTCATGTCCATTAAGTTACACAAATTTATAAATAGAAGGAATGTTTCACTGAACATACCCAAGGTAGTTGGTGGTTGGAACAGTAATTTTCTCCTTCATTTTAGGAAAAAACAAAACAGGTGTTGGGGGTAAATTTAGAGTGAATTGGGAAATATTTCAGGTTTCTAACTTCTACCATAGTATTTTCAAATAGGAAATCAGAAAGAAAATTACTATGATATTAGCAGCATGGAGTAGGATTATGGGCAACAGAAGAGAATGCTATATCTTTGATCAATTAAGAGGCTATCTCTGAAGGTTCCGAAACATGTTTTCAGCAATCTCCTCTTAGTAACCAGAGCATATGCCTTTTAGTGCTGTGGTACCAAAGCAGCCTCTGGTAACTGTGGAACCTACAAATGTTGAGTGGGGAAAGAAATCAGTATAGAATCGGTATCCTTTGAGAATGTACACCTTTGCAAAGGGATATCATTCCAATTCTGTATAATGCTATTTTTTAAAATAGTTTATTTATTTTTGAGACAGAGACAGAGAATGAGTGGGGGAGGGGCAGAGAGAGAGAGGGAGAAACAGAATCTGAAACAGGCTCCAGGCTCTGAGCTGTCAGCCCAGAGCCCGATGCGGGGCTCGAATCCACAAACCATTGAGATCATTACCTGAGTCGAAGTTGGACGCTTAACCAACTGAGCCACCCAGGTGCCCTGTATAATGCTGTTTTAACTATTAGCATGATTCTGAGTGTTAAGCATACCAAGCATTGAATTCTGAAGATATAATATCTCCATTTATTCAAACCTCACTGGATTGGACCTTGAACTGGATATAATTCTTTCCCTTTTAGCAAAATTGAAGTTAGATATAAATGCTTTTCTTTTTCTTTTCCCACCACAGAATAGAAAATCTGATGTAGTTAATGTCTGGTATCAACTATGACTTTAAGAAACATTTTCTTGTCAGGGTTTTGACAGAAACTTAATTAGTGTCTGTCCACTGAGAGAATATATGTGAGGGAGTACTTGCTTAGAAGATTTCCATCTTGTGGTAAATCTGATAGGAAACAACTCAAATATAAACCATTGCAATGACAAGGAAAACAACTCTAAATAACATTTCTACTTATATTTAATTTTTCAGTGAGAGACAAGAAACCTAAAAATGAAAATGTAACTGCTTACTAGCAAAATACAGTTTTCAGGCAGTTTTTGAAAAGAATCAACAAATGTAAGATATTACTAAATTTTGATAGAAGTAGATCACCTTTAATGCATAAATGAAAAAAAAAGACAAATAGATCTTATTTTAAAAGACAGACAGAAGAAAAAGATGGAGGAGACCCAGGGAAATAAGTGAGATTGACATGCGATGGTAATGGAAAAGCCCCTGGGTTGAGAGTCAGCAGAACTAAATACTGGTTTCAGGTCTGCTGCTATGTAGCTATTTAATTTTAGGCAAAGTGACCACCTCTTTTGGATTCAATTTCTCCTTTTGCTCCATGGGGGCCCTAACACCTGATATTTCTTCTGCTTTTGGCTTCTATGAATCCATAAGATGAAATCACATAGGTGAAAACATTTTTATAAATACAAAGCCTCTATTCAAGGGCCAGGGGTTATTCTGACTGATGAAATTTCTTACCTGTAGAGGAGACCAGAGGCAGATTTCACAGCTGTTACGGACAGGCGTGGAGAGTTGGTGTGTCGCTGCAGCACGTGCACCCCATGCCCCAGGCTGGGCCTCCCAGCATGAGCAGCCTCACACTCCAGCACTGCCCGAGGGTTGGGCAGCGACAGCTGGGTGCTGGGAAGCCTTCTCAGCACCGCACACAGGGTGGAACAGACGTGCCGCAAACCCCAGATCTTGTAACCCTTTCTTGAAAGCAGACAATCTCCTTAGCAGAATTCTACTTCCTTTAGCCTCTGAAAAGACCAAAGAGCTTCCAGGTGTCCTCACAGATTGCTCTCTTCAACCGGCCTTTGCAGCCTTTGTATCAGCAGCCCCATAGATTAGGACTTCATTCTACAGGGAAAAACAATGAACATGTCACAATCAGTTGTCATTTACCAGTGTCGACACACACACACACACACACCCTTCATCATCTGAGAATGCTGAGCTCACAGTGCAGTCTGGGAAGGTTGAAGAGGTGACAAAATAAAGAGTTTTGAGGCAATTTTCTGTTTCACCTCATTTCCCTAAGCTCTTCTTTTCTCCCCTATGGCTTTTTATTTATTTATTTTTAAATGCTTTTATTTATTTGTGTGTGAGAGAGACAGCACGAGCAGGGGAGGGTCAGAGAGAGAGGGAGATACAGAATCTGAAGCAGGCTTCAGGCTCCGAAGTGTCAGCACAGAGCCCGATGCAAGGCTCAAACCCATGAACCGTGAGGTCATGGCCTGAGCCGAAGTCGAACGCTTAACTGACTGAGCCACCCATGCACCTCACCCCCTGCCTTGGCTTTTTAAAAGATATTTTTTAAGGATGGCTTGAGGAAGATGGCAGAGTGTGAGGACCCTAAACTTACCTTGCCACATGGATACAACTATATAACACCCACATCAGTGTAAATAATCCAGAAAAGGGTATAAAGTATGACACAATATACCTAAACCATTGTGGGGCAGGGGGAGGAGGGAAGGAGTGGAATAAAAATTTAGGTGCTTTTAGAATGAATTCAAAGTTAAATTACCATCAACTTAATATGGACTGTTATATGCACAAGATGTTACATACAAACCTAATTGTAACCATAAATCAAAAAACTGGTAATAAATATGCAAACATTTTTTTAAAAAAAGAAATCCAAGTATATCACTAAAGAAAACCAGAAAACCATGAGAGAACAGAGCAAGAGAAGAAAGAATCAGAGAAGAACTATAAGAACAACCATAAAACAAGTAACAAAATGGTATAGGTGCATACTTAAAATTACTTTGAATGTAAATGGACTAAATGCTCCAATCAAAAGGTGTAGGGTAATAAAATAAATAAGTAAAACTCTTCTATATACTGTCTACATGAGGCTCTTTTAAGACCTGAAGACACATGGAGATTGAAAGTGAAGGGATGGAAAAACATTTATCATACAAATGGAAGTGAAAACAGCTGGGGGAGCAATACTTATATCAGTCAGAGGAGACTTTAAAATAAAGACTGTAACATATAATCATAATGGAGACCATCCAACAAGATGATACAATTGTAAATATTTATGTACCAAATATGAAAACACCCAAATACATAAAGCAGCTAATAAGAAACATAAAGGAAGAAATAGATAGTAATACAATAATAGTAGGAGACTTTAACATCGCACTAACATCAATAGACAGATCATACAAACAGGAAATCAACCAGGAAACAGTGCCTTTGAAGGACACATTGAACCAGATGTATCTAATAGGTATATTCAGAACATTCCATCCTAAAACAGCAGAATACATACTTTTTTCAAGTGCACATGGAAAATTCTCCAGAATAGAACACATGTTAAGCCACAAAACAAGTCTCACAAATTAAAAAAGATCAAAGTCTTAGCATGCATCTTTTCTGACCACAATACAATGACACCAGAAATTGTCCAAGGGAAAAAATCTAGGCAGAGTACAAATGCATGAAGGATAAATAACATGCTACTAAACAATGAATTGATAAACCAAGAAATCAAAAGAAAATTTAAAAAAATATATGGAGGGAAATGAAAATGAAAACACAATGGTCCAAAATCTTTAGTATGCAGCCAAAGCAGTTCTAAGGATGTATTTATAGCAATACAGGCCTATTCTAGGAAGCAAGAAACATCTCAAACACTCTAACCTCACAACTAAAGGTGCTAGAAAAAAGAACAAACAAAATCCCTAACCAGGAGAAGGAAGGAAATAATAAGGAATAAAGCAGAAATAAACAAATTAGAACCCAAAAACCAATAAGGGCACCTGAGTGGCTCAGTCAATTAAGAGTCCTACTCTTGGTTTTGGTTCAGGTCGTGCTCTCATGGTTTGTGAGTTCAAGCACCATGTTGGGCTCTTCACTGACAGTGTACAGCTTGCTTGGGATTCTCTCTCTCTGCCTCTTTCCCCACTTGTGCTGTCTCTGTTTCTCTTAACATAAATAAACTTTAAAGTTTTTTTAAAAAGTAAAAAGCAATAGAAGTACTTTTTAACTTTTTTTAAAAAGTAAAAATCAATAGAACAGGTCAATAAACCCTGGAGCTTGTTCTTTGAAAAGATCAACAACACTGATAAAGCTTTAGCCTTACTTATAAACAAACAAATAGGAGAGGACTCAAGCAAAATCAGAAATGGAAGAAATAATGACACCACAAAAAGACAAAGGATTGTAAGAAAATATTATGAAAAATTATATGCCAACAAACTAAACAGCCTAGAAGAAATAAACAAATTTCAAGAAACATATAACCCCTCCCCCAAATTGAATCAGGAAGAGACAGACAATTTAGACCAATAACCAGCAATGAATTGAATCAGTAATCACAGAACTCCTAACAAACAAAAATTCAGGACCTGATGGTTTCACAGGTGACTTCTACCAAACATTTAAAGAAGAGTTAATATCTATTCTTCTTAAATCATTCCAAAAAATGGAATAAGAAAGCTTCCAAATTTATTCTATGAAGCCAGCATTACCCTGATGCCCAAACCAGATAAAGTTGCCACAAAAAAGAGAACCACAGGCCAACATCTTTGATGAAATGGATGAAAAAAATCCTCAACAAAATATTAGCAAACTGAATCCAACAATACATTAAAAAAATAACTCACCAAGATCAAGTGGGATTTATTCCCAGGATGCAAGGGTGTTTCAATATTGGTAAGCCAATCATGATCTATCACATCAACAAGAGAGAGGGTAGAAACCATATGACCTTTCCTTTCCTTTCCTTTCCTTTCCTTTCCTTTCCTTCCCTTCCCTTCCCTTCCCTTCCCTTCCCTTTACCTTTCCCTTTCTTCTTCCTTTCTTTCTTTCTTCCTTCCTTCCTTCCTTCCTTCCTTCCTTCCTTCCTTCTTTCCTTCCTTCCTTCCTTCCTTCCTTCCTTCCTTCCTTCCTTCCTTCCTTCCGCCTTTCCTTTCCTTTCCTTTCCTTTCCTTTCCTTTCCTTTCCTTTCCTTTCCTTTCCTTTCCTTTCCTTTCCTTCTTCTCCTTCTTTTTTTTTTTTTTAAGTAGGCTTTATGCCCAGTGTAGAGTGCAACGTGCACCCTGAACTCATGACCCTGAGATCCAGACCTGAGCTGAGATCAAGAATATATGCTTAACCAACTGAGTCACCCAGGTGCCCCCATATAATTATTTCAATAAAGCAGAAAAAGCATTTGACAAAGTACAACATCCATTCATGATAACAACGAAGGTTTAGAGGTAACATGCCTCAACATAATAAAGGCTATAGATGAAAAACCCACAGCTAATATCATACTCAGAGGTGAAAAACTAAGAACTTTTCTCTAAGATCAGGAATGAGACAAGGATATCCACTCTCACCACTTTTATTCAATATAGTAATAGAAGCACTAACCACAGCAATCAGACAAGAAAAGGAAATAAAAGGCACCCAAATTGGTAAGAAAGAAGTAAAACTTTCACTATTTGCTGATGACATGATAGTATATGTAGAAAACCCTTAAGACTCTACCAAAAACTACTACTAGAGAAATTAAGGAAATTTATGGTCCCACTTAAAATTGCATCAAAATAATAAAGTACCTAGGAATAAACTTAACCAAAGAGGTAAAAGAACTGCGTACTGAAAACAATAAAACACTGATGAATGAAACTGAAGATACACAAATGGAAAGATATTTTATACTCATAAATGGAAGAACAAATATTGCAAAATGTCAATACCACCCAAAGCAATCTACAGATTTAATGAAATCTCTATTTGAATAACAACAACATTTTTCACAGAACTGGAATAATCCTAACATTTGTATGGAACCATAAAAGATTCCAAATAGCCAAAGCAATCTTGAAAAAAAAAGAAAAGAAAAGAAAAGAAAAGAACTAGAGGTATTACAACCCCAGATTTCAAGATACACTACAAAATTGTAGTAATGAAAACAGGAGGGTACTGGCAGAAAAACAGACACATCGATAAACAGAATAGAACAGAGAGCCCAGAAATACATCCATGATGATATGGTCAATTAATCTTTGACAAAGGGGGTAAAAATATGCAATGGGGAAAAGTCAGTCTCTTCAACAAATGATGCTGGGAAAACTGGACAGCTACATGCAGAAGAATGAAACTAGACCACTTTCTTACAGCATATACAAAAGTAAACTCAAAATGAACCAAGGGCCATAAAAATCCCAGAAGAAAGCACAGGCAGTAATTACTTTGACATCAGCTGTAGCAACATTTTTCTAGACATGTCTCATGAAGCAAGGGAAACAAAGCAAAAATAACTACTGGGACTACATCAAAATTAAAAAGCCTCTGCAGAGAGAAGGAAACTCAATAAAACGAAAACACATCCTACTGAATGGGAGAGGATATATCCAAATGATGTATCAAGAAAGGGGCTAATATCCAAAATATATAAAGAACTTATACAACTCAACATCAAAAAACAAATAATCTAACTAAAAATGGACAGAAGACATAAACAGACATTTCTCTAAAGCAAGCCTAGAAAGGGCCAATAGACACGAGAAAAGATGCTCAACATCATTGATCACTAGAGAAATGCAAATCAAAACACAATGTTACCTCACACCTATCATAATGGCTAAAATAATAAAACACAACATAGTGGAAAATATGAACCCTTAAGCACAGTTGGTGGGAATGCAAATTTGTGCAGCCACTATGAAAAAAAGTGAGGAGGTTCCTCAAAAAATTAAAAATAGAATTATCATATGATCTAGTAATTCCTCTATTGGGCATATACCCAAAGAATACAAAAACACTAATTCAAAAAGATATATGCACCTTGTTTTTAATGCAGCATTATTTACAATAGCTAAATTATGGAAACAACCCACGTGTCCATCGATAGATGAATGGATAAAGAGATAAATATAAATGGGATATTACTCAGCTATAAAAAAGAATGAAATCTCACCCTTTGCAACAGCATAGATTGATCTAGAGAGTATAATGCTAAGCAAAATAAGTCAAAGAAAGACAAACACCATATGATTTCACTATAATTTAAGAACCAAGCAAAGAAAAAAGAGACAAACGAAAAAACAGAATCTTAACTGTAGAGAACAAACAGGTGGTTACCAGAGGGTAGGTGGGTGGGAGGAATGGGTAAAAACAGGTGAAGGGGATTAAGAGTACACAGATTGTGATGAGCATTGAATAGTGTACACAACTGTTGAACTATATTGTACATCGAAACTAATGTAACACTGTGTTAATTATACTGGAATTAAAAAGATACTTTTTATTTATTTACTCATTGACTAGGTTCTCATGATCAATTATCAAAATGATATTTTAAAAACTGTTGAAAAGTTTACTACTCTATCTCCTGCACCCTAAAGAAAACCAGGCATTAGTTACTTCTGTATCAGTTTAGTGTTTCTTTGTATCCAAAAAAGCCTATGTGTGAGTATGTGTCTCATTTCTCTACTTCCCTACAGAAAATGTTGCAAACTAAATGCACTTGGGTGTCCTTTGTTCCCCAAACTTTTGTAACATAGTCTGCTATGTAGGCACTCTGTAATGTTCAGGTCACATGATTCCATTTATAGTAGGCAGAAAAAGCCAAGTCAGATTCAAAGAAAAGGTTATTCCCTTCTGAGGAGGAAATTAAATCCTATGTAACAATTTTGATTTTGAAGTAAATTTTGGTGCTCTGACACCGTCCTGACCCTAAAGCAATAATCTCATCTCCCTGACTTGGAACATTCTGTTGGCATTTGATGTCCTTAACATCCCAAGGTATTCATCACATAAAAGCACTTCAAAAGTTTTTGTTGAATTCAGTTAAATTTAAGAAGAAACTGGCTACTTTGCTTATTTATCTTTTACTTATTTTTTTTAATGAGAGGATAAGTAGCTTTAATCTTAAAACAAAGTAATAAAAACATGGAGAGAAGACAGAAACTATAAAAATGAATGCTTTCCATCTATCCATCCATCTATTCAGTCAACAAGCTTCAGTCAAATAGCTTCAGCTATAATTCTTCAGCAATTATATCAGGCTCTGGGGATATAGCAATAAAAACAAAACCAAGTTCATTTCAGTTTGATGCCTATATTCTAGTCCCTGGCACATTCTGTCACCCCAAACACGTATCTAATAACTTCATCCAGATTATTGCTTTGCCTGCTATCTCGTGTCCTTGCTTCTACTCATCTACCCTTTAGCCTATACTCAAAATAGCAGCCAGTTCTGCTAAAAACGTAGATTATCAGATCAGGGCATTCATGGTGAAGATTCTCTAATAGGTTCTCTTCTCCTTCGAGTAAAAACCAAAGCCCTTACAATACCACAAGGCCTACATGCTCTAGCTCCTTTACTTCTTAGTGAAGCCACATAGTAATACATTAGAATATAGTATCATGATAGGAAAGACCATAAAAAAGTTAAACAGAGTAATATGTGGCAGTGTTTATCTTTCCAGTGAACAATATTAAGTACTTAGTATATGCAGACAGATTACTGTTTAAACTTCAAGTAGGAGAGCAGTTAAGCAAACACTAAATACAGGCATTGGCTGAAATAACTGCAGATTTCCTTTCACAAATGCATACTTATATTTAAGGCACATGAGTAGGAATACATGGTTTTGTTATTTTTGCTGAACCATTGTCCTATCTAGCCATTAGCCAGTGAGAGAATAAGCCAGAAATCACAGCAGAAAAAGAATTAACTGAAAATGGTAGACCTAGGCAAGGCTGAATTAAAGATGTTCAATTCTTTCTTTTGGCATTTGCCACAATTCAGAGACAGTCACAAATATATAATAAAGTGATAAAAAAATAAATAGTTATTTCCTTCCATATAACTTTCAGTAGAACAAATTATACTGCTAAAATTCATGAACAATATATGAAAAAAAAACCTTTCAAATTCTTGAAGGTAAGTACTTCAAACTATTCATCATGTCTTTATTCCAGACTCTTCACACATGCTGTAGTCAAACTGTAGACACCCAAAAATATCTATTGACTGAATGAATCAAAAATGGACAAGTGTAAATCTTTGTTATGTATTTCTTAGTAGAAAGAAAATGAAGAATCAGTGTCACCTAGGATATTTTTAATCTTATGTTTAGAACAAGAAACTATTTTTCCCCTTTGGAATTCCTTTTTGTTACATGTGTTTAATCTGTGTGTTAGTCGCAATGAAACAGCATGTGTAGCAGAAAGAACGAGACAATCCTGAGCTCATATCATGACGTCATGTTTACTGGGTGAGTGCCTTTATGTGAGTTATGTCTATGTTTTCTTCAGTCTATAAAATTAGGCTAGTACTACATGGTTCACAGAAACCTAGTGAGATTAAAGGAGATAATGTGTGTATAAATTTCAGAGCCTTTGCCTTGCTGTCATTGGAATAGTCTTCTTTACTTATTCCCTTTAGCTATTTCCTTCTTCATATTCTGGATTCAATGCAAATATTTCCTTCTCCAAAATGCCCTTGTCTATTTCAAGTGCCCCCTTCTCTACCCCTCTCGGTCATCACACTTTAAAATTTTTCTTCATAGCACTTAGTGTTACCTGAATTTGTCATATTCATTGACTGGGTTTTTTCTGTTTCTATTAGAATATAATTTCCCTGATACCAGGGACCTTGTTTACCTAGTTCACTGTTCAGCTCCCTGCTCTGAAAATAAATGCATTGAATCAATTAATGACAATTTCTAGACCACAGATATAATTCAAAAAATGTTAGCTTTGTCCCTCTTCCTGATGACAGGGTCAGTATTTGTCATAGTCCGCATATAGCATAGGATCAATAAATATTTGGGAAAAAACCCAGGAAAAATTTCTGCACTATTAGAACCTCTAGATACATGCCTAACAATATGTCCTTTGGTATCCTGTATTAATTTTGATTTGTGCAAACTTGTTTAAATGACTTTTTAGTTCACACACACACACACACACACACACACATGCATTCTCTTCTGAATATGAACCCATATGGCATTCCCAATACCATCTTCATATAAAGTTGGATAACAATAATGTCTCTTGAGGTTATAGACACATAATGTCTTCAGCCAAAAGTTCACTTCAGAAAGATCAGAGTTCGCTTCTTTATCATTGATGGTGTCTTAACAGCAATGGCTAGTTTCTACAGGATTTTTCTTTTTCTTTTGCTAAGGACAGTGATTTAAAAAAAAAAAAAAGGCGTTATTCCTGGACTTGATGAAACAGTCCAAGAAGTAAAGTGAGCAGGTAAAAGGGGGCTGACAGGGAAAGAAGCTGTTTATGGAGGTGTATCTTGCTCTGTAACAGCATGCCTCAAAAGTACGAGTGCTGCAGCCCTCTAATTCAGAATTTGTCCTGCAATATGAAACTTTACTTTATAAATTACTAGAAGTCACTTCACTACTTACGAATGTTTTATTTATATTTGGTAGTGCAAAGTACTTGTGCTGTTTCTTCAGAGGATCACAGTAAAATCAACACGCTTTATAAAATTGATAACTAATGTCCACACAAGGAACAAGAAATAATACAAAGCTCAGATAGGGCTAATTTGTATTATGAAGGTGGAATGAATCCTGGGTAAGAGTTTTTGACAAGTCTTTGCTCTACATGATCATTTACTCTCCAGTCACAATTATATTTAGTCCTTTTATTGCCCATCTATCTGGATAAACTTGAGGCTAATTGTTTTCTAATTCTAAAGGCCCTAAATTACATGTTTCAAAAAAACCAAAAAACTCCCTGAAAAACAACAACCTATAAATGCATTTCAAATTCAGTTTTTTTCAAAGAGGAACCACTTTTGGTTATACAGAACTGTTTTAGAACATGAATTGCCATCTCCTGGGAAGGGTCTAGTAGAAATCTGGGGAAAATGCAACCACTATTTTCCCAAAGCATCTAAACCATGGCAGACTGAGCAGAGAGCATCACCCTGGAGCAGCCTTCCTCATATTGAATCATGGCTCTGTGACTTACTAGTTGTGTGACTTTGTAAGCTACTGAATCCTTTTGTTCTTCAATTTGTTCATCTGTAAAATGCACATAATATGGAATTGCATCTACTTCATATGATTGTCTCCAATAGTTCCTGTGAGAATTAAATTAGTTAATCATGGAGAGCTCACAGAACAGTACCTGGCATGCAGTAAAATCCAATAATTTGTATTTAATGATGGTAATAAGCTTTTCCAGTGCTGGAGCCAGAATAATCAAAAGTAATGGATGGAAGAAACCTCAGTCTAAATACTTCCTTCCTCTCTGATTGCCAAGCTGACATGATATGAACAAAGGACTCCTGCTGGTCATTCTTCCCGCCTGAGTGGAGAAATCTGGCTGCAGTAGGAGAGAGTAAATTAACAGGCAAAGAGAAATAGAGATTGGGGGAAAGAAATGATGAGGCCTGGTCCTAACCCTGAGGTTCTAGGGAAGGCTCAGATTCTTAAAGTTCTTTCTTTGATCTTCCAATAAACTGCTTTGTGTTTTACTTTGTTTTTGCTTAAGTCTGCATTTTTTTTTTTTATTACTTACAACTAATAGATTCTCACTGGAACATGGAAATAAGTAAAGTAATGGATGGGGGCGCCTAGCTGGCTCAGTCAGTTAAGCATCTGACTTCAGCTCAGGTCATGATCACATGGTTTGTGAGTTCAAGCCCTATGTTGGGCTCTGTGCTAACAGCTCAGAGCTGGCAGTCTGCTTCAGATTCTGTGTCTCCCTCTCTCTCTGCCCCTCCCCTGCTCATGCTCTGTCTTTCTCTCTCTCAAAATTAAATATTTTTAAAAATATTAAAAATAAGAGTTAAAAAAAAAGTAATGGATGAAACGGGCAGAGGATCACATACTCACTTAAGTTTTGCCAGTCTCTTAGGCTTCAGTGTAGCTCCAGAGTTCACTTCCACAGACCTTTCCTTTAAAAGAAAAAAAAAGTTTATTTATTTTTGAGAGAGAAAGGGGGAGAGAAAGACAGAGTACAAGCAGGGAAGGGCCAGAGAGAGGGGGAGACACAGAATCTGAGGCAGGTTCTGAGCTGCCAGCACAGAGCCCGATACAGGGCTCAAACCCACAGACCATGAGATCATGACCTCAGCCAAAGTCTGATGCTTAACCAACTGAGCCACCCAGGTGCCCCTCCACAAAGCCTTTTCTTGAGGGTCCTTTGATATTGGCTTCAGGGACAGAAGAACAGTATTGAATGAACTCAGTAAAGTAGGAAGAGAAAAAAACAGAGAAAACATATTGGTAGTCTAAGGCTCTATGATAAAGAAATATTTCCTGTTTTTGTTTTCCAAATATGTGGTTTTGGAATTCTGAAAATAGTTCTAAGAAAGGGGACTCCAAAATATTTAGAACACAGATTAATCATTTCAATAAAGGTAGACCCACAAGAAACCAGATATTTACATATCTATCTCTCTATATAGATGTATATACATGTAACATCATCTATCTATCTATCTATCTATCTATCTATCTATCTATTTATCTATCTATCTGAATGTATGTAACATAAGCTATTTATTAAGAAGGTCAGTGTAATGAACATTTATATATTCCAAGAGAAAAATCTGGGGTTCTGGTGACAGCTGCAATTTACTCTTTTAGAACAAAATTTCAGACATTGCTGATTTTATATATTTTTAATACTTGAGAAATTTAAAATCACATAATTCAGTGTTATATTGAATGTTATATATAGCACCATCTTAGCTAAATGTCTAAAAATGTCTAATGAGTTTCAATCCATGAACCAAAAAAATGTGAATTGATAATGAAAGGTCTAGAATACATAAGGTATATATTATAAAAATTAAGTACTTAATATCAGAGAAGTAAGCTAAAAATTGCCAAATTTGGGAGCCGAAGAGAGTGGAGGGGTGCCTGGGAGGCTCAATTGGTAAAGCAACTGAATCTTGATTTTGGCTTAGGTCATGATCTCAGTTTGAGAGTTCAAACACTGTATCTGTCTGGCTCCACCAGCTGTCAGTGTGGAGCCTGCTTGAGATTCTCTCTCTTCCTCTCTCCCTCTGCCCCTCCCCTGCTTATATTTTCTCTCTCTTTCTTTTTCTGTCTAAATAAATAAATAAATAAACTTAAAAAAAAAAGACAGTACAAACTTTTGCTGTTTAACCTAGAAATAACTTGGTGTTTAGCATCAGTTATAATTACAAACAAATCAATATTTTTACAAAGACAGTTACATAGGAGTATATAAATCAGCTACCCCAAAATCCATCCAAAGAAATTGCAAATTCTTCCCTTTCTTCGTCTAAGCCCTTTGGCAGTACTCTTCCATAGTGACTCTGGCTTAGCCCTGATTTTTGCTTTGTCCAATGAAACAGTAGCAAATATAAAACAAGAAGAGACTTGGGAGACCTGGGTGGCTTCATTGTTTAAGCGTCTGACTTTGGCTCAAATTATGATCTCACAGTTTGTGGGTTTGAGCCCTGCATCAGGCTTTGTGCTGACAGCCTGAGCACCGAATTGGAGCCTGCTTTGGGTTCTGTGCCTCCCTCTCTCCAACTCGTGCCCACTCTCTTGTTCAAAGATAAACATTTAAAAAGAATTTAAACATTAAAAAAAAACCACAACAATAAGTAGAGACTGAAAATTGCCTGTGCATTGTGACTTGCCCTTTCTTGTAGCTCTGACAATGCTACCATGTGAAGGAGCACAAGCCAGCCTGCTGGAGACATGCGGCCCAGTCCTGCTGACAACGCCAGTGAACAGTTAATTACCTTCTTTGTCAGAATGGTTTAACTGAAGTGAGTCTAGCTGAGACCAGTAGACAATCACGCAGTTGAGTCCACTCTACCCTGCTGACTTATTCAGAATCATGAGCTATATAAATAGTTGTTTTAACTATTATGACTTTATTGAATTTTACATTATGTTTTGATCTATAAGATTGAATAAAAAGATCTTGATAATGAATGTAGAATTTTATAGAATTGCTTAATAAAGATCATAACTTCCTATCATATCATGCATGGGTTAAATTATTTTGATTTCAGTCACCTTTTTTAGAAGTACAAGAACGTCTTATTAAGTATTTAGGAATTGTCTACTTTAATTGTCAAGGTGGTTAACATAAATGAAAAACTGCACGCCCAAAGATGAGTGAACTGTTATTTTTTGTTGGAACACCATTAAGGGAAGATAGCATACAATAACAGCCTATTTATTTATGTAAAAACAAAAAGCAAACAAAACTTTCCTCCCTCATCACCAGTAAATATAACAGCAAAAAGATTACATTCACATTTAAGCAATAAAAGATCATTATGCATACAAATGAGAACAGAATTAATGCTGCATTGTTACCATTATTTGACATGTCTTGATTTGCAAAGGAAAAAAAAAAAGTATGCTGGCCCACTATTTAAAAAGTATCAATGTAACAGCAAATATATAATATTCAAACCAAACCTCAGTGACTAGAGCTTCAACACATCTCCAGAGAGAGCTGTGAAATTGGCTACCTGAAAAATTTATCAATGTAATTGAATGACAAAAGGTACTATTTTATTTTTTTAATTAAAATTTTTAATGTTTTATTTACTTCTGAGAGAGGGAGAGAGATAGCATGGGCAAGGGAGGGTCAGAGAGAGAGGGATACAGATTCTGAAGCAGGCTCCAGGCTCTGAGCTTGCTGTCAGCACAGAGCCCTACGGAGCTCAAACCCACAAACCGTGAGATTATGACCTGAGCCGAAGTCAGACGCTTAACTGACTGAGCCACCCAGGTGCCCCAGAATGTACTGTTTTAAAATGGGGTAAATGACAAGAGAAACATGGGTTGCAAATATAACTGCTGATGTTGCAAAGAGCAATGGCTTATCTGCAGCCTCAATGTCCTTTCCACTATGCATTTACATACAAGAATATTTTAATTTTAAATAGTATTGGGCAGACATTCACTAGCGATTATGTGTCAAATGTTTTATATCATTGTAAATCGCCAAACTGATAATATAACTAATTCTAATCATCAAAGACACAAGATTTTCTTTTAATAGCTACTACCCAAGTTTATTTAGAACATTACTTATTTCCAAATAAGTGGTAAATGTTTCTAAAGGATACATATGCAGATATATATTTCAAAATAAATATTTCAACATTTATACAAAAAGAATATTCTAGGTGTTAATAATATTAATATTACTAATAATATTAATATTGCTATAAATTAAATTTCTGCTAGAGAATCTTGTATATTGCTTTTATTTTAAGGTAGGGAGGCATTCTACTAAAAAACTATACTGGCTTCTAAGTATCTAGTTGAATCTCAGATAAAAGAGAAAAGAAATCTATGGATTTCATTCCATAGAATGTTGCCAGATTTAAATCTGACTAGAGTTCTATATTTAAAGGTTTGGCATCCTTAGGCATCTAGTTATTCATATTTATTCAAGCAGTCA
The DNA here is from genome assembly GCA_017311185.1 of Proteles cristata cristata. Classification (NCBI taxonomy): domain Eukaryota; kingdom Metazoa; phylum Chordata; class Mammalia; order Carnivora; family Hyaenidae; genus Proteles; species Proteles cristata. The sequence goes on along the minus strand of JAESUZ010004150.1, from coordinate 895,948 downwards.
GTCAAAAACAATTTATTGCATATTTGCTGTTTAAGTAGATGACATTTGTGAATACAACAGACACAGCCCTTGACTACATGAAGCTCATACTAGTTTAGTAAGGAATAAAGACAAGGAAGCTGTCAATTTCCATGTGATAATGGCTATGAGAAAATAGAAAAATATTCAGTAACGAAGAGAGAAATATCACAGAAGCCTTCCTGAATATCTTCTCTTCTATCTTCTCATTTGATACTAAATGAATCATATTTTCATAGCAATGAAGAGTCTCACACACTTAGCAAATAACTATTGATTACTCCTGTAATTATGTTTTTCATGGGGCTCTAAGGGAAAAAAAACTTGGAAAGTAGTCACATGTACCTGTCTAAATTTATTATAAAATGTTATAGTATAAAATATTACAATAAAATGTTTCTGCTGGTTATAAAGAATGGTATGCTCCTATATTGGGTGAATCCATGGATATTCTTATGACAGCAGCTCTAACAGGACAGTTTCTGCATAAAGTTGGTGCTTCGTGTGACTTATGTTCTTAATGTAACCAAACCTGTGTAGGCAGTAATTGATTGGACCAGCAATTGGCATGAGAGTCAAAGGAGATTATTTATGGATTGTACTGAGTGAGTTGTAGTATGGTTTAGAGGGAAAGCCTGTTTATTCTGTACCTTGTGAGTGGGAGTGAAAGCAGACTCATCCAATTAGAACTGCTGCCGGGTTTGGTGTAGGGAAGGAGACAGAGGGCCAAAATAAATGAGGAGTACTTTGAACTTGGTTATTTCCAATGACACTGAGCTGCTGACAAACTTCTCCACGATGTTTGCTATACATTCCAGATTTACAAGCTCTGGGACTCACAGTGACAGATGACATAGATGGGGAGATGATATCGCCTCCTAATTTATGTTTATCCACTGTCAGTGACTCCCCTCATCTCTTCCTTGCATCATTAAAAAGCTCAACTAATGTAATTGTAAAGAATGGAACATTTTCGAGAACATCAAACTACTGTTTTTAGAAGACAACAAGCTCATTAACTGTAATAATTAGCAAGTATCCCAGAAGTCACAAAATAGTTCCCCAAATCCATGTATTTTTAAAGAAACAAATTCCATTTTAAATAATGTCAAAAGCCATCCCACAACACTCCTGCAGAGGGTAATGATTCAATCACCTAATGCTATTTAACATTACACAAAACATATAATGAAAGTTAATTAAACCATTTGGAACACCGCCTGAGTCACACATTTAATAACTAATACATATCCCTTACATGGTGTATGATTACAGCTACCAGATCATTTTCATGTGCATTTCCTTTTCTCATTTGATCTTGGCAGGCTCACCTACCTAATATCACATAACATGTTGAAGGCAGTCAGGACTTGAATCCAGGTCGTCTGATGCCAGCCTGAATGTTCTATATTTTACAGGTGTTTTACTACCTTAGACAAAAGACAATTGATCAGAACTTAATGTATACTAAATAGGAAATTGGTTTATTTTTATTTTATTCAATCATTTTCTCTTATTTGTTAGAGGGGAATTATTTTGATAATTAAAAAATAGAGTTATAAATTAGAATATTTTCAACTCTAATTTTGACCGTGATCAGTTTATCCTTACCAAATATTAAGCCAAAATTACCAAACCATTAAGAAACATGAAGGCCAAGTTTGATCTGAATTTTCTTCTTCGATTCTTGCCAATTAATTGTCATAATGAGATACTTTTCTTCCAAAAACTACCATTATTTCAATTTGATAAGAATTTGCAAATGGAAGAAAATTGTATTAGGAAGATAGTAAAATTATACTAATTCCTTAAACTCTAATGATAAATATTTAACTGGGAGTTTACTAAGAAAATAACAGATGGGGCACCTGTATGGGAAAGTCGGTTAAGCATCTGACTTCAGCTCACGTCATCATCTCGTGGTTCATGAGTTTGAGCCCCACGTCAAGCTCTGTTCTGACAGCGCAGTGCCTGGAGCCTGCTTGGGATTGTGTGCCCTCTCTTTCTGCCCCTCCCTTGCTCATACTCTCCCTCCCTCTCAAAAATAAACATTAAAAAGGAAAAAATAAAAGGAAATAACAGAATACATCCAGAGATTCAAAGATCTCATGATAATAAATTTATCATCTTCCAAACTGAATTCTTTATCTCTTAAGACTGAGAAAATACCATTAGATGATATATTGCCCATGGAAGTTTTCATATATACATATATATGGAAAAACTAACATAAAGAGCAAGCCACTATCATGTCAAACATTATAAATCATGGAAGACCCATAAATAGTTTATCAAGTCACATATCACTGAAAACTATTTGGAGACTTGCAGAAATTTTAAGTTGCATTTATTTCAGCTAAAATGAATGATTATTTAAAACATTCACTTCCTATGTTACTCATATAGCATTACAAAAACAATTACTTCGCTTTCTTCCCTTATCAAGTAACCAGCTCTATAGCACAGCTGCCAGAGAATGGCTGACTCTTTGTGTAATGGCCAGATAGAAGGAAAACAAGAATTTCCCATCAACAAAAGCTTTTGGGAAACATATAGATAGATAGATAGATAGATAGATAGATAGATAGATAGATATAATAAATTTCACAGGAATTAAAACTGTATTTATAAGTTCCAGGTTTGAATGGTATTTCAAATGAAAAGTAGAAAATATAAAGTTTCTCACATATTCTTAATAATGAGGAATGGAATGCAGTTGTAATGATCTGATTTACATTTGCACTGGTCACATTTCCAAAATGCCCCTTGACAAAAATAGCTAACATTGCCTAAACTTAAACGTATGTAAAGAGTGTCTTTTAAAGGATAATGAAAAAATCATTAGTATTTGTAACATTATATAGGTAAATAAAATGGTATAAAGTTCCTGTTACACTGACTGGAAAAGATGTCCAAGACTGCCACCTTCAGTGCAATTGAGGATAATGCATTTAAAAAAAAAATAACAAAAAGGGGATTAAAAATTGTCCAGTAATCCCCACTAAAAAATTAATATTACTCTGAATTTCAATTGTGCAAACAGAGATCAGTATGGTCTTTCAACCCAGATCCTATTATATTCTTTCTTTTCACATCAGCATTTTGTATGCATTCCATAAGAAATGAGCCACCTAAATAAAGTATTTGTTTTAAAGTTTATTTTGAGAGAGATGCAGCACAAGTGGGGGAGGGACTGAGAGAGAGAGAGAGAGAGAGAGAATCCCAACCCAAGCAGGCTCTGCACTGTCAGCACAGAGCCAGGCGTGGGGCTGGATGGAACTCATGAATCGCAAGATCATCTCCTGAGCCAAAGTTGGATGCTTAACTGACTGAGCCACTCAGGTGCCCCCTGAATAAATTATTTTAATAAAGAAATTCTAGGAGTCAATAATACATGAAGAAATGTTTCCTCTCTGGGCTACCCTTTCTTGTTGTCCCTTCCTCTTTCTTCAGTCTTCTTATTTCACTCTCTTCCTTCTTTTCCTAACAATGTTCTTAAAGTTCTCATGCCTATAATCCCCAGAAGTACTTGCACATATGTAGACAGGCAGTGAGGGGGGTGGGGAGGAGAGGGGGGGTGGTGATGGCTGGAGGCCTGGAGTAGACACACATAGATATTCTCATATGATACTAAAACATCAGTGCCTGATAAGCCTTAATGTCTAATTTCCCCCTGCATTATTTCAAAAAGGGACAAAGTCTTATGAGGAAGGCACAGATTTCTAGGTGGGTTAATTAAAAACTGATCTCCTAGAACTGAAGGGTCTCCCCTGCTTATGGATGTCCCTAATCCATAGGGCCTCCTTACACCCCTGTAACTTTGCAGTATATTTGGTCATCCAGTCAGTCAGTCATAAGACCAACCACGTATACAGGCATCACTTAAGGTTAACATTCCAAGTCAGGCCAGATTTCTTAACCTATATTTGGTTCTTTCACCATAGTTTTAGAGACTGACAGATTGTAAAAGAAAAAAATTGCACTAAACAAGGGGCGCCTGGGTGGCTCAGTCAGTTAAGTGTCCGATTTCGGCTCAGGTCATGATTTCATGGTTCGTGGGTTAGAGCCCTGTGTCAGGCTCTATGCTGACAGCTAACTCAGAGCGTGGAGCCTGTTTCAGATTCTGTGTCTCCCTCTCTCGCTGACCCTCCCCTGCTCATGCTGTGTCTCTCAGAAATAAATAAAACATTAAAAAAAATTTTGTTTTTAATTGCACTGAACAGTACTCACTGAGAAACACTAATAGGTACTTATTTCCTCCCGAGAAAGCTAAATCTCTCCTCTTGGCTTCAAGACTTTTCAGGCCAAATGTTTTAGGGTGCCTCTGTCAACCCTTCATGTTTTATTAAGAATGCCATTCTCCCTAGTCTCTGTACCATGTATAACAGGATCTAAGGAGGGACTACAGAGCAATTCCCTTCCTCTTCATCTTCTGGACATCCTTTCTCAAATAATAGCTATTTTTCTTCCAGTCCTGCATATCATAGGGTCTGCTTGTAGCTTGTGTTTTTTTTGCTCCCTGTTGCAAATCATTGTTCTTTTTCTACCTATATTCTTTTCTACCTATTCTATACATAAAAATAATCTCAACTCCCCTTTGAAGGACAGGCTGTCAGATTATACAAGTTTGGAGTATAATACTTTGCATAAAAGGGCAAGTGGTCCTGGGGCCACACTTCCTAAATTTGCAAGGTTTCAACTTCCTGTACCTCACTTTCCTCATCACTAAAATGGGGAAAATAGCATTTGCCTCAGATTACGAGGCTTAAATAAATTAATCCATATTTAAGACTTAGGCCAGTGCCTGGCACATAGCAAGCATTCCATTAATATTGGTCAGTTATCATCACCTACTACTGAAGTGCGTTAGTTTTACTATTCAACTTCTGTCCATGCCCCTTTATGCTGCCTGGAATGTTTTTCACAGTGTCTTTATCGGTCCCCATCAAGTATAGTCTCAAATGCTAATTTTTCCATAAAATATTTCTTTGTCCTTTCAGACAGATATAATTTCTACTTCCAAGTAAACTCCCTAGTTTTCTACTCCTCCTTATATTATACTTCGCATTAGTTACCTCCAATTAAAACATGAGTTCCTCTTATCTGGAATAGGTTAGTCTCTTTCAGGTTTTTGATATCATTGGGGACCTTCAAATAGCTGTTGGATTTAATTACAAATTTTATAATTTACTATATTAAGAGACCATATTCAAAATCTGTAACTGCCCCCACCAATTTTTAGAAACTCTTTTTAAGTTCTTCAAAGCAAAATTAACACCCCAACTTCTTTATCCATAAACAGAAACATTATGTATACAAAGACTATACATAATACATGACAACTATAATTAAGACAAAATTCCTGGGCAGGCAATGGCAGAGGAACATTTATCTTATTGACTCTTCTGTAGATTGATAAACTTAAAAAGATCTATTTATAAAAGCACTGAAGAGCAAACAGAAGCAGGCAGGAACTGGATAGGATTTGATAATTGGAACATCTCGCTGGGTGAGATCCATGTTTGTATGACTTTTTCTGAGCCCAGGAAGCTGCAACATCACTGGCTTGAGGGATGTGGGTGGTGTTTAAGGTGGCTATAAATTAAAAAGGGAAATCCTGGAAGGAGGGGCAGGTACAGAAGGAACACCCAAACCTGTATCTGGCTGGCATATAAGTGGGGGAAAACTCTTAAGAAGCCCAAAGGAAAGCAAGAGCTGAAACACAGAGCAGGGATCTCTTACCAAAAGGGATCAAAATCTGGGGTTTGAATCCTGCCACATTAAAGGACCTTGGAAAACAATGAAACCCAAACCTCTACAAGTTCAAAGTGATTGTCCAGTATTTAACTGCCTTCCATTACTATGAGAATAAAAGGAAGATTACATACTTAAATAAGTATATAAGTATATATATATAAGTATATAAGCCCTCATTACAGATGCTTACAAATACTATTCAGTTCCGGGGCGCCTGGGTGGCTCGATCGTTTAAGCGACCACCTTCAGCCTAGGTCATGATCTCACCATTCCTGAGTTCGAGCCCTGTGCGGACAGCTTAGAGCCTGGAGCCTGTTTCAGATTCTGTGTCTCCCTCTCTTTCTCTGTTCATCCCCCATTCACACTCTGTCTCTCTCAAAAGCAAATAAACACTTAAAAAATGTATTATTCAGTTCTACTATTTCAACACTAATAAATGTAGGATTGGTGAATGGTAGACAAGGAAAACTAACAGTAGTACAAAGAGCCACCAGCATCAGGTTAGAATTAGAGAGTATGTTAAATAGAAACAATAAATTACAAAATATTATAAAACATGAATTTATTTACAAGCAAAGTGAAACCATGATATCTGAACAAACTTTTTAAAATGGAAAACAGAAGTCTTTTATTCTTATAGATTTACTTAAAAATCAGTTTTAAATGACATAAACCACAATATAATTTTCAGAACAGTTATCTAACAAAATATAAAACTTAAAAGCATCTACAACATATATTTATAAATATTTTTTTACAGATTAAGTTTTCCAGTCAAAATTTTTTTAAAAATTCCAAAGTATATAAAGTTTGACTTACAATTTGCTTCCAAATAGTAGTCTCTTTGGAGAAACTAAGTAATCATTTTCAAGCAACTACGCTCCTCCATTTGGTAGCTGGAATTATCTAATTAAAACAAAGGTCTTTATTTCAATGTCACTATGGCTAAGACTCTAATCCTGAGGGTTTTTTGTTTTTTCCCTCCAGAAAATGGAAGGTAATAAGGTAGATGGAAGATTAAGTACCTCTGGAACAGACAAATTATTGGGGGCCTCATAATCCTGACTTATAAAACAGGGAGTATAACTACATTCCTCAGGTTTATTTTTCTTTCTGATATTCTATGAATTTGAGGTTAGAATACATGCATTCTCCCTTCCCCCCATCAGATGACAGCAGTTAACACGGTTTCTAGAGTCAGCCTGCCTAGATGTGAATCCCTGCCAGCCAGTTATTTTCCAATCTTGGGATAAATATTTAATCTCCCTACACTCAGTTTCTTCCTGTATACAGCAGAGATACGAAAAACAGTACTGATCACACCAGGGTAGTTATGAGGCATAAATAACATGGGTAAAGCATTTATAACACTGGCCAATGCAATGAAATAGGAGTTTCCAAATTTTTCACCATCATCATTCACTGATTATGGGAAAAGATCTTGTCTATGCCATATGAAGTAAAGAACATCCTCTGGGAAGATATGCTAGTTTAAATCACCTAATACAGGCTTACAAAACCCAAAAATGATTGTTTCTTACATTTAGCTTAGCTTCAGAGAATTTAGTAAATATTGTGAATAACATTATAATAAACAGACATGGATAAGTTATAAATTACTTTGTAGTTCAAAACTTAAAACTATAAAAAAAGTAAACTCAAGACTACTAAGCAAATTTAATTACTAGAACACTCAGAAATGTAGTACAATATCACCACCTAGTGGATACTGCATTTAAAAACATTTTATAGATCGTGCTTGCCCTATTTCTCATTAGGAGGAACATCCTTTTCCAATAGAAGCACATTCTCTTCACTAATGTAAAGGGGATTTAAAAAATAGAAAACAAATTTAATACTATATTAGCATTACTCTTAAACATTAAAGATAAAAATACCTCCTACTAAATTGTATATCTCAAATTTATTTCTAAAACAAGGTGACAGAATCAGAAGTACAATTTTTGTTCAGAAATTTAAAATACATTAAAGACAGCATGCAAGTCACCAGAAATACTTCACCATGACTTATCAATTAGTGAAAAAAATGTTAGTTGTAACAAACATGAATTTTAAGTCACCGGGTTGTGAGGCATCTTAAAAACATTTTACTCTACTTACTATCTGAATCTCTTCTGAAGCATTCCTGATAAATAGAAATCTTGCATCCAGTGAGTGAGGGAATTTACTTTTTTCTGGATTCATTCCCCTACAGAGACTAAACAGACAATATATTTTTTATCAGTTGAAATCTGTTGGTCCTTGATATAAACTTCTGGGAATGAAGAATACTCCAGTCCTTCTTCCAAATAATTATTCTTCAATTATGAGAGCCTATCAAACTGTAGACTCTCTAATCCTCCAAGTTAAACATCATCTCTACTCTTTTAGCCATTTCTCTTATAACTATTATCTGTATTATCTGTTCGTGTTCTTTTAAACAGGTGCTAGCATTTAAAAAAACGACTCCATCCAATACAAACAATAATATGCCATGAATGTTCTGGTTAACACATGGTAAAGACAGATGAACAGCTCTCCAGATTTTACTTCTCTTAATGAAAACCTTTCATAGTGAGGCAGAGTGTCACTTAAAAACTCACAGGCAGGGGAGTAAGGCCAAGCTATGTCCTTCAGTGACGATGCTGACTTTGGGTGATTTGCGTGGTCTGCCTCAGCTTTAGCTTCTCTAGTGGTCAAAGAGAAATCAGTATCTGCACCGTACAAATATGAGGAGGATCAAATGAGATGGTATTTATAAATCAGCCAGTGTAATGCCTTGAACACTGTAGGTGTTCAATAAATGACAGCAATTGTTTGTTACCATTACTTTTCTTCCCTCTCTTCCTCATTTTGTACATGCCTTCACACACCCAATACAGTTCAGCTGTATCACAAAAGTTTCAGTCAGTGAGCAAAAGATAAATACTATGCTTAATATTTATCCTCAGAAAAATGTCGTATTTCTTTTTGCCTGATGGTGATGTACTGGGCTCAAATTAACATTAAATTCATCAAATGTCCATTTTTTAAAAAGCAAACTATAACAGTGTTATTGGATTTCTTCACTGTGGCAACATTTCTTTCTCTAGAAATAATTTTTAAATGTTAAAGATTTAGTATTTGGATCATGGATATATGTTAAAAATACATCATCTATACAATTTTATTATAATTTTCTTCCTCTCATTTAATATACTGGAAATGTTTGTCTAATTGTCAACATTTAAATCATAAAAAGTACCCTAAATAAAAAATAACATTTATCCCTAAAGTACTAAAATGCAGTCTAACAAAAATAACACAAATTATGCGTAATTGGTTAAAATCCTTTTTCCCTTAAAAGTTTAATAAGCATCAGAAGTTTTACTGCTATTATATATTAATGGTTGACAGTTACTTATTTTAAATAAACAGGGATAAATTTGAAATCACATCCTATTATAATGACATATAACATATTTACAAGTAGATACATATATAAGTATTAAAATTATAGCAAATTAAAAAAAATTAAAACTAAGGCAGAAAATAGTTTAGGAGGGCTTCCATTATGAAGCATGGGATTTATTTCCTAAAGTCAGCTTATGGTTACATAGTATATCTTTTCTAGGACATTCACTTCATTCTACACTAAAAACTTCATTCCATATACATTTATTTGACACTGACTATATATTTAAGAACTCTATGGATATATGGAGGAGGTTGACTTAGTTCTGAAATTAGGCTAGACACGTGACAGGCTAGAATAACTGGAGTTAGGACAAGTACAGTTTTCACTTGAAATGAGGTCAAATGCTTAAAACCACTTGCTTTATTGAGTCCAAAGTCACAAATACAGAAATCCTCATTTTCGTGTTAAATGCTTTTTCTACAAGCCCATGGTTTCTATGTCATATTTAAATTTCCATTTGAAAAACCTTTCTCATATTACTTGCAAGATATTTCTTTCTTGTTTCACTAAAGGAAATTTTAACTGCCTCAGAGATTATAAATGCTCTCTAACCTAATCAACATGAATTCATTTTTCTATTTCAACATTTTACTTAAATGTTTATCTAAAATAAAGGTCCACTATTTAGGTGGTATAATAAAAATAAGGATCTCTTTTCTTCTCCCCTCCTGTCTTCAGACGATTATAAAGACAAAAAAAAAATCAAGCACAGGGGCAGTTAAATTCAAACAAGAAAAACACTACATTAAGCTATTTATCTATTAGAAATAAACTGCATTAAGCTACTTATATTAATGTACTTCATGACAGACTAAGCACATTCCAGAAATAACTTTAAGAAGAGGAAGAGTCCAGACAGCTAACGTAATTTCTCTTATCACAAAATGATATTCTATATTTAAACTCAGGAACACTGTACTTGCAAATAATTTAAAAACATAATCAGATACATTAAAAAGATTTCCAGGTATCTAACAAAACATAAATAGTATGTGAGGAAACACAGCACACTGCTTACTAACACCATATAAAGGGAATACTCTGTATCTATGGAATTTCATGTTAAAGATTTACTATAAGGCTTAGAAAATTTATGGACTAAATCTTTTTAGGACATTCTTTAAAAGAATCCTACTTAGGGGCGCCTGGGTGGCTTAGTCGGTTAAGCGTCCGACTTTCACTTAGGTCATGATCTCGTGCTTCGTGGGTTCAAGCCTCGCGTCGGGCTCTGTGCTGACTGCCAGCTCAGAGCCTGGAGCCTGTTTCAGCCTGTGACTCCCTCTCTCTCTGACCCTCCCCTGCTCACGCTGTCTCTCTCTCTCTTAGAAATAAATAAAACGTTTAAAAAAAATTTAAAATAATCCTACTTAAAGATTTTAACAATAATCACAAGGCTCCACAGGCTATCCAGCTTATCAATACTTTTTTCTTTTAAATAATCACCTTTTAATCAAGAAATTCAATTTAATTTTTTAAAAATTCATGTCAAAATATGTATCCAATAACTCTTGAAAAATGTTCAAAACACAAATGCAACCTAAGATGTTTCTAAAAGGTATGCTCTAGAGCACCCTTTAATTCACAGAATTCTTTTCTTTTATGCTTTATGGAAAACATGGAAGATCACCCTACTTCCTCTGAGTGTGGATTTCCTCCAAAATGTCTCATAAAATAGCAGGAATTCAACTCTTACAAACAAACTAGAACAGTGATTCCCCCAATCTATGGAGTGGAATGGTTTCCAGACTGGGTTAGAGGGGAAGTTTTTTCATCTCACCAATATTCCAAGTCACAAGAGCCTTGCATTAATAATACCAGATAAGAAAGGTGTTTACTTTGACTTCCTGGAACTCAGATCTCCATTATAAGATAATTTGTTCTCTTATCTAATTACCAAAAAAAAAAAAAAAAAAAGTAAAAACATCTCTCAACAATCACTGTTACAACTAGAGAATCAATATACTTTCTAGGTAGTGAACAGAGTACAAGACTGCTCTATACTTATTACTCAAGACTATACCTGTAATTTTCACCAATACATTTTTATATTTGCAAATACAGAATATTTTCCAAATCTACCCATTGTTTAAAACCCAGAGAAAGCATAGTCTAACATTGAAGATAAAGTAATTTGTCCACAGTTATTTGTAAGTTTACAAATGTAAAATGATAGTAAAAGATAAATTCTATTCACAGTTCTAAGTTTGCATATCAAAGTAAACATGTCCAAGTAATACTTTCCTGTAAAGGAATAACAACCAAATGAATTCACAGTAGACACAGAATTTAAAGACTCACACGAAAAATCCTATCCAAATAGTTGCTTCCTAATCTACAAAATAAGACTAGCTCAATGAATCTCTAAACTTCCTTTTACTTCTGTTTTGGATAATGGAATCAAATACCAAATCACCCTAATTTTTGTAACTATGTAATCTTGGAATCAGCTCTTAGTGAAGACATAATTTTATTTAAAATACCTCAGCAAAGAAATCATTTCCTACACATTTTATGAAGTTTATCCTAAAATATCCTTTGGTAACTTCAGTGGGTGAAAAGTATCCCACAAAAAGATGTCTATCTAAATGGAACTTATAAATGTGCCCTTATTTTTGTAAAAGGGTCACTGTAGATTAATTAAAGATCTTGGCATAAGACCATCCTGGATTCAGGTAAACCCTAACCCAATGACATTGTCCTTATGAGAGAGAGATCATGCGAAGCAGAGGTGGAGACTGGAGTGACACATCCGTAAACCAAAGATTGCAGACAGCCACCAGAAGCATGGGACAGATTCTCTCCCAGAGCCTCCAGAAAAAAACCAACCTGGCCACACCTTGATTTTAGACTTTTAATCTCCAGAAATGAGATATTTTTATAGCTACCAAGTTTGTGGTTATCTGTTATGGCAGCCAGAAGAATCTAATACTAATGTATTAGTAATGTATTTCTGAATGAAAATCCCTTTTAAAAGGTATTATCATCAACACAATTCATCTTTGGCCATCATATATTTCATATTAATAATCAGTGAAAGGGGGGTACCTGGCTGGCTTAGTCAGTAGAGCATATGACTTGATCTTGGGGTCATGAGTTTGAGCCCCATGCTAGGTACAAAGAGTATGTAAATAAATACACATATTTTTTAAAAAAAGAATTAGTGGAAGGGCTTGATCATTTCTAGATTTTTAACAAAAATCAACAACTTGATTCCAAGATAAACATAGATGAGACTCTAATTTATAACATTTACTACCTGAGTCTATTTTGCCTTATGATTAAAATTATAATTACTGAAATGCTGAGTAATTTTTCAGTCAAGAACGTTACCTGATCACGTGTAAATATTTTTCAAACAGTTGTGTGCTACCGGTTTCTGAAGAGAACTAGTAAAATAAGTTTCAGTACTACAAAGCTCAGTTTTGTTAACCATGTACCTGTAAAATGTTTTCAAGCTTTTTTGAGTGGTCAGCAGTATCAAAGAAATATCATGAAATAATTGTAAACAATTTCATTTTCCAATATTCAGGCTTATGGAGCAAGTCTTAAACTTTACTCAGTTCTCTATCACTTCCTTGGATTTATTATGTATGTTTAAAACACAAAAAAAATCTAGTGTGATCTGTGGATCACCAGTGTGCCTAAAACAAAGTCCATAATTTTTACCTCTTCAATTGTTCATTGTGGAGATAGTCTAAATACAGTCTACTTTTAGAACTCAAGGTATCTCTGACATTACCACATAAACCTCTGAATGTCCTGACTATCTGGCCACTGAAAAGTCTTGTTCAGGAAGATATAAAAAGTTAGGAAATTAACAACTGCATAGCAGCCCAGTTCACAGGCAAGTCTAGATATAGGTGGCAGAGGTATGTTAAGCCTATAAATAACATAAGGTAAAATAAAATAACGAAATTCTAGCAGTTTCTGAGGTACTGTAACAGTAAACAAGCATATGAAAAACATTAAATTCCAGAAAACTGACTTTGATTTCAAGGAGTCAGCTATACTCCAACCAGCAAATATATATATTGGAACTAACAAATATTTCATGATTTCATATCTTTGAAAAACTCTTTTCCATATATAGAATGTATAATGTCTGTTATCTGCCAGCAAGTATTTATGAGCATAAGTGAATTTCCAAACTAAAAATAGAGAGACTAAGGTGATCACAAAAAACTGAATTCTACGTTTCCAAACTAAGGAAAGAAAAGCTCTAATTTTGCCAGGAGACAAGAGGTGAGGAAACGAAAAAAAGAGAGTAAAAGAGAAAAAGTAGAAGAGTTGAGGAAAATGTAGACAGGCTTCATGACTACTTCGATCACCAATAACAATGCCACCATTAACAACTACAAAAACACAAAACAGAGACACTAGAAGGATGTACGGCCAAGTCAAAAGGAAAAGCATACTCAAGTTCTTAAAGGACAGGGAATAGGTCAAAAGAAACTGAAGAATTTTCCTGAATTCTGAAAATGGTCCTTTAATAGGGGGAAGCCTCTCTTCCTTCTTCTTTTGTAGCTCAGTTTTCCAGGCTTCAGTTAATTTCTGTGCAATGACATTTCCTGCGCAGAAGACAGCCCAGATGATGTTAGTCTGACGAAACATGAAGCCACAAAATCCAAGCAAAGCTGAAGTTTTGTGATTTCCATAAAGACACATCAAATAGGCAAAAAGAGTAAAAAACATGGATCCTGCTTCTGTATAATAAAGGAAGTTAAAAAAATAGAGCGTGGGAAATACTGCTAACGTTAATGTTGACAAGATTCTCTGGATACTTGAGGCGGCCTAAGAGGAAGAGAAAATACATTTACAATTATTTTCACAATAAAACAAATATGCTATTTCTGCTGGGCTAACAGATTTATTAAAAAACAAAACTACCTGAATCTTATTTAAATACTATTATTAAACATTAGTCTTATTTTTAGCTTTCCAAAAACACAATATACATTTGTAAGGACGCTTTCTGGTACCTTTCAGTAATACTTATGAGTTTGGAAGCCATGAAGACAATACATGTGTATTCAAAGCTTCTATGTCCAAAAACTCTTCGAATGACTCAGCAAATATGAAGGAGTCTTTGTGTGAACTAAATTCTATGAGGAACAAGTTGATGAATGCGACACAGGGCACATGGTTTCATTTCCCTGAACTTAAGTCTTAGCGCTTCCAGTAAGGATTCATTCAGCCATCATCCTTAATTTCTTTTAAAGATACTCCCTTCAGAACTTTAGAGGCAATGTAAATACATATATAGCATTTACACTACTATACACGTCATTCTCTTGGTTAATAAAGGCATGTGTCCATCACTTACTAGATCAAGCTCAAAATCCTTTCCAGGACATATAAAGGCATTCATGACTTCACCCCTGCCTACTTGTCCAGCCTCACATCCTTGTACTTTACAATCTTGTGATTCCAAAGAGCAGTTCTCTATGATCTTGTTGCTCACCTCCTTTCTACCTTTGCTTATGCTTTTTCTTCCACCAGGATTCATTCCCCACCCTGCAGTCCTGTCTATTCATCAAGATTCAGTTCAGATACCATCTCTTCTGAGAAGACTTACCCAATGCCACTCATACATCTTACTGCGAGTCACGCTACAAAATAAATGCTCCCCTACCCTTCTGTGTCCTCATAACGTCTTATACCTATCTCCCTCTCATCATTTACACTATTTAAACCATTTAATTAAAGATAATTATTGTAATTAGTATTTATTGAGTCCTTAATATTCTATCAGGCATTATTCCAAGAGCCTTCTCTTAATCTCCTGTACTCCAAATAGTCCTGTGACGTAGATTCTATATTTTCATTTAAAAGATGAATACACTAAGGATTTATTAAAGGTAACCTGCTGAAAGTAACACAACTAGGAAATGGACAGAATTCAAAGCTAGGCAATCCACCTCATAATTCCTTAGACACAGTCTGTCTTCCCTAAGGAAGATAAGTTTGGTAAGGAAAACAGAAACACAAACAAAAAAAAAACCTTGTTTATTTCTGTAGTCTCAGTGCCTAGCACACATAATAAGCACCATAAACGTTTACTGAACTTATTTGATTCACAAATATTTATTTTAGGTTTCACAAATCGTTCAAAGTATTACAAATCATTCAAGTATTTAAATACAAATTTCTTCTAAAATGGGGTAGGAGACTTGCTTTATCTTAACAAAATATACAAAAACACTAAGTGTTCAAGATACTTTTCACCAAATCTCATAAAACCGACTTATCAAAATTGTGGACCTGACTACATAGAAACTTGTAATAAATTATTTTGGAAACATACCTTGTGTCTGGGTTGTACCTTGCGGAAAAGCAAATATAGTAAATAGAAGTTGCCTACGCTGAAGAGAAGATTAACAAATCTGAGCATTCCAATGGAGCACACAACATGTTCAGACCATCCAAAGATCCAACTGGCAGGTTTGACCACTCCAACTGATAGTAGGTATAAGCCAGGTAGGGTAGTAATCATGGGATCCCACTTAAAAAGGAAAGACCAACAATGAAGCAAAAGCAAGATGAAATACTAACAGGACTTACACAAGTCAAGCTCAAAAACATCTCTACCAACAATCAGATATATTGAGAAGTTAAGTCTGTGACACGGTGGTTAAGTCAGTCCTCAGCAGATAAAATATCTCCTCTAAAGGAAAGTTTTGCTCATATTTTGCCTCTGTACCTGTTCTCTGCAGAGGTATCTGTAACGAGTAAACAACAAAAACTTAAAATCAGTTTCCATTTTCCAAGAGCTACTCTTCAAAGACTGTTATTTTGGTGATCAAACTGCAAATGTTCCCATTTTAAAGTGTGGGAACATTGACTGGAACTCTGATGGTTTCGGAAAGAAAGAAGTGTTTAAAGAGATCAAACCATAGGCTCCATAATGACAGCTATCATGTATTGAACCAAGAATTATGCCAAATCCACTTTATTTAATCCTGCAACACTTCCTATAGATCCTGTTAAAATTGTCGTTCTCAGAGGAGTAACCTGAAACTTAAAAATTTTCCAACGTCACATAACTAGTAAATAACCTCACAAAGATTTAAAATCAGGTCTTTACAGACTTTTTATTTCTTTTTTTTTTCTTAAAAAAAAATTTTTTTTAAAAAATTTATTTCTAGGAGAGAGAGAGAGAGACAGCATGAGCAGGGGAGGGTCAGAGAGAGAGGGAGTCACAGACTCTGAAATAGGCTCCAGGCTCTGAGCTGGCTGTCAGCACAGAGCCCGACGAGGGTCTCGAACCCAGGAACCGTGAGATCATGACCTAAGCGAAAGTCGGACGCTTAACCGACTAAGCCACCCAGGCGCCCCCAGACTTTATATTTCTAATCACCATTCTATATTGTCTCCCCAGAAGGGTAAGGATAATACATCTACTTTATTTTTTTATCTTTATATTTACATAGCCAATTATATATTCAAACATGATGACACTTCACTGGGTGCTAGTTTCTCCAGTTAACAGAAGGTTCCCAAAAGCACCAAGAATGGAATTACTGTAACTTGTCACTTCTTGGTGGCTGAAGATTCCCCCCACTCCCCACAGTATCCCACACCCAAAATACACGGTGAAGCTCTTGACAGATGAACTAAAGTGAGGTTTTCTGACATTTCCAAGGGGGCAGGCTGATGCCTCTGATCTAGGGATTGGGGAAGAAAAGCTGGGATAGCTATTACCAGCTACCAAGAGGGAAACAAATGTACCGTGCGCCTGGGTTGCACCTTGTGATAAAGCAAATAGAGTAATTCCACTAGTTAATCTCCCAGAACATTACTTTCTAGGACACAGATCTGCTTCTATTCATTCATTAAACAAACATTTTACAGATCTCAGAGACAGGAACAAATGAATACCCAATTCCTTGCATATTTCGAAAACGGAAGGGTAGAGAGGAGGGACCAAAGGATAAGGGTAGGAGAAAGTAGTGCTGGGGCTGGGGCGGCCCTCTCTGGCCTGTCCTTGGTGGGGATAGGTTGGGGACCCCACCTGCGAGAGGGAGAAATGGCCCTCACAGTAGCGCTGCGCCTGCGGCAGGTGGAAGATCTCGTCCATGTAGGGCTCTCGCAGCGCCCGACTGAAGGCGGAGAAGAGGAGACAGGACACTAAAAAGGTGCAGCTCAGGGCAGCCGAGAAGTAGTAACCCTCGAGCTGCGCCATTCCTGCCCCCATAGCCACTGCCCAAGAACCCAGTCCTGGAAAATCTGTCCCGGGTTCTTGAAGCTGCAAAGTCGAGCTTGAAACTCGGGCTCGAAATGGGCGCGCAAGGCAGGACTGGCCGGACAGGACTAGGCATAGCCGGAAAGCAAAGGATGCTGGGAGAGCCCGGACCCTGATCTTCCGGAGGGATCCGGTCACTGTTTCCGGAGTGACGACTTTAGGTAACGGACCGGGCTGTTGGCCTGTCAATCACGTTGCGCAGGGCGCACTGGAGTGGTCAGAGCCACCGGTAGGGGCGGACCTCGGAGTCCATGTGCGCTGGAGCTGCGCGGCTAGAGGCTTGGAAGTGAAAGCCGCTGCTGTTTATCCTGATAGTTGCATTTGGCTTTTTTCCTGTTCGTTCCCATCTCTTACAGGAGGTGGCACCGCTTCCCCACGTTTGCAATCCTCAAGCCCTGACATTTTGCACTTTCCCCCTCCAATTACTTCTCATTCATGTGATCGGAGCTGAAACCTGTGATTCTAAGGCATTTGGTTTTATCCACTTTGGAAAGTGGAAGGGCAATATTGGTTATGGAAGCTAAGATTACGACTTCCAGATTAAAACTTCAAGGTCTGGAGAGGCTTTTCACTGCTGAATGAACTTCACTTAATTAGAAAAATTTTAAGGTTAAAAAAGACCTCTTTTAGAATGTGGATACTCTCAAAGTAGTTAAGTCGGCATTCATAGTGCACTCTGATAACCAGACTGCAGTACTCTATAGGAGTTGGGGAAAGCAATTTTTAGGATTTGGGGTGTTTTAGATATGAAAGGATTGTCTGTGCCTGCAAGTTTGATTGTTCTTATTAATATCTCTACTGTAGTATTTTATTTTTACTACTAAATAGTAAGCGTGAACATATTAATGGGTGGCAATTTGTATCAGAAATATTTGTAGTCCCCCAAATGGCTTTCACACGCTAAGCACTTAATTTGGTAAACTATTGACAGGTTGTATAGATTTCGCACATTTCTGGTATTAGGAGTGAGGGGAAGGATGCTTTTTTCCTCTGGGTATGGGAAGGCTACCTCTCACAGGAAGGTTTTATGACCTGCTTCATTGGAAGATCAGAAAACCTTCCTACACATTGCCATTTCTCAAATTTCTTTGGCTTGAAATATTCAGTATGCCAAGTTATCATGTTTTGGGTTAGCAAGCCTTAAACCTCCTCCCCATTAATACCCTGCCGTCTATTGATTTCACCCAGAAAGAGTGGGCAATTTTTGAAGGTAGTAGAATAAGGTCAGAAATTTATGTTACAAATTTCTTTCCACAATAATTGCCATCAAGAGCTTACATTATACACCCTACCCCCATAGATATCGCGCACATCCCTTTAAGGTATTTGGAATGTTTCAAGGAAATATGGGGTTTTAAAATTGCTAGGGATCTTCTTTAAATGAAATTGATTTCATTTCTCAAAAGAAGCTGAAGTTTAAAAAAAAAAGTGCTTTACCTGAAATCACATAGGAAATTAGTGACAGAGGCATAGGTATAATGTAGAGTATCAGCTCAAGAGGGGCGCCTGGGTGGCTCAGGGGTTAAGTATCCGACTTCTGCTCAGGTCATGATCCCACAGTTGGTGGGTTCAAGCCCTATGTCGGGCTTTGTGCTGACAGCTTGGAGCCTGTTTCAGATCCTGTGTCTCCCTCTCTCTCTCTCCCCCTCCCCCACTCATGCTCTGTCTCAAAAATAAATAAAACGGAAAAACTTAAACAAAGGATATCAGATCAAGAGTAATAACATAACCCCATAGCACTATTGTTTAAAACTATCTTCAATTTATACTGAAATGAATGTTTTGTTAGTTCCAGTAACTTTATATCTATATTCTACCCCATTATGTTTTTATCTACCAAATCAAAAATACAGGTGTCATTTTTTTTAGATGTCCACATTGCAGAGTAATTATATTAACATCTGCTGGAGAGCTTTGTAAAAAATTAGATTCCAGGGTACTATCTCAAAGCACTGAATAGTCATTTTCAGATGGGGAAACCATCAGTACAGAACATGAACGCTAAGAAATCCTATTGGTTCAATAGTGGTCTTCACAGAATACTAGTTTGTTGGTGACTTATTCTTACTATTCACAAATTGGTGAAGGTTTACCAGATATCCACTTTGGGATTACCACATCTCCAGTAACCTATAAATGCTTTTCTAAGGTCTGCCACTAAATCAAGACCTAATAAAATAGCTACCTGTGGGGATTTTAATGAAGTAAGATATATTTTATGAGGTTTATCTTTTAAAACTGGATCACGATTCATATTTACCTTATATTCTCGATTCAGGATTTCAACACCAATTTTCTATAGATGTTTATTTTGTGGAAGAGAGTCATCATTAGGATAGGCAATTCCATCATCACTGGGCATCAGTTAAGTTCTCTATTTTGTTCTGTCCACTTGAATTATGATATAAAAAGTTAGGCAAGGAAAATGAGCAATTTCTGTTTGAGTTCTAGGTAGTGTGCACAAGAAATAAATATTTGTGAGGGGCCTGGGTGGCTCAGTTGGTTAAGCATATGACTTTGGCTCAGGTCATGATCTCACAGCTCAGCTCATGAGTTCGAGCCCCACTTGTGAGTTTGAGTGCCCCCACCGTGGGTGGGGTTCTGTGCTGACAGTGCGGACTTTTGAATTCTTTGTCTCCCTCTCTCTCTGCCCCTTCCCCAATGGTGCAAGTGCATGCTCCCTCTCAAAAATAAACTAACACTGAAAGAAAAAGAAAGAAATATTTGTTGGCTTAAGCCATTAAGATGTTGCCATTATAACGGGCATAAAACTTAGCCTATCCTGATCAGTTCCGGCATTCCTACTTTGATGAACTCATGTAACTTTGTGTGTATGAACTCTGTGGAACACCCATTTCCAAACAGTGAGTTTCCCTAAATATTGTAATTCTAATCATTGAGAAATTTGTCTAAGTACACTCTTACTTTGAAGTGATAGTCCAAGTACCATTCTTCCTCTTATTGAATGCTTTTCACTTGCTACGGAACCAAAACACTGACCACTTGATAGTTCTAGTTGGTGAGATGGCTTACTCAGTTCCGGCTGACAGTTCTAACCACAGCAGGATACTCTACCTTGGGCAAAATCATACATGATGACATTCAAAAAGCAAGTCTAGCCTTGAGCTCAATTTCAACATATTGACCAAAAAAATTTTTTTATAATTAACCAATAAATTAACTAATTAAAAAGAAAACAATGCAACATTTTTATATAAATGCAGTAGCCAGTATTTTAGCTCTTTACTGAAAGTACCCTGAAGGTTTGATGTAGGGTGACCATCTTCTTGGTTTCCTGGACACTTTCCAGTTGTAGCCTTGCAAGTTTCAGGAAATCCTTTGGTTCTAGACAAACAGAGATGGTTGGTCAGCAAGAAAGTTATACCATACAAACCAAAGCAAAACTTCCTACATATCCATTATAGCAGTGGTTCTTAAAGAGTGGTCTCTGGACCCAGCAGCATTAACACCACCCAGGAACCTGCTAGCAATGCAAGTATTAAGCAGTGCTTTAGACTTACTGAAACAGAAAATCTGGGGGGTAGAGCCAAGCAATGTGTGTTTTAAACATTCATTTAATAATCAACTTATGATTCTCCTAAATTCCCAGGTGAACCTGATGCACGTCTAAGTTCGAGAACACTGCAGTCCTCTACATTGCCTTTGCTCTTTAGTCACATGTGTGGCTTTGTTACCTCTCTAGGATTTTTTCTTTGTGTCTTTTGATCTTTCATTTTTTTCCTCATGGAGTTGAATTTGGCTTATCCACTTCTTCATCTCCAGGTTTTACCCTACTGAAAAACACAAAGTTAATCTCCAAACAACATAGAGATTCCTTCCTCCTCAGCAGGTGAAGAGAATTTAAAACTTACAATTTAATATTTTTCTATCATATAAATTCATATTTAAATACGTCTACTTTTTCATTTTAAAAAATCTAGGTAAGGAGGAACTGTTCTGTTTGAAACAATAGTCCTACAGCTATTGCTGCCAGTTAAATGAGAAACATTCCACAGAAAAGAAACTTCGCAGAGACTTTTGCCCTTACACTATATAAAGTTTAAGGAAATCATGAATGATTATTAAATGGATTGAGCTATTATACTGATGAAATTGCAGTACCATTAAATCAATCAAAGTAAAAAGTTAAAAGGAAGACACTGACCTAATTTATAATTTTACATTTTTAATAAGCATAGCAGTATCACTAATTTAAAATTTTCAGAATTTGGACTGAGATTTATGATACAGTTGTTATTACTAAAGACACCCTCATCCATGTTAATGTGAGATATTTAGGAGGGTTTCAATTTGCTTAATACTCTTTTCATTTTAGAGGCAGAGCTAGAAGAGAGGAGAACATCCTTACGCAAGTCGTTTGGCACCCAGCACAACATTAAAGTTTGGCATACATTCCAAATATTGTTATTTAACTACCTGTATGATATGAATTCAGTGGGAACAGAGATAACCTGAATTTTCATTAGTGAAATTTAAATGCAGAAACCCTCATTTGGATTTATTTTCACTGGGCAAAGCAGAGACATTGCACAAGTAGTTCCTGTTCTTTGTTCTTGTTTTGTTTTGTCTTGTATCGCCTTTCTAAATGAGACAACAAACCATATTAAAGGTTTTATGATTATTTAATACACTGAAATGAAATAGTACCTTGCTTATTACTGTCTCAAAGTTTTAATTTCTATAACAGCCAAGTTTTGATGACTGATGATATGTTTGTGCAAAAATAGTTGTTAAAATAGATCTGTGTTAAAGTGGTTTTTCAAAAACGTATTTCCACTAGAGGGTGCTGACAACTTCAGCAAAATCAGGACCAGTTTGTTCCTTTCCTAAACTGATCTGTTTCCTAAACAAATGTTCTAGCCTTGCTTATTAATCAGCACTCAAAATCTGCCTAACAAGACTGCCGCCAGGTTGGCTCTTTGTAGTTTTTAAAGCTCAGCATTTTCAATATTAATAATTCGTTACCATTATTTTTTTGTATTGGTGTTCTTTACTGTATGTAGTTTGAGAAACACTCCATTACCTTGTGGTTACCTCAGAAAAAATTAGGGGCGCCTGGGTGGCTCAGTCGATTGGGCATCTGACCTTGGCTCAGGTTATATCACAGTTTGTGAGTTCGAGCCCTACATGAGGCTCTGTGCTAACAACTCAGAGCCTGGAGCTTGCTTTGAATTCTGTGTATCCCTCTGTCAGCCCTCCCCTGCTCATGCTCTCTCTCTCTTTTTCTCTCTCAGAAATGAATAAACATTTTTACAAAATTTTAGAAATGCAAAGGTAAAGAGAAAAAAAAATCCTCTGTGTTATATCCAGAAGATAGATCATGTGATTTCTTTTTAACATGGCAACGTGAGAAATATAATGTAATAAATATCTAAGCATAGTGTTTCTGTTTGGCCAACATCATTTAATACAGTGGTCAACATTAAATCTAAAGCTTGCCCTTTCTTGCGGCTCCTGGGTGGCTCGGTTGGTTGAGTCTCCAACTTCGGCTCAGGTCATGATCTTATGGTTTGTGAGGCTGAATCCCACGTCGGGCTCTGTGCTGACAGCTCGGAGCCTAGAGCCTGCTGTGGATTCTGTGTCCCTCTCTTGCTCTGCTCCTCCCCCGCTCATGCTCTGTCGCTCTCAAAATTTAACGTTTGCACTTTCTTTTGGTTTTGAAAACTCAGTGCTCTGTTGAGTGCAAAGTTATTTATCAAGCTAGTCTTAACAAATGTGGCTTGTGGCAAATTTTATTTGTTCTCTCATGAAGGTGGGTACTCTGAAATTGTAGGGAGAGGCTGGGAATGGTTCTGGTTCTAGATCTCTGCAGCCTCTTTGTCAAATGGTTTGTGGCAGGGAAAGCAGGACTTGAACAATTTCCTCAGAAAATGGGCATGTGGTAGCTCCACCAAGGCAGGGGCAGCCATAAAATCTGCTTGTGGATGGAAGGAGCTCGTTCTCTGTGTCATTTGGTAGCTCCCTGGCTGGCACCTTCATGCTTGTCTTATTCCCAAGCACATGTGGCGATATTCTTACAGTGTAATCGACAACCTTTGTAACCAGCTCTTCAGGGAGAATTTGTTTAAGTTTATTTATTTTTGAAGAGAGAGAGCTCATATGAGTAGGGGAGAGGGAGGAGCAGAGAGAGAGGGACAGAGGATCCGAAGTGGGCTCTGTGCTGATAGAAGACAGCTACTGAGGCTCAAACTCACAAACTGTGAGATCATGACCTGAGCCAAGAAGCTTAACTGACTGAGCCACGTATTTGCCCCAGAATCCTTTTTTTTTTTTTTTTTTTTAAGTGGAGAGAAACTGAATTGTTCTTTCTGGACTTCTAATGCCACTGGTCCTGTGATCACTTAACTTAAACAGCAATAGTACAGGCAGTCGGAAAGCTGTTTTATAAAACTTATGTTAATTACTGGAATTTAAAATATCTATGCATATATAGGATAGTTTTTGAAAAATAAATTAAAAAACAAATAAGTTAGGTTTATTGAGATATGATTTATACACAATAAAATTCACTCTTAAGTGTACAGTTCTGTGCATAATCCTTCCTGGGCTAAGTACAAGTCTCCCAGATAGTCTCTACTTGTGCTAATTAGCCAAACTCAAATAGTTGAATCAAAGATGATTAATATGCTAAATGGTTGATCAAAATATTTCAATTTAACGTAACCTATTCACAAACATATTATTTTCCAATCTGATGTAAATATAACAGCTTTCCCCAAACATTACATGCTTTCCTTAATGCAGAATGTTCAATCATCATGAATGTGTTTGCACTACTTGCTTGCACAACTTTGTAATCAGCTTACATTCAATGCCACTGACCTAGTCAAGAAATCTTAGAAATATAATTTCTGTGGAAGGATACTCTTTTCTCAACCTGTTTATTCATAATTTCACTATTTATTGTCTTTTATTTATTTTTTTTGACACATCTACCATAAGTATAAGGCCAAGGTTGACAGACATTTTTTGTAAGGATCCAAATAGTAACTGTTTTCAGTGTTGGGACCATATGGTCTCTGCTGCAACTACTTCACGCTGCTGTTTAGTGTGAAAACAGTCATTGACAGTACATACACAAAGAAGCATGGCTGTATTTCAATAAAAATGTATTTACACAAACAAGTAGCAGGCAGGATTTGACTCCCTGGTTGTAGTTTGCCAAGATCCCCAGTAAACCTAATAGTTTCCATTTACTTATTAAGATATAAAAAATTATAACAGCGACATAAACAATAAATAATTAGGGCAGCATTCAAAGCCGTACATATCCTGTGAATAACAATGGCTATTATTTCAACTAAAATAAGGTATTATTTATAACTTGGGTTAACATAAACGCACAGTCTTCCATCCATCCCAGCCAGAGCTCTATAAATGTGAGAACTTAGGACAGTCAATCTATTGAAAATAGTTTAAGGCCACCAATAATTCACTAATTTATTAAATCTCCCACTATGCTTCTACATTAGAGAAGCAGCTTTTCTAGGGCACCAAATCTCTGGATATTTCTCACTGAGAAAGAGAGGGCTGTTGCCTCTAAGAAAGAGATTCAAGACCCCCTCCTAGCCTGTTGATCTGTAGGAATACTTCTCTCACTGGGGATTCCTTGTTGAAAGGCACATTAACTAGGGTCAGGAAAATATTAAACCCTATCAGCTGGTACTGTCTGGATCATATGTTTCAAAAGGTGAAACAGCATGAAAAATGAAACTTGCAAGTGGGGCAGTTTCTGCAGATCAAGAAGATGTGCATGGAGTTTTTTTTGTTTTTGTGTTTTTTTTTAATACCTGCTAAATATTATACAGGGGAAGGTTATGTGGAAGAGCAGGTTTTCAATAATGATGACACTGGCTTATTTTATGAGAGTTTCGGCAAACACACTTATATAACTCAAATGGGATGGATTTTGGTTGACAATAGTGTGAGCAGAGGCTCGCAGGTCCTTTTAGAGAAATAGTTCCATTTTTGCTCATTCAGTGTTTGAACATAACTACTAGGAATAAAGACAATTGACTGTGTATCACTTTAAGCAGAAGTATTCAAAGCCACTGCCCAATTATCTTCCTGTATTCTTCCCTCTGCCATGAGAATGTCAAGTCCTAAAAAGGGACTGTTCCTTAAGCCTGAGTTCTGAAATGGGAACCCAACCAAAAGTAGAGTCACAACCCACAGCTATCTACATGTAAAATGAATGGAAAATAAATGTTGTTTGAGATTGTTATTGCTGTAAAGCTACCCAATATAGTGCACTTATCTTGCCAAAATTTGTCATGAAAAATTATTTATGTAGACACTTGATAATAAGTAACATGCTCTGTGTCTTCCAAGGTGTCAAACAGACAGTAGCCCTAAAAATTATTGAATGAATGAATAAATGGAAGAAATAAATAAATAAAAGAAAGCTAGGAGATATCCTAGGATATAATATCACCCATGTTGCTTTGGGAAGGATAAAAGTAGTTAAAGTCACTGGGGTTCTTTGTTCCTACCCATTGTGCAGGCAGCCACACCTTCTTGGGCAGTTCAGGCCACATTCCTGAGACATGATGGACAAGATTAGAGAAAACTGAGTTGACTGCATTGGGTGCCTGGTAATCAGGGCTGTTTTTGACACTGACAGTGGATATTGTCTCTGTTAGTGACCTCTTAAATAACTGCAGTGTTAAGGTCTACATGTTCCAGTACGACTCCACCCATGGTGAGTTCAATTGTTCAGTCAAGACTGAAATCTGGTAGCTTGTCATTAATGGAAAGCTCATCTCCATCTTCCAGGAGCAAGATCCTCCCAATCAAATGGGGTGATGCTGGTTTGGTTGAGTCCACTGGTGTCCTCACTAACTTGGAGAAGGCTACAGCTCACTTGAAGGGTGGAATAAAAAGGTCGTTGTCTCTGCCCCGTCTGCTGATTCCCACATGTTTAGAATGGATGTGAACCATGAGATGTTTGATACCTCCCTTGGGACTGTCAGAAATGCTTTCTGCACCACCAGGTGTGTGGCCTTTTTGACCAAGGTCATCCATGCCAGCTTTGGTATGGTGGAGGGACTCACAACCACAGTCCATGCCATCACTGGATCGCTCCTGATGGCCCCTCTGAGCAGCTATGGCTTCATGGCCATAAGACTGTCCAGATATTGCCCTTGCTTCTATTAGCACTGCCAAGATTATGGGCAAGTTCATCTCTGATCTGAATAGGGACACACTGGCATGGTTTTCTGTGTTCCTATCCCCAAATGTCAGTTGTAGATTTGCTCTGCAGTCTATAGAAAGCTACTAAATATGATGACATCAAGAAGATGGTGAAATAAACATTGAAGGGTTACCTGAAAGGCATCCTGGGCTATGCCACAGACCAGATTGTCTTTTGCAACTTTAACAGTGACACCTATTCTTCTACCTTTGATGCTGGGGCTGGTATTTCTCTCAATGACCATTTTGTCAAGCTTATTTCCAGATATGACAATGAATTTGGCTAAAGCAACAGAGTGGTGGACTTTATGGTCCACATGGCCTTGAAGAGTCCTTGGACTACCAGCTCCAGCAGGAAAAAGAGAGGAAGAGAAGAGGCCTAAGCTTCTGGGGAATTCTTGTTCCAACTCATCCCCCAACATACGGAGAATCTCCTGACCTCTGCACAGTTTCATTCCAGACTCCTTGAAGATGTAGAGGGGCTTAGAGAGTCCTACCTTGTCATGTACCATCAATAAAACACACTGTACCCAGTCATAAACAAACAAACAGACAGACAAACAAGGGCTTTGGGGATTACCTGAGGAGTGGGAATAGAATTGTATCCTAGGAATCTGGAAACACCATGAAGCCATCTGCCCAACTGTAAAATGCCATTTGCCCAAGAATCTGGTATTAATTCAGCCCAGAAACTGAGACAAAATTCAGTCTGGTGAAGCTTGAGTGAGTGATGAGTCTTGTGCTTGACATGCTTTCAGTAAATATTTAATAAATAACTGTTGATTATAATGCCATGTTAAATAACACTTCATGAAAAATGTATCCTGCCTTATTAAAATAAGGAAACAAACTAGAACTGAGGGACACCCTATCAAGATTAAAATTTCTTTGGGGGCGCCTGGGTGGCTTAGTCGGTTAAGTGTTCGACTTTCGCTCAGGTCATGATCTCGCGGTTCGTGGGTTCGAGCCCCGCGTCGGGCTCTGTGCTGACTGCCAGCTCAGAGCCTGGAGCTTGCTTCAGAGTCTGTGACTCCCTCTCTCTCTGACCCTCCCCTGCTCACGCTCTCTCTCTCTCTCCTAGAAATAAATAAAACATTAAAAAATTAAAAAAAAGAAAGATTAAAATTTCTTTGATGAGGAAATGAGTGATTAAAAAATCCCATGTGAACTCTACCAAGGACATAGCAACATAGATTTGCTTAGTTCATTTATTTTGAAGAATACATTTTAGCTTTAATTATTTATGACAGTTTTAAGCATGCTCACAAATTTATTGCCTTGTTTGGAAAGTGTAATTAAATCTCTACTTTGGGAGATATTGATATTATTAATGTGTAAGGATAAATCTGAATGCAAGCACTAATAGCTTAGTCCAAATCACTGTCTTTCTCTTTTAACAACTTTAAACAGTATGTGTATATGATGAATCATTTATATTCAGAAGAGTTAAAATTGTTGTAAACTCCACCTCTTTGGCCCTTCTACCATTTTCTCCTTTCTCCACATGACAGTCAGGTAATTTGTTATTTAATTCACACCTGACATTTTGGAAGATTAGTAAAATGTAGCATAACATCCTTTATTTGTGTCTTAGAAGGTTTTCCTGGATACTATGGGTTTTTTTTTTTTTTAATGTTTATTTACTTTTGAGAGATAGAGAGACAGAATGTCAGTGGGGGAAGGGCAGAGAGAGACACACACACACAGAATCCGAAACAGGCCCCGGGCTCTGAGCTGTCAGCACAGAGCCTGACATAGGGCTCGAACTCAGAAATGGTGAAATCATGACCTGAGCCGAAGTTGGACACCTAACCAAGTGGGCCACCCAGGTGCCCCTCCTGGACACTGTAGTTGTTCCAAGGCTAAGAGAATTGGTCAGCCCAAAGTGGACCAATTACTTTTACTATAAGGAGAACCTATAACTATATTTTGGTCTTTTTTATGTTCTTCTAAGTTTTAGACTGACCTGTTAATTAAAATTCTAAAACACTGCAGTATTTGCTTACTAAATCAATGAATTACTGCAAGTATAAAACATAGAATCTAAGCTTCAACTATTTATTTTATTGCTAGAGAAAGTCCATTTGTAGAATTTGGTTAAAGAAAGAAAAAACTCTCCATGTGAATCTTTGAGAGACTCTAACACATACTCATTCAGTAAAATAGGTGATTAATATATTAACTACAGCAGAAACAAATATTTGTCTGAAAATTTTTTGAGAAAAATAATGCTCAAAAATATTCATAAACCAGATTCACTTATTCCTAACATTAGAGAAAACTCCCCAAAGATACTTAGGCTTATAGTAAAAAATAATTATTTTTATAGATATTTTTATAGTTATATCATTTTATTTCGGTTATATGTAATTATATCATTATATATAATTATTTAGCTAGATGTTAAAAAAAAGAAAAAAAGTGAGGGGGGAGGGAGAGCTGTGTAAAGAGAGCAGCATGTGAAAAGATAAAGATGTATAAAAATATGAAAGGTTTGAAGAAGTTCATTCATTCCAATTTGATTTTCAGAGAAAACTACAGAGAAGGGGCGCCTGGGTGTCTCAGTCAGTTAAGCATCCGACTTTGGCTCAGGTCATGATCTCACGGTTCGTATATTCCAGCCCTGTGTCTGGCTCTGTGCTGACAGCTCAAAGCCTAAATCCTATTTCAAATTCTGTGTCTCCCTCTCTTTCGGGCCCCTTCCCTGCTTGCATTCTCCCTCTCTCTGTCTCAAAAATTAATAAACATTAAAAAAATAATTTAATCCCCATGGCAGCCAGCCATGTGAGTTAATGTATCACTTTATGCAAGGACATCAACTTTACTCAAGGTTCCAGGATAAGAGACAGCATACCAGCTCTTTAAGAGTTATTGGTTTTCAAAAGTATTTGTATTTTCCATGCTTTATTGTCCATGATCTTGCCCACTTTACCTATCTTTCAAGATAAATCAAACTTTGGCCAAAAATGATGTGGTTAAGAGAAACATAACTATTTTTATACACTTTTTAGAAGTACTTGCACTCTAAGAAAAATGGAATCTTTTAAAAGATGAGGACAGAGATTACTTCTAAGTCAATACTTGATCTGTTTTTGAAAGTAAATCTGTGCTAATGGAAAGCATCATTTTCCAGCATGAATTAAATTATTGTGCTCTATATTTCCTGCTGGAGTGAGTGGGTTCCTGGCAATATGATGTTACATTTGCATTTTGATAACACACAGTTTTAGGCTATTCTCTTCAAATTCAGAAAAATACAAATATATCAGAGTATCCTTGAGAGAAAGAGAGGCATTGCATTATATTTTACCAACCTCATTTATGGGATTTTGAATAAAATTTGTAATTTTGGTAAATCAAACAGCCAAATAATGAAATATGTTACTTTTCATAAAGTAGGATACATGCATCTGTTTCATCATTAATAAATTTATCTCACTTTTTCAGAAAGATATCAATAATATATAGCAGCTCTTTCTATTACAGGGAGATTCTTAAATGCCAACAGGTAAAGCTTATGCAATTAAATACAGATGAAATGATTAGATTCTTGTCAATATAGTCTTAGGAATAAAAGTTTTGGTTTTTTTTTTAGCCACACATTTACCAAAAAAAGGGATAATTTTTCAAATGACATAATAATTACATTGTGTGAAAACAAAATAACTACAGTAATGAAAAAAGTTAGGGTTCCCTAGTTTCGTTAAAGAAGGATTCAACACTTAAAATTTCAGCTTGTTGGGGCATCTGGGTGGCTCAGTCGTTAGCATACAACTTTTGGTTTTGGTTCAGGCCATGATCTTACAGTTTGTGGGTTCGAGACCTATGTTGGGCTTTACACTGATACTGCAGAGCCAGCTTGGGATTCTCTGTCTTCCTTTCTCTCTGCCCATTCCTGGTTCGTGCTTGCTCTCTCTCACTCTCCCTCCTCCCACCCGCCCCCCCACCCCCCCCGCTGCCAAAATAAATAAATAAATAAACATTAAAAAATAAATACATACATAAAATTTCAGTTTGTATGTAAGTTTGCAGAAGCAAATTTATTCAGTGAAGTTAAGAGAGATGCAAAGACATTGGTATTCGAAACAAACATGTATGGGGGCACCTGGGTGGGTTAGTAGGTTGAGTGTCCAATTCTTGACATCCACTCAGGTCATGATGCCAGAGTCGTGGAATAGGCCTGGAGTCAGTTTCCAAGCTAAGTGTGGAACCTGCTTAAGATTCTCTCTCTTCTCTCCCTCTGCCCCTCTTCCCCACCTTGTTCTCTCTCTCTCTCCAACAAACAAAACAAAACTAAAACACCCAAAACATATTTGGAACCCTTGTACTGTACTAAATTCCATGAACTTTTTTTTATTATGTCAGTGCCCACTAAGTAAGAATAATAAAGTAATCTTAACCTAATACCTGATGGCCATTATTCATAGCATACCAATAATTCTAATTTGATTTGCTTTGAAATTTACACAGTGATTTCTTCCCTAGTCTCTTTTAACCAATAATGTGGGGTATAATCTCAAAAATAAGAGGGCTTGAAGAAGTTAACTCAGTTATGCAAGAGGGCAGACTTTCTAACTTCAAGTCTATCATTATTTATAATAAACATATTGGGGGAATAATGAGCTATGTGAAAAGTAGTGATTTAAAATATATTAGTGTAATGTTTGCTAAAGAAAATGTATATATATACAAACTCCTATTTCTAAGGTGTTTACTCCATCACAAAACTTCTTAGTTTGAGAATTAACTTATATTCACAGCTTTCTATTTAAACAGGGAATTGTATCTTTCAACAAGTATTTATTAAGCAGTAAGATTAAGGGGAAAGCAGTTAACAAGATAGGAATAATTCCTTTACTCACAGCCTACCATCTGTCATAACATTTTTCAATCCTGAAGGTTAGTAGATATCTACCAAAGAAACAGGATACCCCATAAGAATTTTAAATTTTTGTGTTTTTATTTTAACCTAAAAAGATAAATAGATACCTGTAAGTATATTTTAAATAAGTGTTGTCTAAGACTTTCTATGGTAATGAAAATGTTCAGTTTTCTGCCGTTCAACTTGGTAGCTGCTAGCTGTATGTAACTATTAGATATTGAAATGGGACTAGTGTGACTAATGAAGTGAGACTTTTAGTCTTATTTTATTTAAAATAATTTAGAGGCATCTAGGTGTCTCTTTTGGTTAAGTGTACAACTCTTGGTTCCAGCTTAGTTCATGACCTCACAGTTGTGGGTTCAAGCCCTGTGTCAGGTTCTGTGCTGACAGCGTGCAGCCTGCTTGGGAGTCTCCTGTCTCCCTCTCTCTCTCTGCCCCGCTCCCACTCATGCTCATGTGCTTTCTCTCTCTCTCTCTCTCTCTCTCTCTCTCTCTCTCTCTCTCTCTCTCAAAATAAATGAATACATGTTAAAAAATAAAATAAAATAATTTAAATTAAAATGTAAATATTTACATGTGTCTAGCAATCAATCACAAAGGTCCTTATAAAGGAGAGGGAGCGAAATCAGAGAAAAGGAAACGTGACAATGGACGCGGAGGTCACAGTGATGTGAGAAAGAGACCACAAGCCAGGGAATGCAAGTGGACACTAGACGCTGGGAAGATCAAAAAAATAGATTCTTTCCTAAAGTCCCCAGAAAAAACGAATTCCTGCTAACACCTTGATTTTAGCCCAGTGAAACCCATTTTATACTTCTGACTTAAATACTTCATACTTCTGATTTAAAACTGTAGGATAATGCATTTTTGTTGTTAAGCAATTAAGTTTGTAATAAATCGTTGCGGCAGCATTAGAAAACCAATATAACCAGCTTATTCAAACAATGCCTGCAGATAATAGCATCCTGCCGAGACAGTTTAGGGTCCATATTCATGTCCCTCAGCTCAACCATTTCCTTTCAGCTTAAGTAGCAATGAAGGAGCATCTCATTCAACTAACTACACTTAGGACACTCACAGACACAGAATTTCTGATAAATGCATTCTTCTCCCTATCATTATATTTCCAGTGGCATTTAATGGCTAATTAATTATAGACTCAATACACCTTTAATAGCATTTAGCTTAACCATATCACAATCTGGCTCAACATCCATTATCAGAAAACAGAACAAAATTAAATAGATGCACTTGGCCTGGAAAAGAAGCTGGAAAACTTAGGATATTGCAAAGATGTACAAATAGCCAACAGATATATAAAAAGGTGCTCAACATCACTAATTATCTGGGAAAAGCATATCACAACTACAATGAAATATCACTTCACATGTTTGATTATATCAAAAAGAGAAGAGTTAAGATAAGGATGTTGGGGGGGGGGGAATGTACCCTGAGACACGATTGGTGGAAATGTAAAAACTTGCCGCTGCTGTGGAAATCAGTATGGAATGTCCCTCAACAAGTAAAATGGAGGGGCACCTGGGTGACTTAGTTGGTTAAGTGTCTGACTTTGGCTCAGGTCATGATCTCACAGTTTGTGGGTTCAAACCCCATGCCGGGCTCTGTGCTGACAGCTCAGAGCCTGGAGCCTGCTTCAAATTCTGTGTCTTCCTCTCTCTCTGACCTTCCCTTACTCACACTGTCTCTCTGTCTCTCAAAAATAAATAAACATTAAAAATTATTTTTAAAAAAGTTAAAAGTGGAACTATAATATGATCCAGCAATCCCACTTCTGAGTATACATCCAAAGGAAATAATATTATTGTCTCAAGATATCTCCACTCCCATGTTTATTGCAGCATTATTCAAAATAGCCAAGATAAGGAAACAACCTAAGTGTCCATTGACAGATGAATGGATAAAGAAAATACAGTGTATATATGTACATGGACTATGTTGCGGTGCAGAGGAGGAGTTTTTTGTCAAATGTTGCCATTTGTGACAACGGTGCATGAACCTGAAGGACATCATGCTAAGTGAAATGAAGCAGACACAGAAAGACAAAGATGCATGATCTCACCTATATGTGGAATCTAAAAAACTGAATTCATAAAAGTAGAATGTTGGTGCTAGGGAGTCAGGGCTGGGGAAAATGAGAAGATGTTGGTCAATTGATTCAGAGGTTCAGTTATACAGGATAAATAAATTCTGGAGATCCAATATATATAGAATGGTGATTACAGTTAACAAGAATGTATTTTATACTTGAAATTTGCTAAAAGCATTGATCTTAAATGTTCTCACCACACAGAATGATATCTCTATGAGGTTATGAATGCATTAACTAACTTGACTGTGTTAATAATTTCACATATGGCATATGTATATCAAAACATCACACTGTATATCTTAGAAATATACAATAAAAATATTTATATTTTCATAGGTTGCTAGAGAATTTTGGTGTTGGTATAAGTATCACAGAAAATGACAATTCTGTATATAAAATGGTTGACAAAATAAAATAACATGCCATTTAATACCCTCCCTCAATAATATTCTGTACATCAAATTTGCTAATTCGTGTTTTATTAGGGAGAGAGTGACATCTTCCCACCACACACCAATGTTAGTATTGGAACACATTTAGTTCAGTAAATGGTGTAATCATACTGCTTGTCTCATGATGGTGCTATTTCCTCTGTTTTCATGTCCAAGTTTTAATTTCTCTCTAATTTATAGTTTTTAAGAATAGAAAGGAAATCTGGATTTACTCATTATAAATATATATATAATCAACAACTATTTTACTTTATTAAAATATATTCAAATAAATCTATTTGAAATAGAGAAGTATCACTTATATTGATAAAATTTTGGCCCCTGTTTGCAAAGCTGATGAGTTTTTGCTCTTTACATAAAACCTGCAAAGATTGGTAAAAGCAAGTATGGTAATCTATAGCTGAAAAAATTTGGGTCTGGTTATGTCAACATGCTAAGGTCATGCAAATGACAAAGTGGTAAATCTATGATGTACGCCCAGTTCTTGGCATTTCCTTCACTCAGATTGCTTTTTTGGATCATTGATGAGCCAGATAGTGAAGTGAGGTAAGAGCTCCTAACACTTAGAAAACTAGAATTGTCCATCTAAAGAAACAGTTGATTTCATTACAGAACTTTGGGTAGGATGTTAGGGAAGGAAACTAGCATTTGTTGTGTTAGAACTTATATATAAATTTCAAAAAGCTAGTGAACTGATAAGTTCACCTTCCTTAGGTTTTATCTCCATCATTGAAAAATTTCTCATATTTGAACACTCTTCTATAAATTATAACTGGCTATTCACTTGCATGTTATGGTGTCCTTCCTTGCAAAGATGATGGATGTATTGTCTGTGTAATACTTGGTAATAGGTGCTTGACATTTGCATATTATCTGATTTGGTCTTCATAACAACACTCTGAGTTACATATTATTTTTCCACTAGAATCTGAGACTTGAAGATCGACTACCCTTCTCAAGCTTATGTGAGGTAGTGGCCATCTCAGCCATTTTTTCCACCATAATATTGTCTACCACTAAATTTGAAGTGAGTTATTGACTTTTGATGATAGATCTCTGCAAATCAAGGTAAAGAAGATACTTTGGAGAAGGCATGTATTGTTTCTTTCCTATAAAAGTTCCCTTCCTAAGTGATCACTAGTGGCTTATGTGAATGATCTCTCCATGTGATAAGATTAACAGGTAATAACAGTGTTTTAAAGGAGAATTGCCAAAGTTTTAGGGAACTTTAACCAAAGCCATAACAGTGTACAAAGAAGGACCGAAGGTGACCCTGGTAGAGATGACCACAGAGCCAACCAATGAACAAGGAAATCACTCCAAACAAGATGGTGGCCGAGGTTAGACTGGCTGAGCACTATGACATACGAGAATTGGCAAACAAAGTTTGGCCCTGGATGAAGGCATCCATTACATCATGACTTAACATGGCATTGACAGGGGTTTGAGGAATAGTTGGTTGAAACTAGTTTCCTAACATAGAATGATACTTTGAAAGGCATCTCATTTTCTTGATACTTTTGATTCCCAAAAGTAAATTATATGGATTCTTATTTCTGTAAATGGCTTGAAAGTAAAGGCCACGGTTACACAAAGTGAAGCATAAATTGTTCTGTTTTGTTGTCTGATGGATTCTGATCATATGGCATAGTTTTGGCACACTGTAGATTCCCAGTATTTGTTGAATGAAGGAATCAATAAATCACTGTATGTGAGCAGCCTCCGCTATCACAAGCATAGCAGTGCATTTGTTTAACACATGAATGTAGAAGAAATCTAAAAGGCTGTAGAAATAATCTAGCCTAATCTCCTCATTTTATAAATAAAATGAAGTCCAGAGAAAGAACATGGTTTAACCAAGGGTACACAGGAGCCAAAAATCTAGGCAAAAATAGAGAAAATAATTCTCAGTTCCAATTCAGCCTTTGGGTTTTTTGTTTGCCTGTTTGTTTGTTTTGTCTGTTTTTGTTGGTTTGTTTTAACCCCTTCGTTTTTACTTATGATGTAACTGGACAACAGCTGTATATTGGTTAAAGGAGATTTCTAGTTACATAAACATCAAAAACTCAAGCCAATCTCAGGTTGTATCCTTTTTTTTCCCCTAAAGCTTTGCCTCAATGATTGGTAGTGTACCTCTCTCTATATGCTGCCTCATTTATGTGTTATATATGGGGATGGCATGAGATTATTCATGTTTGTGCTTATTCTTACCTCTTTGTAATAGACTAGAACAATGTAGATTGTCTTGATTTATGAAACAAAATTGGGATTTACAGGAGGTAAAATAGAGATTTGAATACTGCACTTGCATAGTACATGACTTTGTGCTAGAGCCTGAGAGCCTACTTCTTTGTCTCAGAAGAAGTCGGATGCTGTTGAATGGAGATGTGGGCTGTACATTTGCCTCCACTGCACTTAGCGTGTTTTCCTGATGTTCTTTGTATAAACCTAGGGTGCTGAGTGGAAGGTGACCACCTTCCCAGAAGAATGCTAATGAATATCTCTGCTAAGTCCCCCACAACATACATTCAGGCTGATTGTGAAGTTCCATGAAATCATACAGCTGTGGAACTAGAAGAGCATAATGGTTAAGTCTGTAGGGTTTGGATTTAAGGCAGAGCTGGGCTTGAGTTCCATCTCTAGCACTTCCTTAGCATATATGGGTAAAATGGGGACAATAATATCAACCCCTGAAGGTAGTTTTACTTTTAAATCAAACAATATACATGATGCACCTACCTCAGTGTCTCTTGTGAGCTCCACTGCCTTTCGGAATTATTATCGTCCCAGTTTCCTATTCTATATTTGAGGAAAATTGAAAATCAGGGAGCCGCCTTATGCACAGGACTAGAGATTCTAGGTCTAGGCACAAGTTTTCTGAATTCTATAGATTACCAGCCTGTTGTTTCTTATCATTGTCCCACACTGTCTCTTCTCAGGAGGGGTATAGAGCAAATGGAAGTGTGTCACCATGTTCTTTCCTTTCATTTTACTATCTTTTGTGTGCCTGGTTCTTTGAAGAAAGGAAAACCATGCTGACTCTGGGCTTTCAGCATCACCTATTTCTCCATGCTCTGCCTACACTGAGTCAGTGACTACAAGCAAGACATTACTGTGGACCTTCCCACCCTCGGTTTAGAAATTAGCATGCAGGCAATTTCTGTCACCCTGTGATAAACGGAATTGACAAACTACACAGCCCTAGAAAAGAGGGAAAATAATGCCCACAATGAGTACATGCAAGACTTTATGCATTTTGCCACCTTAAATGGGGGAAGGGGAACATTGTGTAAAATAGAATATCCTTCTGACATTGTTTATTCAAGATAAAACTAAAATCAATCCTATCATCTTCTTGCTACATGCAGAAAGCTTGGACATCATTGCTTACATATGGAAAGATACTAATTACAGCACCAAATCCAGAAAAATAAGAGCCATTTCATAAGACAGATTTATAGATAGACACTACTGCATTGTTTACACACTTTAAAAATACCGTAACGGCATCAGATGGCTCAGAACTAAATTCTAATTCTGCTTATGCCCCTGACCACGTATGAGTTTTAACAAGTTACCCAAACTCCCCAGTCCTTGGTTTCTTTATCTGTATAATTAGACTGCTGAACTGCTGCTTGCTAAAATCTCTTTCCAACCTAAAAGTATTTTGCCAACAAAGTATTTTCCCATTACAATAGGTATGAAAGTTAAAAGATAAAAAGAAGTAAGCTACCCATAGGTGCTTACAGACATGTGAACAAATAACTATATTGCAATAGATGATAAGGATTATGAGAAAAACTCATACAAAGTATAACATCATGATGAAACATGAAGTGATTAATTCTGGAGGAGAAGCAGGTACCAGGAGGAAGTGATAGCTGAACTGGACTTTGAAGGATGAGTAGGAGTTCACTAGGAGAAAATTATGGAGAAAGATATTCTAGGCAGAGAAAATGGGTTGAGCAAAAATGACAGAGGTGCAAAATTGCTTAAAACACTAAAAACACTAAAGGAAAAACAGATTGTTTAATACTTCTGGAACACTGTTCATATGTTAGTATGTACAAAATGACTTCTGCTAGACCAACCAAGTTAGAGTATATATATATATGTGTGTGTGTGTGTGTGTGTATATATATATACTCACACACACCTATATGCACACACATACACACGTATGCAAATGAACACGCAGATAAAGATTCTGTGTCCTATACAGCTTTGAGATCTTGTTGAAAATGTGTTCAGTAGCTGAAAGAACAGGAAATACATCTGGAAGAAACTCTGGCTACTGGGTTAGCTTATTGCTTTCCTTCAGGGTCCTGTACCTGCCAGTGGCCTTTTGATTTTCCAAGAAGCTTTCTGGAAACTCTTAACAAAGATATTTGGCCTGTATATGTATGCTTTTAAAAAATAGCAGGGCCTAGAATGTATTCATCTCTACAGTGATCTTGGTTAGATTGGAGCACAAACATTGTAGTTAATCTGTTTCACTGAACATCAGTTCAGAGTGCCATCTGAAGAAAGAACTCAGCCTCAAGCCACTCCTAGTACAAATGAAATGCCATCCAAGTACACCATGTTTCCTTGGGATCAGAATGTGTTAGACCTTGGGCAAAAATAGCCAACCCATCTGCTCTAGGGAGGCCTGAACCAGAAAGTCAGAGAAACAGCATATCAGACTTAAACCCAGGTTAGTGGATGAAAGTCGTTTCTGAAGCAAAATGATATCCTATGCCTATGGCTCAGCCTCAGTAGATGGGAATAGTTTTATTTATTTTGTTTTGTTTTGTTTTAATATAAATATAACGTTGTAAATGTTTTCTGTGCCAAAAAAAAAAAAACAACAGAAAAGGGAAACAATTCATATATGCTTTAGTAAAAGCTATCTTGGGCTCATTGCAAAATAGACGATGTAATTCTTTCCAGAAACATGTAATTCTTTTAAGTGCTTGTAAAGAGGGTATGTGGACATGTCAAAATGTTCACGAGGTGATAGTCATGATGACTGTGAAGGTGTTTGTGTTTGGTGCTGCGTATCTATTTTCCTTGCATTCGTCAGACTCCCACAGTGAGACATCTGTAGCCTCCTTCCGTCGCTGAGGGGACTTTGCCATCCCATCACCTTGTACTCTCCAATCAAAGTGTGCATACCTCGTTAACGGTTACTCTCATCCTTACTCAGTGCCCGAATAGGCAAGTGATTCACCTCTAAACATGACACCTCTTATAATATGTCATCAGCTATAGGCTGGCTCTTGTATGGGATATTCTCAGAGGAATAATAATTGCACAAATTTCTAACACAATGCCACATCAGCAGGCAATGTGTTGTAATAGACCAGAATCTTGCTACTCAAATTGCACTTTGTGGACCAGCACCAATAATATCATCTGGGAACTGATAGAAAAGCCCCATCTCAACCCCACTATAGATTAACTAAAAGTGACTCATATGCATATGAAAATTTGCAAAGTTAAGTATCTGGCCAATAGTAGACACTTGGTATGTGTTTATTTTTAATCCTGACAGGTTTTGAGGATCTTCTAAGCTTTTGAAATCTTACTACCAGTTCCAGGGCTGAGGAAGGATGCAGCTGCAGAGGACAGAGCTGAGGACATTAGCTGCTTTCTAATTAGGAAGAAAGGGAAGAGAAGAGAAGAGAAGAGAAGAGAAGAGAAGAGAAGAGAAAAAGAAGAAAAGAAAAAAAGGAAAAGAAATGAAAAGAAAAGGAAAGAAAAAAGAACTAACACCTAGGAAGCCTTGCTTGGATTCATGACTAGGATTTGTGGCAATGTGAAGACTGAAAGTTTTTCTAAGAGATCTTATGAGTGATTCTGTTGCATCTGCTTAGTGCCTTTTATTTCAAATGGTAACAGGCCATTTGACCAGGAGCTATAAACTACACTGAATGCTCCTGGACAGTCTGAATAAGGCACAAAAGCATGAAGTAGGATGTTATGTTTAAGGTACTAGTAGGATGCAGTAAACATCATGGAGAGAAGAAAATCAAGGTTAAGAATAGGATGGTTAAGGTTAAGAAAGCTTAAGAAAGGTTGAATATACTATGTAGGACTTCTGGAATTTGGAGGATCCTGGAGCAGAGGGTATCGTTCAGGGGGTCATGTGTCTTTTCAGAAACTGTTCTGACAGTACCATGGAGGATTATAAGAAGGTGAAACTAGGGGCGCCTGGGTGGCTTAGTCGGTTAAGCGTCCGACTTTCGCTTAGGTCATGATCTCGCGGTTCGTGGGTTCGAGCCCCGCGTCGGGCTCTGTGCTGACTGCCAGCTCAGAGCCTGGAGCCTGTTTCAGTCTGTGACTCCCTCTCTCTCTGACCCTCCCCTGCTCACGCTGTCTCTCTCTCTCTCTCTCCTAGAAATAAATAAAACATTTAAAAAAAAAAAAAAGAAAAAAAAGAAGGTGAAACTAGAAACCAGGTCAGTTAGCAAAATATTTTAATATTCAATGTGAAATGTAGTTAATTACACCTGAACTCTGGTGAAGTAAGTGCAATGGAGGGAAATAGAGGTTTTAAGATACAATAAGAAGAGCGAGTTGAAAGGAATTAGTGATAGACATGGATGCATCGTGTGGGACAAGCAAGAGTTGACT
Organism: Proteles cristata cristata; assembly: GCA_017311185.1. Classification (NCBI taxonomy): domain Eukaryota; kingdom Metazoa; phylum Chordata; class Mammalia; order Carnivora; family Hyaenidae; genus Proteles; species Proteles cristata. The sequence continues at coordinate 855,199 of JAESUZ010004150.1, read as the reverse complement.
CCCAGGTTTCAGCCTTGCATAAAAGGATGTTCCCATTTATTAAAATAAGGTCTAAGAGAGAAGGACAAAGTTTAGGAGGAAAGATATTTTCAGTTTTACACAATTTGGATTCAGCATACTATGACAAATCCATAGAGGACAATCTAGTGGATAATTGAATGCATGAAACCAGTGCAATATAAGGAAGTAGCTGATTATGTGGTATATACTATAGAGTAAGTGACCTAAAGCAGTCTTCAGTCTTTCCCCTAAATTATTTGACCACTTTTCCATTCTAGCATCATTTCATTACCCCTTCTAGTGTTCTGCTTGCCAAGACTATGTCAGAATGTGTAAAATGTGGCCCTCAAAAATAGAATAAATAAATCACTCCACTATTTCTTAGGTACTTGACTTTGGAATAGTAATTTCAGTCTTGAGGTCTAGGGTCTTGATCTTTAAAGAACATTATAAGAATCAAAAATAAATATAGATCTTTGACTTACAGTGGGGTTTTATCCTAATAAACTAACATAAACTGGAAATATCGTAAGTTGAAAATGCATGTAATACACCTAACCTATGGAACAGCACAGCTTAGCTTAGCTTACCTTAAAGGTGCTCAGAACACTTGCCTTAGCCTGAAGTTGGGGAAAATCATTTAGCACAATTCTATTTTATAATAATAATGTGTTAAATATCTCATGTAATTTGTTGAACACCACATTGAAAGTGAAAAACAGAATGGTTGAATCGGTGCAGAATGGTTGTCAGTGTATCGGTTGTTTATGCCTTTTTGATCTTGTGGGTGATCGTGAGCTGCAGCTACTGACTCTGCCAGGAAATGTCATACTGCATACCACTAGCCTGGGAAAAGGTCCAAGTTCAAAACTTGAAGTATGGCTTCTATTAAGAGCATATCACTTTCACACCATCACAAAGTAGGGGACCATCTATATGGAGGATAGAGTGTGTAGAATAGTGTCTTAAAATAACCAGTGTGCAATAAGCGCCTGTTTTCTACACCACCTTTTTTTTTTTTTTTTTTTTTTTAGTTAGCTGAGGTGAGTTAAATATCCTGTCAGGAAATACTCACTGATCGGCTGTGTGATTACTTTCAGAAGAGCATGGAGTAAACTCTCCCCCAAACACAAAGTATATCTCTAAACCTCAAACAACGTCTTCCTTAAGGAGGAATACTTTAGGTGGAATAGAGAATAATATTCCATTTTATACCATTTTATACCACAGGCCTTTTCTGATTTCACTAGCCTCCCTAGCTCCCAATTTCTTTTCTCAAAAGAAGGCTATAGAATGACAACTATATTCCTTGTCCATCTGAAATACTATGAATAAAACTACCTTCAGTTTCTGGTGTATACTATCAAAATGGTAAATTTCAAACAATACCCATCTGATGATATTTTTGGCTGGCCATTTTCTAAAAGCATTTGAGTCCCACCATATCAGTGACATGTTTTGCAATCACAAGAACTAATTAGTGGATGAGATAGCTAAAAGAGCTTACTTGCCCAGGCTCCTTGTGGTGCCTTCTCAGGGGAAGCTTGATTGGTTTGAGCCTTTGATGATGAACAGACTTATTTTCTGCTGTGTTCGTTGGCATTGTCTATTGCCTGTTCCAAATCCTATGTATTAGTTTGGTGGATCTCAGAGTCTGGCATCTGGGCTAGCAGTATCCGCATTTCTAGGGAATTTGTTAGTAATGAAAACTCTCAGGCATCAACCCAGAATCACAGTCCTTGCTGTGGAGTCCAGAAACCTGTGTTTTATGAATCACCCTCCAGGTGATTCAAATGCATACTGAAGTTTTAGAACCTTTACATTGCATTGTCTTAGTTGCCTCCATCACCGTCAGCATCACTTGTGGTCTGTTAAAAATCTCAGTCCCACCTCAGCCATGGTGAATCAGATCTGCAGTTTAACAAGATACCCAAGCGATTCATATGCACATAAAGGTAAAAAGATGCATGAATCCAGAGAAAAGAATTATTACATGTAGACAATCAGATTATTATACCACAGTATAATAAGAAGGGCTCTAAATGTTTACATCTGTACTACTTAAATATTCCAAGATTATCCCCATTCCTACCATACCTACCTACAGTTACTCTTCAAGCACTTTTTATAAGTTTGTATTTAAATTTCAGCTGGTTAACATTCAGTGTAATATTCGTTTCAGGTGTACAATTTAGTGATTCAATACTTACATATAACACCAGTGTTCATCACAACAAGTGCTCTCCTTAATCTTCATCACGTACTTAACCAATCGTTCCACCCACCTCCCCTCTGGTAATCATCAGTTTTTTCTACATAGTTTTTAAAGGTGACCGTTAGAAAATTCACTAAAATGGTCTGGGAAAGGCATTGCTGGCATTCTGGCCTATACGTCTGAGGAATCATTAACCTTTACTAATAGAAATAGAGCTCGTTCAGACCGCCTGGGTGACTCAGTTGGTTAAGCATCCAACTCTTGATTTCGGCTCAAGTCATGATGTCACTGTTCATGGGTTGGAGCCCCGTGATGGGCTCTGTGCTGGTAGTGTGCAGCCTCCCTGGGATTCTCTCTCTTCCTGCCCATCCCCCACTTATACACACACTCTCTTTCTCTCAAGAATAAATATTTTTCTTAAAAAAGGAATAGAGATAGTTCTTTCAGTCTCATTGTTATGTATACTCAACTGTACAAATATACTATTGAAGCTCCTCTCTGCAAATACAGTAAGTGAAATGTGTTGATCACACAAAGCTTTTTTTCTGATTCAGTTGTTGGTAGTAGCCGTGTCATTATTTTTCAAGGAACAGGAGTATTTTTTTAATCATTGGAACACATATTGAGACATTCTACTTATATATGATTATCATAGGAAGATGACTATTTCTGATTTGTCAGGTTTTTCTTCCTTTTATCTTCAAGATGTTAAACAAAATATTTCTTATTATAGTTATGAATTAATTAGAATTTGAGACTGCCGACAGATATGTTTATTTCTTTATGCATGATTGTTTTATTATTTACATTTGACAATTTCGGTATCTGAAGTTTTTTATCTCTACTTCTCTTTTTTCCTTCCGGTTTTAACTTACAGATTCAAGTTTCCAAGTTTCCTGTATTCTCTTTTATTTTTGAATATAGGTTAAATATTCCATGTGAAAAAGTGCAAGAGTGATTTTAAGTATATTATGAAAGTATTTTTCTTTCAGAAAATATATCCTTTGTTTCTGTCAGTTACCGGAGAGCATTACCATTCTACAACTACTTAAACCAAGTTTAACTTTGAGATTCTTTGATCCAAGAAAGTCAAATATGGGCCCAAATTCCATATAACAGCTTTCCTACCTCTAGTGTTCCCTTAACCTTGAGGGTACAGCACTTTGGGAGCCCCTGTGTATTGTGGAGATGGTTCTCAGTTGGGTTCTGAATTCTAACCAAGAAAAACATTATCCACACCTCTCTCTCTCTTTTTAAATACATAAATGTTCTTTCTTACATGGGATGACATCCCTTTACCAGCTTTATGAGTCATGAAATGACGATTCTAGGTCTAAAGTAAAATAGTGTTTATTGTAGCAAAGGTAGGAAAGGAGTTATAGGTATGGAAAGAATATAGCCCTGGAACTTAGAAATGTGGGCTCCAGTATTACTAACTGTTACTAACTAGATGTGATCTGGGCAAGTTACTTAATCTCTTATGTCTTGGTTTCCCTTTTTTATAGCATGAAGTAGCTTGCTGAACTGTTAGGTAACTTTATTGGAAATAATAATAATGATACAAAAGCTTTATTCATACAATATGTGAAAAAACTGCAAAGTGTCATACAAGAATTAAGTGTATTACTTAATTTTATCCTCTTAGGAGCCCAGTAGAGTAAGTACTCTTAGTATATTCATGTTTTACCAGTGAAGAAACTAAAACTCAGAGATTATGTAATTTTCCAAATGTCATATAGTTAATATGTGCCAAAACTGGGTTTCAAATCAAACTGTTTGTATTTCACTCCCTTATACTCTTAGCACGTTTAAGGTACCCCTTCTTTTGGCCACCCAAATGAGTGGCCAAATAATACTGCTCAAAATGTCTCCTGAAAAATGCTAATTATGTGAGTAATAGGCAAAGCTATTCAAGAAAATTTGTCAGTTTTCCTTTGTTTCCGAGTTCCTGTGAGTCATCTCCCTTCATGTGAAATAAGATGCCCTCAGGTGAAAAGCTAACTTCGTTAGAAAAACACCACCAACCATGAGAAATTGTGACAATAAGGTCTTTCCTGTCAAGTAGTGCTTCTGAGTTAGACACACAGGGCCTGGCCGTTCTTGAGTAGCAGGGAGTCCAGCTGCCTCATTTCTTTCCTTAAACATGTGATTCTGCATACTCACTGTTACTTGCTGAACAGCAGTTAGTACATGCCACCTGAAGCATCATCTTTGGGGAATGAATTTCAAACTGGATAACTGGCCAAAGAACTCAATGACATTCATAAATTTCGTGCTGCTTGATTTGACTAAGGAAGTTAAATGAATAACTATAAATAACAACAAATTATTTTTTTCCTTATCCAAATATTTTTTTAAGTTTACTTATTTATTTTGAGAGAGAGCATGGCAAGTAGGAGAAGGGGCAAAGAGAGGGGAGAGAACATCCTAAGCCGACTCCATGCTGTCAGCACAGAGCCCAGTGCTGGGCTCCATCTCACAAACCATGAGATCATGACCTGAGCCGAAAACAAGAATTGGATGTTTAACTGTCTGAGCCATTCAGGCGCCCCACTTTATCCAGATTTTAAGCTTAAAAATCTAAGAACCTCTAAGAAATTGACACGTTAACATTGTTTCTTGCCAATAAATCTCTATCCATCCCTTGGAAGTTGTGTGATATACAAAAAATGCTTCTCAGTACATACATTTTCTGGTGAAAGAAGATATACACCTATAGGTGAGGGAAATTAAGAATTATATAAAGGAAGAAGTCACTCTTCAGGTAGAGGCAGAGAGTGACTAAGAATAGAAAGCCCCAAAGTGGTTACTAATTCATTACCAAAAACATCAGCATGGTAGTGAATAAATGACTGACTGGCTTAGAAACTAGTCTTTAAGATCATTATTTGGGCCTAAAAAATCAAGATCTTTGAATTTTTTATTACTCAAGGTTGGTGGCTTAGTTGGTAATAAGATTTACCATGAGGTCTTTTGTCAAGACAGTAAAATGGAGTGAACAGAGAGAGAAAATAATTGATCAATTGGAACAGAACAGCAAAACTAAAGTATATTCAACTCTGCATTTCTTTTTTTTTTTTTTCTTAAATAGTTTATTGTCAAGTTGGTTTCCATATAACACGCTCATCCCAACAAGTGCCCTCCTCCTTATCCATCACCCCGCTTTCCCTCTCCCCCATGCCCATCAGCCCTCAGTTTGTTCTCAACATTCAAGAGTCTTTCATGGTTTGCCTCCCTCCCTCTCTCCAACTATTTTTCCCCTTCTTCTCCCCCATGGTCCTTCATGAAGTTCCTCCTAATCCTCCTATATGTGCAAACATATGGTATCTGTCCTTCTCTGCCTAACTTATTTCACTCAGCATAACACCCTCAAGTTCCATCCATGTTGCTACACATGGCCAGATTTCATTCTTTCTCATTGCCATGTAGTATTCCATTGTATAGATAAACCACATCTTCTTGATCCATTCGTCAGTTGATGGACATGTAGGCTCTTTCCATGTTTTGGCTATTGTTGAGAGTTCTGCTATGAACATTGGGGTACACGTGCCTCTATGCATCAGCATTTCTGTATCCCTTGGGTAAATTCCTAGCAGTGCTATTTCTGGGTCATAGGGGAGTTCTATTGTTAAATTGTTGAGGAACCTCCATACTGTTTTCCAGAGGGGCTGCACCAGTTTACATTCCCACCAGCAACTCTGTATTTCTAAGCTAAGCACCAGTTAAAAAACCACCAGCTGTTCCTCAAAAGATACATCCTGCTAATTGAAATGGTCTTAGATCTTATTGCTCAAATACAGTGATGGTTAATTCTTCCCTGGTTTTTGAGGTGCTCCTTATAGTACGCATACACTGAGAGAGCTCAATGATTATCAGAGAGGGTAGTGCAACTATTCTCTCTTGTATTATTGAAGTTTGTGATATTTTATGTCCAAGAAAGCAATCTATTGATTTGTATTTTTCTTAAAGGAGTAAATCTATGCAATTATGCAGAATTCAATGTAACTGGAAGGTCTTGAGGCTCCCTGCCCCTTCCTACTTTATTTACCTTGAGCTTATTAATACAGTACCATAGTCACGAAGTTCAGAAGAAATGGCTGTAGGAAGTCTGAGTACTCAAATCTTTTTATTCCATTTTGGAATTGTTACTCTTGCCACCTACGTTTTTGTGTATAAAGTTCTTCTCATGGTGTTCAGCTGCTAATAGTTACTTCCACAAGCAGCTCATGAATATTTAAATGTGATGGGGATGATTTCCTGATTTTTTCAGACTCTGCCAAAGTCATTAGTGACTAAGTTAATCAGATGATAGTGGATCTAATCAGATGCTCCAGAGGGTCAATTATCAAACATTGCCTACTCATATGTTGCAAAGCATTGACTCATGAGTAAAAAGAAATAAAGATATATCCACAATTGGCCTTGTTCATTTCTTGGAGTGATCTAGGAGACCTTTAGGGCAGCTACAGAGTTGTAGGGCAATTTTGGCTGATCATCGTATAAGTTCAAGAATCATAATTCTTGAGACTCTTGTAGGGCAGCTACAGAGTTGTAGAGTGATTTTGGATGGTAAGTTCAAGTTACATAATTCTTCTTAAGAGCCGTTAGCCACTCATTTATTCAATAAATATTGAGTGCTACTCTATATCATGCCCTGCTCTATATTCCAGGGCTATCATCAATCAAGACAGTCAAGGACCAAATTCTCATGTAGTGTATAGACAACTAGAAGAGATAGAAAATAAAGACAAATGAACAAGAAAAAGACTAGACAAGTATAAGTGCTGTGTAGAAAACTGAAATAGAGTGATAGGGATTTTGAGGCCACTTGTAACTAGGATTGCAAAAACCTCTTGGAGGAGATGTTTAAGCTAAGATTTAAATGACATGCAGACCCTGACATACAAAGATTAGGCAGAGAGTTTCTGATCAGAGAGAACAGCTAGTAGAACTATTCTCTCTGATTAAAAACTAAGACCCCAAGGAGAGAGCAAACCTAAGTGAGAATTTGGGTTTTGTTCTAAGACACTAGATAGCTTTAAATAGGAGAGTGATGTAACCTGATTTACATTTAGCCAAATTTGGGTCCTGGGAGAAGAATGTATTTGGGGTGGTAGAGAGTTACTAGAGTAATCCATGTGATAGATGACGGTGGCCTAGATAAGAGTGGTAGAAACACAGTGAAGTCAAATGAATTGATCTGAGATTTATTTTGGACACAGTGTTGTCAAAACTTACTGACAAAAATGAATGGGGCTGCTTTGAAAATAAGAGAATTCTAGGATCACTCCTAGATTATTTGTTTAATAAAAGTGGTGGATCTAAGAAGACAGAGGTCGGGTAAGTTTTCAGAACTAGAGGAAATCAATAGTTTTCTTTTGGCCTATCCTACTTTTAATAGATTTAATTTAGTTTTGAGGGTGAGGTCAGTATTGCTGAGGTTGAGACCATTATTATAAATACAGAAGTTCCACTGCTCAATGTTCCCCAAATCTACACTTCTTCTTGCTTTCTTCTCTAAATTGATAAATTCTCTGTATTGTAATGGTCCAATGAAGGAAAAATGTACAAACATAAATAACATTAATAAATGTGTACTGAATGAATTCAAATAATTCATGTGCCTATTTACTGAGGCCTTCATTCATTTAATATTTGCCATATTCTATTTGTCAGAAATACAAAAAGTGAAATGTATTCTAAATAGCAGAGAAATAAAGATATATATTCAAAGCTTTCACGTAATCCTATAGTTTAAGAAAGCTTGGACACTTAGTACTACATTAATAAAATGTTCTCCATCAACAGTATTCTCCAACACTCTTCTCCAACACAGTAGGTGTAACTGTGACAGAATTCTCAGAGTTTGCTACTGACAAATATATTCCCTGTAGAGCTAAATTACCAATTCCTCCTTATCAATCACATCCTGATAATGTCATTCATTTTCACTTTACAGAACCTTGGGGGATAGATTAACATTATGAAATTGTTCAAGAATGAAAACTATTGATGCCTGCTTGGAGCCTGCCACTCAATATCAACATTTAATTGGATGCATTCTCTTTCTTTTACCAAGACTCAGATTAGAGTGGGATTTATTTAAATGGACTAAGAAGGAGCGTGTGTGTGTGTGTGTGTGTGTGTGTGTGTGTGTGTGTGTGTGTGTGTAGGATGAGGTATCATGTTGAATGGTGTCATGTGATTCAGCAATCATACCCCACTAAATTCATATGTTGAAGACCTGACTCTCAGGATGTCAGAATGTAACTTATTTGGGATTAGGGCCTTAAAAGAGGTAAGTAAGATAAATGAGATCATTAGAGTGGGCTCTACTCCAATACGATTTGTATCCTTATGAGAAGAAGAGATTTGGACACAGACAGGTACAGAGGAAAGATCATGTCAAGATACAGAGAGAAGATGACCATCTACACCCAGGGAAGAAGGCTCAGAAGAAATCAATCCTGCCAATATCTTGATCTCTAACTTCTAGTCCCAGAACTGTGAGAAATAAATTTCTGTTGTTTAAGACACTTAGTGGAATCTCTTTACTATACATGGGATAAATGAGTAAGGAAAGCTCAGACTAGGAGTAAAGCACTTGGAATCTTGAAATTCTTCCACTTCCTTTTTTCTCTAAGAATGCTCTCTTTTCTAGAATACTTACCTGTACACCTTGGCATCTCCTGGAATGTTGGTCATATTTTTGTGGCACTCTATTCTTGCCCTGCTCATCACAGTGTTGCAGGGAAAGTCATGCATAACACCAGTTGATACATCCTTCTAATATGCCTTAGAGTTTGTTATCAGCTTAATATGTTTAATAAAATAGAAGATTTGTTTTTCCCTGTTTTGTACTAAAATGTTGGAATATATGTGGTATTTTTTCATCAGTCTTAGATGGTTTGCTTCAAATGGTCTGACAAATTTAGGCTACCTAGTGAATTCAGACTGGGGGACAGGGATCTCAATTAGCTAGACATCTTTCAGTACACTGTTGAGAAAGACATCACAGGTTTTAAGTCTTTGCACAGAAAAAACAATGATTTAAAATATTAGACAAAATATGAGATAAAAGCCCCAAGGACAGACATTCTGAATTATAAGCATTGATTTTTCTGTCAATCTACTTGTCATATAGTCAAAGGACTTTATCTATTGAAAGTGAATTATTTGCCTGAGGAATGCATGAATAAATTATTATACTCTACTTTCTATTTTGCCTGCAAATATTAGTGCTTTGTATAACATCTTAAATATTACATTTTACCTAGATATTTGTAAATATTTTTAAAAAGCCATCCTTTCTAGGGGTGCTTCTTGGGTGGCTTATTCAGTTGAGCATATGACTCTTGATTTCTGCTCAGGTTGTGATCCCAAGGTTGTATGACAGAGTCTGCTTCAGATTCTGCACTGGGCATGGAGCCTGCTTGGGAATCTCTCTTTCTCCCTCTGCCTGTCTCCCTGGCATGTTTTCTCTCTCCCTAAAATAAAATTTAAAAAGTCAATCTTCCTATGTCCTTCATTTAACAACTTGATTTATTTTTTCCAAAATTTCTTCTTAATAAGGTATAACCATCTATGCCTTGGAGATAGCAGAATTCACATTGTTTTATATATGATTATGACCATAGCAGAGAATTGGGTAATGGAATAGTGTTGTGTAGGATAGTGTGAAAGGGCCAGATGGAGGAAGACAGAATGAAGCACAGGTTTAGTGTAGGGACAGCATAGTACAAGTCTCAACAATAGCGTATCCATGGATTTCTTTACTGTCAATGATTTGTTTTCATACTAAATCTATTCGAGAGTTCTCAAAAGGTCCAGAGTTAAGTACTATGATATTTTCCTTAATTGATGTTGAGATATGAGAAATTTAAAATCCTTTTACAGGGCACCTGGTGGCTCACTCGGTTGAGCATCTGACTTCGGCTCAGGTGATGATCTTGTGGTTTGTGGGTTAGAGCCCCATGTTGGGCTCTTTGCTGACAGTTTGCTCAGAGCCTGGAGGCTGCTTTGAATTCTGTGTCTCTTTCTCTACTCCTCCCCCAACTCATGTTCTGTGTCATTCTACCTCTCAAAAATAAATAAATGTCAAAAAATTTTTTTAAATCCTTTTGCTATTTCTACATTTTTTTTCTTCTTAAATTCTGGAAGTCTAAGAAGGGTCAGCCCAAGAAATTGTAATAAAGCACTTGAAGTTGACAAGCCAGTATGACTAGCGCTCTAGGAAATAGCTGGTTAATTTGCATCTCAGTAGGTTTCAGAAAGTCTGAGTGATTTCCTTGCAATAGAATGGTTGGGATCAATTATAACCTGGTCAGTTCTGAGTTTGAAGATAGACATGGAAACCTTTGCTTTCAATTCAATTTAACTTGACCTTTCTAGATATAAACAAGAGGGATTGTTTTCAAAAAAAGATTTTTACAGGAAGAAATAAGTCTAATGAAGGCATTTTCTAAAATCAGAATATATTAAAACCAATGAAGCTATATTGAAATAATATTACAAAACAGATAGTGAGATTTTTCTGTGCTTAATTTTCACACCTTAATTTCAACCTAGTTTTACCAGAAAGCTAGAGTTTTTCTTCCTTCCTTCCTCCCCCACTCCCTCACTCCTCCCCCTCTTCCTTTCCCCTTTCCTTCCTTCCTTCCTTCCTTCCTTCCACTGCTTTATGAAATATAACTTATATATAATACACTGCATATATGTGAAAAGTACAATTTGATAAGCTTTGACATGTATCTTATGACTCATGAAACAATGACCACAATTAAGGTAATAAACATATGGATCATCTTCAAAATGTTTCCTGATGTCCCTTTAAAATACTTCCTTTCCTTCTTTGATCTTCCCTCACATCTGCAGGCATCTATTATTCATTCTGCTTTCTGTCATGTAGATTGGTTTGTATTATCTTTAAGTTTATACAAATGGAGTCATACAACATGTACCCTTATTGTGTAGCCTCTTTCACTCGATGTAATTGTTTTGAGATCCATGCATTTTTGTGTGTGTTAGTGGTTCATTCTATTTTATGGCTGTGTCATATTCCAGTGAATTGGTGGTGTGCCACAATTTGTTATCATTCATATCTTGATGGGCATATTGGTTATTGTATATTTTAATAAAGCTGCTAAGAATATTTGTATAGAAGTCTTTGTGCACACATACGTTTTCATTTTGTGCAGAGAGGTGGTAAATATCTAGGAGTAGATTGTCTGGATTTTATGTTCAGTGTATATTCAACATTTTAAGAAACTGCCAAATTGTTTTCTGAAGTGGTTCTATTATTTTACATTCTAACCAGCAGTGAATAAAAATTTTAATTCCTCCACATTCTCACCACTACTTCCTGTGAATAGCCTTTTAAATTTTATCCATTCAAGTATGTATGTATTGATACACCATTATGGTTTTAATATATATTCACCTAATGAGTAATGGTGTTGAGCATCTTTTCATGTCTATATATACCATTTATATATCTTCAATGAAGTGTTTTTTCACATCTTTTGAACTTTTTGTTTGCTTGTTATTAATGTTAAAGTTTTTGTATATTCTAGATATAATCCTTTATCAAATATATGCTTTGCAAGTGTTTTCTCTTATAATAGTGTGTTTTGAAGAGTCGAAGCTTTTCATTTTGATCAAGTTCAATTAATTAATCTTCTTTCTATTTTTTTAAATGTTTGTGCATTTTTGAGACAGAGAGAGACAGTGTGAGCAGGGGAGGGACAGAGAGAGAAGGAGAGAGAGAATCTGAAGCAGCCTTCAGGCCCTGAGCTGTCAGCACAGAGCTCAATGAAGGGCAGAAACACATGAACCATGAGATCATGACCTGTGCTGAAGTTAGATGATCAACCAACTGAGCCACTCAAGCACCCCTTCTTTCATTTTATAAATGAGAAAATAGCATTCTCTTTATTTTTAATCTTTTTAATGTGAGAGTATAGTTGACACACAATGTTACATTAATTTCAGGTGGACGACTTAGTGATTTGACAAGTTTATACATTATGCTATGTTTGCCTCAAGTGTAGCTACCATCTGTCCTGTTACATTGCTATTATAATATCATTGACTGTATTCCTTATGCTCTGCTTTTATTTTTGTGACTTACCCATTCCATAACTGGAGGCCTGTATCTCTGTCTTCCCTTCACTCAATTTGCCCGAACTCCCCATCTCTTCCCCTCTGGTAACCACCAGTTTGTTTTCTGTATTTACAGTTCTTATTCTGCTTTTTGTTTGTCTATTCTTTTTTGGGGGGTTACATTTATGAGTGGAATCATATGGTATATGGTACTTGTTTTTCTCAGTCTGACTTCTTCTTTTTTTCTTTTTCTTTTTTGCTTAGCATAATACCCTCTAGGTCTATCCTTGTTGTCTCAAATGGAATGATCTTGTCCTTTTTTATGGCTGTGTAATATTACATCATATTACAACATACACACACACAGACACCCCACATTTTCCTTATCTATCCATCTATTGATGGACACAGGTTGCTTCCATGTCTTGGCTAGTGGAAATAATACTACAATGAACATAGGGGTGCATATATCTTTCTGAGTTAGTGTAGTGTTTTTGTTTTCCCTGAGTAAATACCCAGTAGTGGAATTATTGGATAATATGGTAGCTGTATTTTCAATTTTTTGAGGAACTTCCATGCTACATTTCACGGTGGCTGCACCAATTTATATTCCTACCAACAGGAAGAAATAGAAAATTGAACAGAATAATCAATCTTCCCTTATATGGGTTGTGCTTCGAAGCTTTTGTCGAATTCAGATTAACAAATATTTTCTTATGTTTTCTTCCAGAAGTTTTTAAATTTTAGGTTTTATGTTTAGTTGGATTTCTAGTTGAAATAGAGGTAGAAAGTTCATGATGTGCCCTTTCACCTCCTTCTAACCAGCCCCCATTTCCTCACAAACTCATTCCTCTTCTTTCTTCTGCCCTTAACACACTCTATGGAGCAGTCTAAAGAATTTTGAAATGTAGTACACAAAATTCAAGTGCAGTTAGAACTGAGTTCATTCTGGAACTACGTGCTACCACATGTACCAAAGACTACATGTCTTTGGAAAAGTCACAATACCTTTTTGAACTTCATTTTCCTCATTCATAAACCAGGTATAACAGTGTAGGATTTAGAATATTAGAGAAAATCATAAAAAGCAATGGCATATAATAGAGCTCATCTCACTAGGCTTTTTATAGGTTATAATCAGAACAAAAGAGGTGGGTAACAATATAGATTAATCTAAAACACAATACATTTCAGGATTTCTCTTTGACCAGTCTCTTGGGCATAATGATGTGTTTGTCTTTCTCCTAAGGGTAGTCCCAGATCAGCTTGGCTGACAGAGGCTTAGGAGAGTTGGATTTAAGTATGTTTAAATCGTATGAAAAAACTTTTGTGAAAAGACTTTTTTTTCCTCTTTTCTTTTGAAAGGTCCAGTAAGGAAAGATTGTAAAAAGGTGAGGTTGTAGTTACCAAAATGGGACACAAAGATTTTTTTTTCTTTTTTTTTTTTTAATTTTTTTAATGTTTTTTATTTATTTCTAGGAGAGAGAGAGAGAGAGAGAGAGAGAGGCAGCATGAGCAGGAGAGAGTCAGAGAGAGAAGGAGTCACAGGCTCCAGGCTCTGAGCTGGCAGTCAGCACAGAGCCCGACGCAGGGCTCGAACCCACGATCCGTGAGATTATGACCTAAGCGAAAGTCAGAAGCTTAGCCAACTAAGCCACCCAGGCACCCCCAAAATGGGACACAAAGATTTTGTAACAAAGTGGGATTAAGCAAAACTCAGGGTCCCTGGGGAGGGAACACTTTAGACTCCTGGAGTGATAGAGGCAGAGGTTTTAATGATACTTGTCTTTCAGAAATGTCTCCCAGACCCTCCCCAGGAGGAAAGTACCTGTGCAGCTGTTCTAGCTGGTTGCCTCATGTCACTTTTCCAAGTGGTTGTAAGCACTTTTAATTCAAGCAGACCATCCTTCTCCTGAAGACTTTCACAGTGAGAGAACATGGGATGGCCCAGCTCCCGCTCTTTCCACAAAGAATATTTCTAGATGTCTGTACCTTGTGGGGCAGATGAATAAGCATCAGCGAACAGGACTGCTGGAAACTGAATCCCTCCAAGCAAGGTCTTTGTCAACAATGGCTGAACTGAACTTGAATTATTGGGGCTACACTGGAAGGTTGGAGGGATGCCATAAGGGGGGGGGCGCGGGGGAGGGGCTGAGGGGACATGGAATGCCACTTGGGGATCCCTAACAATTGTAAACTTTCTGTTTCTGACAGTTCCATTCCTGCCCTCTGGAACTGTGCCTTGCTGTGTGAGTAAACAGTAAGCATTAACTTGCCCCAGTCTTGAAAACCCCATTATTTATACCTCAGTGTTATTATCAGAAGTATTCCAGTGCCCAAGGAAAATACTTAATAGACATAATCTTCAGGCATGTATGCTGTGGGAATTTTGCCTATCGTGGGTGTTATTTCATTAGAAAGTTTGTATGAAATTTGTTCCTGACTTTTGCTGAAGTAACAATGAGCCTGCCTTAGCCTGAAGGCATTCAGGGCAGTTATAGTTTATTGGCCCGAATTGTTTGGATAATAGAATTTGCTGTTTAAGATTTTTACCTTACAGACAAGGGTGAAGTCTTTGCAAATGGTTAATACATTCTGCTACACCTGGCTTTAGGCCTTGGGTTAGATGGACAAGAAACTGAAAAAGAAAGCCAAAATTACTTAGTCAAGCTGATTATGTTTTGATGATATCTGGCTACAATAGCTTAATGAAAGGAAAGTATACTGGTAGGGAATAAGAAGATAGGCTTTAGTCCTGTATGTTATTATTTGTGTGTCAGGATGACTTTAGCAAAATAATTGAATATCTCTGAGACTTAGTTTCTCCATCTGTTGAATAAGGGAATGGAGTTGAAATAATTAAATCTGGGGCACCTGGATGGCTCAGTCTGTTAAGCATCTGACTTTGGCTCAGGTCATGATCTCACGGTTTGTGGGTTCGAGCTCCATGTTGGGCTCTGTGCTGACACCTAGCTCAGAGCCTGGAGCCTGTTACGGATTCTGTATCTCCCTCTCTCTCTGACCCTCCCCTGCTCATGCTGTCTCCCTCTCTAAAAAATAAATAAAAAACATTAACAATTTTAAAAAAAGAAATAATTAAATCTTTTCCTTCAGATATGGTATTTTCTGATCCTCTGATTTTAATATGGCCAAGGAAGCAGTACCATATTATCAGTGAAAGCAATAAGTCTTTTAGGAGGTGAAAGTGTTTTTTAAAGGAATGTCTTGTCTCATCACTTCTCCAATTAGCCCATGTCAATATCCTACCAGTCTACCCATCTGCATGCCTGAATTGCCTGCCAAAATGAATTAAATATTTCTTAAAGTAAGAGATAGAGAATAAAATGGAATAGAGAAGAGTTTGTCAAAGGTTTCTATTTAAGACCTTTCAAATGAAATTTGTTTCACTGAAATGAATAGAACGAACACAGTGGCAAAGAAGAATGATATTTCAGTAATGTTCCCTATTTCTCTGAAATTCATTTAATTTGAGCAGTAATAGGTAGTTAAAGAAGTCTGTACTTCATGACATTTGGTACAAAGTCAATGGACTTTTACAATCCTTAGGATTTATGTGAAGATTCACTCTGGAATTATTATTATTATTATGACTATTTTAGATGTTAATGTTAAGATTAAAGTAAATTTTAATTATTGAATGTTCAACTAAAAAACCTTGTTTTTTTTTAACAACTTTGTGATCTGATAGAGCCTTAATATGTACAGTTCATTCAGGAAGGAATGTCATAAAGGTAAACCCATTGAGTCATAGTGAATTCTATCTGGATGATGATATATTATAAACTTATATTGGAAATGCAAGAAGCTATTCAACCGCTGCTCTATTTAAAGACTGGTTTTGTTTATGATGAAGAAGCAAACAAAAAGCAGAAGTATACTTATAAATACAGAGAACAAACTAGTGGCTGCCAGAGGGCGGGGGTTGGAGGATGCGCAAAATGGGTGAAGGGGAGGGGGAGATATAGGCTTCCAGTTATGGAATGAATGAATCATAGGAATAAGAAGCACAGCATAAGGAATATAGTCAATGATATTATAATAGTGGTGTCATGGGACAGACAGTAGCTACGCTTGTAGTAAGCACAGCATAATGTATACACAGGTGGAATCACTGTGTTGTACACCTGAAAGTAACATAACATTGTGTGTCAACTATAGTAAAAACTTTTTAAATATCTTTTGTTTAAAAAAATACCAATTTTGACTCAGTGTGGACTCAAGTTTAT
The DNA here is from genome assembly GCA_017311185.1 of Proteles cristata cristata. Taxonomy (NCBI): domain Eukaryota; kingdom Metazoa; phylum Chordata; class Mammalia; order Carnivora; family Hyaenidae; genus Proteles; species Proteles cristata. The sequence goes on along the minus strand of JAESUZ010004150.1, from coordinate 838,636 downwards.
GGTGACATTGTTTGTAATAACATTTTAAAAATATAATTTATGTGTTTAAGATTGAACTAATGATTTTACTTTTGACAGAAAAGGAAAAACTGTTATATGTAGTAAGATGGCATTAAATTATAAATAAGCACTTGCATGACGGATAATCCATGATAATTTATTTTATTCAAACTTTGTTATCTTTCGAATAGTTTACAATAAGAAACAATGTTCTGGGCTAAGAAACTGGTTTACTAAATGGGTAAGCTCAGTCCAAGCCTCTGGAATTTCTGTTTATTTTGCATTGCCATATGTTCAATGCCTCAGTGCCAAGCCACTAGGTGACACAGTCACTTTCCTTAACAAAATGTCTCATTGCAATTAAGTCTATATTAGTTTCAGTCATTAAATGTTTCTTTTTGAGAGAGTGGGGGAGGGGCAGAGAGAGAGAGGGAGAGACAGAGAATTTCAAGCAGGCTCCGTGCTGTTAGCACAGAGACAAATGTGAGCCCAAATCAAGAGTCGGATGCTCAACTGGCTGTGCCACCCAGGCATCCCTAGTTTCAGTCATTAAGATAAAGCAAAAATATTGTTTAATCAGAGTCTGTTTCAGAATCATTTTTTAAGTCTATTTATTTATTTTGAGAGAGAGAGTGAGAGAGAGAGAGTGCACACACCTGTATGAACAGGTGAGGGACAGAGAGAGAAAGAGAATCCCAAGTACTGATAGTGCAGAACCCAACACGGGGCTCGAACCCACCAACTGCAAGATCATGACCAGAGCTGCAGGTGGATGCTTAACTGACTGAAATAGGTGCCCCTATTTCAGAATCTTATTTTAATCTTCTTTGCTCAAGTATTTGTTAAAATGAGAGTCACTGTCAGGTAGCGTTCATCAATTTTCATTTTCACCTTCCAGTCACTTTCACATACTACTATCCTTATTGTTACCTTTATTCCCATTAGAAGACAATGATAAACACATTTTTAAAAATGACTTACACAGGCACACAAAAATGGGAAATTGATTCTAAAAGTAGATTCTGTCAAATGTATAACACATGTATTCACCATCAATGTCCTAAAAGTCTTCTGGGCTCTGCTCTCTCTCCCACTGAACCCTCTCTCTAATATTTTTACTGGCTTTTTTCAGAATGGCATGTAGTTGGACTCATAGAGTATGCAGCTTTTTCAGATTGGTTGCACTCAGTTTGTAATGTGAATTTAAGATTCCTTCATACAGTTTCATGGATTGATAGTTCATATTTTTTCAGTACTGGATCATATTCCATTGTCTGGATGGACCACCACAGTTTACTTATCCATTCAGTGGAGGACACCTTGGTTGCTTCCAAGATTTAGTAATTATGAATAAAGCTACTATAAACCACCTATGAGCAAATTTTTGTGTAGGCATATACTGTCAGCTCCTTTGGATAAATACCAAGGATCATGATTGCTGGATCATATGATATGAGCATGTTTGGTTTTGTAAGAAACTGCCAAACTGTCTTCCAAAGTCGCTGTACCATTTTGCATTCCCACCAGCAATGAATAAAAGTTCCTATAGCTCTACATATTTGTCAGCATTTGTTGTGCTCAGTGTTTCAGATTTTTACCATTTTAATAGGCATATGGTGATATGTCATTGTTTTAATTTTCAATTCCCTAATGACATGTAAAGTGCTTATTTTCAGATGCTTATTTGCCATACGTTTACCTTCTTTGGTGGAGGTATCTGTCAGGTATTTTGTTATTCTTTCTTTAGGTTGTATGTTTTCTTATTGTGGAGTTTTAAGTGCTCTTTTTATGTTTTAGATAACAGTTCCTTATCAGTTATGTCTTTTGCAAATATCCTCTCCAAATATGTGATTTCTCATTTTCTTGAAAATGTGTGATATCTTGATCATAAAGTAATAGACTACATTGCTGAGTAGTATCATTGAGGAAATCCACTTGGAATTACAGAATTAGCTTTACTTATATTTTCATAGAGATATCTCATTGTAAGTCTCATTTTTAACTTTAAAATGATGGTTTTTGAAGTTCTTGAACCCATCATTCATCAGTGTAGTTAGTGTGGAGACACAAATTCTTGTGCCTGCAGCCATTTTTTGGCACATCGGCTTGAAACGACGTATATTTGATGACTCTGATTTTTAAAGTCACAATTTGTATTCTTTCATTTCTCCCAATTTGCATTTTTGGTTCAACACTGAATTAAAATCAAGAGGCATATTATTTGCTACTATAAGTTCTCTGTAGCTAAAACTGTTATTGCATTGGCTTTCAGATACAATATTTCTTACTTTCTTAACAAAACCTTTACTGCTATCCCTGTTCATACAGGCAATGCTCCATATACCAGCTCTTCCAAGTTACATCATAAATCTCAAAATGATTGTTAATTTTCTTACTCAGAATGAGGTGCCATACACAATACCATAGACTGGGTGGCCTAACAGACTTGTTTTTCTCTGTGGAGTCTGGAAGTCTTGGATCAGGGTGCAGCATGATTAGGTTCTGGATAGAGCTCTCTTCTTGTCTTGCAGATGGCTGCCTTCTCACTGCATCCTTATGCAGGGGAGAGAAAGAGAGAGAGAGAGCTCTTTCTACCTCTTCTTATAAGGCCACAGTCTTATCAGATTAAGGTCCCATTCTTGTGACTTCATTTAACCTTAATCCTCTCCTAAGGACCTTTTCTCCACATGCAGTCACATTGACGGAGGTAGGCCTTCCACATAAAGGGGATTTTGTGAGGGACACAATTCAAGATATTGTGTATTAATCAAAAGAAAATGTCTTTCACTGTGTCTTGAGCATGATTTTTCATCAATAAACAACAAAACAAAGTGTTTGAGGGCTTCTTTCTCATAAATAGCAAGAGCTGAGTCACTCTAAACTCAACACATTTCTTGAATTGCGCATCTAGTGCACAGACATGGAAATAGGTGCTTTTTCTCATTGCTTGTCTTTCGTATTCTGCCATCACAAAGAGAGCATCTCATTAAGGGAATTTTGCTGAATGCTTCATCTGCTTTTCCTCTGAGCACATTCGTCTTTAACTTCTTTTGGCTGATTTGACGTGCTTCTCGAGTTAGTACTAATTTTTGTACTGAGGACCACAACCTTGAAAGATGTCCTATACTTTAGGCTTTTTTCTGCTTCTGGTGACACATGTTTTTCAACTTTATAATGAAAAGAATTACTTTGTGCTTTATTGTGAAAATAAATTACCTTATTAGAGAGGTCATTGTGCAGTGTTTGAAAATGACATGAAAGCTTCAAGGGCTTCACGCCATTACCCAGCTACAAACAATAGACGGGGAACTAGGAGTAAATATATCATGAATTCAGTAACATTCAAACGCAGGTATTATAATGGTACTTCCTCTTTACCATTTCATTTTAGCTGTTTATAAAAAAATCATCAAATTTATAAATTCATTTATTCTTAAACATCCAAATTCAGATCTGCATATTATATTCATGGTGAAATTATGTTCATCATTTACATGTATGTGGCTGATGTAGTATTTTATACAGTTTTGTTTTTAAGCTTCATATAGATGTGTAAAATGTAAAATTACATATGCATAAGTACAATGTAAAACTAATTTCACTTAAATAAAACATATGCTCTACTCATTTTTATTTTAATTCATAATCTATATGAAAAGACATAACATAACCCAATAAAAATAACCAAAATGCAAATATAACAAAATTTTAAAATTACATGAAAATATTGTGGAAATATTAGGTAAGATGAACCACATGCTGCAGGAAATTTATGTAGCCAAGACCAACAAACTGACATATCCCTGCAACACATGCATGTCTTTAAAATGTGACTATTTCTTAGAGAAGACAATGTACTTTATTAAAAATAAAATGATCTTTATAGTTTAAAATTGTTAAACTTACGTAAACAAAATGGTTCTGTTACCTGTTTGAAATTGCCAAACCTCTCAGTACCAGCACTAATTGCATGTCAATCACTTTCACACTGAGTGTTAAAAATGAACAGTCAAGTAGGTTTATAGGTGAGCTTGGAGAAGACCTATAATAATACAGTATCTTGGAGAGTCTGGATGGCTCAGTCAGTTAAATGTCCAACTTTTAATCACAACTCAGGTCTTGATCTCACGGTGGTGAGTTGAATCCTTCTGTTGGGCTCCACACTGGATGTGGAGCTTGCATAACAAAAAAAAAATGTAGTATATTTGAAGATATGGAAAACATAAGCCACATCTCTTAAGTTCTGCCATTTCTGATTTTGAGAAAAGGAGATTTAAGAGGTGTGAAACTTACAGGAGCTAGACAAAAGTGACAGTTGTCTAATTATTTCTCAAGATTCTTTGGCTTTGGAAACCCATTTACTTACTCAAAAAAATGCAAGTGATCTGAATGAGAAAATATTCAAAATGTTAATGGAATTTATGGGTATAAAAATAAAATATGATAACAAAATGAACGAAAATGTCATAAAAAGTTTAAGCTAGAATTGATCATTTAATACTCTCACAGTGCAATATTAATCAATGGATGCTTAAGTCTAACCTAGGTTTGCATGCCTTAGTTATATAAGATAATATTTTTAGTTAGCTCATTGGGAAGTCAGTTGCTTTAGTCACCTAAGACCTCAATCAATGCTTTCCCTGGTTTATTTACCTATTAAATTAATCAATTATGACTTATGTGATGCATTACCAAAGTAAGTTTATTTTGTTTCCCACTTGACTCATTTGGCCTAGTAATTTCCTTGCTCCTAGATAAAACTTGAGGCAATCCTCATGACTTGTATGGCTTCGGAGGGTCGAAAAATAAGTTTCAATTTAATCATTAAAATATACAATCTTGTGATTGTCTAAACTTTGAGGACTTTTCTCTCTTCCAGCCCAAGCCACCTGGAGATGAGAGAGAATTCTGGAAGGTGTGAGATCTGATTCTTTATCTCATTGCCGCTACTGTGTGCATTATAGAGATTTCTCTTTACTATTGGGAGGTTTTCTTCTGCAGTTCTCTTCACCTGGGTGAAAGCATTTCTTTTCCGGAATGTTACTTTTTTCTTTCTTATCCTTTAGACAGTGAGAATACACTTCAGCTTCTCTCTCCTGAGTTCTCTGTGCCCTCCAGGAGGCTCTGTTGGCTAAGACCTGAGATCATCTCATTCAGACTATGTCTTTTATGATGTCACATCTTGTTCACAGAAAACACTCCTGTTTTGTTGCATGCAGATAGACAACCTCTAGCTGAGAAGCCTGTCAAACTAAGGCACCTCTCCTTCGGTGCATCCACAAGATTCCAGCAGCCATTCTCTTGCCATTGACAATTTTTTAAAAATCTGGAGTGAGATATCACTCTACTCAGACCTCAAATACAGGGGATACGTATTAAGTTTACTGGCTCTTATGGTACTCACTGCCTACTGGCTTCCATTATTTAGAAACTCATCATTCCCAGGGATGTTAAGGTTTTTTTTTTCATACTTTTAAAAGTCACTTCAGCAGTGAGTTTATCCCATTTGCTGGGTTGTCACTGCTATATTGTGTCTCATGTCCTGAGCAAGCGCCCCCAAATCAATGAATTTGTGTGTATCCAGTCTTACATTCTGGCCACCTTTGATAAGGAACCTTCAAAATCAAATGCCAGGAGTGCTCCCTAGTTGTTTTTTGGTGAATGCAAGTTAATTCTTGTAATTAGTTAGGCGTATATTCTCTTTCCTTCTTACTAGGCTTAGCGCATTTCTAGCCAGATGATGTTGGGGTATAATGTTTGTTATCAGTCTGACAGCTGAAAGAGGACATCAGAGCAGCTCCTTTGGGTGGGGGGACATCTGTTGCCTTGTGGGAAAGAGGCTTCTGCAGCATCTTCTAGCACAGTGGAAACACCAGCTGTTAGTAGAGAAGATGAGATCCTTCTGCAAGCCTAGAGGGCTCAGGGTAATTGCAGAATCAACATCTTCGAGATATGCAGCCAGATATATATGTCCCATGTTCTAATATCCTAAACTTTCTTGACAAGAAATATGAACTTTGCATAGTAGACTTGACTTGGTGAGTATTCAAATATCTTAGAAGCTCTAGAACTCCAACAATTAGGTCTTTAGTCTGTTTTTCCAGTGTGTACATTCTTCTCCTGCAGGAGATACTTGTTTTTCATAGTTAGTCATAAAAGTGCTACGCCCTCAGTCATTATCCTTCTGCAGTGAGTCAACGCAACAGCAGTAACCAGTCAACTCCATTATTCTTGTAGTCATTGTTTACCCCCACATTTCTTAAATGCTTGCATCATTAAATCAGAGAGATTTGTGAAACTCTAGGTACAATATGGACCCAAGTTGCAAAAGGTGGCCCAGACTTAGTTAGGGAAGAGGTCATTCTACTTGCCTCTGGGTGGGGATGACAAATGTGTTGGGAGCATACATGAAAATCTCGCCTAAGATGGAGAATATTATTGCTCTTCATGGGCAGTGACAGTGCTTAAGCCTTTCAAATGGCTTTAGATAATATAAAAGTGGGATTATGGGTGTCATACTTGATGCATTTCAGTGACTATATCCAATAAATGATCTGGAGGTACAGCCGTAGGTATTCCCAGAAATAACCAAACCAGATTTTACACGGGATTAATTTCTGATACTCGAGATATTGATCTTGACAGTGTGTATCAGTCAGGCTTCAGGAAAGAAAAATCATTTTATGTATTCGGGGAAATTGGAGGCGTATATAAATGTTGGCTGGGGTGAGGAATCAGAGGTCAGAGAGGACAAACTTAATTTGAGCATCAAGCTGAGTGACTCTCAAGAGTTCACCTAGAAACAGCTGGGAATCTAAGAACCTCTGGGAGCCTCCTACTGACTGTCTCAATTTGCAGTACCAACTCAAGTGATTAGCAAGAATTTGCTGCCATCTGTCCCAACTACACTGTAGCGGGTGGGTTGCTGGAAAGTGTCAGAAACTGCTGCAAATCACATAACTGCCATCTGTCTACTTGTCTGCCTGAAAACCCTCTCTTTTGGTCCCACCTTTGAAAATTCACGAGTGGGCCTCTCATTGGCATATGCTAACTCGGAACTACATGAGAGAGGTAAGTTTGGGAAACTCATTTAGAGACCATCTTCACAGGAGAAGGAAGTGATGTTAATAAAAGACTATCCAATGCTCTGTCATAATTGAGGGTTAGACAAAAAGCATGACATCTCATTGTTTTAAGCTGATAAGTTATAAGACATTCAGTTTACAGCTATAGGGTGAATGAAGGAGACATGTTACGGTAATGGAAAGTCTGTTTGGCTCTTCCATTTCCTAAATTGGAAACTTGGATTATTTTTTTATGCTTATTTATTTATTTTGAGAGAGAGAGAGACAGAAAGTGAGGGAGAGAGAGAGAGAGAGAGAAAATCCCAATTTAGCACTCATAATACAAAGCCCAATGCGGGGCTTGATTCCACAAACAATGAAATCAGGAGCTGGCCCCTTAACTGACTAAGCCACCCAGGGGCCCTGGAATCTTGGACTATTCATTGAGTTTCTTTGTTTGCAAAATGAAGAGTTGGACCATGAATTCTCTAAAGTAACTTTCATTTCTAAACTACTGGGTAATGAACTCTAGTACAATATTCAAATTCTTTGACCTTTTATTCTGAGCCTTTTAAATGGCCATTTCACAAACCCTGCTAATCTCACACTAATGATTACAATCAAATTCTTTCCAGACTTTGGACTGTTAGGATCAGTCACCAGTAGTTTGGTCTCATAAACACTTCACAATCTTGTTAGCATCTCTTTGACAAGAACACCTTCCCCCTAAAGCATTTTATATGATAACCCCTTTGGGACAAGGGAGATGGTTCTGGAAATTCAGAGACCAACTGAATTGGCACTATACAGTTTGAAGTAACATAGTTAGAGATGCCATCTCAGCTTTGTATGAGTTGTAAACAATGAACTTTATTTACTTCAAATCGTACAAATCCTTAATTGTCTATTAACTTTAGCTTCTTATTCCTCTATCATTTCCTTTAATATTAATTGAATTTTAATACATACTCTTTAGTGGGCATTAAAAGTGTTTATTTGTGGCTGATCAGATGCTATCATCACCACAACTGATAACCTCTTTATGAGTCAAAACTATTTGATAATGCACAAATCATACTGGGAGAAAAAGGCCTTATAGGAGTCAACCATATAACACATTCCATGTAGATTACTTTGCTTCAGCAATAATTGAGAGCTTTCTTGCAATATGTACACTAGTACTTATTGTCTAGGAGAGTTCTATAAAGTTTGAGAGAATATGAGGTAAGAGGATTCAATTAGACCCAGAGAATGTATGTTTTGGTTTGTGTGTGTGTGTGTGTGTGTGTGTGTGTGTGTGTGTGTGTGTGCATGTAAAATAGATAGGGTGAAATTAAATGTGTATATGTGTTGCAAGAGCCTGCCTTAAATAAGCTATCATATTCTTTCACTTTTTTATATCTTCTATGGCTTCTCCTATCAACCTACTTCTTTCACTCAGTATCCTCATTATCCATTCATCATACTCATTTTAGAGTTGTTTCAAATAACTTTGTTTCTTTCTGGTGTTCAATTTGGATAAATCACTGGGCTCATATTTTCACTCTTCCAGGAGGAAATCTGGGGCTTTTGTTAGCCCTCTTGACAGATACCTCCTATGACTGTATCCATGTCTGGGGCCAAGAAGTTGGAGGACAGAAAGAGAACAAAGGCAAGGGAGGGGGTCACCTATCCTCCTGAAACCGCAGCTCTTCTGATTAGAAAAGAAATTTCACTATCACAAAGTTTTAAGTGTCAGCTGCTTCACTGCTAATTCTGTTACTGCTATTGCCATTGATTGAAAAGAAGAATTGCTTCTTTGACAGTACTTACTTAAAGAAAAATATGGTAGATCATTTCCAATTTCTAGGACATTCACCATCTCTCATGAGGTCTGACACATGTTGAAGTTATGCTTTGATTTGGCGCATAACATGCTCGGTGATGGTTACTGGCCTTGTACTATAAGACATGGAGAAGAAACCATTGGATATAGAGCAGATGACCCCTCCTTCTGTTTTGTAGTGTGGTCCAGTGTCATTTTGTGTGCATGTAGTCAGGTGGAGTTATCTGTGTTGTTGTTGGGCCTTTGGGGCGGGGTGGAGGAGGGCAATGGTCTCCTTTAGTGGGGCGGGGATGGGTTAAAGCCATAGGAGGAAAAATGTGAGGTATGTGTTTAGCGTGTACTATTTTGCTTTTATTTTGCAAGAAGAGTTAAACTATTTTTGATAGCAAGGAAATGGTAGAAAATTAAAAAAATCCCTCTGGGTATTGCCTGGAGGCTAGAATCCTAGAAAACAAGACAAATGCTTTTCTCAGGAAGTTGTCTAAGATGTCACACATCTGCTCTTTTTCTGTGTGGTCATCTTTTCGCTCAGAAGTTTCTATATCCCTGACTAAAGAAATTTAAGAATCATAGGGGTGAGCCCAAGACTACATAAACAAATTCATAGAGTCACTTTCCTGAGCTCCTTCCTCTTCATAATTTCCCTGGTACTTTCTACTTCTCTGGGGGCTTGAGTTTTGGTTTCTCCAAACAGAAAGCTGAAGTTTTAGGCCCCATCTACAGCATACATCCTGCAACTGCACCCAGATCTGAGGCCATGCGGGGGGGGGGGGGAGACAGCGGGGAGGATAAAATGAGAAACAGAAGCAACACATATTTGCCCATTATCAGGAGATCAAAGTTCCTTCTAAGTTATTCCAATTTCATTGTGCTGGCCATTTTCATTTGTGACCTTAAATAATTAAATTCTGCTTTATTTTTATTCATAGCATTTATTATCTTCGATATATTGTATATTTAGTAGATTATTGCTTTGGTATTTGAGACTCCCCTCCCCCAACTTCCCACACTATAATGTAATCTCTATGACAGTGTATTTAATGCTGTATTCCTAGCAAAAAGAACAGTATACAAATCTTAAAATGCTCAATAAATATTGTTAAAAATAATGAAGAAATTAATCCCCAGAGAATTATAGAATTGTTCTGTACTTTTGCTCATGACACAGTGTGTCACATATATAACTCTTCTCTCAAAAAGTAATATTAAAGAATGTAGGAGACCAGAGAAATCCCTTCAAGCTACTGCTAAGCCAATGGCTGGTAACTTTTCAATTATAACAATGAATATTTGCGTTTTAGATATGGAAAGGGATAGGCAGAGAAATTCTTTAATTCACATTGATAGAAATTTCATTACATGTATTAGTTTTCTTTTACTGCTGTAACAAATTACCACAAACTTAGAAGCTTAACAGAACACAATTATTTTTATCTAACATCTCATAAGTAGGTCATAAGTCTGGCACAGTTTTCTCTGGGCTAAAATCATAGTGGTAACAGGACTGTGTTTCTTTCTGAGGGTTCTAGAGAGGCTCCACATCCTTGGTCATTTGAGTTGTCAGAATTCAGTTCTGTTTAGTTCTAAGACTAAGATTATCATTTCCTTGTGGCTGCCAGCTGAGGGCTGGGACAACTTCTAGAGGCTACTACCACATTCCTTGGCTTGTGTTTCCCTTCCTCAATATTCAAAACTAGCAATGGTGGGCCAAGTATTTCTCACACTTTGAATATCTTTATCTACTGTTTCATCTTTCTGACCTAGGCAGGAAGGACTCTCCACTTTGAAGGATTCATGTCATTAGATTGGGTCCATCTTGAAAATCAAGAATGTAGTCTCAAGGTTGAGTTACCTTGATCACATCTTCATAGTCCCTTTTGCCATGTAATGTCACATATTCATAATTCCTAAAGGTTAGAGGATGACCATCTTTGATGGGCCATCATTCTGCTGACCACATTAGAGAAAGAGGTTTTTTAAAAAAATGACAAAGTTAATAATTTTATTAATTAAATTAAAATTTAAATGTTCAGGTTATTTAATACTAACTGTGAATAACTTTTATTATGGGAAGTTAAAATACTTAGTCTTAATGACAAGAAATTCGACATTCTGGAAAAAACTGTCTTGGAATTCTGTGATTTGTGAAAATGTAATAAAAGCGATTTGAGCTTTGTTTTTTTTCTAAAACACATTCTCAGAAGAGAGAATCTCAGGAACAACTTTCTATTCTTTCTACTAGAAAACATGAATTCCAAGTGAAAGTTGAAAGTATTTATACTTGATATATAAAACTTACACTGCTACAATATTGTGTGCTTCAAAAATCATTTTACCTAAATAATGTCATCTTGGTGGTCTGAAACTAATTGAAATAAAAATGGAGAGTGTCAATATGCCTAAAAGAATGATTATTAAGATGTTCTTTCCAAGGCTTGGTATCTAGAGAACAACTCTCCACTTTCTCCCATTTTGTGGGTTGCCTTTTCACTCTGTTGCTTCCTTTACTGTGCAGATGATTTTTAGTTGAATATAGTCCCTCTTCTATTTTTTACTTTATTGCCAGTGCTTTGGCTTAATACCCAGAAAATAACAATGCAAATCCAACGTCAAGAAGCTTTTCTCCTAATTGTCTTCTAAGAGTTTTACAGTTTCAGGTATTACATTTAAGACTTTAACCCATTTTGAGTTATTTTTGTATGTGTATGATGTAAGAGTCCAGTTTTATTCTTTTGCATATGGTTATCCATTTGCCCAACTCCATTTGTTGAAGAAACCATCTTTTTACTATTGTATGTTCTTGGCACTCTTGTTGAAGATCAGTTAGTTGTATATATGTATTTATTTTGGGACTCTCTATTTAGTTCCATGGGTCTATATGATTTTTTACACTCCTTTTTTGCTACCTTTGGGTTTGGTTTGTTCTTTTTTTTTCTGGTTCTCTGAAGTATAAATTTACTTTGCTCCTTTGAGGTCTTCTCTTTTAGTATAGGTAGGTGTTCATCACTATAAAATTCCCTCAGTACTGTTTTTATTATATTCTATAAGTTTTGGTATGTTGAATTTTCTTTTTCATTTGCTTGAGATAGTTTCTAATTTCTCTTTTGACTTCTATTCTGACCCATTGGTTCAAAAGTGTGTAGTATAATTTCCACATATTTGTGAATTTTCTAGTTATTTTTCTGCTGTTGATTTCTAGTATCATTCTACTGTGGTTAGAGTAGACACTTGGTATGATTTTAATATTAAATTTGCAAAAATCTGTTTTGTTACCTAGCACAGTCTATCCCAGAAAATGTTCCATGTATGCTTGGAATGAATACATATTCTTCTGCTATTGACTTGAATACTCTGTATATGTCTGAAGGGACCTTTTGGTCTATAGTATCTTCAAGTGCACTATTTCTTTATTGATTTTCTATCTGGATTTTCTATCCCTTTTTTGGATACATTTTCAAGAGTAAAGTGGTGCAAAACTGGACCTAAAAATATTACCTTAAATGTTTATGACATGTAACCCAATACCTATACTAAACTCATACCTATGCTAAAGGTGTTAATAAAATAAAATAAAATAAAAAATAAAATGTGCTACTTAAATTATTCCTCCTATAAATAAGTACTACCACAACATAAAAAGATTATCTGACTATTTGGATAAATATTCACTGTATTTGAATATGTGGAACTTTTAAAGAAAGTCTCTGGTGGACAGATTTATTAGCCAGGAGGACAGAAATGAATGGGTAGATATGGCGGTGAATCTTGAAATAAATCTTATAAATCCTATATAGAATCTTTTCATTCCTGGCCCACTGATAATATGGATGGATTTTAGGTCAAGGTTCCATATGAGCCTCTCTCAGACTTAAGTTTCCTATAATTATCTACAATACCATCATGAAATAGTTATTTGCAGCTTTGTGGATTGAATCCAAATTTCTGTGGCACTGTATCCTACCTTGAAAGGTATGAGGGAGCCAGAAAAATCTCATAATGTGATAAAGAACTTGTCATTCATTGTGAATGCTAACCAGTTCTATATCACTATGGATATAGTGAATCATCATGGAAAACCTATAGAAGGAGACAAATTTGTAAAAAATTAGCCTTCCTTCTTGTGTACATAAGCTATGAAACTTAGCAGAGGACTATGTTATAGGCAGTATTAATCACAGTTGATATAAGAGACAGACTTCTGATGATATTTCTGTAAGGTACAGCATGGTTATGAAGGCAAGACTCTTCTGGATGGAATGCCTTACCTATTACTCAATTGGTTGTGACATTATTGTTGTCAATTATATTTGTGGGTTAAGAGGGGTTAAGACAATTTGGGGGTCAGAAAAATAACATTTATGGCTAATGGAAGTTTATAATTAAAAAAAACATTTTGAGGCTATTGTGGTAAATAAATATGTAATTAGTCATCAAATACGTAAGGAGTTACTACCTCATTATAAGAACAATACAAGTCCTGAGTATTAAATTCAAGGTGATCACCTTTTTAAGATTTGGAGAAGTGGATGCAGAGATACTTCTCAGAGATGCCTAGAAACCTATAGGAAACTGGCTCTAATTTCCCAAGAAGAGAATGTGGCTTTGAGTATGCAGTATTTGATTTAAGTTAAAATAGAGCCTGACATTTTACAACATTATATGGGCAGAGACTTTATGTGTAAACCTCTGTCAAAGACTTTGAGAACCAAAGTGTGCATATACATCTATGTGTTTGTGTGTGCCTGTGAGGGTATGTGTGTGTATGTCGTCTCTTACCACCAGCCACCCTACCCTTGCTGAAAAATTTTTCTCAGTACAGATCATAATTTTCAATAGGGATAAAATAAAAATGAACCAATAAAAGGGAGAAAAAGGGCTGAAAAATACTCAAAGCCTGAAATTTAAGCAAAAACAGCTATGGAAAGCTACAATAGACAATGTGGGTGAGTAAATAAGTTTATGGGGAGATTGAATGGAAAAGGATGGTCCATTAAAGTGTGTTGGGGGGAGATGAAATAGGTCATGGAGTTGAAAAGAAAAGAAGAGTGAAAACTGGCATTTAGCTAGAAGAGAATATGAATCTGGGGCAAGGATTGTGACCAGCAAAGAACTCCAAGGCTGCCAGTCATGTTCTGGTCTCTCTGAATGTGTACCTGTACAGAGAAAGGCTTGTTTTAAGTTTTTGCAAGTAATCATAAAAAATAGCTTTAAAATATATCTGCATCTATTCACTAGCCAAATAACAACTTATGGTTGCTAAATTGAAGGAAAGATGTAAGCACATTGATGGAGTGCTGTAGATCTCCATTTCTGGAAGTGCTCTGGAGTAATGATCAATAGGAGCTACTGTTTATTTTTTATTTTATTTATTTATTTTTAAAGTTTATTTATTGGGGGATGAGCAGAGAGAGAGGGAGAGAGAATCCCACGCAGGCTTCACACATAGTGCAGAGCCTGACATGGGGCTCAATCCCACAAAGTGTAAGATCATGACCTGAGCCGAAATCAAGTGTTGGACACTAATGCAACTAAGCTTCCCAGGTGCCCCAGCAGCTACTGTTTATTGAGTAACATCATTTATGTGGTGGGTGCTCTGATATATGATGTTATTTATTTATTGAGATAAAGCTAATGCGTTGTATTTATTTTAAAATTTTTATTTAAATTCTAATTAGTTAACATATAGTGTAATATGACTGTCAGGAGTAAAATTTAGTAATTCATCATTTGCATGTAACCACCCATTGCTCATCATAACAAGTGCCCTCCTTAATATCCATCACCCATTTAGCCCATTCCCTACCCACCTCCCTCCATCAACCCTCAGTTTGTTTTCTATTTTTAAGAGTCTTTTATGTTTTGTTTCCCTCTTTCTTCCTTCCCATATGTACATCTGCTTTGTTTCGTAAATTCCACATATGAGTGAAATCATATGGTTATTTGTCTTTCTCTGAGTGTTCTTATTTCATTTAACATATTACACTTTAACTCCTTCCATGTCATTGCAAATGGCAAGATTACATTCTTTTTGATGGCTGAGTAATATTCCATTGTATAAATATATGCCACATCTTCTTAATCCATTCATCAGTCAATGGACATTTGGGCTCTTTCCATAGTTTTGCTATTGTAGATAATGCTGCTATAAACATCACAGTGCACACCCCTTTGAATCTGTATTTTTGTATTCTTTGGGTAAATACATAGCAATGGAATTGCTGGATTGTAGGGTAGTTCTATTTTTAACTTGATTTTAAATCTTTGAACAAACACTGACTATGAGGAAACTAAAATCCTGAGAGGTAAAGCAATGTTATGAGTAGTTTAATGTGTAGACTGAATGTCTGGATTTGAATCCTGTGTCTCCCATTACTTTGTACATGGCATAGGGGGAGTTCTTCAATCTCTATGTTTCAATGTTATTATTTATATAATGAAGATAATAATGGTCCCTAGTTCAGGACTCCTATGGAGATGAAATCAGATAGTATGGATAAAACATGCTTTGCACATTGTCTGGCACAGAATAAGTACTATATAAATGTTAGCTACCAATAAATGCTGCTGCTGCTGCGGCACTGATTATGTTTGGTAGGGGAACAGGATAGAGAGGAAAAAAGTCTTCTAAGGCTGCAATATGATTTTGCAGGAAAGCCAAACTCTTTCAATTGGTGCCTCCCTTATAAACATCTGGGGTGAAATGTTTCTGTGTCCTTTTTTCTACTGCTGTCATGATGTTTAGTTTACTTTTTTAACAAGGCTCAAACAATGTCCTTCCCTCATCATGTGTTTGAACTACTCTGATCTACTTGATAATTGTCAAACATAAACTTCACATCTCTATATCTTCCATTAGGTTTTCCCTTTGTTGGAGTGTCCTGCTCTGTCGCTTTATATATCTGGCCAATTGTTATTTATTCTTTAAGACATAACTGTCTTGGTCAGAGATTGTTTGAATTCAGTAATAGAGACTCCCTTAAGCTGTATTTCATGAAAACTATTAACTTAATGGGAGGAAACATGAGACTCTCAAATAGAGCCTAGAGGCAAGAAGGACTTAGAAGGACTGGGGTCAGAAATTGAAAATGGCCTGGAATGAAAACTTTCTCTCTCTCTCTCTCTCTCTCTCTCTGTTAAGTTAAATGTCCTTTTCCTTTCTTCTGTTCAATTTTCTGCTTCATTCTTGTCTGTGTCAGAGATTGGGCTGTTTTTCTCATATATATGGTGGAAAATAGCTACCACAGACAATATAGTCTTTCAGTTTAATTGATAACAATTACATTTCTTTCCCCAAATTACAAATTTCTTAGAAATACAAAACAATTATTAGAGCTTGGGCCAGGTGTCTACCCCTGTAGGACTAGGAAAAGCAGAAGTGTCTCCTGTATGTAAAGGAAAAGATACAGGGATGAGACGGGTGTAGGTAGGGTAGGAAGCCTACATTGATCTTTTCTTTAAAGCATATTAAGACTCCTGCTAGCTAAGACTCATTACTACCCTTTGTGATCTTATGGAGCTTACCATTTCATAATGTTGTTAATTATGGAGTGCATAAAAAAGTATTCTCAAAAGTATGAGCTCATCAAAGACTAATGGGGTGTCTAATTCAGCTTTATATTTTCAGCACTTAATAGTGGTATAGCCCTGAAGGGACTCCATCTAATAGGAGAACTAAGAATGATATTAATTTCAATATAAGGAAATATTTAATAAGAGGAACAGTGTTATGGAGATCATGGGAACTAGAGATCATTTTTTATATGAGTGATTGAGAAGTTTTCATGAAAGAGATAGCATTTGACTTGTACCTTGAAAGGCACGTAGATTTTACCAGATAGTAAAATTGAGGGAAAGGAATTTCCAGCACTGAGAATATCACAAATGAAACTGTGAATGTAGAAAAATCAAAATATGTATACATGGAAGTCCAAAGTGGGATTCAATAAAATTTTGTGGTTGCTTAGGATCTGTAGAAGAAATAAATGAGAAATGAAATAAATACTGTAATTTATAAAAATTTTAAAGGCTTTCACTATAACAAAAATATCTTTTTTTTTTGCAAAATATTTTACAGGGACACATTCAAGTAAAAAGATGCATGTTAAATACTTTAAGATGGCTGCTTCTGGAATAACAATGATAAAAGTGTAGTATAAGAATAATAATAGGAAATATTTAATACATAGTTGGGATGCTTCAAATGATATTATTTCATTTTCCTTCTTGCCTAGAACATTAAACATTTTATAACATCTCCTTTATAAGAAAAGTTTACTAATAAATGACATTCAATGGATCATCAGATCAAACAACTGTATTATAGTATTATTTGTATGGAAATAAACAAAGACCACAAAAAATGAGAGCAAGCTAAAGGTATCTTTTAGGTTTTATTTACTTTGAGAGAGAGAGAGAGAAAGAGAGAGAGAGAGACAATATGAGTGGGGGAGGGACAGAGAGAGAGGGAGCATGAGTGAATCCCAAGCAGGCTTTACACTATCAATGCAGAGCCCCACTTAGGGCTCCACCCCATGAACCACAGATCATGACCTGAACTGAATCACGGCCTGAGCCAAAATCAGGAGTCTGACACTCAACCAACTGAGCTGTCCAAGTGGCCCACAAACCAAAGCTATTTATTCTGAGCTTGCTCTAGCAAGGGAGTCAGCCACCATTATGTGTGTTTGGCAAAGATTCAAAGACAGACAGAGGGGAGAGAAAGTTTTACAACAGAAAAAAGGGAAGGCTTCAGGTTTTCCCTGATTGAAGGGTATCAGGAAGCTATAAGCAGTGTTCCTCAAAGTGGATCATCCTACGGGGTGCCTGGGTGGCTTAGTTGGTTAAGCATCTGACTTTGGCTCAAGTCATGATCTCACGGTTCGTGTGTTTGAGCCCCTCATCGGGCTCTGTGCTGACAGGTAGCTCAGATAGCCTGCTTCAGATTCTGTGTCTCCCTCTCTCTCTGACCCTCCCCTGATCATGCTGTCTCTCTCTCTCTCTCTCTCTCTCTCTCTCTCTCTCAGAAATAAATAAAACATAAAAATTTTTTTAAAAAAATTTGATCATCCTATGTGATTGGTTTGGCAAACATGTTTGGCTTTTACTGGTTGGCCCTAAGTTGGAAGTGA
Organism: Proteles cristata cristata; assembly: GCA_017311185.1. Lineage (NCBI taxonomy): Eukaryota > Metazoa > Chordata > Mammalia > Carnivora > Hyaenidae > Proteles > Proteles cristata. The sequence goes on along the minus strand of JAESUZ010004150.1, from coordinate 820,619 downwards.
GGGCAAATATAAGGGAAGCTGTCCATTATTAATCAAGTCCTGGTTCTTTGGGCTAATAGTTACAGGGATTATTATTACATTTCCTAGACTGTTTGCTAAAGATGATGGTCTAGGGGCACCTGGGTGGCTCAGTCTGTTGAGCATCTGACTTCCACTCAGGTCATAACCTCGGGGTTCACTGGTTGTGGCCAGGATGGGACTCTGAGCTGACAGCATGGATCCTTGCTTGGGATTCTCTCTCTGCCCCTCTCTGCTCCTCGCCAACTCATGCTTTCTTTCTGTCTCAAAATAAAAAGCCTTAAAAAAATTCCTTAAAGATGGTGGTCTGTCTTCCCAGCAATCTGATTTGTAGAAAGTAGGTTGATTTCTTGGGCTGGTTACTGCATATAGTGGGTTAGCGTTCTATTTTTATGCATGATCTGGCCTTTGCCTGTTTGTATACTCAGTCTCTCATTTGCAAGGGTAATTCTGTATGGTTGATGGTACAAAACAGATATCTTTTTCTATCTAGGTCCATTAGAGAAGGCTACAAACAGCTCTTTGTCATCATAAGTGTCTTGAACCAATTCAATATATAAGCAGTTGTAAATAAGAAAAACAAAAGTACTTTACATATTATCCCCAACCTAAAATACACTGAAACCTTAAGCATATCAGGCTTAAGAGCATCATTCATGCTAGTAATAACAATACCTATTTGTCTCCTGTCCTCGTACTCTTGTAAAGTATTGTGGTGGTGTTCTCTAGGTGATTTAATGTTACATCAATCACCTAGAAGTTCCTGCTTGATAACATTTTTAATTATCCTTTACCCCAGTCTAATTCAATGCCATTTTGTTTACCGGGCAAGCTTTCCTTGCTTAGTTCTTTATTTTCACAGGAACCAAATTGTTTCCCTTATTTAAGAAATTTCTAAAACAATCTTTCTCTTTATTTAGTTGGCCATACCTAGGTAAGTACGTGCCGCATTTTATTCTGAAGCTCGAAATTGTGCTGTATATAAATAAAACATTCTTGACCAAGTCAGTGTGAATGAAATGGAATTATTCTGCCTTTTTTGCTGGATAATAATCCAGTAAGTGTGTCAGTGTGTTCACCTATGCTGTGCAACATTTGATGTCTTTGACATCTCTCTTCCTTGAAATACTTTGACATTTGGTTCCATAATAAAGCCCCTTTTGCTCCTCCTAGAATCTGTTTCATTTCATCATCATGAACAGACTGCCCATTCTTTGTTCTTTCCTTTCTCACCTGTGATTTCAAAGTTCTACCAAAGTTCTATCCTCAGAAGTCTGCTACTCCTTAGCTCACATTACTCTAGTGATCTATCTACTCCTGTGGGTTGAAAAACTCATTATTTGCTAGTCTGAAACATAGATAGATTGAAAAATAGATTACACACCTGTATTTTCAGCCCCCTATTGGATATATTTTTTGATACTGGAATAATCCAGTAACTGTCCTCCTCTTTTATTGTTTTCATCTGGGGGGTTGTGGGGGAGCAAGAGCAAACCTTAAGGACCCATGTGTAAATGAAAATACAACACTGACTCTAGATTCAAGCTTTATGGTAATTTTAAAACTGGAGAACATGGCAAAGCTCCCATTCCTTTTGTCTTCTGCTAACCTTACCTCTTACACACACACACACACACACACACACACACACACACACACACACACACAGACACACACTTCCTGCCCCCAGGTTAGGAAAAATAAACCATGACCTGTCTCATATTCCATAGAACACAGGAGCAGAGAAGAATGGGTAAATCCTCATTAAATTCTGATTTGATTTTTGCCCCACTTGATTAATTTAACCCAAGAGATGTCAAACCCTCTCTAACTTGGCAAACAGCTAAGTTGTTTTTTCACACAAATGGAGAAATATTTGAGGAAGGAGAAGTGAGGGAGCCGAAGAGCATTGCTCTGGTACTAATCTGTCTCTCAGGAAAACATGAAAGAAATTAGTTTCCACCAGCAGTCTCCAGCTGGATCTTTTAAAGGAAATTCAAAGCCACAGCCTTTCCTTCACCTCAGCCTGCTCCTTCTCCAGCTCTCACTCTCTTAGTGAATACAATCAATCACCCTCCGGTTACGTAACTGAGAATTAATAAAGGACAGAAATATGTAGTTCCTCTTTTTCATACATATTCTGCAACATGTATTAAAGTATTCATTTATTTGTTTATTTATTTAAATGTTTATTTTTATTATGTATCTGTCAGTTTATTCTTATCCTCATTTTTTTCATGTTACAATTTTATGATTTCCTCTTTTTTCTTTTTTTAAATTTTTTTAAAAAAATTTTAATAGCTTATTATCAAGTTGTTTCCCATATAACACACAGTGCTCATCCCCACAAGTGCCGTCCTCCATGCCCATCACCCCCTTCCCCTCGCCCCCACCCCCATCAGTCCTCAGTTAGTTCTCAGCATTCAAGAGCCTCTCATGATTTGCCTCCCTCCCTCTCCTCCACAAATTTTCCCCCTTTCTTCTTCCCCACAGTCCTCCAGTAACATGAATGAAAATGGACTTATTACAACCAACCCCTCAGAAATACAAGCAATTATCAGGGAATACTATGAAAAATTATATGCCAAAAATTGAACAACTTAGAAGAAATGGACAAATTCCTAAACACACACACACTACCAAAATTCACACGGGAAGAAATAGAAATGCTTATTTACTTTTGAGAGAGTGAGTGAGAGCAGGAAGGAGCAAAGAGAGAGGTGGATCGAAAATCCAAAGAGGGCTCTGCGCTGACAGCAGTGAGCCTGATACAGGGCTTGAACTCACCAACGGTGAGGTCATGACCTGAGCCATAGTCAGACGCTTAACTGACTGAGCCACCCAGCTGCCCTTTTAACATGTGTTAAAGTATTTAAGATAGAAAGGGAAACGTGTAACTTCTTGGGAAGAATATCCCTTTTTTGGTTGATGATCTGCTATTTCATGATGCCAGTTGAACCTCCTGGTTGTCATCGATCATTTGATGCTGGGACCAGTCACAAATTTGTATTGTGATGTCTGATACTTGTTCCTCTACACCCTAAGTCTCAGTCCTGGCCGCTTATTCTGTAGAATTCCATTTCTCCATCTGACCAATAATAACCTTATGTCAAATAGTTCGCAAGATACAAGAATGCTAGAAAGTATGTTTAGGATGCATAGTTTCCTGTGAAGTTTGTGAAATGGATGAATGATTTATAGATCTCTACAATGAATGGTAGATTTACTACAAGAGTCATTTCTACTTTAAATACCAGGTTCCTGTCGTAGACTGCATATTAAAATACTCTAAAGTTAATATGACTTCCTTACACATGCAAAACATCATGTTCTCTAGGAATTATAATCCTTAGAATTTCAAAGAACACAACAACATATTTCACAGAAATGTACTAGAAGTTATCACTTATTTTACTTCTTATTTTGGGTGAAAATGTATTTCAAAATATATCCATTTTAAGTATAAGCTCTTGCTATTTCCTTCTGTCCATACACAAAAGATGGCTTAGACTTTTTCCATGAAAATAATTTTCTTTAACACTTCTCAACCATTATAAGTTAAGATCTGTAATAAGTTAGACCTTTTTATAAAAGCACCAGGGAAAATTCTTGATTATAAAACAGTCTAAATGTACCAGTGTGCAATGTATCACATTTTCTCTGTGCTAAAAATATAAAGAACTTTTAGGGGCACCTGAGTGACACAACCGGTTAAGCGTCGGACTCTTGATCTTGGGTTATGTCATGACCTACCAGTTTGTGAGTCTGAGCCATGCATTGGGCTCTGCGCTGATAGTACAGAGCCTGCCTGGGATTCTGTCTTTCCTTCTCTCTGCCATTCCTCAACTTGTGCTCTCTCTCTCTGTCTCTCTCTGTGCCTCTCTCAAAATAAATAAATAAACATAAAAGATTAAAAAATATATAAGAACTTTGTTCACTCTCTTTTTGCTTAATATAAGGGACTTGGAAAACAAGAGAATATTTGTAGCAACAGTAGCTAACATATATTATGTGCTTCTAGTGCCAAGCATTATGCTATATACTACATTCATAAATTCATTTACCCTGTGGGAGTAAAATCCTTCGGGCCAAGTGTGTTTTGAGAATTAGAGATTTTCAAGTTTCACAATAATAACACAGTGCACATATTGTAGATTATGCAATCCTCAGAAGAGGGCAGCACTCCATAATCAAACATATTAACATTCCAATAGAGAAACTTATAAATGTTCAAACAACATGGGGAAGTGTGGTTGTAACTAACCAACATCAGCTCAGCTTTATTCTTGCTGTCAGATGAGTTTGCTCCACTTAACTTTTTCAGTTTTGAAAACTTTTGGATTTTATAATTATGCATAAGGGATTGATAAGTCCCATTTTACATGTGAGGAAAATTGAGCTAAAGAGTTATAAGGTGGTTTTCCAAGGCCATATGGGAAAGCTAGAAACTGAACCCAGGCAGTGTGGCTCTAAAATCTTTAAACCTCAATAATCTACTAATATCCCCTGGGGCTGGACAACTTCCCTTCCTGAGTTGACCAAGCATTTTTGTGTGTGTGTATCCCCACAGATTATTTTCTTGAATAATATGTAATTCATTGCCTCACAAGGACTCATATTCCTTTTAATGTTGAGATGGGATCTACCTATCCATTACTTCCATTCAGTATTCATCGTTTTGCCTCTAAAAACAAATAATATATCTACACTGCCATGACAGTATTTCAAATATTTAAGGATAGTTCTTCCTATTTTCCTTTATTTTTCCGTTTGTTCATCTAAACACTCCTAGTTTGTTCATATATGCTTTCTTTCCCTTTCCATAATAAGTCTAAATGTCCTCCTGCCAAGTTCTGTATTTTTATTAATGTCCTTTTAAGGAATATACCAGTGAGAAGTTAGTCAATCGAAGTTGTTTTTATTTTATTATTATTTTTTAAAGTTTATTTATTTATTTTGAAAGAGGAAGAAAGAGAATTCCAAGCAGGCTCTGCACCACTAGTGCAGAGCCCAATGTGGGGCTTGAACTCACTAACTGCAAGATCATGACCTGAGCCGAAATCAAGAGCTGGTTGCTTAAACAACTGAACCACCCAGGTGCCCATGGATTGTTTTTTAGAATGGACTACAGCAGAATACTTATCCCTGTGATAAAAATGCCATTCTTCTGTTGTTGGAAACAAACTATTGTGGTTTACTAACACCATATATCATTCTCATGTGAGTTGCTAGCAAGCATAATTTTCCTCATCATTTACTTAGACAAATGAATTTTCCAAAACCAAAATCTAGTACCAAGTATTTATTGTGATCATATTTAATAGTTTTTGCCCCTTGTAGTATAGTTTAGAATCTAGAATCTGTTACTCTTTGGTATTCTTTTGACTTTATGGCACTTAGGTCTCTGCTGATTATCTTCTTATCAGCAGTTTCATCTTTAATCACACTTTCTAAACTTGTACTCTTTCAACATCACACTCTTAAAAAATTATTATCTTAAAAATGTGTTATTTGATCTTCTATATGTGATTTGTTTATTGTCTCTCTCTCTGAAACAGAATGTATGTTCCATAAGAACAAAGTCTATATTTTGTTCACTGTTATCCAAACCCCCAGAACATGTGACAATGCCTGAATCTTATATGTATTAAATAATTTAAATGATTAAATTATTTTAATTAATTTAATTAATTAAATATTTTAACTAAATTCATTGATTAGGCACATTTAATATCTTCATTGGGGCATTGGCAAAATTTTTATACAGCTAGATAGCTAAAGATAGAATCTAATAGCAAGCAACTGAATAGCTTGCGAAGATTGGTACATAGCCATTAAAAAATAACTTGAGTGTTTGAGATCACTTTAAATCAAAGATATCTATGAGGTTTTTTTTTTTGATGTTTATTTATTTTGACACAGAAAGTGCATGCACACATGTGCCTGGTGGAGGGGCAGAGAGAGAGGGAGAGAGAGACAGAATCCCAAGCAAGCTCCACACTGTCAGCCCATGGCCTGACACAGGGCTCCATCCCACAAACCGTGAGATCATGACCTGAGCTGAAACCAAGAGTTGAATGCTTAACCAACTGAGCTACCCAGGCACCCTAAAAATATCTATGAAGTTTTTAATTACTATTTTAATTACTATTTCCCTAAAGTAATCATATATTTCTCTTTGACTTTCCCCTAATCAATAAATAAGCAATACTATCAAAAAAAGTATTTTACTATAATTTACTTTGGGTGATGATGCCTCTTAAGGATCACCCTGTTTTTCTCATTTACTTATAAATAATTTATAAAATAATTAATTCCACAATTTTGCTAAAAACAGACAGTCATTTCAGTAGTTACTCATTCCTTATTTTTGGAAGTTGGAAAATTTGCTCCTTATCAATTTTCAAATCTTTGTGATTTCTCTGAATATATATGTTCCTGAGTGGCATGTAAATGCTTTATCCCCCCCACCCCCCAGTCTATTATAATATTAACTAAGACCTCGATACATGATAAGACTATCTGGTCTTTCTTAATATATTATTTCCTGTAATAAAGTGATATTGCTTTTTCTATTGTTTGTTGCTCTTTGCAATTACTATTAGAGAAGACACATTTGGGCATGTGTCTCTTTTTCCAGAACTGATTTATATGTCATCTTCATCAATCAGCAACTCATTCCTTCTTTCTTCCCATTTACTGTTATATAATGATGATAGTATCATAACTAATGAGATTTTACATGTGCTTTATTTATTTATTTTGAGGGCGGCGGGCAGAGAGAGAGAGAGGGAGAGAGAGAATCCCAAGCAGGTTTGGCTGTCAACGCAAAGCCCCATTAGGGGCTCAATCCCATAAACCATGAGATCATGACCTGAGCCAAAAACAAGAGTCGGATGCCTAAGCGACTGAACCACCCAGGCATCCCATATGTGCTTTTTAAATTTATTCTTATTTAATCCTCTAGAGATTAGTATTTCTATTATCCTCATTCTCAGAAGTAAGAAATGTTCCAATGTACTTGGTTATTTTACAAATGTGTTTCAATTCATGCAAATCAAGAGGTCTAGGGCAATGGCTGCCTTAGTAGAATCAGAAATCAGTTTGTTGTCTCTTAATTAGCCGATCTGGGTTCTGACCACCAGATTGATCAAAGAACCTCATTATATCTAGCTCTGTATTCTAGTTTGGCAGTAAACCCAATTTCCCAACATAAACGGTCACAAGTATAAAAAGAGAATGAAAAGAATTTGCTCTTGTGGGAAAAAGATAGTGTTAACTAATTTACTACTTTATTTTTGTTTATGTTTTTAATGAGTATTTATTTTTGAGAGAGGAGTAAGGGGTAGAGAGAGAGGGAGATGCAGAAGTGAAGTAGGCTTCAGGCTCTGAGCTGTCAGCACAGAGCCCAACGTGGGGCTCAAACTCAAAGACCGCCCAGATCTGTGAATCTGACTTAATTAAAATTGGAAACTTAACTGACTGAGACACCCAGGCACCCTTACTTTACTAGTTTAATATTCTAGTAAATAAAAGTATAACATGCCCTTCTTTACAGTAATTACTAGAAGACTTTGCAGGGGTAAAGCACATTATTTATCATTGTCTTCTATTTAGAAATAAAACAAAGACTTTTCTTTTAAGAAATTTGGATTTCAGTTTAAAAGGGTGAGTATGAAAAATCACTATTAAAAATGTGAAGTCCCTTTTGGTGGTATGATGAGGAGAACTGATGAAAGACATTTTCTATCTCAAATATCCTCAAATGTTAGAGTCATTTAGTGTTTTTATTCTTAACATTTGAAGCTTCCAAATGTATATTATTTTCTTTCTTCTAACCTTTCCAACTTGTACTGGAAAGACTATATTTTTTAAAAAATCAGAAGAACTTAGAAATGTATTTTTTTTTTCATTTCCTACAATTTATTTTCAGGGAAGCTAAACAGGGTTTATAAACTTATCTACAAGAGCCCGTTTACATGTATGTTGGGAGCCATTCTGAACTCACTAGTTGAGAATACTCCTTGTGAGGTTAAAGCAGGTTTTCAAGGTCTCCTGCCATCAGGTGGTGACCGATAGCTGCCCCATTTCTTATCGTTTCTGCTTGGGTACTGTACCCCGGAGTGCTTTGTTGATTGAGATCAGGAATTGCTTGTAACCTTGTTCTGGCCCTGGTATGATGATTGCATCTGGTTAGGGACTTGTGATATGGAGAGGCATTAATGTTTAGTAGCCTGGAAATCATGATTAGAACTAAGTAATTGATACCTTTGAAAGGTCAGATCCGCCCTTAGTTTAACAATTAATAAAATAATGTTCCCATATAGAGTAACATGCTATTCCTGGGCACGGATGACACTGTGGGAACTATGGGCTCTGTGGGTAATGCTAAAGATATCTTCTTCTTTTGAGGTTGTGAGAGCAGGCATTGTGTCTCAGGCAGATCCTGTTTTCCTCAATACTTCCCTTGAGCTATAAATAGGCTAATGTCCCCTTACTCATAAAAGATTGACCTTTACATATACAATTCTGTTTGTTCCTTGGTAAAAGGTTTTTCTCAAGGCTATGCTGGAAACATTGTAAACATCATCTACTAAGACAATTGCCACTCTTCTTGTTCCTGTACCTTCACACATAAATAAAGTTGAGAACCCAGAGTGAGCAGAGATGCCTGCCTGGTGATCAGAAAGAATCTCAGGGTTCTCTCATCACTCTCTCACCAACACCATCCATCCTTCAGGGACCCCTGGACTGGCCGGAGTGGGACTCCAGCCCATGTATGTTTTCTCTGATGCAAAAACCTAAATGGTGACGTAAGAGGATCTCTCACGAGGACAAAGGACAGACCCACAAGCACAGCCAAGCTTGTCTAAAGTGGTATAAATTCATGGATAATGGGATATTTTGAGTTTGAATAAAAGTCTTCTCCCCATACAAATTGTAATAATTCTGGTCTACCACCGGTAATTTAATTTATTATGGTAACTAAGTTCTTGCCTTAGGAGACAACACTGTGACCCAAGAGGCAGCCCATTAGAACTTTCATCACTTGGCATGCACTGTTTGATCACTTATCTCAGGTTTATCATAAAATACACCTTAGTTAAAAGAAAAATACCAAAGAGGGTAGTTTTTTTGTTTGTTTCTTTTCATCTGAGAGAGAGAGAGAGAGACAGAGACAGAGACAGAGAGAGACAGAGAGAGAGAGGAGAGAGCTTGTGTGAACACAAGGGGAGGAGCAGAGAGAGAAGGAGAGAATCCCAAGCAGGCTCAGTGCTGTCAGAGCAGATCCCCAATCGGGGCTCGAACTCATGAACTACAAGATCATGACCTGAGTCAAAATCAAGAGTCAGATTCTTAACCAACTGAGTCACCCAGGTGCCCCAAGAAGGGTCATTTTCAGTGGGATGGGAAACATCTTGAAAGCGCTGCATGAAGAGCACAGGAAGAAAACATTGTGTATGGATTTACATTCCTTCACAGGGTAGAACATGTTTCTAGGTTATTTTCTTCACCTGTCAGGGAATGTTCTCACTGAAAGGACTGCATTTTCTCCTGCACACATTATCAATACTTAGTAATCAACATTCACCTTCTTTATAATAGGCCTTCTGTCAACTGGTTTCTATTGTCATGTATAAAAATAATGGAATGTGGAGGCTTGAGTTTGGGTAAAAGTCCTAAAATCTGAGCTTTTTTCTTGTTGATAATCCACTTTGAAATGTGCCTGCAGTTGTCTGAGTTAATAGTTGTTTTTATATTAGGCTTCAGACACAGCCTGGGATAAGACTAATTTAATAGGTTCTTATTCTGTAAGGCCAACAGCATACTTTGATTTTCCTCTGGACAACAGAATCTTGATGACAAAGTTGGTTAGAGTTTATTTAACTTAGTTATCTAGCTGAAACCTAAATGAGTAAGGGTTTTATAACTTACTTGATGAATTTGCAATGTACTACCCTGGTTTGTGCCCATAATAGAGGACTTTATGAAGACAGTAAAGGACATATGTAATGGTGATGGAATCTATATTAATCCACAGTCAGCTTGAATGTAACTGTATGCAACAAACTACATCATCATTATGTGGGTTGTGATATGAACAGTAATCTCTCTTCATTAAAAATTACCTTATCTCTTTACCAAGGAATGACTAAAGAAAGTGATTCTACTCTGATCCACTTTTAATTTTCATTTTCCTCTTCTGAAAAAAAAAAAACCCACAAGACATCTAAGTTCTGCTTTTTCTTTTATATATAATTTACCCTAATGCCTTGGTGGTGACATTAAGAACGATTACCTCTTTGATATTATCCACTATAAAGTTATCAGTCTTTTTATGTAAATGAAATATAAAGTTTTAAACAGAATTTCATAAACTGGATTCATTTAAAAAATAAATCTACTTTTCCCCTTCAGTATGAATAGCACATATTTATTACAAAAGTTCAGGTAAACAAAGAGAAGATAAGAACCACCCATACTGTATCTATCTTCTAGATTTTTAAGACTTTGTACATAAAGTCTTAAAGCTACTCCATATTCTGTTTTATACCCCTTGTTGTTCACTTAATATATCACAAGTCTCCTTTTCCAACATACAGAGTTATATGACTTCTTTTAATTAAAAAACAATTTTGGAGAGAGAAAGAGAGAGTGCAAATGGGTGAGGGGGAAGGATAGAGGGAGAGAGAGATTGAATCAAGCGGACTCCACATTCAGCACAGAGCCCGCAGCAGGCTCCATCTCATGACCCTGAGATCTTGACCTGAGCTGAAATCAAGAGTCAGACTGATACATCCAGGGGTCCCAGATTTTATGACATCTGTAATGCGCATATTGAAAGTCATTTAAATAACCACTGTTTTCAAACATTTAGTTTACTTTTTCTTTTCCCCTATTATAAATAACACTGTGGTAATTATCTTTGCAGCTGAATATTGGAACACATATGTAATGATTTCTGAGAAATGGATTTGCTGGATGAAAAGGAAAACATGTTTTAGAGCATATTTCACAGGCATTATTGTATTGTCAGCTGTTGTTTATACATTTTTTTTAATGTTTTATTTATTTCTAGGAGCGAGAGAGACAGCATGAGCAGGGGAGGGTCAGAGAGAGAGGGAGTCACAGACTGAAACAGGCTCCAGGCTCTGTGCTGGCAGTCAGTACAGAGCCTGACGCGGGGCTCGAATCCACGAACCGCGAGATCATGACCTAAGCGAAAGTCGGTCGCTCAACCGACTAAGCCACCCAGGCGCCCCTGTCAGCTATTGTTTAAAAACACTGCCAAACACTACTTTTCATTAGCTTCTGCAACTGTGTACTTTTGGAAATGTGAGTTTTTTTGTTTTTTTGTTTTTTTTGTTTTTTTTTGTTTTTCTAGGAGAGAGAGAGAGACAGCGTGAGCAGGGGAGGGTCGGAGAGAGAGGGAGTTACAGACTCTGAAACAGGCTCCAGGCTCCGAGCTGGCAGTCAGCACCGAGCCCGACGCGGGGCTCGAACCCACAAACCGCGAGATCATGACCTAAGCGAAAGTCGGACGCTTAACCGACTAAGCCACCCAGGCGCCCCAAGGAAATGTGAGTTTTTAATCTAAGTATTCTGATCACAGCCATGGCATTCTTCTCTCGCACTGCAGTGTGAGGAGTTTTATGAACTTCTGTCTCTTCAGTTGGAAAGACTGAAATTTATTTAAAATATTACCCTCTAGGTAGAAGAAGAACTCTGTTAACATGGGACGCCACAATCCAGAAAATGTGCGTTTAAATGCTTTTCAGCAATTTGTGTGGGCAAAGCTTGTACAATTCAGAATCCAGTGCATGCTCTTCAGCCCCCTAGGTTTTTAGGATCTGGAGGTGCGAGAGCTCTATATCCTCCTGGTCATTCTCAATCTAAGTTCCCACCTGCCTGAGTCTCTTCATGTCACTCATGTTTTTCTTTTGGGGCATTCTCTTTTCTCTCTTCCACAAAGATCCAAATGTGGAACTCACCCCAGCCTTCATCTATTTACATACCAAATCACTTATTTACTCATCCAGCAAATATTTCTTGAATGTCTAACCTATGAAAACTCTTGTTCTAGGATACTAGAAACAAGGCCATTTGCAAAAAAGAATCCCCTGTTCCATTGGAGCTCACATTCTAGTGGGGAAAAACAAGCAATGAAATGGAACATAAGTGATACACATAAGGCATCAGACACTGATGAAGACTATGTATTAGTTTTCTAGGGCTGTCATAACATATTACCAACTAGGTGGCTTAACACAACAGAATTTTATTCTCTCATTATGCTGGAGGCCAGAGTCCAAAATCAAGGCTCCTTCAGGAGGCTTGAGGTGGGGAATGGGATGGAATCCTTCTTGCTTCTTGCAGTTTCTGCTGGCACCAGGCATTTCTCACCAGGATACAGCACGAAAGTTCCGGTGTCTGCCTCTCTATTCTCATGGCCTCCTCCCTGCATTTGGGTCTCAATTCTCCTTTTGCCTTTCTTTTCTAAGACCAACTGATGTGGGACTTAGGACCTGCCCTTAAATCCAGGGTGATCTCGTCTCAACATCCTTAACTCAATTACATCTGCAAAGTCCCTTTACTTAAATAAGATCAAAATTCACAGGTTCTGGACAGACATAGCTTTTTGGAGGGCTACCCTTAAACCCACTACAGAGGGTAAGAGTGTGTATATGGAGGAATCCATTTTTAAAAATTTTAATTACAGTATAGTTAACATACAGTGTTATGTTAGTTTCAGGAGTACAATATGGTAATTCAACAAATCTGTACACTACTCAGTGCTCTTTAAGGTAAGTGCACTCCTGGGGTGCCTGGGTGGCTCAGTTGGTGAAGTGTCTGACAACTGATTTTAGCTCAGGTCATGATCTCACAGTTTGTGAGATCCAGCCCCATGTTGGGCACTGTGCTGACAGCATGGAGCCTGCTTAGGATTCTCTCTCCCTTTCTCCATCTTCCCCTCCCCCACTTGTGCACACCCTCTCTCTCTCAAGTAAGTAAACTTTAAAAAAAAAAAAAGGTAAGTGTCATCCATCCCTGCACCTATCTCTCCTCTGGTCACCATCAGTTTATTCTCTATAGTTGAGTAAGAGTTTTGTTGTTTTTTTGTGTTATTTGTGTGTGTGTGTGTGTGTTTTGTTTTGTTTTTGTCTTGTCTCTTCCCTTTGCCCACTCTGTTCACTTGTTTTATTTCTTAAATTTATGGAGGAGTCATTTTAAATAAAGTGACAGAGTCCTCAATGGGAAGATAATATTTAGAGACCAGAAGGGAATAAAATGTAGGTAACATGGATGAATATCTTTGCCTTCCTCACAGAGAGGACAGCAAAAGCAAATACTTAGAAGCTAAAGTGTTTCTGGTATGTTAAAAAGTAAGGAAGCCTGAGTAATTGTATCTTCTCTCTATTATGAACTCCTAGATACTGAAATAATGATGATGATGCTAACAAATACATACATATTGTTCCCCTTTTAACTGGCAGTATACCTCCAATTTTCCCTACATTTTACCTCAGAATTTTCAGCACCTTCATTTGAATGCCCAGAGCCTAAACAATAGACCATTTCTCTAGATCTCACCTACTCTCCTCAACCAGTTTTTGCAAACAGAATACAGAACTAGAGATTTGTTTCTCTGCTAGTCTGAGTTATGTTTTTTTTTTTTAATGCTTATTTTGAGAGAGAGAGAGAGGGTGAGAAGGGGAGGGGGAGAGAGAGAGAGAGACGCACATAGAATCTGAAGCAGGCTCCAGGCTCTGAGCTGTCAGCACAGAGCCTGATGTAGGCTCAAACTTAGGAGCTGTGAGATTATGATCTGAGCCAAAGTCAGATGCTCAACTGACTGAGCCACCCAGGTGCCCATGAGTTATGGTCTTAACCAACAAGAGTTTGTTTTTAAGCAAAATTTTACCTTTACATATAAATATTTTAAAATGCTAGAAATTTTAAACTTCATTCTGTTTGTGTTATCATGATGCATTTTTACATTTGCATCCTCACTGCCTCAAACTCTACTATTCTTTAAGACATGGTTTTTTGATTCCAGATCTCTTTTGATTCCCTTGACTTTGTCCCAAATCTAGTATAACACCCAGCCTGTGCCACCACCCCTATCCATTCCATCCTAATTCCCCCCTCATTCATATTTATTTGAATCTCATTGTCACCTCACCTGTGCTCTCTAATTGCTCTTGATTACAACCTTTGCTTACACTTTGTTTTCCATCTTATGCAGCCATATAATTAGACAGCAAGAAACAATATTGTTTGGTTTCCTATCTGAAATCTCTTTAGGCTGAGGCTGCTTCTCTCCTCCAAGATCAACTGGTCCTAGGCTACGAAAATATAACAACAGTAGGCCATGGCTAAACATTGAGCATTCCATGTCTTTGACTATGTTATTGATGGGATTGTCGAGCAAATGGCTAAGAAAGAATTCTTGAGATGTCTATGGTGCAAAAAGGTGATTTTATTAAAGCATGGGGACAGGACCTGTGGACGGGAAAAGCCGCACTGGGGTTCTGAAGAGTGACTGATTATATATTTTTAGGTTTGGGGAGGGAGGGAGATAGAGTGAAAGTAAGTTTCTAAGGAATTTGGAAGCAAAGCTTTCAGGACCTTGAGGGGCTAGCTCCTGCTAAGATAAGGTTATTTTTAGTCTTTAATAAGACAGAAACATTAAGGACATAAGGCAGCCATGAGTTGCTTGAGGACAGTCATGCACTGCATGTTTCAGCTGTCTGTCATTGGGCCGTGTCTGTCACCTCTAAGATTTAATATAAGCTACATTTCTCTTGACTTTGTTTCCCTTATTAGTATTGAGAGGTTCTTGGTAAATTTGGTTCTTTTCCTGTATTCCAAATTTATAGTGACAGATTTTGCTTCATTTCTCTTACTCCCACTAGAAATAATTTTTCCTGCTATCTCAATTCTGCTTGGTAGTCTTCGCCTCAGCCAGCCTCATTCTCATCTCTGATCACCTGGATCCTGCTGCTGTAACTTTCTGCTAATGGTAAGCCAGCCACCTAGAGTGACCTCTGCTGATTTCCCATCACCTGGACATGGGTCATCACATGCCCTGTCCCTATGTGGCTACAACAGCTTGATTTTCATTTCAGTTCAGATCTTTTGTATGAGTATTCCCTTAAGGTCTTTGTTTATAGTTTCCTTAGGTTCATCCCTAGGATAACAAAGTCCTATCCTTGGTGACATGTTCAGAAGGGCCCTCTTTTTACATTCTCTGGTGTGCCTTATCAGTATTCAGTCCTTGGAGTAGAAACCTATTATGTTACTATATTCCATCTTTAAATTTCTTCAATATTCCTTTTTCAAATAACAGCAAGAACACTTCATCCTTCTGACTATTAAAAGTCTATTTTTCTATAAACCATTTTTGTTTTTGTTTCTTTTTGAATAGTGAATCATGAACATTCCTATTCACTGAATAATCTAGCAAGACAAGTCACTTTATTATTGTCTATGAATTTCAATTAATTATTCAGGGTAATGGTGTTTCTTGACTTAAATGAATAAAAGGTTATGCACTTCAAAAGCTTTTAGAAAGATTTGTTTACTGCTGTTTTAGAGATTGGAAGTTTGGGCTATACATATACTTATACTTTAGACATTTTTCATTAGGGTAGTTAATTTTGTTTTACCTCTGAGTACTCTTGTGATTGCAGTTAAACTGAAAGTAGTATTATGGAATACACACTTTTCTTTTTTTCTTTTTTTTTTTCTAAGTTGAAATGATAGCTCTTAATTTTACCAAACACAGCACATTTTGAAAGCCACAACATTCTTTTAGTCTCTTTGCATTAATAGGAAAATAATTGTTGAAAAAGCAGATGTCTAGACTTTTCCCACAACTGCTATCTTTCTAAACCCACAAATAAATGACAAGCAAGAGGTATAAGATTTGATTTATGTATCAAGATGTGAAAAATAAGTTGGATTTAATAGCTTTTAATAGTAATATCATAAAAGTTGATAAGACAGCATTTTATTTAGGTTTGGATGTATGTAACAGAAACCCAAAATGGTAGTGGTTCAGACATGATGAAAGTTTCTTTCTCTCATAAAAGTCTGAATTTAGATAATTCAAGGCTGTTGTGATGGCAAAAGAGTGTCTGGGTATCCAGATGGCTGTCTTCTCTGTAGATCTCTTTACATTGTTTTCTTTCTATGCACGTCTCTGTGTCCAAATCTCTCTTTTTTAGAAAGACACCAGCCATGCTGGATTAGGATTCATCCTATTGACCTCATTTTAACTTGATTCCCTTCAGGAAGACCTTTGTCAAAATAGGGCCACATTTTGAGATACTGAAGGTTAGGACTTCAACATGTTGATTCAGAGGGGACAAAATGCAACTCAAAATAGGCTGAATCTCTGAAACCTGAGGCACAAAATTCTTAATCACATTGTATGTAGGCACTAAACTTTTAAGGAAGAAATATTTTATTTTCTGATCAGATTTACTTAAATAAGCAGGGACAGAATGTATCGTTATGTTTTTAATACTTCTCCTCAGCCAACGTAAAACACATTTTCTACTCACCCGTCACTCTAATATAAAAAAAAAAATCAACATCATGGGGCCATAAAGTCAAATTAAAATCCCATTGTGCTAGAGTATTTTCAAAGAATTAGCAATAAAAATCTAGGTAGCAAATTTACAGTTACTTAAAATATTTGAATTCTAAAATTTAGTAGAAATGTTGTCTACACAGTTAAGTGCCTGGAGTCAGTTCTGAAATGTTAATCGCTCTCATTAGCAATGTTCTTGTTTCCTGGGAAAAATGGTAGTGTTTATACCCTCACATAATACATTAGCATCTGTTTTCTTTTCTTTTCTTTTTCAACCCTTAAGGAAAAGAGAACTGTGTTAAAACTCTTTGTCTCTCTCTGAGAATACATCAGTTACTGTCAACGGAGGAGGGCCTGTGCTACGCACCATCAAGTACTATGTTTCTTGGGCATGAAAACATAGTAAAAGAGCAACGGAACATTGCTTGCCCTGGAAAATCAGTCAAAGGAGAACCATAAATTGGAAAAATTGAAGAGAATCTAGGATCCTTCCCAACATCACAGTTTAGTGTCCCAACATGAAATGTAGCACACAGATGTATAAATCCAACCTCACTAATATATCTACTATTTCCTTATTAGATTATGCCTCCTCCATCATAATTTTAGGAAGAGAAAATATTGTGAATAATGCCTGCAATCTAGGTTTTTATTAATGTGTGAACATCCAACACACTACCTGACATGTTTTAATTAAAACAAAATTAAAATTTCTACTTAGCTAGTACAAATGAACTTTAGTCCAGTGGCATGAAAGCCAGACTTTTAAGAATAGTTGTGCAGCTAACTTCCTAAAAGTTAGGTTAGTAGGTCTAGAACAGCTATTAATTGTAAAGAAAGCTGAACATAATTAATTATAAATTCAAATTGTTCAAGTTTAGTTTTATTAACATCCTAAAATAGGGCATCATGAGTGAAAATCAGTAGGAATAAATGCACCTGCCTGCGACTAAACCTCCACATAACAAATGAATTCCAACTCTTCTCACATTAGGTAATGTCGGATTCTTATATGTGATATGCACGTGCAGACACACTTCTTCACACAACAAAGTCAGTCATCTCTGTTATAGGATAATACCATTAGCTACTTCCTCTTCATTAGGAAGAGAGTTTACTAAAATTGGCTTATATTAACAACAGGTAAATAGCTTGCTTCCATGCCCTTGACTTGGCACCATAAATACAATTCTATTTTCGTATTGTTCAGGAAGGATTGTTTGATCCTAGGCACTGGCATTTTGTTTGCCACTCTTACCAGACATTTAACAATTACATTTATAAACTTGACAAGAGGTTTTAGAAACTGGCTGAGAGCCTATGATGGGGAGATTTACTTCAGGGTTTTTCTGGGTTTTTTTTTTGTTTGTTTGTTTTTTAGGTTTTTTTTTTTTTTTTTTTTTTTTGCTTCTGTTTTCTCTTCATGGGAAGACATTTGTTCCTTGCAAATAACTTCTTTAACTATGGTATGGCCCCAGGGAGTCCATGCAGTCACTGTGACCTAGCTAGCCTTGTTTGGATAGTAGGGGCCCTGGTGTCAGGCAATACTCAGACCAGCCAGGGCCCCATTGTTACCTCCTTTCACTGCTGCTTACCATGGCTAGACATAAAGGGCAACAGTAATTACTTCTCAAAAGGTAGGCACCTGGGAAGGCATTTTTTGGTGATCATGAAAGGCAGTTAAATTAATAAAGATACACCTAGAGAAAAACAGAATAAAATTTGAAAGACCATAAGAAAGTGTATTTTAAAAGAAATAATATCTTTTCTTTTTTTGTCCTGGTCAAGATTTAACAGTTCTTATTCCTGTTTCCTTAAAAGGAAACAAACCCCAAATCACTCTTATAAAATATTGCCCCACCTATAACTACAAACATTCAATGAGACATAAATTATTGTAGATACACTTGTGGCTACAACATATGCTTTTCTGTAACTATTTGAAATATTATAATAGCAGGTAATACTCTATTATTTGGGGTCATGATCATAATCCTGGGAGAATGTCCATGGATGGGTCAAACCGACTTCTCTAGCCTAGACTGGATTCAGCCAAGAGCCTCTTCTCTTTGTCGGTGAAGATTGTCTCTGTTCTCATGAATCATATGGAAACCACAGGGGGCCTTCCTTCAAGGGTTAAAGGAGCCTGATATTCTTTCCTTATTATCCAAGGGTTGAGCTCACAGGTGTAAGAATATAACATCATTTATTCTAAATTGTCTGTGCTTGTAAATATACAATCCTAAACTAACTCCAGAATTACAAAAGGTTTGTAAAAGAGCCTTGAGTATACATAGCTAGCAAAAGTGGCAAAATCAGGTCTAATTCTTTCCACTGAAATAACATGAATACAATTGTTTGTCATCTATAATAATATTCTTTTTTATGTTTCATTTTTCTTCAACCCACTCATAAGTACTGTGATATTATCTAAATATGGATTTTAGTAGATAGTACTCTATTGGATGCAAAATTTTGATATACAAGAACAAAATTAAGAAAAATATAGTCTAGCCATCTGTGTAGTAAGGAAATCTTATTAGGCATATATATATAAGAAATGGAAACAGATGCCCGACGAGATCAAGTAACGTGCCACATAATAAATATTTTATAAATTATAGTCAGGACTCCAGAATCAAATTCCAGAACCTATACTCAACCATTCTACCCATATGCTAATGCAGATCCAGTCCTTCATTTTAGGAATTCACAAGCTAGAAGGACACTGTCCAGAGCAACCCTTCAAAGTGTGTACTTAGAGAGTAAATAATTCTTCTGATCCAAGGAGGAACCCATGCCTCCAAGCAAGTACATGTCCCAAAATGTACTTAAAGGACAATTAAGAGCTTAAAACTTTTTTTTCCCTAATTCAAATCATAGGAGTCTGAAAGAAATTTTATTACAGTAAGGTTAACCTTGGTGACAGTTGTAGGTTAATAGTGATCTGTAACACTGTTGCTCATATGAGTAGTTCCTGAAACTACATAATAATTTACTGCCAATAAAGTGGGTAGCCTAGTAGTCCAGTAATTTTAGTTTACATTTAGAAGGAAAAAGATATATTCTTGAAGTTGCTCGGTAAATTTAAATAAAAGAATAAAAATGGAGCTGGCCCATTGCTTAAAGATACCATCACTCAGGGGCACCTGGGTGGCTCATAGTTGGTTAAGCATCTGACTCTTGGTTTCGGCTCAGGTCATGATCTCACAGTTCGTGGGTATGAGCCCCCGCATCAGGCTCTGCACTGATGGTGTGGAGCCTGCTTGGGATTCTCTCTCTTCCTCTCTCTGCCCCTCTCTCACTGGTGCTCTAAAAATAAAATAAATGAACTTAAAAAAAGACAGAGAGAGAGAAAAGATACCATCGCTGATGGGACTTGGTGCCTATGTCTAAGGCTGTGAGCCCAAATCTCTTTATTCAGTTCTATTAGAGGCCCTACTGGAAGCAGCAGAACTATGAACACAGGGTGCTTTAGTGCACGGAGAAAAGTATGAAAGGCTCTTTGCCTTTCAAGGATGAGTGGACATTTGGGAAGGTGATGCCTACTAAACACTTGGAAGCAGGGCGAGGAGAGGGAATAAACATTATTAGCATGTTGTTATATCACATATACACACAGAGATTTAATTTTTACAAGGGATTTTAGTTAAGTTAGATGCTTGAAAATTTACCATGGGCATGGCGATAAAACTTACCAAGATGGTGATAGACAGGGATGGGATGCTGGCAATGACAGAAGCAGAACTCTCAAGCCAACATATACGGACTTTAAAAATTAGCTCAGTCTTCAGGATTATCACTAAGGAAACATGACTACCTATAGGTGTTAGAATCACTAAGATAGTTTCTCATCACAATATACTAATATATCATGGAGATCATGGTGACCAGAGTGATGCAGCATTGACCAACATCTAATATCACACTAATGACCTAGAGATGATTTCTACATTTATATTATTTTATTGTCATATTCTAGAACATTTATCTAATTTCAATCTTCACTTTTTCCTAGGTATTCTGAGGTCTCTGAGAATGTGTTTAGGATCTAAAATTGCTGACATTGCAGCTACTTTTTGCAATGGAAAATAAAATAGTACCAGTTGGGATATTGGTCCCTTTTGCCCATACTGTGAAGTCACTTCCTATGATGAGTCCTGAGCCATCTAATAAAACCCAGAAGAGCAGTGTGAGCCGGGGTTGGAGGTTGGGAAAACCAGAATCCAGCCTTTATAGTAAGAGTCAGGATATGATCAGGGTCACATACCAGATTAACACATCAAGATTTATGAGCTCCAAGTAGGTCAAGTTGCAGTGTCCAAAAGCTAAGATATAAACCACTTAATTCAGATGCAAATTAATTTCCATGGCATACATAAATTCTAAAAGTTCCAGAGCCTGGTATCTGAAAATACTGCCACCAAAAGGAATATAGCCATGGCACTATAATTATGAATGACTGACCCGAGATTCACCGAGAAGTTGGTCAAATATCTCATATCTCATTTCCACACTACCTCCATTCCCACCCCCACCCCCATCTTATTCTGTATTTAGCCAACAAGTTGGAGAGCATGGTTTCAATATGATACTCTTTTCTTAACCTTATCTAGACTCTTAATATCACCTGACCTAAGGTGAGGAATTTACAGTGCAATTCAAGTGTATGATATTATAACCATTGAAACTGAGACATAAAATAAGAATTTATTTCCAAAGCAATAAATGTATTATAAAGCCCTTTAATGTATATTTTCTTAGTTTATCTTATAGTAAGCCAAACAGATAAATACGGTAGATGTCATTACTCTGAAAATATAAATATGAAGTTCAAAGTAACTATGGGATTTTGTTTTATATTTTATAGATGGTAAAAAAAATAGGACTCAGATTTTGGTCTTCTGACTTCAAGTTTAGTGCCTTTCTATGATATTTTATTCTTTAATGTAATGAAACAGTAATTTGACCAAGATTGCAGTGACCATGTCAGAACTGTACTTCCCAGCTCAAGTCTATATACTACAACACCATACATCAGATCAGCAGCAATCACATTGCCCGGGGACTTGTCTGAAATGAAAATTCTTGGGCCCCATGCATCAGAAATATTGGGAGATGACGTATTATCTGTCCTTTAATAAACTTTCCAGGTGGTTCTAATGCATATTAAACTTAGAGAATTGACATTATATACATGATTATCTATCTTAGGTCTTTACAATAATAAAAAGATTCTACATCGAATCTCTGGCGGAAGTATTGCATGCTTATACACTTTGCCAAGATATTAATCTATATATGAATATTTACGAAATAGTTATACAGTACAGCTTTTATATTAGCATTGTTTCTACTCAGTAAGGAATCTGTGGTAGCTCTTAGTATAGTGGAAGCCCAGTTTTAATTTTCCTTCTCTAAGTTTTCCCATCCTCAATTGTTTATGCTCAGTTTCCATTGGGATATCTGCTTGTTGCTTTAGTGCCTTATTCTTCACAAAGAACATTTCTTAATCTTTGCTTAAATACCAAATTGGAAACAGTTGATTTCCATGGAGGGTTTTGCATCTCCCCAAAGTATGATACAAAATGCTGGCTATTTGCTTTTCTTAGCTAAAAGACTCTTTCTTTTTCCTCCTTTCTCATTTCTTTCCTCTCTCTCATTGCCACTTTCTCTCTCTCTCTCTTATATGTGTGTCAAAAACATATGTCTGTTTTTTATTTTATAAAATTGGGGTAATACTATATTTCCTGGTCTATAACCAACATTTTAAAACTTCATATACTATATTCAATTCCATGTTTGTAAATGTTTTTATGAAGACATACCACATTCACATATTTTAGAGCATAGATTTTGATAATGATTAAGCATAACTCAGTTGAGAACATTTAGGTTATTTCCAAAGTTTTTGCTTATAAGCCACTGTGATGAACAACCTTCCAATGAAATATTTGAGGATATTTCAGCTTATTTTCTTGGAATAAATTCCTAAATTAATGGCATGAATCAGGGAACAAAGACATGCTTAACTTCTTAGAAACATGAACCATTTCATTTTACATTTTAGTTGATTCAACTTTAATTTCATTTTAGATTTCAATGGCATATATGCAAAAATGACTTTCTCATTTTTTATTTCATGGAAAGGATGAGAAAATTTTGGTAGTAAAAGAAATATGTATCTTTGTACCTTCCCTGGTGTCACTTCTCCCTGATCTCAACTAAAATTAGGTTTTTTGTTTACTGCCTGAGCCAAGCGAAAGCCACATTGTGAACAGAGCTGCACTGTGGCTGCTGCATTCATAGTGATATGGCAGCTAACTGTCCACAGATGATTTCATCCATGAGTCTCTCCAGAATCAGCTGATTTCAATAGTTTCTAAGATAATCATGGTGGCATTTGATGGGGAGTAAGTACTAGGAGAGAGGCCTAACAGTGAAAATCAATTGAATAAAGCAAGTATGCAGTGCTTTGGAAGGAAAGGGAGAGAAGGAAGCATTGGAGAAATGTCTGCTGGTCAGTAGAGTAAATCTGGGGGGAGAAGGAAAGGAAGATACAGAACTCTTGGAGCACACCCAGCAAAAATTGACACTGCACTTAGCTTAGGAAGAATGTTTGTGTCCAGGCTGTGTTGGACCGAACTTTGACCATTCAAATTTGCATTGAGAGTGAATTACTGACTAACCAAGAAATAACCTTAAAGTTGGGAAGAGAGTGCTTTTAGTAACTTGAAAGATATCTGCAAATTACTTTTGCCATGTAACTTAACACAATCTTGGGAGTATAAACTCATCACATTCCCAAGATCTGTTCATATTCAAGAGGAGGTGACATACAAGGGTGAGAGGCATTGCAAGTCATCTTAGATTTCTGCTTCAGGTGGTTCCCAGAGCCATGAACCATATGTATTACTTAATTTGATACAACCTGTGAAGTAGATATTAATATAAGTCCCTGGTTGCAGATGATAAAGCTGGGATTCAGGAAGGTTAAGTAACTTGACCAAAACCATTTGGTTTATCAGTGACAGACTTCACTCTGACAAATCCAATTTGTCAGATTCTAGCTGTATTGTGGAACTTCAAATACTGGCAAGTTCTCTAAAGTTCTGATGGTTAGTCAAAACGTCTGTCTGAGGCCCTTGAAATCCAATGAATTAAATATCTCTCTATTTGTAATTCTATGTGTATCTTAAGATACCAATTTTTTTTTTAAATGTTTTATTTATTTCTAGGAGAGAGAGAGAGACAGTGGTGAACAGGGAGGGTCAGAGAGAGGGAGTCACAGACTGAAACAGGCTCCAGGTCTGAGCTGGCAGTCAGCACAGAGCCCGACGCAGGGCTCAAACCCACGAATCGCGAGATCATGACCTAAGCAAAAGTCGGACGCTTAACCGACTAAGCCACCCCGGCGCCCCGATTAAGATACCAATGTTGGGGCACCTGGGTGGGTAAATGGTGGGTAAATGTCTGACCCTTGATTTTAGCTCAGGTCATAATCTCAGTTACATGGGATGGGGCCCTGCATCCACGTCAGTACAGAGCCTGCTTGGCTGTCTCTCTGCTCCTTCCCTGCTCTTTCTCTCTCTCTCAAAATAAATAAATAAACTTAAAAAATAAAGACACCAATGTTATTGATTTCATTATTACTTCATTACATAAAAGTTTGATACACAGAGGGAACTAGGTTATACCTGTAGAAATCATGTCCATATGTCAATGATATCAACTCCCTTAAACTAACAATCAGGAATAGAGCTGGAAAGAAGTTTCTTGGATTTTTCACCTTTAACTATAAATTGTTTGTTTGTTTGTTTATAAATGGGCCTCAATGTCATTTATTGTTTTCTAGAGTTTCTTTGCTGTTTATTTTCTATAGGAAAGTTATTTTGGCTTACTGATATTAGTCCTAAATCCCTCAAGCTGTAATTTATCAATTTCATTTGGACTTGCCTTGTTAGAGAACTATATGAACAAAAGTTTCTAAAGTGGGGCACCTGACTGGCTCAGTTGGAAGAGCATGTGACTCTTGATCCCGGGGTCAAGGGTTTGAGGCCCACATTGGGTGTGGAGATTACTTAAAAATAAATAAACAGAAAAAAAAAAAAAAGACCTGACTATAATATTTTTTAAAAATAGAGTGGTAGTATAACACTGATTATTAGTACCACCAGTAATTGATACTTATAATTGGGAGGATAAAATATTTCAAAAGTTTTTTTCATGAAAAACCAGAATGCAATTTTTATCTTTCAGTGTAAATTATATCTATTTTAACAATACTGCACAATATACATTTCTGACCGACTATATTGCATATGTAAAGTAGAACATTCTAATTTTTTTTTAAATGTTTTATTTATTTCTAGGAGAGAGAGAGACAGCGTGAGCAGGGAGGGTCAGAGAGAGAGGGAGTCACAGACTCTGAAGCACGCTCCAGGCTCTGAGCTGGCAGTCAGCACAGAGCCTGACGCGGGGCTCGAACCCACGAACCGCGAGATCATGACCTAAGCGAAAGTCGGACGCTTAACCGACTAAGCCACCCAGGCGCCCCCAGCACATTCTAATTTTAAAGGGATGTTAAGACCACTCCCTCTCCCTCTTCACTTTGGAAGGGCTTCTGGCCCTGAGATGGCTGTGTGGTCCTTGTAGGTGAGTTCTGTGCTAGGCTTTAGGATGAAATGTTTCCTTCCAGGTCTTTCCTGAGTTTGCCATTCTTTGAGTAGTACTTGGTATGAAGAGATAGTTCACAGAAGAGGGAAAATGTTGTTAAGTGCCTAGACATAAGATCTATGAGAGACATTTTAAGGACTCAATTGGCGAAGGAAAAACAATACCATAAGGAAAATAGGTATTTTCCATAAAATATGTAATCTTAACAATGAACTTAGGTAAAAATGTTTGTCACACATTTAAAAATTCTGCAGATTATTTCTACAATGCCAATTAGTTCTGCTCGATTCCCAGACCAGTGATCAACTTAACCCGGAGCAGTCAACTTGAAAATATAAGCTGCAGTGTTATATTAAGAGCCTTGTTCGGAGTCCAGCCAGAGCAGAATAAATGCATGATGCCCAAGGCAAGAACAGCCAAGAGATAGGTTAATAGCAACTTTTAGCAAATTAGCTTTTAGCTTGGAAGAGTCTAGAAAGCATGCCTCATTTTCCAGATACAAGGCAAACTTCCAGAGGTAAAAGAGAAGGACTGATCCAAGCTACATCACAGGAAGTGGAGCAATGCCTAAGAAACTCTAGTAACTTGAGTTCTAGCTTCCAGTAGAGAATTGCCACATCCTATGTACCCTCCGCCCCCACTGGGCATTTCATTCAAACAGGGGTCTCTGCTGGATAATTTATAAGTTCTTGTTTGATAACTGAGAAGAGCTATAGAGGGTATGAAATAGCTAACATCTTACCATTAATCAAGGCAGTGGCACCGAAGTGTATTAGTGGTCACTGCATTCTTTATAGCCATACACTGGCAATTATTTAATTTTTAACACAGAACTTTAAAAATTTTTTTTAAATATTTATTTATTTTGAGACAGAGACAGATGCAAACAAGGGAAGGGCAGAGAGAGAGGGAGATGCATTCTGAAACAGGCTCCAGGCTCTGAGCTGTCAGCACAGAACCCTTTGTAGGGCTCGAACCCACAAACTACAAAATCATGACCTGAGCCAAAGTTGGACACTTAACCGACTGAGACACCCAGATGTCCCAATACAGAACTTTTAATACAACTTTTAATCAGAAATCTTGACCAAAGAATCTCAGAAGCACTGATGCAAAGGAATAATTATGTGAGCCTAGAAAAAAAGAAATAATGCAAAACAAAAGAAAACAAATGATCCAAACATTCATCAAGAGGAGTTTCAAATACTCATATAGAGGAATACTCTGTATTTACTTCAAAGAGTGAAGTATTTCTGTAAGTGTTGACAGGGAAGGGAGTTCAAACCACAGATTTAAGATCAGCTTTGGAAATATAACAAGCTCATTTTCATATATAGACATTAAACCATTCAATTAAATGACTGAAAATAAACTGATAGGTGTATATGAGGAGGTGGATGTAAAGACGTAGATAACTGACTCAATATAAAATAAGTGATATTTGTAGATGTCAGAAACTAAAATGGGTCATCTTGGGACAGATTTATAGTTTAGTGGAGATATAGAGACAATAAGGATGACCAACTACGAGAGATTTTTTAAGGCTTTACTGAATATCCTCTGGAGCGCTAACCAAACTATAATTCTATGAAATGAAAAACTCGTTGCTCAAGAGGAGGCTTGAGCCTGAGTACTTGGCCTTAGTAATTGTTATCTGAACTTAATATGGAAATTCCAAGTACTGCCCTGATTTTTGAAAAAAATATTATTTTAGAGTTATTATATCATTCCTACTAAAAGTAAAAAAAAAATAATAGGTATCATTTGTGAGTGTTTCCTCCTAACTGGTGAATACAGTGCCACGAGTCTCTCATATCAGTCATTCTCTATGTGATTTTTTAAAAACATATCTAGCTCCTTCTTTTCCCTCTAGAAGCCTGAAGAGACATACTATTTTTTAAAGTATGATTTCTCTGTTTTTAATAATGGAGGCTTAGTTACTACTCTGAGTCCACAGGTGTATTTAATAAACTTGTTGCCTCTCTTTGAAAGTGAATGTCTTCAATTTTTAGAAGCTGGTCTTATTTTCACTTCTCCAAAGAGGACATCCAGATGGTCAACAGACACATGAAACGATGCTCAGCATCCTTCCTCATCAGGGAAATACAAATCAAAACCACACTGAGATACCACCTCACGCCAGTCAGAGTGGCTAAAATGAACCAATCAGAGAACTCTAGATGATGGCGAGGATGTGGAGAAACGGGCACCCTCCTACACTGTTGGTGGGAATGTAAAGGGGTACAGCCCCTCTGGAAAACAGTGTGGAGGTTCCTCAGGAAACTAACAATAGAACTCCCCTATGACCCAGTAATAGCACTGCTAGGAATTTACCCAAGGGATACAGAAATGCTGAGGCATAGGAACACATGTACCCCAATGTTCATAGCAGCACTCTCCACAATAGCTAAAACCTGGAAAGAGCCGAAGTGTCCATCAACAGATGAATGGATCAAGAAGATGTGGTTTATCTATACCATGGAATACTACATGGCAATGAGAAACAATGAAATCTGGCCATGTGTAGCAACATGGATGGACCTTGAGTGTGTTATGCTGAGCGAAATAAGTCAGGCAGAGAAGGACAAATATTATATGTTTGCACGTATAGGAGGATTAGGAGGAACTTGACAGAGGAACAAGGGGGAGAAGAAGGGCGGAAATGGTGGGGGAAAGGGAGAGAGGCAAACCATGAGAGACTCTTGAAGCTGACAAAAACTGAGGAATGATGGATGTGGGGGGGAGGGGGGATGGGCATGGAGGAGGACACTTGTGGGGATGAGCACTGAGTGTTATGTGGAAACTAAATTGACAATAAACTATTAAAAAAAAAAAAGAAATAAAACATTAAAAAGAAAAAAAAAGAAGCTGGTGTTATTTTATACATAAAAATACTTTCCTACACAACATGTTTATCATTTCCCCAAATTTATTCATATTTCGGATTATACTTCAGTGATGAGAAACATAATGCAATATGGCCAATATTTGGAATTCAGGAATCCCTATTTTTAATATTCACCCTAGACCCATCATCAAATCTCACTTCTTCTCTCTGAGATAACATCAGTTTGAGATTCTAGCATGATTTACAGCCTACGGTGACAACGCTGTACAATTAATAATTCTACTATGGTATTGCAGAAGTTAGCGTTTTCTCCTCAGGCAGCTGTGATGTCCAAACTAACCATTCAACTCGCACTTGCTTCCATTTTTCCCCTTCTCTTGCCACCCTCACCCCAAGCTCATCCCTTTTTGTAAACCAAGATGTTATTACAAGATACATGACCTTATTTACTAAAAGTATTTCTCTTATCCCCTCTCTCTCTTCTCCTCAGCGCATCGCCTTCTCTGTTTCAAAGATTGATTATGTGGGTAATGAACTCTTTTTCAGAGGCATTTTCCCAGATGGGCTGGAAGCCTTTCATTATCTGTTGGAAGTTGATGCTGCTGGACAGGACAAAAGCTCTGGCTAGTTTTCAGAAACTTTGGTCCTTGGGGGAGGCTTTCTTTTTAAGTTCTGTGACTCTAATTATTTTAGAAAGTCCATTTTTTTTTAAATGACTGGTTGGAATGGTCCCTGGGGAGGTAATTGAAACACTATGCTTTGGCCTCCATTAGTGTACTAGTCATTGGATTTTTGTCATTTCCATGACCTGTGAAAGGAGAATGATAATCTCACTTTTTTGTAAGAAATAAATAAGATGATAGACATGTGGAATTGCCCTGAAAGTAAGGTATTCAGGCACTACAAGTGTCCTTTTATAATTAGTCTAGGATGTATATTTTTATCACTCCGTACTCATATCTTATGTAGATAAAGAACCACAATGTGGAGCACTAGTGTGATATTTTATTTATATAAATTAAGTTTATAATATTGTTCGGATGATTGGAATATTTGTAATAAAAATAGAGAACAACTGCAATCTTATCTCAGTTTTAGTTACAAAGTGTTCATCTCCTTAATTTTTTCGCAAAACATGAAGAAAAATCTGTATCATCCAGGTCCAAAATCATAAATGGTAATATTTAAAACTCATATTAGGGGCACCTGGGTGGCACAGTTGGTTAAGTGTCTGACTCTTGATCTTGGCTCAGGTCATGATCTCAGTTTGTGAGTTCAGGCCCCACATTGGGCTCTGCACTGATGATGGAGAGATTCTGTCTCTCCTTCTCTCTGACCCTCCTCTGTTTGTGTTCTCTCTCTCTCTCTCTCTCTCTCTCTCTCTCAATGAATAAATAAGCTTTAAACAAATTTTAAAACTCATTTTATACTGTCAGGAAACCCATCAATTAAATTAAGTTGACAAGAAAATATTTAATTTATATCAGACCCAACATGAGGTTATCACAAACTTCTAATAGGTTGAATTTGCTATATCACACGTTGTGTGTGTGTGTGTGTGTGTGTGTGTGTGTATTACATTTTAAAATATATCTGGGTTAACTTAAGAAAAACAAAACTTGAATCAGATTTCTGCGAGATGCACATGGCATTTCTATGGAACTACTAGATTCTGAGGAAAACAAAATTTGAAACTTTTAAGAAAGTTTACTATCCAACTTTTAGACAAAAACAAGGGGAGAATTGATTCTAATTAGAACATCTGGTAAAGGCCTATTCTTGTCATAAATACCTGTCTTGGATTCAGATGAATCCTATCTATCTGCACATCTTTCAGAGAGAGAATTAGGAGTTTTCACTTAGCTTACTATTGAGACCTGGCCTGGCAGTGAAGTGCCTGAAATGAGGGAAGGAAGCAATTGCTCTGCAGATCTGGGGTCACCAGACCAATCTTCCTTCAGGTCTCTCCTAGCTTGTCCTAGGAAAATAGAAGTGATCAATCCTTGCTTAGGCAATCTACTCAAACTGAGCTCAAAAAAGAGGATTATCTCTTTCCTGTGAAGCACATGGTAAGTAGCATAACGTTTCTATCTTGCTGAGATATTCAGAGCTGGGTATAGGTAAAGAAGGAAATTTGCTAATCAATAAATACCTTTCTGCTTCACTTCACCTGCCTCAAGTTAAACTTTCAGGCAAGTTACAACCAAAGAGGTCTTCAAGAATATAAATAACTTCATTAGGTTGAAATAACCCAATACATGATATAAAGTACTGTCTCTTTGGGATTACTTACCTCAAGAATTTCAAGTACTGGCAAAAATAGTTCCTTTCCTATCTTGATCCTGGCAATATGTTGGAGACAACCTAGCTGTGGCATTTATGGGCCTGGTATTTATATGGGTCTAGATTTATATGTGTCTGTGCTTTCAGATCCAAGGAAACCCATGAAATGAAGACAGTGATTTTACCCTAGAGATTAGGGTTTTAAAAGAAGAAAGGGGCCACTTCAATGGAATAATCCCTTGATTCATCAAAGAGAAAACTAAAGTAAAAGGGGAAAACCCCATGAACCATCTATTTGTGACATTTCTCTTATATCCTATGGCCTCTCAACATAATGTGCTTGCTTATGTTTGTTCTTTATCTGGACTCTGGACTCGCTGCCCTAGGAATACAAAAGCACCCCAAGGACACTATAGAAATACACAACAGGGCTTCCCTTTACTGAAATTGCAATAATGGGGTGATAGTTTTCTTCAGAGTTTTAAAAACCTCCCAGAGTCAACTGCAGTGGGATCAGCAGTGCTAATGAATGGGCCAAGTGTGTCCATGAAGCCATGGACAGTTCTCTCTAAGTTTACAGCCTCTCCATTCTTCCAGGGAAAAGAAGATAGACAAAAAAGAGTTTTTGTGTGATAATTGACTATTTGATAACAATTTTGTTTTTTAGAGTGTGGGTTTTAAACTAGAAATGTCAAGTTTACCTTTGTAGAGATTATAAAATTGGAGAAATTACTGGCATGCCACACATAAGAAATATGCTGGAGGATTAGGAGGAACTTAACTGAGGAACAAGGGGGAGAAGAAGGGGGGAAATGGTGGGGGAAAGGGAGAGAGGCAAACCATGAGAGACTCTTGAATGCTGACAAAAACTGAGGACTGGTGGATGTGGGGGGGGGGAGGGGTGGGCATGGAGGAGGGCACTTGTGGGGATGAGCACTGGGTGTTATGTGGAAACTAATTTGACAATAAACTATTTGTAAAAAACAAAAAAAAAGAAATTTCTGCATGGATTTGTACCAGCTGTCTTACATGTAACAGAAAGAAGACTTGGTGACACCTCAAATATAAAACATTTCATCCTCAAGATCAGGCAATCTAATCTTGGAAACTATTCTCTGCTGTCTTCTCTGTGATCATGTTAAATGAATACCCATCACTCCTGCTTGAACAAATGAGTATTTAACCACTTTGACATTCTTGAATTCTGGTGATTGTTTTCATTTGTTTAAATTAATAAACTTTACTTTTAGAGCACTTTTAGGTTCAGGGAAAATTGAGTGAAAAATTCAGACAGTTCTCATATACCCCCAGGCCCCATATACCACAAGCTCCACTACTGTGGCCATTCAATACCACCAGAGTACATTTATTATAATAGATGAATTTGTATTGGTACAGCATTACCCAAAGTCCACAGTTTACTTTAGGGCTCACTCTTGGTGGTGTACATTCTATGGGAATTGGAAAATGTATAATGACATGTATTCACTATTGTAGTATGATACCAAATAGTTTCACTCCCTTAAAAATCCTCTGTGCTTTGCCTGTTCATCTCTCCCTCCCCTCTCACCCATGGCAGCCACTAAATGTTTTACTGTCTCTTTTTGCAGAATGGTATATAGTTGAAATCACAGAGTATGCAGATTTTCAGATTGGCTTCTTTCATTTCATAATGAGCATTTAAGTTTCCTCCATGTCCTTTTATGACTTAGGAGCTCTTTTCTCTCTA
This sequence comes from Proteles cristata cristata, assembly GCA_017311185.1. Taxonomy (NCBI): domain Eukaryota; kingdom Metazoa; phylum Chordata; class Mammalia; order Carnivora; family Hyaenidae; genus Proteles; species Proteles cristata. The sequence goes on along the minus strand of JAESUZ010004150.1, from coordinate 788,465 downwards.
GCACTAAATAATAGTCCTTTTTTCTTTCTTTTTTTTTAGCACTGAAAAAAAAGTTAATTTTCTGGATGTGCCATAGTTTATTCATCCTTTCATCTCCTGAAGGATATCTTGGTTTCTTCCAAATAGGACACAGTGCTTTGACATACTTTGTAATAGTTCCTTTTCCTCTTCCCCTGACACTAGCACAAGAGGACTTTTCTCCGATTTTCACTGAGAGGAGCTGAGTATACAGCTCCGGGAAGGAAAACTCACAAAAATTGTGAAGCCTTGTCTGATTGGGTCCCCCTGGAATTTTTAATCCCCAAGCTTGTCTACACTGAGTCCTCTGTTATAGTTCAGGTTTTCCTACCTCAGGACTGATTGTTGTGAAGGTTTCAGTTCATAGGTTTCCACTTCAGTAAGCTGTTACTCTCCCTACCGGCCTATGTGTCTCCCAATTTTTGAAACGGCAATTTGCCCTATGACCTCCCCTTTCTGACAGGTCTGAGAAGGGGTGTAAAGAAGGCCTGAATATCAACTCTCCATTTAAAAACCTGGGAAGGCTAATCTCATCAGCTAAAGTGATTTTATGCCCTTTAACTCAGCCAAGGCAATCACAGAACTGACTCAGGAGGACATTAAATATGACTAAATGTCAGCAAGTTCCCCTTTTTCACATTCTTAACTAATTTTTAATCACTTTATCATCTCTCTGCTGAAATGATCCTTAGTATCATCATTGTATGAGGGCTGTTTGCAGTCTGTGTGAAGTACATTCCTACCACCTTGACTTTTAGAACTCAGAACAGTGGGATCAAGACAAAGCATCCTCATTTTCACCAGAAGCAATCGTGCATGTAGCGTTCCTTTGCTGGTATTTCTGTTTCTTCTCTTCATTTCTGAGGCTGATACTAGGAATTTACACACTGTAGTATAAGTTTGAGATCAGTCTGTCCCCAAATGGTGTCTTTCTCAGTGCTCCTAGAGTCTACATGTCTCTTAGAAGAATATGAGACTAGGTTTTTTAGTGATCAATAAATAAAATACCCATTATTGTCAATTTTACAAAAATATAAATGTAAGAATATCCATACTGGCAGGACGAATGAAACCTGAAACTAGTTTAGACTCTTTAGATCCTAGTCTAAGTCCCAAAGGAAGATTTTTTTCTAAGGATATATTGTGTCCTTTGGAATCCAAGAGGAGAGACAAATGTAACTGGACTTTAAGAAGGAACTAGAATAAGGAATTAAGAGGTTATTCATCAGTGCTTATCTTTTCAGGTCTGCGTCATCTCTCTTCCTGTAGGTTGCTTTTCTCTGCTTTGCGAGTCACCCTGCAGAGATTACTTGGCAGTTATTGCAGTTGGAGGGTGATAATTAATCACACCCCTTTCCCCCTATGGGTTCTGAACCAATTTTAGAGATGTAGGCATCAGACAGATGAAGACAAAAGTATCAGCCTTTCAGACTTATTCCTAGTAAGATGGGATTGGAGGATGTGGGTTGGATTTAAGGCCAAATGGTCTTCCTGCTACTTTCTCTCCTGAATTAACTCCTCTCAGAAATTCAAGTCTTGTCCCTGCAGGGACAGAATCTCTCCAGGAAATCTACACCATGGAGGGAAAGGGCAAGGCAAAGAATTCCTGGGGAGAGGCGTCATTTGTGTACAAGGTTTTAATTCTATGAAAAAATAAAAATCAAAAACAAAAGCAAAACATCCACCCCCCCAAAAAACTAAGGAACAGTGGTCTGAGTGTCACTATCTAACCATTCAGGTAAATCAATCATGAGTAAGGTGAAGGCAGAGGGATTTAAAGCATTACTCTGTGGCACAAAAACAGACACATAGACCAATGGAATGGAATTGAGAACTCAGAATTGGACCCAAAAGTATACAGCCAACTAATCTTTGACAAAGCAGGAAAGAATATCCAATGGAAAAAAGACAGCATCTTTAACAGATGGTGCTGGGAGAACTGGACAGCAGCATCCAGAAGAATGAAACTAGATCATTTTCTCACACCATACACAAAAAGAAACTCAAAATGGATAAAGGACCTGAATGTGAGACTGGAAACCATCAAAACCCTAGAGGAGAAAGCAGGAAACAACCTCCTTGACCTCAACCACAGCAATTTCTTACTTGACAAACCACAGCAATTTCTTACTTGACACATGCCCAGAGGCAAGGGAATCAAGAGCAAAAATGAACTATTGAGACCTCATCAAGATTAAAAGCTTCTGCACGGCAAAGGAAACAATCCATAAAACTAATAGGCAACCAACGGAATGGGAAAAGATAGTTGCAAATGATATATCAGATAAAGGGTTAATATCAAAAATCTATAAGGAACTCACCAAACTCCACACCTGAAAAACAAACAATCCAGTGGAGAAATGGACAGAAGATATGAACAGACAGTTCTCCAGAGAGGACATCTAGTGGCCAACAGACACATGAAACGATGTTCAGCATCCCTCCTCATCAGGGAAGTACGAATCAAAACCACACTGAGATATCACCTCACGGCAGTCAGAGTGGCTAAAATGAGCAAATCAGAGAACTCTAGATGCTGGCGAGGATGTAGAGAAATGGGCACCCTCCTACACTGTTGGTGGGAATATAAACTGGTGCAGCCCCTCTGGAAAATGGTGTGGAGGTTCCTCAAAAAGTTAACAATAGAACTCCCCTATGACCCAGAAATAGCACTGCTAGGAATTTACCCAAGGGATATAGGAGTGCTGATGCATAGGAGCACATGTACCCCAATGTTCATAGGAGCACTCTCAACAATAGCCAAAACATGGAAAGAGCCTAAGTGTCCACCAACGGACGAATGGATCAAGAAGTTGTGGCTTATCTATACCATGGAATACTACATGGCAATGGGAAAGAATGAAATCTGGCCATGTGTAGCAACACGGATGGACCTTGAGGGTGTTATGCTGAGTGAAATAAGTCAGGCCATGAAGGACAAATACCATATGTTTGCACGTATAGGAGGATTAGAAGGAACTTAATGGAGGACCATGGGGGAGAAGAAGGGGGGAAACAGTGGGGGAGAGGGAGGAAGGCAAACCATGAGAGACTCTTGAATGCTGAGAACAAACTGAGGACTGATGGGTGTGAGGGGAGGGGGGAGATGGGCATGGAGGAGGGCACTTGTGGGGATGAGCACTGGGTGTTATATGGAAACCAACCTGACAATAAACTATATTTATAAAAAAAGGTATTACTCTGAGAAAAAGCAGCTGTTGAGAACTGAAGAACATTCATTTCCTTTCAAATAAATCATTTTAAAATACCTGGTGAAAAAAATTATAGTGATTAGTATGGGTCAGGTGTCTTCAGTATATTCAGCCAAAGACAACCAGGATAGACGTTCTGTACAGGGCAAACCAGGAAGCCAGAAATTCTCCCCACTGGACTTGGGAGCAGGACCCCAGACAAAAGCCAAAGTTGTGAGCCAAAGGAGTAACAGACACCTTAAAAATCACCTACTAAGAGCTTCCAGTAGCTGTGAAGAAGTAAAGCACTTCTTTGGTAACTCGTTATTTTCATGTAATTTCCAACATATAAAGAAGCTGAAAGAATAGTACTGTACAAGGAACTCTCAGATTCATCAGTGGTTTTATGTATTGTCTCAGTGGCTTTATTATTTTCTCTATATATGTCTATCTTTTCACATATTATGATTTTTAGCCTTGAGAGCAATTTGGAGGTACCACGCATTTTTATCCCTAAATGTCTTAGTGTGTTTTTCCTTAAAAAGTTGACATTTCTAACATAACTAGGGTATAGTTATCATAACCAGGAAACTTAACAGCAATACTTTACTATTTTCTAATCCAGAGTCCATTTGGTTTTGTTCAATTATCCCAGTAATGTTGTTTCTGGCATTTTTTTCTCTGAAGGAGAATCCCATTCAGGATCATATATTAAATGTAGTTAGTAAATCTCTTCAGTCTGCTATAATGTGGTACAGTTCTTCAGCCTTTCTTTGCCTCTGTGACCTCCATATTTTTGAAGGGCACAGGACATTGCAGCATGCCTCTCATCATTGTCTGATGTTTCATTAGAATCAGGTTATACATGTGTTGCCTTTTTATTCATTTTAATGTATTTTTGAAATTTAACTCTAAGTTAGCTAACATATAGTATAATAATGGTTTTAGGAATAGAATTTAGTGATTTATGACTTACGTATAACACCCAGTGCTGATCCCAACAAGTGCCCTCCTACTTCCTATCACTCATTTAGCCCAGCCCTCCCCCACCTCCCATTCAGCAACCCTCAGTTTGTTCTCTGCATTTAAGAGTCTCTTAATGTGGTGTGCCTGGGTGGCCTAGTTGGTTAAGCATCCAACTTCGGCCCAGGTCATGATCTCGCTGTTTGTGAGTTGGAGCCCTGCGTCGGGCTCTGTGCTGACAGCTCAGAGCCTGGAGCCTGCTTCAGATTCTGTGTCTCCCTCTCTCTGCCCCTTCCCTGCTCATGCTGTCTCTGTCTCTCTGTCCCTCTCTCGAAAATAAATATTAAAAAAAAGAGAATCTCTTATGGTTTGCCTCCCTCTCTGTTTTTATCTTATTTTTCCTTCTCTTTCCCTATATTCATCTGTTTTGTATCTTAAATTCCACATATGAGTGAAATCATGTGATAATTCACTCTTTTTCTCTGTTTCTCCAGCTACTTTGGGGGGAGTACTTTTCTTGCAAGATCCCAATGTGCCATGCTCTCCCCTTTCTCTATCTCTGTCCTCTCTCTGCAAAATAGCTCCATACCCTCTGGGCTTTGGCTTTTCTCTCTCCCAGTTCACCTCTCCAAACTATATACACCCTATACCTGCTGAGTTCTGTGACTCAGGTTATGCAGATTGTTGTGTTAATCCTCTGATCAATTTCCTAGGTGTTCAAAATGGTTTGGTGCTGATCTAGCTGCGTTTCAGGGATGAGACAAGCTCAGGGTCTCCATGCTGCTCTGCCACCTTAACTCCTCCACCCCCACCCACAATTATACATTTTTTTTTTTTTGGTCAAGAATATCACTGAAGTAAGACTGAAGGTTCTTCCCAACGCAGCAAACAAGATTCATGATGTCAGTCTCTCCCAACTTTGACCATATTAGCTTTGATTTCTTGGTGAAAATGGTTACTGCCAGGCTTTTCTATTATAAATTTCCTATTTTCTCCTTGTTATTAATAAATGATATGTGTGGAGATACTTTGAGATGATTCAAATTTCCTATGTGTAATAAAATTTTCACTCACTAGTTTCATCACCCATTAATGTTTTTCCAACTTTTGTGTATTAGGTATTTCTTAATATTCATTCCACTGCAAAGAAGATACAACTCTTCTTCCTAGTATTTACTTATTTAGATATGTATGTGGGCTAATTCTTTTTATATGAATTGAGTTATATTTTTACAGTTATTATTTATCCTCATGCTCAAATTCTTCAGGATTTAGCCAGTAGGAATTCATTCTGTATCCCTTTATTATAGCTTCATATTTTGTGTGTATGTGTGTGTGTGTGTGTGTGTGTGTGTGTGTATACTTCTTTACCTTCTGCTGCAACAGAATGTTCCAGGCTCAATTTATATTTCCTCTGCCTCAGTCCTGCAAGTAGTTTCAGTTCTTTTTAATAGAGAATGATATTTAGAAACTCAATGGTATTTAGGTATGTTCATTGCAACTGGTATGTTATTGGTTCTAGAGAGAACTAAGGATAAATATAGAAGTTGTTTTTTGTTGTCTGATTGCTATGGCTAGGACTTCCAGTACTATGTTAAATAACAGTGGTGAGAGTGGACATCCTTCTCAGTAGAGGAAAAGCTCTCAGTTTTTCCCCATTGACAATGATATTAGCTGTGGGTTTTTCATTTATGGCCATTATTATGTTGAAGTATGTTCCCTCTAAATGACTTTGTTAGAAGTTGTCACACACACACACACACACACACACATACACACACACACCATTTGCAACGACATGGATGGAGCTAGAGAGTATTATACTAAGTGAGATAAGTGAGATAAGACAAATAGCATATGATTTCACTCATATGTGGATTTAAGAGACAAAACAAACAAGGGGAAAGAAACAGAGAGAGTGGGGAAAACTAAAAAAACAGACTCCTACTATAGAGAACAAAGCAATGGTTACCAGAGGGGAGGTGGGTGGGGGATGGATGAAATAAGTGATGGGGATAAAGGAGGGCCCTTGTTGTGATGAGCACCAGGTAATAAATAGAGGTGTTGAATCACTATATTGTACACCTGGAACTGATATTACACTGTACGTCAGGGCACCTGGGTGGCTCAGTTGGTTAAGTATCCAGCTCCTGATCTAGCTCAGGTCATGATCTTGTGGGTTTGTGAGCCACCTTAGGCTATACACTGCCAGTGTGGAGCACTTCAGATTCTCATGTAATATGAGAAAAAAAGAAAAGAGGGAAATAAACCACAAGAGACTCATAGAGAACAAACTATGGGTTGATGTGGGGAAATGGTTGGGAGATGGGCTAAATGAGTGATGGGTATTAGGGAGGGCATTTGTGATGAGCATTGGGTCTTATATGTAAGTGATGAATCACTAAATTCTACTCCTGATTGAATATTGCACTGTATGTGAACTAAAATTAAAATTAAAAAATAAAAAAAATATTTTGGCTGTTTTAAGTTCATTAAGTTTCAATTAAAGAGTTTTATAAATAGCTTGTCCATTTCTATATTTTAAAATGTCTCTGGGTTTATGTTTGAAGTTGCAATGAATTTATTAATCAATTTGGGGGAACTGATATCTTAAAAATATTTATTCATCTGACAAATGGTAGAACTCCATTTGGTATTTTGTTTTGTTTTGTTTCACTGAGTTGATACAAAGTTACATTAGTTTCAGGTGTACTATATAGTGATTCTACAAGTTTTTACTTTATGCTATACTCACAAATTTCGTGGGGGCAGGGGCATAATGGGTAAAGGGGAGAGGGAGATACAGGCTTCTAGTTCTGGAATGAATAAGCCATGGAAATAAAGACACAACATAGGGAATATAGTGGCCATTTGTCTTTAAAATTTTCTGCAGTGTTCTGTAGTTTTCAATGCAAAGGTCTTTTACTTTTTCTTAAATGTATTCCTATGTATTTTATATTTTTAGTGATATCATTAATGGGAATTTTTATAATGTCATTTTTAATTGTTTTCTGCCATCATACTGAAATAAAATAAATTTTAATTCAATTCTTGTAACCTTTAAACTTGATATATTACTTAGTAGATGTTTTCTTTTGTGTGTGTGTGTGTCATGTTTTTATTTAAATTTGTTAGTTAGCATATAGTGTAATATTGGTTTCAGGAGTAGAATTTAGTGATTCATCACTTACATATAACACCAAGTGCTCTTCACAAGTGTCCTCCTTAATACCATCAACTATTTAACCCATCCCTTCCCTCCCCTGCTCCATCAACCCTCAGTTTGTCCTCTATAGTTAAGAGTCTCTTATGGTTTCCCTCCCTCTATTTTTTCCTCTTTCCCTTTGTTCATCTATTTTGTTTCTTAGACTCCACATATGAGCAGAACCATATGGTATTTGTCTTTCTCTGAGTGACTTATTTCACTTAGCATAATACACTCTGCTTTACTCACATCATTGCAAACGTCAAGGTTTCATTCTTTGTAATGGCTGGGTAATACTCCATTGTGTATGTGAGTCTCATTTGTTCTGGAAGCATACTTGTAATCCAAAGCACTCATATATAAAAGCAAATTTCAATAACTATCAGCTCGGTTGTGAACATGTGACATTTGGCATCATGTACTTCTTGTATTGCAAGGCATCACTTATTTATCAAGTTAAAATTTATTAGAAATCTTTGCTCACCTTGTGGAATGCTCATAGAACAAGTTATCACATACAAGGCTTTACTGTATATGTATATGTACCACCTCTTCTTTTTATATAAGCTCCTCTTTATATATGTGTGTGTATATGTGTGTGTGTGTGTGTGTGTGTGTGTGTGTGTGTGTGTATGTATATTAGTATATGTCACCTCTTTATCCATTCATCAGTCAATGGATATTTGGGCTCTTTCCACAATTTGGCTATTGCTGATAATGCTGCTATAAACATTGGGCTGCATGTGCACCTTCAAATCAGTGTTTTTGTATCCTCTGGGCAAATACCTAGTAGTATAATTGCTGGGTAGTTATATTTTTTGCTTTTTGAAGAACTGCTATACTGCTTTCCAGAAGGGCTGCACCAGTTTGCATCCCCATCAACAGTGCACAGGGGCTCTTTCTCTGCCTCCTGACCTACATCTGTTGTTTCCTGTGTTGTTAATTTCAGCTATTCTGACAGGTGTGCTGATATCTCATTGTGGTTTTTATTTGTATTTCTCTGATGATGAGTGATGTTGAGCATCTTTTCATGTGTCTGTTGGCCATCTGGATGTCTTCTTTGGAAAAATGTCTATTCATATCTTCTGCCTGTTTCTTAACTTGATTATTTGTTTTTTGGGTGTTGTGTTTGATAAGTTCTTTATAGATTTTGGGGACTGTTTATCAGATAGGTCATTTGCAAATATCTTCTCCCATTCTGAAGGTTGCCTTTTAGTTTTGAGATTGTTTGCTGTGCAGAATCTATTTATTTTGATGAAGTCCAAATACCTAAATTTTGACTTTGTACATTTAATAGCTGCTTTGTAGATTCCTAAGATCAAGAGTTGACAAAATATGGCATGTGGAATAAGTCTGCCTCACTGCTTGTTTCTGTAAATAAAGTTTTATCTGAACACAGACATGCTCATTCACCTACATATTTTCTGATTGTCTACACAAGAGTTGAGTACAACACAGTCCACAAGGCCTAGACAACACAATATTTACTGTCTGGCTCATTATAGAAACTTTCTGTCAGCCCACCCCCAAGATTTAATTACATATTTAATAATAGCTTTGTGAAAAGAGAAAATTTTACTCCTTCCTTTCCAATTTTTGTGCTTTATATTTATATAAATTTTAACTTTTTATTCTTTTTCCTAGTTGTATACACTGGCTATCCCCCCACTTCAGTACAGTCCTGAATATAAATACTGAAAATAGTGATCTTTGTTTTGGTCCTGTTCTAAAAGTAACATATTAAGTACTGTATTTTGTCATTAATATAACATTATCTATGGGTTTATCATTAATATGTTTTAAATGTTTATTTACTTTTGAGAGATGGAGAGAGACAGAGCATGAACAGGGGAGAAGCAGAGAGAGAGGAAGACACAGAATCTCAAGCAGGCTCCAGGTTCTGAGCTGTCAGCACAGAGCCCAACGCCAGGCCTGAACTCACAAACTGCTAGATCACGACCTGAGCCAAAGTCGGGTGCTTAACCACTGAGCCGCCCAGGCGCCGCTGTCATTAATATTTTTAATTAGACTGGGGAATTTCCCTTTTATTCTGAATTCTCTGAGAATTTTTCTTGATATTTTTGTTTTTTATTTTTTATGAAATGTTTTTCTTTAGCTGTTGATAATATCATATTTATTTTCCTCTTTATTCTGGTAATATAATAAATATCCTTAATTGAGTGTTTGAAAGTCAAAAGAGCTTTGAATTCCTGAATAAATCCTAGTTGATAATAATATATTACTTAATTATTAATGTACTTCTGAGAAGTTTTGCATTTATGCAAATGGCTTTTTTTTGAAAATTCTTTTGTTAAGTCACTTTTATCTGGTTTTTGTTCTTGAGTTATGCCTGTCTTACAAAATAAGGTATAGATCTTAGATATCCATAACTCCACTGGTTTTTTTTCTTACCCAGATTGAGAAACTTTTCTTTATAATTGGAGTCTTAAATTCACTAACATTTAACATAATTATTGATTCATTTAGATTTAGAACTATTATTTTGTTGCTTATATTTTATTTAGTCCATCTGATCATATAAAAAGGCATCTGTTTAAGTTTTCTGATGGTCTAGTCCTACCTTTTTGTCATCTTAGAAATTGAGTGTTAATTAATGTTTGCACATATAGGAGGATTAGGAGGAACTTAACTGAGGACCATGGGGGAGAAGAAGGGGGGAAATGGTGGGGAAAAGGGAGAGAGGCAAACCATGAGAGACTCTTGAATGCTGAGAAACAAACTGAGGACTGATGGATGTGGGGGGGAGGGGGAGATGGGCATGGAGGAGGGCACTTGTGGGGATGAGCACTGGGTGTTATATGGAAACCAATTTGACAATAAACTATTTGTAAAAAAAAAAAAGAAATAAACAAAACATTTAAAAATTAAAAAAAAAAGAAATCGAGTGTTAATTGGTATTCTATTATAATTTCTCTTTTGGATTTTCATCCTTACCTTGTTTTATATTTTTTTGGTTGCTCTAGGGATAACAATATGCACCCTTAACTTGCATATTGTACTTAGAGTTGATATTTACCATTCCACAAGAAATATAAGGATCTAGCAATTGAATAGTTTGCTTTACCCCTTATACTTTGAGATACTGTCAAATATATTACCATGCATATATTAAAATCCCCATGATGATTGTTAGAATATTTTTTTTAGATAGTCATTAGGCTTTTAAAGAAATTCAGAAGAAAAATGTAGTTTTTATATTTATCACATATTCACTACTTCTGGCAATTTTTATTCCATTATGCACATCAAGTTTCCAAGTATCCACTTCAACAAAAATAAGTCTTTAATATTTCCTTTACTGAAGGTCTGTTGGCAAAAAATTCTTTCAGTTTTCTATCAGAAAAATATCTTAAATTTTCCTTCATTATGTAAGCATATTTTCACTGCATACAAAATCCTACTTGATAATCACCTACTTCACTACTTCACATATCACTTTAATGATGGCATTCCATATCTTCTGACCTACATACTTTCTCATGAAAGATCTGCCATTTGCATGGTTTTCCTCTTTATGCAATGTGGCATTTCTCTATTTTCAAAATTTGCCTTTTATCTTTGGGTTTTAGCAGTTTGACAATGGGTTTGGCAGTTGACAATATACTTACAGGTACTTTTCTTTATATTCATACTTCTTAGATTTGTAACTTGGTATTGATTTTAGTAAATTTGGGCAACTTTTCAGCCTACTTCAAGCATATTTTCTATCCTAATTTTTTTCTTATTCTCTTTCTTCCTGACTCTAATGACACATGTTAGACTGCATAATACTATCCAACATATTAATGATACTTTATTTTTAATGCCTCTTTTGTTTGGTTCTTCAGAGTGAGAATGTCTATTAACAGTCTTCTAAGCCGGGGACGCTTCTCTTGCATTCAATCTTATGTATTCAGTGAATTTTTCATGTCACATATTTTATTTTTTGCTTATAGAATTCTTCTTTGATTCTCTTTATAGGCTCTAACTCACTACTAATATTCCCCCATCTGTCCATATGCCCATCCATTATGACCAGTTTTTAACATGTCTGCATATATTTGTATTAGTTGATTTTAAATACCCATCTGCTAATTCCAACATCTGGATTATTTCTCAGAGTTTGTTTCCACTGACTGCTCTCTCCTTCCAGATATGTTTCATACTTTCCTGCTTCTTTTCATGTCAAGATGATTTAAATTTATTTTGTGATAGACATTGTAGGCACTTGGTGATTCAGACTCTGAATTTAACTGTTTTCCTTTGGAGAGAGTTAAGGTATTTGAGTTTTGTTTTGTTTTTCATACTGCACTTAATTTTCTGGTCAATTAATCCCACCTTTCAAATTTTGTGTTTGAACTTTGCTAGAATTCTTCTAGAGTAGCCATTACTATACTGGTAAAAAAAAAAAAAAAAGTCAGCCTTATTCCTAAAGCTTAGCTTTACTCCAGTATCAACTAAATAAATATGTTGTTCAGCAAAGTCTCTTTCCTGTAGATGCTCAGAAATCCCATGTATCTAAGTAACGTGGGAACTTTAGAATCTCCATTCAGCTCACAGATTCGCAGGAGCTATTTATACATGAACTCACGTTGTTACACTGCCAGATGCCCAACAACCAAAATACAGTTGCTTCCTATATCTCTCACACACATGCCCACATACAATTTCCAATTACAGGGTATTTTTCTAATAGATACCTATTTACATAGTTTTAGATCTCTTTTCAATATATCTTAAACTTCATGCTATATCAACTAATATAATACCATCTAATCCATAAAGGAGACTTTATAATCTCCTACTTCAATCTTTGAAAGCCCTAACATTGATTCTGTGGTATGCTTCTTAGAGTTACAATTCTTATTGATAAATCTGAACTTACCTTCTGGTTTCTTCGAGTTCTCATAGATGGCCAAATTGCTAGATAAAAGCTGTGACACTGGGTGAATTTTTTCATGTACAAGTATGAGAGACTATTAGTTGCACCGTGAGATTTATTTCCCCCAAAGTAAAAAAAAAAAAAAAAAAAAAGACACAAGTGTAATAGTAGCACCTCATGGTTATTTATATTGGATATTTACAATTGGTGATCAAATGTGGACATGGGAGTAAAAATAAAAATAGTGTCATTGATTTACCAAGAGAAGAAGTATTGAATGAGATCATTTTAAGAAAAGAGAGATTGAATGTATATTGGGAAAGGGGAGTGGTTAGTAGGTACAGAGTAAGTTCAAGACTTCTGTCAAAAACCACACTGAGGTTATACTGTGACATATACTTTAATGTCTGTGACATGCATTACAGGTCAGTGATGAAACTCTGGAAACAACATGTTACTTTATTTATTTTTTAAACTTTTCAAAATTTATTTCTGAGAGAGAGAGAGAGACAGCGTGAGCAGGGGAGGGTCAGAGAGAGAGGGAGACGCAGAATCAGAAAAAGGCTCCAGACTCTGAGCTAGCTGTCAGCACAGAGCCTGATGTGGGGCCAGAACCCACGAACCACGAGATCATAACCTGAGCGGAAGTCAGATGCTGAACCGACTGAGCCACCTAGGCGCCCCTATCAACATATTACTTTAAAGGTAATTTAAATTTCTTCCAGTTAGTATTAGAGCTATCCTGACCACTAACTCAATTATAAATGGAGAGAGCTGAACATGGACTGGTTCAGTGCCAAAACAGGGATGATCAGTATTTTTCCTTTCGTCTCTCATAATTTCTGATTACTATAAATCAGATTTCTTTTTTTATTTTAGAGAGAGTGCATGAGTGGGAGAGAAGGGCAGAGGGGGAGGGAGGGAGGGAGGAAGGGAGGGAGAGAGAGAGACACAGAGAGAGAGAGAGAGAGAGAGAGAGAGAGAGAGAGGGAGAGAGGGAGAGAGAGAGAGAATCTTAATTGGGCTCTACCCATACAGAACCTGATGCAGGCCACAATCCTACAACCATGGGATCATGACCTGAGCTTAAATCAAGAGTCAGAAGCTCAATTGAGCCACCCAATCACCCTTAAATTAGCTTTTCTTAAAGCCTTTAAAATTTTTTTTAACGTTTATTCATTTTTGAGAGACTGAGAGAGACAGAACATGAGTGGAGGAGGGCCAGAGAGAGAGGTAGACACAGAATTCAAAACTGGCTCCAGGCTCTGAGCTGTCAGCACAGAGCCTGACACAGGGCTCAAACCCATTAACTGTGAGATCATGATCTGAGCTGAAGTTGGACCCTTAACTGACTTAGCCACCCAGGCGCCCCAAAGCCTTTTTAATTTAAAGGAAGCAATATTTTCTTCCCTCTATATACATGACTCAGCTTATGAAGCTGGTGTTTAGTAAACTATTTTCCTGGAAAATAGTGTAGCTTAACACAAAGACCGCTGGGTACAAAGATTAAAACAAATAATAACAACAATAACAAAGAACATTTGAAACCTGAATCTGTTGGAGGCTAGCAGTAAAGATCTTAGTATGATCTTTTACTTAGCCTCACTGAATATAAATTTCCTCTTCTATAGAGTTTAGATAGTAATCCCTGTTTCACAGGATGGGTATAAGAATTAAATATAGTTAGTGCTAGAGATGTGCATTACCTTGTACAATGCCTAACACATAATAGATCTACAATAAATAGTTATTCTTTTTTCATTCATGACCACATATTTTCTAGACCAGGACTCAGCATTTTTTTTTCTATTAAGGGCCAGATACTGTATAATTGAAGCTTAGTGAACAATACTCTCTGTCATAACTACTCAGTTCTACCATTGTAGCCCCAAAGCAGCCATAGAGTATACGTAAGGAATGAGCATATCTTTCTTTGTCCATTAAACTTTATATACAAATTTGGTGGCAAACCAGATTTGGCCTGTAGGAATGGTAGTTTGCAGACCTCTGGACTTCATTAAGGAAAACGGTGGGGGTTTTTGCTTGTTTGTTTATATAGTCATTGGATCTACGTTTTAGAATCCTCAAGCTTTAAAAGATACAGAAATAGTATGCTCCACGTATGCTTATCATGGTATGTTTAAAATCAAATTTCCTTGGTAAAAGTATGATTTCATTATATCACGTTTTTCAATTTTAGAGAACAAAACTTTCTAAAGTAACACAAAGCCTATTTTTCTTACCTTACAGATAATACTGTTTTGGCTGGATGCTTCTCTCTAGACTTGGTGTGAATTCATTGACAAATGGAAATCCCTGGGTTTGGATATTGTTCTTTGTTCTGATGAATGTCCAGCCTTCAATCTGGCTTCCAGTGGGATAATAAAGAACTTCTCTTCTTTGTTCTTCAAATGCAGCCTAGTATGATATGAAGGAAATATAAAGGGAAAAAATACTGGCTTAGAAATCAGAATCGTATTCTAGCCCAGGATTTACCACTATCTTAATGTTATGTTTACCAAAACATTTAAGAATGAATATACTAAAGCCTACCTTTTATGAGACTGCCATCAGCTTTAACCTTTTTCTCCAAACCTGTTATCCCTCTGAATTTATTTTTTATCATTCGCAAAGTTACTATTTTTTTCATTTTTCTGGCTCTCCTCTTATTTTCCCTAGCCAAATAATTCTAAATTTTTATTTACACAGCATTTATTGGTTTATAAGTTTTTGGGTATGGATTATTTAATTTGGTTTTCACAACCACTAGTATGAATGACAATCATGAATGACTTTTAACCCTCTTTTATTTTATAGATGCGGAGTTAAATGAAAAAAAATTTAAACCAATGAATTTAAGGTCACATAGTTTGAAAACAGAATGAGGACTAAGATCATGCACTCTCAGTACTCACTCACTAATTTCTCAGCAGGGATTCTGGGGAGTCTCTGTGGGAGACTTCCAGATTTGTGTTTTACACTTACCTTTATAATATTCTGAATTTCCTTGTGGGAACTGTCACTGTTGACATAGTGACAGAGGAAGATGAGGAGGGGTTGAAACCATTACAAGAATACTACAATGACTTCCAGGAAAGGAATTCCAGAAGGTTAGTTAGTCCAGTAGAAGACACTGGATGCGATGGAAAGGCTTTTTAAGGATTTCTTGGTCTGGATGCTGCCAATGTTGCTAGATTTTTCTAGTTTCGTGAGAGAGAGATAAGTTTCGTGACCTTTACTTTCCCTCTCTGTCCTTCATGCCCTATTCAGCCACATTATCATAAGTATTTGGCAATGTGATAAGAGAATGCTATTTTCTTTAACAATCAAATAAATATTGAATCTAAAAAATAACTTTTTCTTTGTTTACTGGACAAAGTACCTAATAACATTTCTACTGTCATTAAAATTCCATATTTTGCTGTCATAGAAAATTGAATGATTGGAATTTTAGGATCCTGATCAGTTACTAAAACCCTCCTTCATAAGTCTTTTTAATTTGCCTTTATTTGCTCTCATTTACAATGCCTTTTCTTGCATTTTATGGAACAACAGGTGAGTTTTCACAAAGCCATCATTATTGTTATGAATACCCCTCTTCTATTTCACTCCTTAGCTTTGCTAACATTATAGAACAGGGGTTTGGGTCCATTAATATTTAACCTTTCTTTAGAATTTTCAGTATTAAGAATCTCATGACCCACATATCTTTGGGAATATTTTGGAGGTAAATTTCTGAATCTTAAGCATATTTAATATATAGGCTGCTAGTTGTGGGAAGTTGAGCCCAAGATGCAGTAGCCAACATATCTCTACCCTTAAGTAACAAAAAAAAAGAAAAATCAACCAATTCTGGCCTGTTACTAAGTTCCTAGTATCCAGGAAGAGCTATAGTGAAATATCTAATACCTGTTTCTCGGGAATCTTTGTCAAATATTAATCCCCATATTTATTAGATTTCTCCTTGGTATTGAAAAGCATTTATATTTTATATGAATTTTATATAAATATTTAGAGATGGAGAGATAGACATTGATATATACTGCAAACCCATAGAACATAAGATATTCCACATACTAGTCAAATGATCTTTCTTTAATTATCCACCCATAGAATTTTCTGGGAAAATTCAAACTTCCCATGTTGGAGCGTATGTGGGATCTAGGCTTGATTTTCTCTTATGGGTTAATTTGACTTGGGGATTGTGTGAGTTAAATTAAAGGGTGAATGAATATTAACTTAGTCTCTGCTTTCTAGTGTTTTAGTGAAGAATAAACATGAAATTTGTCTTGACATTCTGTAAAGCAGAGCATAAATTTTCACTTTGAATTTTTCCCGCTTTTAGTAACATGATGACTGAAGAAAGTAAGATGCAATATATTTAGGGAACAAATAAACAAAATGTTTGAAACTAAGAACAGTGGTTAGGAAAGAGAATACACTACTAGTCGATCTAAGTTGGTGAATGAGAGCTAATGCTAAATACTTATAGTAAATTTAATAACATGTAAAAATGTGTAAAGTTGTTTTAAAAACCACAGGGAATGAACTTGGTGAAATTACACAAAAAGTATGTCACTTGGCTAATTTAATCCAGAAGATAACATGATCAGAAAATGAGATGAAGGGAAAGATTTGGAATACAAGCTAAGAATAAATAGGAGATGAAAAATATCACCATCTGGACGATTTTAAAAACAAATTAAAGAAATGTTATTTAAGAACATGATAAAACAGCAGGATAAAACATGAATAAATTCAGTTCAGTAATATTTTAAAAAGTTAAATGTAATAAGTAAAATTTTTAAGGAAAATGCTTGAAAGATGAACAGTATATTAGAATAAAATTTTAAAAGCCCAAGGTCAGCTAAAATTACATCCTAAAGTTAGAGGAAAAGTAATTTTAAACAGTGGCATTTTTCAGGGTGCAAAGGGCACCCAAGGGAATTTTCCATTCCCTGGAAAAATGTGTGGGGTCATGCAGTTGAAGTAATCTTCTGACCTTGTAGTGAGTTCCATTCTCTTGAGTAGAGCTCATTTCAAAGAAATTTATGTTGGTTGAGGACTCTTGTGACTGATTCTCAATGTAGCCATTCTTGGGGCAGAGATATTTCCTTTCTCAAACTCTTATCCCACAGAAAAGACCAGACAACAGGCAGATGATAACCTTTAGTCCCCACTAGGATCTAAAGCACAAATTTCAGCAACAGATGATATACCTGAGATGATTTCAATGCTTTTCACGTTCCATCTTTTCTTTAGAAATCTCTTTTGAGTGATTTCTTTCTGTGGGAAAAGGGAAAACAAGGCAAAGGTAAAAACATGTCATAATTGAAGCATTAAATGGTTTTCAAATTTTAGAATCAAGAAAGTTACTGTAAGTTGTTCTAAAACCCAGTTCACTCCTCACATGCAGTAAAATCTAATGTGTCCCAGGAAGAAAGGGCCAAGGCTCAAGCCAGGTGGCTGTTGAATCATGACCTCTTTTCTCTCCCAGATTATTATAGGAGGAAGGGGCTTTCCATTGCAGTGCACTGTGTGGCTTTACTTGTGGCAGGAAGAGCTGTGTCTGCACTTGGTAAAGACTGTGACCTGACAATGGAGAACACACAGTGAATTCTAGGCCATGAAAGACTGTCTTCCCAAAGCTGCACAATCCTGAGATGGAAATGCAACCCACCCCATTCCACCTTTCAACCCTCAGAGACCATCTAGTAGATTTCTCTCCCTGGTACTCAAGTCAAACGTGTTAATTTATTGATTAATATCTGCCAATGAGCTATATATACAGTAGGCGTTTTTTATTCCCGACAATTGAGATTCTACTTTCCAGAGAGGAAAACGAGGGAAACTTCCTTTAATTTTTTTTTTTTTGCCTTAGTTTTTGTGACTGTAAAGTGAGGGGAAATGATGTTTATGGGTAACATTTATTAAATATTTAATATATGCTGTAATTGTTCCAAAGGTTTTGTTGATTTTGATATTCTAATTTCCAGGACAATATTTAAAAGAGTGTTTTATTATTACCTGCTTGTTTATAGGTGAGCACAACAAAACTAGAGAGTTAAGTAACTTGCTCTAAATAAGTATTAGGGTAATGATTAGAACTCATATTGCAGACTGTCTACGCTATACAGTGAGGATATAATATGACCAACTATGTGAAAGTGTGTCATAGCACACTTCCTTGCATGTGGTATTAATTTTAATCAATATTGGCTTTTAAAATTTAGTTTAATTTTTTAAACTATTATCTCTTACCAATAGTTTACTATCATGACCAATTTCTTGCCTGAGCTCTCCTTTGGTTGAAAAGAAATGAACCAATCTCTGGGAGAGATGTGGCTCAAGTGTCTTTTTTTCTTCATTTCCTTGCCCATCACCAGCAATCCTGATTCTGTCGGGCTGGAATCTAAAATCATTTTCAATTCCTTTGCTCTATACTTCATTCGTTAGAGTGATGTTAGCACAGGAAACAGGTCATGTTTCTTGAAGTTCAGCATCTGACATGGAATAAATGATTTCAGAGGGTATTTGTGCATTCCGTCATTCATTGAATAAATATATTTACTGTCTATGACGTGCACAGGTGAACAAAATAAGTAAAGACCCTATGGGTTCTTTATGTTATCCTGTTTGTATTTTTGTTTTCATGTTGTTATATATGTGTTATGTGAGTGTATATCCTATGTCTGGGTTATTCTACATATTGTGTTACACACACATGTACACACATATACTATGTGTATGCTATTCAACATGCTACTAAGTTAATCTTCCTAAATCATTGCTTTTGTCATGATAATTTCAATATTCAAGCAGTGATTGTCTTCCTCCTATTTAAACGTTGAGTCAAAGCTCCATAGACCAGGCCTTAAAACGCTCCAAAACTAATTCCAAACTGTCATTACAATCTTACTTTTTACTTGTGGTCAACACAATCATTGTATTCCACTTAATCTGCTATAATTTTTTTCTCCTAAATAGAGCCCAAAAACTCTGGGAGCCAACTTCTACTTCCAGCCAAAATGGAATAACAGAAACTAGATTAATTCTTCTATCTTAAATAACTAAACACACACACACACACACACACACACACACACACACACACACACCAGACAAAATATATGAAGTAATCGTTTTCAGACATTGCACCAAAGTAATCATGTGCAAGAGGACAATTCCCCACAATAATCCCCTATCCCCCTTTTCCCTTCTTGGGGTTTTCTTCTTAGAAGTATTTCTAGCCACAGCCCTGGGAGAGGACTCCAGAGAGAGGGTGGTTGTTTCCTTAGCTGATGTGACAGAATTGGGTATATGGCGCTGTTCAGGTGACTGGACTTCATAGGGCAAAACACCACAGAAAGAGAATAAGAGAGAGCCAAAGAGAACTGTAGAAGTTGCAATTTGAATCATCAGCTAAATACTGATCAACATGTATTTGTGAGGGATTATCCAAGGTAGAGGAAAGGGCCATCTAAAAAGAGAGCATAGCAATCCCTGGAGCTTAATAGAGCCTGGAATTGTTTGTTTTCTACTCTAGCAAGAGTAGAAAAACACCATAATACATGAAGCATCAGGTACTTAGAAGGATATTGCCTCAGCAGTGGAGTGTAATTAGCTCTAGACTAAGAGCTGTTCCAGTCCACATAACAGTGCTTGAAAACAAACCTGAAAAGGGTAAAACTATTTCCAAGTAACTTCATTGCACCCCAGTGCAAAGTTTAAAGGTATTTTTTTAATTCAAGAACATTCAGCACTTTAAAAAATTCCCAATATGTGGTATTCAATTGAAAATTACTACGTATACAAAGAAGCATTGTTATCTGTCAGTATGAAAGAATGAACCCTGAGCAAAACAATTGGGTAAAAGATTTGGAACTATGTGAATTCCTTTACCTCCTTCATATACTTCACAAAAAGCTGGTATATTTAAGGCAAGTTGATCCCAGTGGAGGAAATGAGCCAAATGCATAGAAAGAGTCATTGTGAACATTGTGCTCACATGTCTTTTTTTAAAGAAATTAGGAGAGTAAATTAGTAATTACTAACTTGAATTCACAAAGGACACCAATATCTGTTTTCAGCCATTGGTTCTCAGCACCATGTTAGAGGTAATGGAAAGCAAGTGTGTGCACCTTGAATAAGAACCCCCACCTCCATCATTTGTGGCATTGGCCCCAGTGTCTTCATTCCATTACAACCTCATCTCTTCTCCTGTCTCCCCACTGAGAACTTCTGTTAATGGAAGCACCATTACCTGCTCCCAGAAGAGGGTGACACTGAACAATCTGGCCACATGGCTCTCTCCCAGCTCCCCTAAATTATTACCTACTCCCTTTTCCTGCTTTAGAATTCTTCCTATGCCTGTCTTTGACTGATATACTACACAAGCATTATTTTACAGGTTAATATCTGTCTTTATCACCAGATTATAAACTTGATGATGCAAAGGATTTTATCTCTGAATCTTCTTAGTCCATATTAGTGGTTCATAGATACTTATTAAATGAATGATTGATTCTTAACATCATGCAATTATTTCTTTGTCCATCTAATTGTTTTGTTTTGTTTTGTTTTGTTTTACAGTGTACTACAAGTCAGAGCTTTTGACACAATTTTCCCATAATAGGTGCTAAGCTGTGTCTACTCAATTCCGAAGTTCGATAATGGATTAATTGAAAAATAGATCATGATCATTCATTAATACATTAATCATTCATTAATCTACTTCTATGAACCTTTAAATACATATGTACTGTTGGTAGGGATTCATAGCAAATATATTTTCATCTCCCCCCACCAATTACTACTATGCTATCCCTTTTATCAAATTAAATTACTTTGATTGAAATGAATCAAATACTAACTGAATGTCCATCAGGTACTAGGCACTGTGCTTTATCCTGTGAATGCAGCAGTGAATAAAATATTCTCCTAGTTCCTGCCTTGATAGTTTACGGTCTTAATGTCTGATAAGTTTTTCTATTAATAAAAGTACATACAATGGAAGAAAGAAATGTGAAAATCTAAGGCAAATATCTCTAAATCTATGTAGCAATTGTCAACTCTCTCACTTTAAACTATGTGACCTAAAACAAATTACTGGATTTTTCTCTGTCCATTTCCTTGCGAATCATAATAATTATTCTTCCTCTTTAACAAGATAGTGGTCAGAATCAAATAAGATTATATTTTATGAAATGCTTTGAAAACCACACTGTGCCTATAGCAAAGAGTTTTAAGGACTACAAGTAAACTAAGTTTGCAAATTGCTCAGTATATTGTTTTAAGTACTTAGTGGTCACTACATGCAGTTCTTTTTTTTTTTTTTTAAATATTTTTATTTATTTCTAGGAGAGAGAGAGAGAGACAGCGTGAGCAGGGGATGGTCAGAGAGAGAGGGAGTCACAGACTGAAACAGGCTCCAGGCTCTGAGCTGGCAGTCAGCACAGAGCCCGACGCGGGGCTCGAACCCACGAACCGCGAGATCATGACCTAAGTGAAAGTCGGACGTTTAACCGACTAAGCCACCCAGGCGCCCCGATGCAGTTCTTATACTAGAGATGAACATTTTCAAGGTAAAGATTTCATATGGAGAGTTTAAAAACCGATAATATTTCCAAAGAAGCACATTTTAAAATTGAGGACCAGAAGGCTTTTCTTTTCTATTTTTTCTTGATTTTTGATGTGGCTATAATTAAGATGTAGTATCAACAGTCCACCTACCAATGTGTGAAGCTAATGTTCACCCTTATGTTCCTACTTCAAATCTTTCTCCAGTAATGATGGTTAGCCAGAGAAAGGTGAAAAGAAACCCCAAATGGTATTCACTAAGTTGAATATGAGGTTGAAAAGCCTTTCATCATATTATTTTTATGAACATTGGTTTCTCTGATGCCCATTGGATCAATGCAAGAATCGGATCAGGGAGTTAATGAATAATATGAATATTAAAGGCAGAATAGAAGGCATTTGATGTGAGGAATTTTTTGGGTGAATCCTTCTTTTTACAAACTTGGAATCATGACATTACATAAAAGTGAATATTTAATAATTTTAGAATACTTTTCAGGAATAATGTATCAGAAAGAAAAAGCAAAAAGTGGAATTTTGAGTACACTATGAGCATTGAGAATATTTTTTTTGTTACTCAGTAGAAGCAGCATACTCTTTTAATTGTATTCAAATATAAACAGTGTTCATTGTCAATTGAAACATTTCCCTTAAAATTTTCTTTTATTCTAGATAATGGAACCATCCAGCACAATATCATTCCATTATTATTATTAGCAGTGAAAATTATCCTTGTCCTTATTAAAAATTATACCACTGATACATGTTTTTCTCATCATTTAAAAAAGAAGTAATTTTATTCTTGTTTGTAACATGGAGTAAGAAGTATTAAAAATTATATAGTGTTTAATATAAAATATACCCTGGGAAATACCATTTACATGGAGTTCAATGTCAATGTAACCACTGACGTTCTGCAATGAAATGGTTCTGCTACTCGCTCTGGGATGCAGTATATGATAGTGGTTCAATGCACAGAGAAGTACCAAATTGTCTGAATTCAAATCCTAAATTGTCCTGCCTGTTTCACTAGCACTGCACTTCACTTTCCACCACTACTAAAAGCCCTGTGCCTATCACTTTATTACTAATTATCTGGTATCCTATTCATTGTATCTCTGATACTTAGCATACATAGATGCTGAGTTATTCCTAAAATTCATTAAAAGCAAAAACAGGTACATGTCTATTTCATAAAGAAATTGGCAAAGAATGCTAACATCAAGTATTTAGGAAAATCAACTTAAGACCCAGTTTGTCATCTTGCCATTTAGACCATTATTTGTAGTTATGAGACTCTAATAAGATAAAGGCTAAAGAATGTTAACATTTAAAATGCTCTGGAAGAGGAAATAAAACATTACTTTCCTCTGCCATATGATTATTTAGACTAAGTGTTTTCCTTTGCTTCAATTTCTCAGTTTTGTCATTTACTTTTAGGTAAATTTACTGGATGGGTAAAATCAGTGAAGAGGGGTAAAAAGTAAAACCTAAGAAAGTCACAGGATACAACTTAAACCTGTTTCAGTTAATAGTTAAAAGATGAGCAAAGGATTTTTCATGCAGGGAAGCTGCCTTCATTATTTAAAAATCTACCACAATCAAACTCTAAACATATTAACTGGAGGGGCAACTGGGTTGCTCAGTCGATTAAGCATTTGACTCCTGATTTTGGTTCAGGTCATGATCTCATAGTATGGTGAATTTGAGCCCCATGTGGGGCTCCATACTGTCAGGGTGGAGCCTGCTTGGGATTCTCTCTCCCTCTCTCTCTGGCCCCTCCAATGCTTGCTCTCTCTCAAAATAAACTTAAAAATATAAATACATAAATTAATTAGAAATATAGAACAAAAATTAAATATTTAAGGAAACAAAATAGTAGGCTAAGAGAAATCTCACATGGTAAAACTTTACTGTTTTCTTAAACATTTACTCCTCTTAACAAAGGTGCAAGCAAGCTGGACTTAGCCTCAATAGTATTGATAGCATCTAACACTTATATTGTATCTACTATTTGCCAGGTAATATTCTATTCCACTTAACATACTGACCCCTTTATTACCAACAACTCTGTGTTCTAGATACCATTATTTTCATATTACAAAGATGAGTCTTGACCAGAGTTAAATGAATGTGTTGAGATTTGAAGCTAAGCATTCTGACTTTGGAATCTGTGCTCTCAAGTTCTAGATGGCACCAACCCTCGATGCCTTCAGAATCCCTATTTGAACTTTCTCTTGTCACCACCACCTGCTTTCCTTCAACCTACCTGCTCTGACATCCTGCTTCCTCTTTGGTTACTTTTCTGCCTTATTTTTTTTTTTAAGTTTATTTATTTATTTTGAGAGCACAAGAGAGCGAGCACATGCAGTGGGGGAAGGGCAGAGGGAGATCCCAAACAGGTTCCCCATTGTCAGTGTAAGCCCTACCTGGGTCTTGAACCCATGGATCTGTGAGATAATAACCTGAATGAAAATCAAGAGTCGGGCATTTAACCAACTGAGCCACCCGTGCTCCCCTCTTTTGTCTACCTTATGAATACCTCCACCAACTTGACTCTCTCACTGATTCACCTACCATCACATAAATTCATTTTCTTCTTTATTCAGGTTAGCTCCTATGCTTTATCATAATCACCTCATTTTAAACCCTCTGTTCCCTCCCTTATTTTTCTTTGTTACCCTCATCTTACTAAACTACAGTTAAAATTAAACCCAATTATCTGCCTACTCTGCATATACTGAGTAGCTAAACATTGCAGAAGATAAGTTAAAAACTGCTTACTTGTTGTTTTGTTTACATTCATGATCATAAGCTTTAAGTGCACACTTAATTGAGTCAAAAAATTCTACTAAACCTCCCTAGTATGCTCACTTTCCCACTCTCAAAGGATCACTACTATTTGCCTAAAGAGATGCTCACTGTTTCACTGTTTCTTTTATTTATTTATTTATTTATTTATTTATTTATTTATTTTTCACTGTTTCAGTGTTTCTAATAGCAAAAGACTGGAAAGATTCTAAACATCCAGAACTGTTGGATTAATTGAATAATGTACATCAGCACAATGGAACACCTTTATTAATGACAGAAAAATACTTAGAAGAATAGTGGAAGATATTTAATGGAAAGAAAAAATGGTCACTCTTACATGCGAAAGGCTGCTTACAAAAACCTCATGCACCCTTCAATTATTTAAAACACATAGAAATAAAAGCAAAAATTAATAGTGGTTTTCTCTGGAAAGTTGGATTAGAAATATTTCTTTTATTCTTGTTTTTATTACCTATATATTCTCTACATTGATGATGTGGCACCTTGTAGTAATCTTTAAGAAAGCAGTGATACTATGCCATTTTTGTCTACTCTCTTCTCCCTAACACACCATCCCCTATTCCTCCTCACTCTTCACTCATGACCTAACTTTTATTTCATTGAAAAAAAAAAAAAGATCAGAGCTTCTTCATTTTGTTCTCATTCTACCTACCATCCTACCTTCATTTCTATATATTTTCTCTGCCAGCTCTTGGTTCCTGTAGACTATGGAGGCCTTACTTATCATGATTGATGCTCTGCATTCTTTACTTTCTCGCCTCCATTAAGGTTTGCAATTGATTAGGCTTCTTGTCATCATTCCGTATTCTCTCTTCTCTCCCTTGAATTATCTACTTTCTCCACTTTCTGTAAAAGGACATAACACAATGGCTCAGGGGTGAGCTCTGGATAGAACCTGCTTTAATTGAGCATCACTTCCCTTATTTCTAGCTGTGTAGACCAATTAACTGAACGAATAGGTTTGTAGAGCATTTATTGCGTTTCCCTGAGTTTCAGTTTCGCCATCTATAAAATGGGCTAATAATAGTATACATCATAGGATGCTAGGATGTAATGAGGATGATATTAACTAATGCCTATTAAGTTCTTACAATAGTGCCCCAGGCATAGAAAGTAGTCAGTAAATGTTACCTATCTCCTCCTTCCCCCTCCACTTCCTCCTCTTTCTCCTCCTCCTTATCATTTCTTTACAAATATGTGTTTGAGCCTCTTTTTGAGAGGAAAATGCTCTCTCATACTATTTCTCTCTTCTTCATTTTTTCTATTCTACATTCACAGAAAAAATTTTTGAAAACTATTCCTATAGGTTCTCCACTTTACTTCTTTGATTAGGTCAGTTCGCCCTAGTCACTACTCACAGTGGCTCTTCTCAGTACCGCCAACAACACATCAGCAAGCAGCAGTCACCACTCTCTCTCATCTTTACTTTTCAGCGGCACTGAAACTGTTTACCACTTCCTCCTTCTGGAAACATTTTCTTCTCTTAGTTTCAAGAACATTATGTTCTCCTGATTTTCCTGCTGCCGTACCCTTCATAGCTGTTCCTTGGTGTTCTCCATTGCTTCACCTCTGTGTTAGCATACTCCAGCGTTCTATACCCAGGCTACTTTGTCTACATACTCTCCTGTCTTCGAGAGCAGAGACAAATGTAAATAACAAATCATATTAAAAGAAAATTGTATCTATGTGACTTGACTTGGCCCACAAGGTAAAAATATACAAATACATCTTTATGAAAAGGGCAGCCTTCAAGTTTTAAAATGTTTTTTTAATGTTTATTTATTTTTGAGAGAGAGAGAGAGAGAGCGAGCGAGCACTGGGGAGGAGCAGAGATAGGAAGACATAGAATCCAAAGCAGGCTCCAGGCTCTGAGCTGCCAGCACAGAATCTGATGCAGGCTTCGAACTCACGAAGTACAAGATCATAATCTGAGCCGAAGCCAGATGCTTAGCCGACTGAGCTACCCAAGGCGCCCCTTCAAGTTTTAATAGCAGCTTGTCTTAAAATAAGTAGAGTGTCTTGTTTTATTCGTGACATATTAAAGTGAACTACACTGGCTTTATAAAAGAAGTGGGACACACTTTCATCTCACACCATACAAAATAAATACACACATACACATGAACTCATGTTCCTCCCCTACACAGTCCTCATTCCCAGCAACCACAATGGAACCAACAAATGATAATCATGGTATGCAAAGGATAATCTTTTCTGTAAAATGTACCATAATGGAGAAAGTCCATCACTGATTCATTTTTCAAAGAGATTTTACAAACAAAAGGGATGAAAGATGATTCAATATGGTTATAGGGATGTATTACTTTCTTTCTTCCCTCACTCCCATATCAATTATTTATGTTGTCAGGATAGACACATTATTTTGTAATTAGTTTTGTATACGTCTAAGTCTTTCAGCAATGTAAGACTTTGTCCATGCAGAATATAGTCACTTACTTTTGTGAGTTTTCTGCATAATGCTTGCTACATAGTAACATGAAAAAATATTTTAAAAATATTTTTTATTTAAAAAATATAATAAAACATTTCTTGATTGAAGAAATAAAATAAATTCAGTGTTATGTATACATTTATTGTTGTATTCCTAATAGCCCATGGTATTGGTACAATGAACAGAACATGGAAAATTATATTGGAATTAATTTAAATTTCTTATTCCAATTGTTAGTAATTAAACTAAAGATTGCTATTATAACCTACTGGTCACCTACTTTGATTTTTGCTCTTCTCCTGAGTCTTTGCTGACACATTGCCCATAGTGAGCTTCTTGAAAGCATATTTTACCAAACTGTCACTTTCCTGCTTGAGTGCGTTGTTGATGGCCTGATGGAATCCTGTTGTCTTTACTGAAATCCAAAAGCCTCAGTAGGGCCTAGAAAGTCTGATGTGATATAATTCCCTCCCTATCTTTACAGTTGCATCTCAAACCCCTCGCTTCACTCCTGACTTATCTCATTGTCTTTCTTTACATTCATGGTCATTGTTTTGATGCCTGCCTAAGGGTTGGAACTCTCCTCCACTGGTCCTCTTGTCTTGTTAACTCCATGACAGGTCAAATGCCACTTATTCTGAAAACTCCCTCCTTACCCCCACCCCCAGGCAGGTACCACTCTTATGTGTCTTCTAACACCTGAAACTACATGACACCTTTTGTTAAATATGTCCTCCTTGCCCTCCGAAAGAGGGGTCACCAGAGGAGCCAAGGGAAATCTTTGTCTTCTTGGAGAGATTCTTCTTGAAGTAGCAACTATTGAGAGGCCTAGATAAACTAAACCAAAAACTTAACCAGCTTTTCCGCTTCTGGGCAAATGCCTGCGCTAGGGGAAGCCATTACCTAACCAGCTCTTTCTGCTTCTGTAACAATGCTTAAAGCTTGCTTTCCCGCCACCGGATTGCCCAAGGGACTAGCCTCCTGGCGGCAGCCACTCCCAAAAGACCAGCGGCTACCCCCCACCTTACTGAGGGAAGGGCCTGGAGAGAGAGATGTTAACCTGTTAGTCGCCAAACAAGACTTTAAACTCGCTCTATGATAGGCTGAATTCAAAGGTATCCCAAATGTTGTAATTGGATCCCGCAAAAAACCTGATGGCGGGAACCAATCAAATACGGTATATGTTCACATTTGAATGTTAACCAATGGCAAACTTATAACCATGGAAATCTCCTGTCCCTCCCCATGACTTGTTTACTTTTGTCTATAAAAAGGCTGCAGAGGCTTTGTTCAGGGCCTCTTAGCGTCACCGGCAACGAGTGCGCGGAGGACCGGGTTCGAACCTGCGAATAAACAACCCTTGCCGCTTGGCTTTGACTCTGGTCTCTGGTGGTCTGATTTTGGGGTTCTCTCGAATTCTGGGCATTTCACTATCCCTTTCCTGCTCTCCTCACTGGGAGTTAGAAAGAATGGCATTTGACTTCTTTCCCCTTACAAGAAATTAGGGCTCTCTTACCTGTGCTGAATTTTTAAAAAATTATGTTCAACTTTAATCAGAAAATTGTGGAGTCATAGAACTGGTGGACACTTTTGATGCTGCTTGAAGTATAGAGACAACAGGAGACACTTTAGTTAAGTTAAAGGAAGTGGTGTCTGGGAATAACCTATATTCCCACCACTTAAACTGGCAAAGACAATGGATCTCCAGTGACTGGAGAATATATCAGTTTAGGTGGTCAGGGTTATACTGTCTTGAAATATCCCTAGAAGGCTACTTATTAGAACACAAGGAATCTAGGAGAAAGAGACAATGGGAAGGAATTGAACAGACGGGTGACACACTGTGTGAGTGTAGAGCAAGGCTATTCCTGGGCAAGAGATTGCACCTCCCTACCAACACGAAGGGCCCAAAGAACATCTAGGTTCTCTCACAACACAATGGGGTATTTGAACACCAGCAGAACAGAGAGACAATGGTGGTTAGAATTTTGGATTTTTGTTTTTGTTTTTGTTTTGCAGCAATAAGTTAAGAGGAAAGCCACAAACATACCAACACTGGCGTACTGGCAATCATATTGGAATCTCCTACATTCCCCATCCCTCAAGTGGCTGATAGGAGAAGGGGAAGGCTCAAGAGATGAAGATAATAGATGGATAAAGAGAAGTTTCCTCCATACCTACATTCAAAGTCTCAGATTACCATAGGCATTCACAAAAGCTTTGCCTGTGATAGTATAACAGGGTTTTGACCTGGATACTCACTGAGCATAGAAATGCCTGAATGTGATGGAATATATATCTGAAATTATACTGCTTTATTCCAAATGAGACTAAAATGATTTTTTAAAGAACTGAACTCATTTTCAGGCATGCAAACTGGATACTTGAAGCTAACCAATACTCCATCAACACCATTGTCAGAGGTGGACACTGGAATGTAGGAAATAAACTACTGATTACTGAATACATAAAAAATATTCCAGGTACATATACCACAGGGTTGTATTTGCTTGTTACACAAATAATTTCAGTTTTATGCAAACCAATTTCAAGTCCTGTGGATTTCCATTGCAGATATTCTGAAGCCATTTGCACAAAAATAAGCCAGTGGATAGAAAGAGAGTTAGATATATAGAGTCAGGCTGAACTACACACATACACTCTTCTCTCCATATCCCTCTCTCTCTCTCTCACTCTCCTTCCCATATGTATGCAAAGAGCAGAGAAGCAAGGGTCAAAACTTGGTAACACAGTGAGTCAAATAAATATTGGGCCATTGTGGTTCCTGTCAGACTTTGACCACACACTCAACCCATACATGACAGACATGTTCTCATACATCTAATTCCGAGGCACCTTAAAGAATTAATGTGGAATATGCTTTTTCAAGTTTGTGTTCATAAATTCATATGGGATAAAAAACTTTAATGAAGTAAAAATCATACCTTGTCCAATACATAGGCATAAAATACATTTTCAAATTTTACCCTGGCACTTCATTTTCCAGACATTCAAATCTATGTGAAAGGACTTGATTATCAAGCAATTGTTTTCAAATTCCAAATTTAAGAAGCAGAACTTACTCCTCTTTATTCATAAACAGAGGCACCATCACGAAGTTCCTTTCCCACAACTTTACAAACAGAAAGGCCCATATGGTTTCTAAGGATTGTTCCTAGCAAGTTCCAGAGCAGTACAATCTCCTTCTTCAAGGAGTTACTGAGTTACTGAGTTCTGAGTTACTGGGTGGAAGTCAAACCTAGGAATATGTGCCTCTAAAAAGCCATGCAGGTAGATCAAAAATGAAACTAATTGACCTAGTTAAGTATTAGGTTGGACTATACAAAATTGCTGTTTGTAGGTTTAAAAACCCCATCAGGTATTGGAATTTTCATATAGTTCAATTATGAAACATACAAGAAAATGTGAGTTTGTGGCTATCCCACTGGAGGCCAATCAGAAATTTTGATCCAGTAGGTATGGGATGATAAGTGAACATCTGCACTGTAAGACGTTTCCTAGATATGTGATAAGCCATGTTTTGGGGACCACTGAATTGTGCTACAGTTTGGGCTTCAGGTTTTCCCATTATTCAAGTGTAATTATTCATTGGCTCATGTACCTATTATGAATTTTTAGAAAACCAAATTAAAACAAAAAAAAAAAGAAAACTTTTCCAGGGATATCTATTACCATCTCCCTTTTTCTGCCTAACAAGAAGGTGCATTTCTTCACCCTGCTCCTGTCACCTTATTCAACAGAAAGCAAAGATTTATTTCTGACATTTTTCTTGGGAGGAAGGTGAAGCAAGTGAAAGTGAAAGATGTACACAAAGAGCTAATAAACTCTTCTCCTCTTGCATAAGTAAAATGAAGGAGAAAACCTGTCTGAAACAATGAGAAACTCAGAATGAAGACCCAGACATCTACCAGCCAGAGATGCAACTTAATGGAAGACTTGTTTTCACAGTCCATGTGCCAGTCTTTCCAGCAAGACTTATCTGTGCCTTTTTTGGTGTCTGGCCTTTATATGATTAAAACTGTCATTTTGCAATGTCCAGAAAGAAACACATATTGAGTTAATTACCTAGCAAGGGCAGGAGTGAAAAGAAGAAAAGTATATATTATTGCTATGTATTTTCATAAAATAAGACATGGGGAACCTGGGTGGCTTAGTCAGTTGAGTGTCCGACTCTTGATCTTGGCTTAGGTCATGATCTCATGTTTGTGGGACTGAGTTCTGTGTCGGGCTCCATGCTGATTGTGGAGTACCCTTAGGATTCTCTCTAACCCTTTCTCTCTCTATCCCTCCCCCCATTGTATGCTTGCTCTCTCTCTCTCTCCCTCTCAAAATAAATAAATAAACATTAAAAATAATAAAAGAAGATGTGTCTGAAAAAGAATACACCAAAGAAATAAAAGAAAGTAAATTGTTTTAGGTGTTTTATCACCAAACCATAGGCTAACAGTGTCTTAAAGGACCTTATAGGGTAAAGCTGATGATCAGAAACATTTATTAAATGGCTACTACACCAGCTAATATTTTCGGAATGTTTAATCTTAACCCTTGACAGTTAGCCATATTATTCCATTTCTGCAGATGGAGAATCTGAAACTCAGAGGTATTAAGTAACATGTCCAAATTGCATAGTGATAAATGACAGAGCTGAAGTATGAACTGATTAAGTGGAGATTCAGTCACTGCTTGAGTACTGTCAGCTTAGAACCATATAATTCCTGGTTACCCAGGCAATTAAAATTGGAACATGATTTGTATTGTATTCTTGATAAGCAAAATTAGAAACTCTGAATGAATGTTTAGGCTTTTTCTGATTGCTTCTTCATAGCAAATCATATCCTAGGTTAATTCTGTAATCCTAGGAATATGAGAATGCATTAGATAAATTTGACTTTAAACTAGCCAATTCAGATCACAAGTAACAAATTTTCTTAAAGGTTACATTTCTGTGGCAGAGATTGCTGGCTGTTCACCAAAATCCATTATTCTTTACTTTTGAGACCCATGGCCAGTCTACACTTCTAGCTACCCTTGCATTTAAGTATGACTAAAATTACAGCCAATGGAATGTGAGGAAAAAAAGTGTGTCTTCCCAGGTATAGGCTTTTTAAGCAAGCCTCCATGTTCCCTTTACTATGTTGCCAGTAAATGAGATGATGATCAAGTCCTAGGGAATGATTGAGCCACAAGATGAAAGGAGCCTGGATCTCCTAATTCCTGACCAGGGACTCTTGCTTTGAAATCTTTCATGAGGGAGAAACAAACTTCTATTGCATTTGAGCCATTGAATACTCATGGGTAGTACAATGTTGTAGTACAACATTCACTAACAAGATGACTTGGAATTAAAAAAATATACATTGCATTGGGATTTGGTATTAGTCACCTTTGTGCATAAATGGACTTCTCTGAGCCTGTTTCTTCTGTGAAACAGAAATAATTTCTACTTCATGAAACTGTAAAGTTTAAATTAAATCATAAGTATGACATTGCTTTAAATTATAATCACTGAGCAAATGTGAAACTTGAAGGATATAGTTTTAAAGTTTTTTCATGTTTATTTACTTTTGAGAGAGGGAGAGAGAGAGAGAGACAGACAGACAGAACATGAGCAAGGGAGGGGCAGAGATGGAGACACAGAATCCAAAGCAGGCTCCAGGTCCTGAGCTGCCAGCACAGAGTCCAACACTGGGCTCAAACCTACACAGCTGAGATCGTTACCTGAGCTGAAGTAGGAGGCTTAACTGACTGAGCCACCCAGACACCCCATGAAGGATATAGTTTTTAAGAGAATGCTTCATTTCCAGTTCAGAAAAAAATGTTTTCTCTTTTTGTAACAGTTTCAATAAGACACAATTTATGTACCACAAAGTTCATACACTTTAAATATACAACTCAATGAAATTTCATATATATAAAGTCTTTCAAACACTATCATATTATATATAGTTCTGGAATCT
Source organism: Proteles cristata cristata (assembly GCA_017311185.1). NCBI lineage: Eukaryota > Metazoa > Chordata > Mammalia > Carnivora > Hyaenidae > Proteles > Proteles cristata. Next base: position 755,362 of record JAESUZ010004150.1, on the reverse strand, counting down.
TTTCATCATCTACAAAGAAATCTTATACTTACAAACAGTCATTTCCTATTCCCACTCACAGTCCTAGAAAAATATGAATCTACTTTCTCTCTCTCTCTCTGCCCTTTTTTGGACAATTTTATATTAAAAAAGCCATACAATTTGTGTTCTTTTGGGTCTGACTTCTTTCACTAAACGTAATGTCTTTGAGGCTCATCCATGCTGTAGCATGCAAATACTTTGTTCCTTTTTATTACCAAATAATATTCCATCCTATAAATATACATACATTGTTTACCCAGTTGAAAATTTGTATTGTTTCCAAGTTTTTAACTGTTTCAAATAATGTTGCTGCAAATATTACCTTACGTTTATTTGTACGGACCTACATTTTAATTTCTCTTGAGTTTATATCTAGGAGTGGAATTGCTTGGTCATACAATAACTATATTTAACATTTTAAGAAAATACTAAATGATTTTCCAAAGTGGCTGCACTCTATACATTCCCACAGCAATGTATGAGAGTTCCAATTTCTCTATATTCTTATCAACTCTTGTTATCTTACTTTCTGATTATAGCTATCCTACTTGATTAGAAATAATATCTTCAGGCGGTTTTGATTTGCATTTCCTGGTTAATAATGGAGCATCTTTTCATGTGCTTATTGGCCATTTGCATATCTTCTTTGGTGAGATTATCTATTCAAATCTTTTGCCCATTTTCAAATTGGGTTATTTGCCTTGTCCAAATTCATTTTTTGCATGAGGATAGCCAATTGTTCCAGAACCAGTCTCTGAAAAGGCTATTTCTTTCTTGTTAAATGTTCTTAATAACTCTGTTGAAAAATAATTGACCACCATGTGAGGGCTTGCTTCTGGGCTTTCAGTTCTAATCCATTGATCTCTATGTCTATCCTTATGCCAGAACCACAATGTCTTAATTATTGTAGCTTTACAATAAGCTTCAAAGTTTAGAATTATGAGGCCTTCCCATTTGATCCTCTCTTTAAATATTGTTTTGGCTATTCTGGGTTCCTTAATTTCTATGTGAATTTTAGGGTTAGGTGTTCAATTTCTGTTAAAAAGTCAGCTGGGATTTTGATTAATTGTGTTTCGCTTATTATAGACCAATTTGGTGAGTACTGCCACCTTAAACTATTAAATGTTCCAAAACACAGACGTAGGATATCTTTCCATTTATTTCTTTTTCAATTTCCTTTGATGTTTTATAATTTTCAAGGAGCATGACTTGTACTTCTTTTATTCAATTTATTGTGAAGTATTTTATTCTTCTGGATGCTACCATAAATGGAAGTATTATTCTAATTTATTTTTGGATTTTTATTGCTAGTGAATGTCGCTTTCTTTTGATCCACATTGTCATGTTTCAGATGCACCACATTGGTTTCACTATTTCTCTCTCTCTCTCAATGTGAGGTCTATTCATGGCATTTGTTAACACAGTGAGTGTAAAGCCCTTTTCCCAACAGTCTGAACGCCTGATTTTGACCACATCCCTATTTCAGCACAGCAGAAGGCAAATTGTTTGCCTGACATAAGAAAGATGGTAGCTTTACATGAAATAATTATTTTTAAATGATGCTAAACAACTCCCAATCCAGTTTATATTGGCAAGCGTACATGCTAACAGGGGACTTGACACATGACTAAAGGACCAGAGACATTTAAATTGTACAGCTTTTAGTTAACACACCTAGGTTTTAAAAATTTTAAATTATTTAGAGGAAGGGGGGAGTGCCTGTCTGGATACCTCTAAAAAGAGCACATCCTTTGTATTGGGGATTGGATGATGATGATAATGTTATTTGGGAAAACTTCCTTCTCTTAGTTGCTTCCTCTGAATCGAGTTAAAGTATTGCAACTCAGGGTTTTTCCTCCCTTGGTTACTTATTCTGCCTCTGGGGAGAGCAAATGGCTTGTCATAATGTTAAATTTGGGAAGAGGAATTGGGTCCTTTTGCTTCAAATACATTCTCTCCTGCTTGAAAGTGCTTTGGCTACAGAGAGCACAAATCCTCCTTCACACCCTAAGTTTGTTTGGGGGCCTGTCTCACCTGGAAGCTGGGGTGGGTGTGGCTGGGGGAAATGTAAATCAGCTTAACTCTACTGTTCAAAAGCCAAGAATAAAGGTAATATTTTGCCCTCTTTATTTACTCTTTGTTTCATTTCTCATTCTTTTAATAGTCTATGGATAAGAAATTCTGGTTTTTGGCAGTTCCCTCAGAAATTCAAACAATTAACACCAATAATAATAATAATAATAATGGCAGCTAATATTCATCAAAAACTTCTTATATATTTAAAATTTACAGATTAATACAGAATAACTTCTTTTTCATAAAGATTGCTATGATTTATTGTTCACATGGGGAGAAAAGACCTCGAAGTACTGACCGGTTAACTAACTTGTTCACAGTAACAGAGCTAATAAATAGCAGAGACAGGGTATAAACAAGTTTAGCTTAGCACCTATGCCCTTAACCACTGCTTATAGTCCTAAATGTGTAATTCGCATTTTGTCACGAAGGAAACTGAGACACAGAGAAATGTGCCCAGGTTTGCTCAGGAAAGAAATGCTGGAACTGATAATGAAACTAACAGCTCCCACTGAACCTCCCGAGTTTTCCTAAGTTTAGATCTTGAGGTTCCAAGTCCCAGAATAGACAGTGGGGGAGGTGAACTCTCTGAGGCCATTAAAGTGGTGATGCAGAGAAAGAAACTAAGGCATACAGGTATTCTGCGCAGGTTCACCCAAAGGAAGGTTACTGAGTGAGGGTTCTCACTCAAGGCTCTGAAGAACTCATCCTATTTCTGTGGTATCAACACTACGCATGACATTCTTAAAGTGTAGACCCTGTGATGAAAGACTTGGGGATAACAAGGATGAGATAATATTTGGAAATGATTTCTCTTCAGGTCTGTGTTTGGATTCTGTGTTTCTGACCTTGACAAAGAACGATCAGACAGTTGCCTTGGTTGCACTAGAGTATTTAAGGATGCTCAAGGGTAAGATGTGTACCCCCAACCCAAAGAGACTTGGAAGGACAATGCCTGCTAACTGGCCCTGCTTATTAGCAAAAAGTAGTAGGTGCTCTTCTACTTTAACTATTTGCATCTGTCGGCAAAGCCAAGTAAACATTTTCTGCTTTGGAAATCATCCAGAAATTGAAATGTCAAAGCAAAAAGATGAGAAGGAAGGCATTATTCAGAGTACATTTTTCTCCTTTTAAAATGTGTATACGTTGGGTATATGAAAATATATGATGGCAAATGTGCTATTCTAAATGAAAGTGCAATTCCAATAAAATTCTATGGAATGGTTGCTGTAGAAGTTAATGAAAGATGTATGGCTATTTTTGAGGAAGCAAATGGTATGATTCATGTTTCCAAATTTTTATCTGTTATTTGACAGACACTATGAAATGTTTCTTTTATAAGTAAATAGAAATGTTTAGGAAGATTCTGTATCATCCATTTCTTTCAGTCATGACATTCTGTGGCTTCTCCTTTTTCTTCCTCCATAGCTATAAGCTTCTGACTAGCATGCCCTCTCCTAAATCCTTTTAAAGAATACAGCTAAGTCAAAGAAACATTTCATTTTTGGAAAAAAAAAACCAAAACAGGTGGTTTGGCACTTAGATCTGCAGGGACTACTCAAGTTTCATTAAGATAATGAAAGAATCGTATTTCTCCTGAAATTAGATTTTAGAAATACCTTTTCTGATGTTGCTATATTCATCATGCCTTGTGGTTATGCAATGCTTATTTTCTAGTAACTCAATGTGCTTTGCAAACATTTCATTACCTCTCCCAGGGTTTCAGTATTGAATTATAAATGGTGTGCCATGGAAAAATTTTAAGTTATAAGAATAGTTGTTTCTCAACCTCCTTGACCTCCACCGCAGCAACTTCTTACTTGACACATCCCCAAAAGCAAGGGAATTAAGAGCAAAAATAAACTGTTGGGACCTCCTCAAGATTAAAAGCTTCTGCACAGCCAAAGAAACAACCCAGAAAATTAATAGGCAACCAACGGAATGGGAAAAGATAGTTGCAAATGACATATCAGATAAAGGGTTGATATCCAGAATCTACAAGGAACTCACCAAACTACATGCCCGAAAAACAAACAACCCAGTGAAGAAATGGGCAGAAGATATGAACAGACAGTTCTCCAAAGAGGACATCCAGATGGCCAACAGACACATGAAACGATGCTCAGCATCGCTCCTCATCAGGGAAATACAAATCAAAACCACACTGAGATACCACCTCACGCCAGTCAGAGTGGCTAAAATGAGCAAATCAGAGAACTCTAGATGCTGGCGAGGATGTGGAGAAACGGGCACCCTCCTACACTGTTGGTGGGAATGTAAACTGGTACAGCCCCTCTGGAAAACAGTGTGGAGGTTCCTAAGGAAACTAACAATAGAACTCCCCTATGACCCAGCAATAGCACTGCTAGGAATTTACCCAAGGGATACAGAAATGCTGAGGCATAGGAGCACATGTACCCCAATGTTCATAGCAGCACTCTCCACAATAGCTAAAACCTGGAAAGAGCCTAAGTGTCCATCAACAGATGAATGGATCAAGAAGATGTGGTTTATCTATACCATGGAATACTACATGGCAATGAGAAACAATGAAATCTGGCCATGTGTAGCAACATGGATGGACCTTGAGGGTGTTATGCTGAGCGAAATAAGTCAGGCAGAGAAAGACAAATATCATATGTGTGCACGTATAGGAGGATTAGGAGGAACTTAACAGAGGACCAAGGGGGAGAAGAAGGGCGGAAATGGTGGGGGAAAGGGAGAGAGGCAAACCATGAGAGACTCTTGAATGCTGACAAAAACTGAGGACTGGTGGATGTGGGGGGGAGGAGGGGTGGGCATGGAGGAGGGCACTTGTGGGGATGAGCACTGGGTGTTATGTGGAAACTAATTTGACAATAAACTATTTGTAAAAAAAAAAAAACAAAACAAAAAACAAAAAACAAAAAACAAAAAACAAAAAAAAAATAAAAAAAAGAATAGTTGTTTCTTTCTACAGATCAACTACATCATATTCCATTTTCATTTTCTTGTTTAGAAGGAGAGTCATTCATACTTCCAATGTAGTTTCAACATCTGTGCTAAACCGACCATCAAACAATCCACAAACATGGAAATGAGAACGTGTCACCCAGATGTACACTCCATCATATTAAGCCCTTTGTTGTTGGCTGTTTTCTTATTTAAATTATGAGATCCTTGTGGGAAAAGATGACATCTTGTGTGTTCTATTTTGGGTGTTCCTGGGGTGGGGGGAATCACCTGGTAGATTAGAAGGGGCTGTGTATAGTACATGTAAACTGCTGTTTTATATAATTTTAAATTTAATTTTGTAAATTAAACTTTAACAATTAACCACATTTAGGACAAAAGTAAGCCTTTGTTACTTACAGTAATTATTGCAGTAATATGTGATTACTATATGTAGTATTTTACTAAATATGGTATGTATGTAAAATTATGTAAAAGGCACAACAGATAAATTGTTCCCCTCCAAAAAGCTTTTAATGTATTTGGAAGAAGAAGCTTTGAATACAATGTGACACAAAAATAATTTATAAAATTGTGTACTAACAAATGAGAATATTAGATCCATTTATGTGTATGTTTTAACACATGGAAAATATTTTACACACACACACACACACACACACGAGCCTAAATGATGTAGAAGTGATTCAGAAGACTTCTCTAAAGATCTAGGTGAAAGGTAGGACTGATTGCATGTGGAAAATATAAAGCCAGTTTATTTATTCAATTATGTAACTCATGAGCATCTACTCTGCATTAGCCTTGTCCTAGATGCTAGGTAAGGAATATTAAAGAAAACAAAGGCCCTACCCTGAATTGCGGTGTGTTGCTGAAGATAGACATGCAAACGAGAAATATTGATATGTTATTATGAGTGCTGCTCTGAGAATAAAAAGGAAGATCACTTAGCCCAGAATGCTCAGCTAGCACTATCGAAAGATCCTTTGGTCTGTGGTGGTGAAACCTGGTTTGCGGAGCTCATGAGGAGTAGGGGCTACGGGTAAATTAGAAACAGACCAACTAAGGGGCGCCTGGGTGGTTCAGTCAGTTAAGTATCCGACTTTGGCTCAGGTCATGATCTCATGGTTTGTGGGTTCGAGCCCTGTGTCAGGCTTTGTGCTGACAGCCAGCTCAGAGCCTGGAACCTGTTTTGGATTTTGTGTTTCCCTCTCTCTCTGATCCTCCTGTGCTCATGCTGTCTCTCCTCTCTCAGAAAGAAATAAAGCATTAAAAAAAAAAAAAGAAACAGACCAACTAAGTAGGAGGCATTGCTGCTACTCAGGCAGTTGAAGACTGTCTGATGTTAGGCAGTAACTGTAAAACCATAAATTGCACAGATCCAGTAGAGACAAAGAAATAGCCTATTGAGTCCTACCGTGGCACAATGAAAATATTGATAACCAAAGTAAAGATAATAGAGAAACAAAAGCTCAGTTCTTCCTCACCATAGAACATAGAGGGTGGACTCATAGCCTCAAAGACAGACACTTTCTGTGAGCTTCTGCAAGGTGGAAGAAAAAATGATTCCTTCTTAAAACACAAGCAAACTGGCTCTCCTATGTGCAGGCATTCTCTGTTTCTGGGAATAAAAATTCCACATCAGACACAATTCCGCACCTCAATAAATGTTTTGAGGGAGGAAACACTATGGAAAGGAATATCTTGCATTAAATAATTACCTGATAAAATTATGTTAAGAAAAATCACTACAAGAACACAGAGCTAAAAGCAATCAAGTCTGATGAGGATGAGATTTGAGGATGGAAACACTAAGAAGTCTGTGTTTATACTGGTACCTAACAGGTCATCGGAGAGAAATGTGCCCAAACATGAGGCAGAGGTAAGCAGGAGTCTTTGTGGGTGGGTAATCAGAGCAATTCTCCAGAATTTGTGTAAATTCCAGAGTGTGTTTCTGAAGTGATAACTTGATACTCCTCTATCTCCTTTGCTATCCATAGCTTATAATTTACTGTACATATTTGGGGCCCCTGAAACCAGAACTATATTTTTTTACCAATAATATGACTGTAGTTCACTTAAAAATTTTTTTGGTCCCTCATGTTTAAATTAGGGTATAAAATGTTGGGGCACCTGGGTGGCTCAATTGGTTAAGTGTCCAACTCTTGATTTTGGTTCACATCACGATCTCATGGTTTGTGAGTTTCAGCCCCGCTCTGGGCTCTGCATTGACAGTGTGAGCTTGCTTGCGATTCAGTCTCCCTCTCTCTCTGCCTTTCTCCCGCTCATTCTCTCTCTTTCTCAAAAATAATAAATAAATAAATAAACTTAAAAAAATCTTATACGATGAGGTGCATATAGGGCATAGATCATTGGTACTTCTTTTTTTTTTTTTATTTTTTTAATGTTTTTTATTTATTTCTAGGAGAGAGAGAGAGAGAGAGACAGCGTGAGTAGGGGAGGGTCAGAGAGAGAGGGAGTCACAGACTGAAACAGGCTCCAGGCTCTGAGCTGGCAGTCAGCACAGAGCCCGACGCGGGGCCCGAACCCACGAACCGCGAGATCATGACCTGAGCGAAAGTCGGACGCTTAACCGACTAAGCCACCCAGGCGCCCCAGATCATTGGTACTTCTTGATGTTTTATATATGTATACACCTTTAATGCAGTCACTCACATTCAGATAGAGAAAACCTTCATCACCCCAGAAAGTTTTCTCATTCTTGCTTTGCATCAGTGCCACTCCAGCCTAAACACACCAGGAGGTTCATCACCACATGAAACCTTTGCCAATTTTTGAACTCCCTGGAAATGGAACTAGACAAGTAGTATTTACTCTCTTGTGCTTGATTTATTTCAGCCATCATATCATTTATGAGATTCACACATGGCGTTAGGTGTATTTCTTGTTTTGTAGTATTCCATTATTGGAATATTGCATGATTTTTTTTTACTGACTCTCCTGTTGGGCATTTAGGGTATTTTTGAATAATGTTGCTATAAACACTTATACATTTCCCCTGGGCCATTTGCTTTCAGATGCTGCAGCACAGACATTGTGGTATTTTATATGTATTAATTAGTGTCAGGAAATCTACATGTTAGGTGTTGTCAATTGCTGTAATCAGGGATTCACATCTCTGGTATTGTCACTTAGCCTTTCATCAGAACAGCTCCGTTTTAGAAGCAGCTACTTTTGAAGTACATGTACTGTATTATTTTAAGTCCATACATTGAACAATTGAATTTTTGATACAGGGACTCACTGCTGAAATTAGTGGTTTGCCAGTTCGCATAATGAATATTGGAAGTGGGAGCTCATTAGCAAAATCAGTGAAAATAAAGATAAGATTAGCTAGGACATTTTAGACACACTCTCCACATTAATTGAGCAAGATGTACGCATCTAGCAAATCCTGCAGCCTGTGTACTTGAGAGGGGGTGCTGAAAATGATTCTGAAAGAATTCTTTCTTCATCTATTGGCATGGGGGATTTTGGTTGGCTGATGAGAATTACAAGCCAATTCTAAGTGTGTAGAATTTTGCATCTAGAATATAATCATACTTGCCTTAAGTCAGCTATTCATACAAGATCAGGTCAGTGCCGAGAAAGAGAGAGACAGAGAGACACAGAGACACACACACACACACACAGAGAGAGAGAGAGAGAGAGAGAGAGAGAGAGATGGGCATTTATCAAACTGATGGAACAGGTTATATGAAATATTTTCTTCTTTCTTCTAAAGAATATTAATTCCATAAATGTTGGTATGTGATAAAATTTGCTCTGAGATTTGCTTTTGTTATAATTTGCTAGTGTGTTTGTTGGAAAGTAGCTAATGTCACCTTCCTCTAATTCCATGATAACCCTGATTTGCCAAAAGCTCCTAAAATTATCCATGGCCAATTTATTTTGGGTACTATGGTAGATGTAGTATTGACTTCAATTCTTCACTGTCCCAGGGATAGGAAGATACAAGGAAGAGTGGAGTTTCACCAGTTTGATCTCTTATCCTTGACTTTGGGCTCTCCAAGTGAGATGTTGGAAGTCCTTATGAAAGCAAGGACTTTAAAATGCCAGCCCCATTAGAAGAATTGTGACCCCGATAGCCTATAGGTCCCAAGAGAGCAAGCAGTAAGGAGCAGAGCCATGTTAGTAATATCAACCTGAGGCAAAACTTCCCCAGATGACCTACAGCTCTGTGAGAGTAAATGACTGTATGTAACTGAGTTTTACTCTTGTCACATTATGGAGTCAGGGTTATTGAGGTTTAATATTGTTGCAGTAAGTAAATTTGCCCTTTCGAAGTATAGGGTTTTATGAATTTTGAAAATGTGCACAGTCACATAATCCTCATCACAAACAACATATAGAACATTTCTATCACGACAAAAAGCTCTCTCATGCCCCTTTTTAGACAATCACCTCCCCTTACCCTCGGTATCTGGCAACTATTGATTGGTTTTCTGTCCCTTTCGGTTTTGACCTTTTTAAACTGTCATGAAAATTAAAGTACATGAAGCCTTTTTTTTTTTTTTTTTTAGTTTGGCTTTTTTACACCTAGTACAATGCATTGGAGATTCATCTCTATTGTTGCATTTATCAGTAGTGTGCTCTTTTGAATTTCTGAGTAGGATGCATTTACCGGTTTGTATTTCCATTCAGCAGTTGATCGATATTTAAATTATTTTCATTTCTGGAACGTTAAGAATAAAACTAGTTTGAAATATTTGTATGCATGTTCTTCAGAGGACCTACAATTTTATTTCTTTTGAGTAATATTTAGAAGCAGAATTGCTGAGTTGTTTGTTAAATGTAATTATCTTTAATGTTATAAGAAAATTCCCAAACTGTTTTCCAGAATGATGGTACCATTTTACATTCTATCAAAGCTGTATGAAGGTTCCAGTTATACTGCACCTTCAGCAATTCTTAGTATTTTCAAGTTGGGGGGTGGGTTGGTTGTTCTTGTTTTGCTTTATTTAGCCACTGTGATAGGTGTAAAGAGTATGTCACTGTGGTTTTAGTTTGGATATCTCTAATGATTACTGAAGTTGAACTTCTTTTCATGTATTTATTTGCCATCAATATTTAAAGATTTAATCTTCTTTGGTGAAATGTTTGTTAAAATTTTTTGCCTGTTTTTAATTGGGTTGTTTGTTTCCTTATTTAGTTTTGTGACTTCTTTATATATTCCAAATACCAGTCTTTTATCAGACATATATTTCGTAAATATGGGCCAAAGAGAAAAAACATAGGAAGAGGCCATACTATTGGGGAAAAAACCCAATAACATGATTGCTGATTGACCATTTGTACCTCAGAATATACAAGTGTGGGAATGATCAATTGACTGTCCTCTTTGAGCCGCCTGCGGCATGATGGCAGGGACCATATTTCATCCCCTTCCCTACCTTTTATTCAACTTCAAAAACGTTAGCAGTGCAGAGAGGCACGACACATTTAACTGCAGATGATCACAAGGTTCAGTTTTTATGCATGTTAAATGACACTTAGCAACAGCTCTCTTGTCAGCTATTGCTTCAAAGAGATGGCTTTCTCCAACATCACTTTCCCCCCCGGTTGCTTAGCAACCCTGCTTATTTCACTAGCAAGGTACCTGTGATGGATATTGACCTAAACAGAAACACATCCTTGAACAATAGAAGACACAAAGGGGGAGACATTGTTCTGGTTTCCTACTTTGGTTTCAGGACTAGCACATGGTCCTTACTATTAAATGTATTAACATACAAATGAAACATTTTGTTTCACTTTTGATAATGTGTTTTGTTTGTATTGATGCTGATTGCTTTGCTCCAACAGCTATACGTCAGCATTTAAATTTCTTATGAAGAACCTCTCTATGGCTTTCTTCAAGCTGATTTTCAACAGGAAAATAGTCTATTATTTAAAGTAGGCTAAAACAGTTTGGCTTTACTTGAGAACTCTTCTAATTGCAATCAAAATGTTAGGAAATAGTGTCAAAAATGTGTCTGTATACTTGAAATATTGAATATACTAACTTGAAATAATATAACATATGCAATAATATTTTGGAAAACTGTGGTGCTATGTACTGCTGGCTATATACTCTACAGCAATTCTTCCCATCCCCAGGATTTCTTTCTTGCTGACTTATCTCCCATTAGAGCAGCTAAAAATATTGAATAGTCACCTTGCTTGCTTCCATTGCAGTAGGACATCAGAATGTGACTCAGTCCTGGCCACTGGCATCTGAGGGAGAAATCTGACTCACTCTCTGGGATATAATTTCTTCCTTAAAATAAACACAGGAGGAAAACTTCCTCTACCCTTGGACATTGTCACTCTATGCCCTTTCAGAAAATGTAACAACTGTCTTATAACTATAAGGTGATAAGCCTAAAGATTGTCAATGAAAAAAATTTTAACTCAACTAGAGTTCAGACACTTTATTCATCTGATAAGTATGAGGGAGCATCTGAAGAGTGGCTAACTCCCTAAGTCAACATGGGGTAGTTTTATGGACTGAGAAGAAGAGGTATGGGTCCTGGTGCTTTGGGTCAAGTAGCAGTTTTCACTAGACTGATTGTTGATTTCCTTCTTCCTCTTCTTCCTCCTCCTTCTCCACCCCCTCTTCTTCCTCCTCCTACTTCTCTTCCTCCTCTTCCTCTTCTCCTACTTTTCCTTCTCCTTCTTTTCTTTAATGACTCTTGTTTGGAATGATAGATGAAATCCAAAAAGAATGATTTTGAGAACTATTTTTATAAGGCTTGAGGTTTCTCTATTACTTTTCAGGAGAGAGAAGGAGAGAACTACCTAACTAAATACATAAATAGAAAGAGAAAGAAAGAGAAGGAAAAGAGCAAGAAGACAAAAGAGTTTGCTCCATTATGTCTATTTTAATCCTTTTACAAGATCAAGCCAATACACCAAAGACGCTGAAGTGGAACAATGAGTCCTGGTGAACCAACACTGGGGTCAGAAAGAACTGTAAAAGGATGCATTTGAATAGTCTCACTAAGGATAATCTCCTTATCTGAAAATTAATGGATTTGGGATACTAATTATTTTTACAAAGTCTCCTCACAGCAGCAACTAGATTCTTGTTGAAGAATAAATGGGAGAAGATGAATGTATGTCAGGGGGCAGGAATCTTGAGTGCAATGTATAATTCTAATGTATAAAGGAGTAAAACTTTAGAAGGAATTTTAGTATACTATTTTGTGATCTAGGTGTTCAGGATATGTTTTTATTATAAACATTTATTATGAAAGTTTTCAAGCCTCCATCAAAGTTACAAAATTTTGCTAAGTAGTCATATACTCACCACGTAGACTTCCCATCAATAATTGTTATATCAACATTCATAATTTATATAAATGAAAAAACATTTTTGTCAATATCTATCTGTCCTTTTATCTATCCATTAATTCATCCTATTTTCAATGGATTTGAAAGGAACTTGAAAGCATCAACATATCCCTTAAATATTTCAATGTGTAAATTGTTAACTAAAGTTCAATATTTGCTAGGATTTTCTTTGATATAAAATTTGCAGCGAAATACACAAACATTAACTGTACCATTTTCTATGGATTTTTTTCCCTAATTTCCTCCCCACAACTTTACGGAGGCATCATTTACATATAAAATTTAGCCAGTTTAAGTGTGTACTTTGAGGTGTTTTGACAAATGTAAGCCTCACCACAACTCAGATATAGAGCATGCCACCATCCCAGAACGTTCCTTCTTGCTCTTTTGCAGTTAATCTTTTCCCCTCACTCTGGCCCCAGACAATCACTCAAAAAATATTATAACCAAACATAACTAATAAATTGATATATGGAAACCATAATAATGCTCATTCACTAAGCAGTGGTTTTCAAGTAGTAATGTATATCAGGTAAGCCTGCAGAGATTTTGATTTAGTTGATCTGGTAGTAAGTGCCAGGAAATCTGTTTAGCACTTAAGTTAGTACTGATGTAGGTGGCATACAGACCACCCAATGAAAAATTCTGGGAAAGACTATACAGTTTTGGTCCACTTCATTATCTTGTTTGATTTTGAAAAGCAAAGATATAGTTAAAACTTTGTACTTCCAGGGCTGAGCCTCTACTAGCCTTATAGGTAGAACTTTAAAGGAGCATAGCTGATTTATGTGAGAGGGAGATTACAGTCTGTTTCTATCTTTCATCTAGAAGCAAAGAAGTCAAGGTTAAGTTCTGTCCTCCTCCTTAAGCTATGCCATCTTCACCCCACGAGTGCATGCACATACACGCCCCACAACAATCCACCTCAGGAAACTAAGCAGCACCATCTAGTGGAGAACTGAGTCATTACACTAAGCCCTGCCCAACTGGGCCAATCTCGCTCTTCAAGAACAGCAGAATTCTCTCCACCTGCTTAGTTTACCGACTACAAAGTGCTTCATAGTTTGACTTTTACAGGAAACCATATGTAGTTTCTATAGTATTTCATTCTGTTTGCTGGTCATTCAATTTTTTTCTTTTCTTATTCTTTAATACAGAAAATATTTACGTTTACTTTCCATTTTTATTAAAAAGATTAAAAAATTTTTCCTGCTGTATTTTTTCCTTTCTGTAAATTTTTTAAATTCTATTTTACTTTCATCGTTTCATTTATTCTATTGTATTCATTTTCTTCAAATTTTCAAATGTTTTCATTTTTCCCCCTCCTCCCTTTTTTTCTTTTATTATCTTTCTCTTTTTTCTCTACTATATCTAGCTTCTTTCAACAACCAAACCAAAACACACCTAGGATCTTTATTTGATTTCATTAGGTTGCTTTTAATTTTTAAAATTTTTATGATTTTTAAAAAATTGTTGATTCCTTTTCTTCCTTCAAAATTATGAAATGAAGGAATTCACCCCAAAAGAAAGAACAGGAAGACATGACAGCCAATGACTTAATCAACACAAATACAAGCAAGATGTCTGAACCAGAGTTTAGAATCACGATAACAGGAATATTAGCTGGGGTTGAAAATAGATTAGAAACCATTTCTGCAGAGGTAAGAGAAGTAAAAGCTAGTCAAGAAAAAACAAAAAGAAATGCTATTACTGAACTGTAATCTCGAGTGGATGCCACAGCGGCAAGGATGAATGAGGCAGATCAGTGAATCAGTGATATAGAGGACAAACTTACAGAGAACAATGAAGCAGAATAAAAGAGGGAGACTAAGGTAAAAGAGCATGATATAAGAATTAGAGAACTCAGTGACTCATTAAAAAGGAATGACATAAGAATCATAGAGGTCACAGAAGATGAAGAGAGAGAAACAGGGGTGAAAAATTTTTGTGAGTAAATCATAGCAGAAAATTTTCCTAACCTGGGGAAAGACACATCAAAATCCAGGAAGCACAGGGAACTCCCAATATATTCAACAAAAATCAACCATCAACAAGGCATATGATAGTCAAATTCACAAAATACTCAGGCAAGGAAAGAATCATGAAAGCAGCAAGGGGAAAAATATAGTCCTTAACCTACAAGGGAAGACAGATCAGGTTTGCAAAAGACCTGTCCACAGAAATGTGGTTGGCCAGAAAGGAGTGGCAGGGTATATTCAATGCTCTCAATCAGAAAAATATGTAGCCAAGAATTCTTTAACCAGCAAGGTTGTCATTCAAACTGGAAGAAGAGATAAAAAGTTTCCTAGACAAACAAAAATTAAAGGGGTTCATAACCACTAAACTAGTCCTGCAAGAAATTTTAAGGGGGACTCTCTGAGGGGAAAAAGATGAGAAAAAAAATTCCAAAAGCAACAAAGACTAGATAGGACCAGAGAACACAACCATTATCCCTAACTCTATGGGCAACATAATGGCAATTTTAAATTCATATCTTTTGGTACTCACTCTAAATGTCAATGGTCTAAATGCTCCAATCAAAAGACACAGGGTAACAGAACGCATAAGAAAACAAGATCCATCAACATGCTGTTTACAAGAGACCCACTTTAGACCTAAAGACACCTTCAGATAGAAAGTAAGGGAATGGAGAACCATCTATCATGCTAATGGTTGCCAAAAGAAAGCCGAAGTAGCTATACTTATATCAGATGATCTAGATTTTAAAATAAAGACTGTTACAAGAGATGAAGAAAGGCTTATATCATAATTAAAGTGTCCACCAAGAAGACCTAACAATTGCAAACATTTATGTTCCAAATGTGATGGCACCCAAATATATAAATCAATTAATCAAAAACATAAAGAAACTCATTGATAATAATACCATTATAGTAGGGGACTTCAACACCCCACTTATAGCAATGGACAGACCTTCTAAACCGAAAATCAGCAAGGAAACAATGGCTTTGAATGACACACTGGACTGGATGGACTTAACACATATATTCAGAACATTTCATTGTAAAGCAACAGAATACACATTCTTCTCGTGTGCACATGGAACATTCTCCAGATTAGATCATATACTGGGACACAAATCAGCCCACAGCAAGTAGAAAAAGATCAAGATCATACTGTGCATATTTTTATACTTACATTGATATGAAACTTGAAATCAACCACAAGAAAAAATTTGTTTTTCAAATTTCAGTGGTTGACTGAAGAATGAATGGGTTAACCAAGACGTTAAAGAGGAAATTAAAAAGTACTTGGAAGCCAATGAAAATGATAACACACCAGGCCAAAACTTCTAGGACGCAGCAAATGCAGTCATAAGAAGGAAGTATATAGCAATCCAGGCCTTCCTTTTTTTTTTTAAATTTTTAACTTTTTAAATTCATTTCTGAGAGAGAGAGAGATCACATGAGCAGGGGAGGGTCAGAGAGAGATGGAGCCACAGAATCTGAAACAGGCTCCAGGCTCCAAGCTAGCTGTCAGCACAGAGCCCACCACAGGGCTGAAACCCACGAACCGTGAGATCATGAACTGAGCCGACTGCCCAACAGACTAAGCCACCCAGGTGCCATGATCCAGGCCTTCCTAAGGAAGGAAGAAAGGTCTCAGATACACAGCCTAACCTTACACCCCAAAGAGCTGGAAAAAGAACACTAAATAAAACCCCAAACTAGAAGAAGACAGGAAATAATAAAGATCAGGCAGAAACCAATGTTCTCAAAACAAATAAACAAACAAAAACACCCCAAAAAATGTTCAAAATATAACAGATCAATGAAACCAGGAGCTGGCTCTTTGAAAGAATTAGCAGAATTAATATATCCCTAGCCAGTTTGATCAAAAAGAAAAAGGAAAGGACTTAAATAAAATCAAGAATGAAAGAGGAGCAATCAGATCCAAGACTGCAGGAATAGAGACAACAATAAGGGAATATTATGAGCAATTATATGCCAATAAAATGGGCAATCTGGTGGACAAATTCCTAAAAACAGGAATAAACTACCAAAACTGAAACTTGAACAGAAAATTTGAAAGACCCATAGCCAGGAAAGAAATCGAATTAGTAATCAAAAGTCTCCCAAAACAAGAGTCCAGGGCCAGATGCCTTTACAGGGGAATTCTACCAACATTTAAAGAAGAGTTAACACCTATTCTTTTGAAGCTCTTCCAAGATATAGAAATGGAAAGAAAACTTCCAAACTCATTCTATGAAGTCACTATTACCTTGATTCCAAAACCAGACAAAGGCCCCACTAAAAAAGGAGAACTACAGACCAATTACCCTGATGAACATGGATGCAAAAATCCTCAACAAGATACTAGCCAACCAGCTCTAACAATATATTAGAAGAATTATTCACCACGACCAAGTGGAATTTATACCTGGGATGCAGGACTGGTTCAATATCTGCAAAACAGTCAATGTGATACATCATATCCATGAAAGAAAGAACAAGAACCACATGATCCTCTCTATAAAGGCAGAGAAAGCATTTGACAACATACAGCATCCTTTCTTGATAAAAATCCTCAAGAAAGTAGGGATAGAAGGGTCATACCTCAAGATCATAAAAGCCATATATGACAGACCCACTGCTAATATCATCCTCAATAAAGAAAAACTGAGATCTTTCCCCTTAAGGTCAGGAACACGACAGGAATGTCCACTCTTGCTACTGTTATTCAACATAGTATTGGAACTAGTCTTAGCCTCAGCAATCAGAAAACACCAAGAAATAAAAGGCATCTAAATTGGTCAGGAGGAAGTCAAACTTTCACTCTTCACAGATGACATGATACTCTATACGGAAAACCCAAGGGATTCCGTCAAAAAACTGCTGGAACTGATCCATGAATTCAGCAAAGTTGCAAGATATTAAATCAATGCACAGAAATTGGCTATATTCTTATACACCAATAATGAAGCAACAGAAAGAGAAATCAAGGAATCAATTCCATTTACGATTGCACCAAAACCCATAAAATACATAGGAATAAACCTAACCAAAGAGGTGAAAAATCTATACACTGAAAACTATAGAAAGCTAATGAAAGAAATTGAAGAAGACACAAAGAAATGGAACAATATTCCATGTTCTTGGATTGGAAGAACAAATATGGTTAAAATGTCGATACTACCCAAAGCAGTCTACATATTCAATGCAATCCCTATCAAAATAACATCAGCATTCTTCACAAAGCTAGAGCAAACAATCCTAAAATTTGTATGAAACCAGAAAAGACCCCAAATAGTCAAAGCAATCTTGAAAAAGAAAACCAAAGCTGGAGGCATCACAATCCTGGACTTCAAGACATACTACAAAGCTGTAATCATCCACACAGTATGGTACTGGTACAAAAACAGACACTCAAAGGAACAGAATAGAGAATTCAGAAATGGACCCACAAATGTATGACCAACTAATCTTTGACAAAGCAGGAAAGAATATCCCATGGAATAAGACAGTCTCTTCAGCAAATGGTGCTGGGAAATGTGGACAGCAACATGCATAAAAATGAACCTGGACCACTTTCTTACAGCATACACAAAAATAAACTCAAAATGGATGAAAGACGTAAATGTAAGACAGGTAGTCATCAAAATCCTATAGGAGAGCGCAGGCAAAAACCTCTTTGACCTCAGCCGCAGCAACTTTTTACTTAACGTGTCTCCAGAGGCAAGGGAAACAAAAGCAAAAATGAACTGTTGGGACCTCATCAAAATAAAAATCTTCTGCATAGGGAAGGAAAAAGTCAGCAAAACTAAAAGGCAACCAATGAAATGGGAGAAGATATTTGCAAACCACATATCAGATAAAGGTTAGTATCCAAAATCTATAAAGAACTTATCAAACTCAACACCAAAAAATGAATAATCCAGTGAAGAAATGGGCAAAACATGAATAGACACTTCTCCAAAGAAGATATCCAGATGGCAAACAGGCATGAAAAAATGACCCACATGACTCGTCATGTGGGAAATACAATCAAAACCACAATGAGAAACCATCTCACACGTATCAGAATGGTTACACAACAACAGATGTTGGTGAGGATGCAGAGAAAGAGGATCTGTTTTGCACTGCTGGCTTGAAGGCAAACTGGTGCAGCCACTCTGGAAAACATTATGGAGGTTCTTCGAAAAATTAAAAGTAGAACTACCCTACGAACCAGCAAATATTGCACTACCAGGGATCTATAGGTGTGCTGGTTCGAAGGGACACATGCACCCCAATGTTTATAGCAGTGCTATTGACAATAGCCCAAGTATGGAAAGAGCCCAAATGTCCATCGATGGATGAATGAATAAGTAATACATATATACATATATATATGTATTACTTGGCAATCAAAAAAAATAAAATCTTGCCATTTGCAACTAGGTAGATGGAACTGAAGGGTATTACACTAAGCGATATTAGTCAGAGAAAAATAAATATCATATGACTTCACTCATATTAGGAATTTATGACACTAAACAGATGAACATAAAGGAAGGGAAGTAATAATAAGAAAAAAAACCAAGGAGAGGGACAAAACTTAAAAGACTCTTAAATGTAGAGATCACATACAGGGTTGCTGGAGGGGGGTGTGGGAGGAGGGATGGGCTAAAGGGGAAGGGATATTAAAGAATCTACTCCTGAAATCATTGTTGCACTGTATGCTAAATAACTTGGATGTAAATTAAACAATAAATAAATATATTTAAAAAAAAGAAAAGAGGGGACACCTGGATGGCCAGTCGGTTAAGCGTCCGACTTTGGCTCAGGTCATGATCTCACAGTTTGTGGGTTTGAGCCCTGGGTCAGGCTCTGTGCTGACAGCCAGCTCAGAGCCTGGAGCCTGCTTCAGATTCTGTGTCTCACTGTCTCTAATCCTCCCCTGCTCATGCTGTCTCTATCTCTCTCTCTCAGAAATAAATAAAACATTAAAACTTAAAAGAAAAGAAAAGAAAAGAAAGAAAAGGAAAGATAATCAGGACTTCACACTGTGTCCTAGCTCCTCCACTCTTTTTCTCCAGTTGTAACTGCCTAACTGGACACATGTACATTATATGCTGGTAAGTTCTATAAATCATGTATAATGTATATTCTGAACTGTAGAAAAAAAATTGATTCTATAGTCTTCTAGGTTACCAAAGACCTCAGAGCCTCAAACCATATTATAACATAGGTTCTCACACCAAAGGTAAAGATTATTTTATGTTTTACTGAGGGGAATGTCAGTTTTGATAGCTGTACTTGCTAGCTACCTTTTCTGGACTTTAGCTTTTCCAGTTCTTGTTAAATAAAGGCTACCTAACTTGGTTTTGCCATCTCACTATTCAATATGGTGATTTGAATTTCTTTTTAGCTACTTATTTAGGCTGTATACTACACAGTTAATGGGATTTGTCTGCCAGTTTCACACTGGGAGCCTTTGAAGAAATAAGCTAATTTGAATTATACCTTTTATATCCTCCTGGAAACCGGAGAAAAATCTCAGTCTAGAGCCCAAAAGAAGATGCTCTCCCTAAAAACCTGGAAGCCTAAAGAGCCCATTTTGTTAAGGAAAATCAATAAGAAATACCCCTACCCACATCTGCATTCCTAAGAGACTGCTAGGTAAAGAAACCCTCTTGAACCTCAACGCTTAACAGCAGCGAAATAAAGACTCCTGAAACATTAATCAGGCCTCATCTGATTTTACAGCACAGATTTCTTACTGAGATGGTCCAAAATCCCAGGTCGACAATCTAAAGCTGGAAGTTACTTTGACCATGGTTTTGCTAGGAGCCAAACCAATTGTTCTCTCAAGGAAGCAACCTTTATTTCAGGACATCAAAAATTTCTCATGGACCAGTATTAAGAGGCTTACTGAGTCATTTTTGTCCACTTTGGATAAATCAAGTGTGGAATGGCAAGGAAATTCAACCTTGTGAGCAACATTTTCTTCCACTTGAATAAATAATGTGATTATGTGTGATCTCAATTCACTTTACATCATGACTTAAAAATAACCATTGATTAAATAAAAAAAAAACCTTTTCTAACAAGGGATGTTGCCAATAAACAGGAAAAAATGTCATGGACTTAACTCTCATGTAAGTACCACATGTATATTATACACACTTTACATATTAGGGATTTCCCATATAGAAATTAAAATATCTGCTGGAAAATCATGAAATAATTTGATGATCCGTGTTGAATTACTCACAACATTGAGATGCTGTTTTATTATTTAATAAAGACATTTTGTGTGTGGTTTGTTTTGCTTTGCCTTTGCTATTGTTATTTATAATTTTTTAGACTAGTTTTCAAGCTTCTCCCCAAGAGTGTAATTGGCTTATTTTTGCTATAAAATACAACTTTGAATAATGTTTGTAGTTGTGTTCTTTCAGTCAAAATTCATTCAATTTATAGTAAAAATTGGCAACTGAATTTTTCCTTAAAAAGTCAGTTGTTTAGGGGCGCCTGGGTGGCTCAGTCAGTTAAGCGCCCGACTTGGATGCAGGTCATGATCTCACGGTTCGTGAGGCTTCATCAGGCTCTGAGCTGACCGTTCAGAGGCTGGAGCCTGATTTGGATTCTCTGTCTCCCCCTTTCTCTGCCCCTCCCTCACTCACACTCTGTCTCTCTCTCTAAAAAATAAATAAACATTAAAAAACAAATTAAGTCAAGTGTTTATCAAAGTAGTAACTGCACTCATATTTAAATTGATAGAAAGCCTTCAATTCTAATTATTGTAGACAATAGTTTTGTAATTTTTAGCTTTTTAGAGACTGGGACAAAGGATTTTTGGTGTGATACAATCTAGGTTTAATATATTGTCATCTTTATTATATTCAACTTTCACTTTTCTAGCAGTTTGTAATAAACCGTCATAATCCCAGACTTGCTTGTTCTTGTACATACAAACTCATATGTGTTTTTTTATTTGTAACAGGGCTGTTTATTATTGCTTCTGACACTAATTTTTGTTTGTGGCAGAGCACATGGTTACCCATTTTTTTCTGGCCTTACTTGCAAATAGGTATAGTTAGATGATTAATTTCTGCTTAATGGCACATGAGCAAGTATAATGTATAATTTGGGTGGGGGAGGTCATGTCCTTTAAATGAAGAAACTCTCCTTCCTCCCACCCACTGCCCACCTCGTCTCTCACACCCCAGGAGCCAGAATTGAGACATTTCACCATAAGGGTGAGGATAACAACCCAGGAAGTGGTGAAGCTCTCCAGAGAGAACCTGGGCTCTCAGGTGACCTCATAGGCAGAGCTTTCATACCTTCCTGGAACCACCAACCAGCTAAGAATTTTACAAAAAGAGAAAAACACCTTTAAAAACTTATTTCAGTCAATGCCACTGTTTTCATTTAAAATATCAGAGCCAATATCTTAATATACAATTTGTCTATTTGTGTTATTATTTTAACATTTTTATTTCTAGGAACCACTCTCAAACCATTAAGCTATCATCTCCATTGAGGATATAACACAACACTTAATTATTACAAAAAAATCAAATTTAACAATACTACAAAACAGAAAAGTGAGATAAAAATACATAGTTGTATTTTTATACAAAGATACACTTGTATTCACTGTAAGACACTGAAGATTCCAACTGTACTTGCTTTATTGTGCATAAGTAATCTTTACTCATGAAAATCACATATAAGGTGTTTCTATAAAAGGCTTAACTATTGTTATATATTTCAAGTTTGTGACATGTGTGTGAACACAATATCTATAATATTTGTTTTGTCCTTTGAAAACTGCCACTCTTTGCCAAACCCTTGACTGATGGATGGTTAGGAACTAGCATAATTTGAGGACCACACTTTGAAAAGCACTGGTCTATGGCTTTTTTAAAAAAAAAAATTTAAATGTTTATTTATTTTTGAAGAAGAGAGAGACAGAGTATGAGCCAGGGAGGGGCAGAGAGAGAAAGGGAGACACAGAATCCGAAGCACGCTCCAGGCTCTGAGCTGTCAGTACAGAGCCTGATGTGGGGCTCGAACTCACAAGCTGTGAGATCATGACCTCAGCTGAAATTGTGCACTCAACCGACTGAGCTACCCAGGTGCCCCTGGTCTATGATTTTTAAGTTAGGTTTCCGTCTGTGAATTTTCATTGCATAATTTACTTTTTTCATACTTAGGATGTATGATTTTCAAATATTTGTGGCAATTATGACATTTTAAAGCAAACTGAGCAAATATGTAAAGGAAGGGATCTAATGGACAATTTCTTTATAATTTGCCATATTTACTGAGGCTGAAAACTGACATCTGACAGCCAACTTTACAGTGCAGATATTCATCTACAGGCAAGAGAATTTAAAAGTTTTGAATGTGCATGTCATTGAATAGGATCACATTCTCTTGTTCTGCTGTGTGCTTATCTACTCCTATATCCAGCTTGGATTCTCTGCGATGTATGTTATCATTCTGGCACTTAAAGTCAGAATTTGGGATACTGATTTCTACGGTGTGTATACATTACGTGTGATTGCAGAGTCTGGGATATATTGATGTGTGTGTGTGTGTGTGTGTGTGCGCACGCACGTGCGTGCACGCGCAGAGGGGACAGGGAGAGGAAGAAAGAGAGCAAGAAAGACAATTGGAGAAAGAGACAGAAAGAGACCAGAAATCACACAAGTCCCTGCACCTGGCAGCCACCACACTCTGGAAAATAAAGTAAAACTTTAGTTTGTGAGCAAAATCCATTCCAGAAATATACTTATAATCCAAAACACTTAACATATCAAAGTGAATTTCCCCATAAGATATAATGGAAACTCACATGATTCATTCCACAACTCAAAAATATTTCCAAAAATTGATTATAATTCTGTAATATAATACAAAATAATTAATAAAATATACAGATAAAGAAAAATAAACAAATTAACCTGCCCTTACCTCTGAAAACCTTCATGGCTGGTGTGAGGGAGAATAGAGAGAGGAGTGTTATTGTGTAGGACAATTTCCACTATTACTAATGAAATCACTGCTCTCTATTGGCTCAATGGAATCTTTTTCTTCTCTTAAATTTTAACAAGGAAACTATCCAATGACCTATAATGAAGTAAAGGATTCCTAAGCTTACTCTTGTGTGAAAAAGCAAAATACTGTCCATAGGTGCTTCAAAGTGAAAAAAAATATACCAGTGCCAGTCGTGGGCGCCTTCCAACATTTTGAAAAATCACTATTTCTGTCAAACACCGTGGCCTGAGATTGAGTATCCAAGCATGGGAGAAGATCAGCCACAATCGCACAGTGGGGGGGTGGGGGGGGAGTGAGAGAGAGAAAAAGAGAGAGAGAGAGAATTACTGGCTCAGTTGTGACCCCATGATGTTCAGTGTCGTGTTGTCATGTACTACTTGTATTGCAAGACATCACTGGTTTATCAAGTTAAAATTTATTAGAAATGCTTGCCTGTCTTGTTACTCACAGAACAAGTTACTCACAGAACAAGTTACTCACAGAACAAGTTACTCACAATCCAAGGTTTTACTATATTTGCTCTCTGTCATTTTCATGTATAATACAGAGTTGCAAAAGTTCCAAGCTGCCTCAAAACATTATTTTTGTTGTTGTTTCTTATATGTACTCATAGATGAAGAAAGCCAAGTTGATGTCGTATGAATGTAAACCAGTGAGGGCACATACCAATAGAACTTTGTGGATATAAGCACTATTTAATCTTCTTTAATTCTAGCTTGCCTAGGTGACTCAGTCAGTTAAGTGTCCCGCTTCAGCTCAAGTCATGATCTCACCCTGAATCAGGTTCTGCAGTGACAGCTCAGATCCGGCACCCTGCTTCAGATTCTGTCTCCCTCTCTCTCTGCCTGCCCGCTTGTTCTCTCTCTCTCTCTCTCTCTCTCTCAAAACTCGACTTTAAAAACTAAATAAAATAATAAAACTATTAATCTCCTTTAATAATAATCTCCTTCATCTCAGTGTCCAGGGAGGCTAGGAGTTATTTAAGGTAGCCTGTAAAGGTAAGAGAGAACAATTAAAGTTTCTGTAAAGTATGACAATGGCTTTTTCTTTGGAAGCCAGTGATAGGCAAAGCTGGTGTGTATTCAGGACTTGCAGTGAGTTAGGTTCTAGTGATGTAGTCCAAAAAGCAACAGACATGCAAGGAATCATTAATATATCTATTACTGAGATTAGGAAAAGAAAAACTGGCCTCCAAAGTAGTTAGAGAACTAGTTTTCTGTCTAGACTCTTCACACGATGTGATGGCAGGGTCAAAGGATTTACCAAAGGTAAATGCACAAGGTAAACAGGGTTCTATTCTCAATTCCTAATACTGGCATGAAGCCATTACTCTTCTACTATAGTATAAATAATACAACTTCGTTTACATTTAGGTCATGTAGTCATATTTGCATCCTTCAACATTGCTATCAATTACAAGCCCACCACCAATTTTCATCTCTTCATCAATGACTTTGGAAACTCAGTTTAAGTTGTTCATTTCTGTTCTCAAATTCTATTGGTAGTCCAGCAGTTAATTATCTATCCACAGTTTCAGAGTTCTGTGACTCCAAAAGCATTCGCCTCCACTCTCTCAGAGTAGCTTATGTTCATAGACACACTCTGGACTTTATCATCACCAACATCTATTTTATACTTTAAAAGTGAAAAATGACTATATTTATGGTCATATCACTTCCTTATTCCAATTTGACTCCAACAAGTCCTGTGATCTGTACTCCTCTATTGCTTTCTCAATACATAGGTCTCCACGCTTTATTTTATCTAGGCTGGACCACACAACCCACCACTTTAACCAGTCTAGTGCCAGTGCCCTGAGGGCCCTTGCCTCCTAGCTGAATCCCACCCTTCAAGTCTGCCTCTGTCTTCCTCTGCCCATGTTTCCAAATAATACTGAAGAAAGATCAAGACTGGAAATGCTACAAATCACCCATTTCCCACTTAAGCTCACCTTTGCCTTTAGTATTGTTTAACAGTATGTTTATGTGTCCCTAAGAAGTTGCTCCTGCTATTGCTTAACACAAATATTTCAAGTATTCATCATTCACTGCAAATTCCTAATTCCAACATACTGCCTCCCTAATGTATCCAAAATGAAGACAGATTACTCTAGAGTTACAAAAACTACTCTACAAAAGGGATATTTGTGC
Source organism: Proteles cristata cristata (assembly GCA_017311185.1). Lineage (NCBI taxonomy): Eukaryota > Metazoa > Chordata > Mammalia > Carnivora > Hyaenidae > Proteles > Proteles cristata. Next base: position 729,801 of record JAESUZ010004150.1, on the reverse strand, counting down.
ATGTGGTATTTTCTCCAAGGTCCTTCATGCCAGGAAATAGGTAGTTTTCATAAGGAAATAGTTTTTGAATGTAGATGTTCAAATGGGGAGTTAGCCATTGTTTCCCTCATCTGAGATTTCCCCAGAGAAGACTAACTTGTTCAGTCCTTCAGCATATTGAAGATTCAATTATAGCCTTACTGCAGAGAAATATTTGTTTATCAAAGTATTTCAGGGTCTACTAGACCAAGTAGCTCACAGTTAACGAAGTGTTGTGTTATTGTGTTAGTTTGCCTTCTATTAATTATTTCTTATATATTCACTGTGCAAAGAGGGAGCCAATTTTCATCTATCACTTTAATAACCACAGTGCATATGTACTCAGAATAAAAGATAACAAAATTAGTCATACTCCCTTTCCTTGTTTGGGATCTACTTTTGCAGGAAGAAAGAGAAACTTATTAAGCAAATTTAAATAAAAGTGAAATTTTCTTTTTATTGGAAACAAACAAAGGGTTCAATTGTGAGAAGTTTAGTCAGACATAAAGGGAGGTACATTAATCAAATGACAATTCCCTCCAGTGTTTTTTTCTTCCTTGGGGTCTACTTGTTATCTCATCTCCGTTAAATGTCTGTTTCTGTTTCTAAGAAACAGAATGAGAAGTATAATAGTATCATTTAAGTAAATTAAAGATACATGAACATAAAGTAGCAGCAGTCATCTTCCAATAACATAATCACATAAAAAGCTGAATATTGAAAAAATTAAGATGATTGTCCATAGTGGTGAGAAGATTAAGCATGAAGAATGGAGACGGAAGAAAATCAAACAGTCAAGAGAGGGTACTTTCCCCACCTGAAAATCAATATGTGCCATAAACCAAGGATCATAATGAACTCAATTCTCCATCTGCTATCCAAATAAGCTAATGAACAAAAGTAGAAAAACGAAGACGTGGAGGTATGACTTACATACGTTACTAAGTTATTTCCGAGAGAGTCATAGAACATACGTGATGAGAAGCTTGCTTTGAAGTTCCTATGATGCATTTATGTGGTCTGTTTTCCCCATTCTTTTTTCTTTTTGAGATGGAGAGATCTCTTCCAACCTTTTTAGTTAATCCATGTTATTCTTAGCCAATCCCTCTGCCTTTGTCCTTTGTTTCCCTCATTTATCAGTTCAATAAAAGCCTTCTAGTAACTACAGATGGTTCAATTAATCACCAAGTTTGGAATTTGAACCACATATAAAATGACAACTTCTAAATTTTGAAATTCATTTACCTCAAGGGTTTTAGGTAAAACTATTATAGACCTATAACTTCTCAGTGAATTGAATCTTTACCATTATGTAGTGACCTTTTTGATGTCTATTTCATCTTAGAACTAATATAGCCACCCCAGATTTCTTCTGGCTGATATTTACCATGTATATCATTTTCTATTCTTTCAGTCTTTCCCAAGTTTTTTTTGTCCTATTGAAAAAAAATGTTTATTCACTTATCTTTGGGAGAAGAATGCGAGTAGGGGAGGGGCAGAGAGAGGGAGACAGAGAATCCTAAGCAGGCTCCTGCCATGGCAAAGCCCTATGTGGGGCTCACACTCACAAACCATGAGGTCATTACCTGAGCCAAAGTTGAACAATCAACTGACTGGGCCACCCAGGCACCCCCCACCTTTCTTTCTAACTGTGTCTTTTATAAACAATATAGATCAGGACTTTTTATGCCCAATCTGAAAATTTCATCTCTTTTAACTGGTTAAAGTCTATTTACACATATTTTAATTTTATAAGTAGTTTAATTACTAATTATACTAAATTCATTAGTAACTAAAGTATTATTTTTTTGTTACTTAATATCATCGATTTATTAGATTTAATTCTTATTTATTTAATTACTAAGTAGTACTTCTGTTCTTTAAAAAATACTACCGTATTAGTCTGGGCTGAAAGTCACAATTGACTTCAAGTTAAAGTTTTGATTACTTCTACTACAGTAATCACTTGTTTAGCTAAATTTCTTGACAGGCTGCATATACGAGAAAGTTCAGATCTCAAAGCATGATTTGCAAAGAGAGGGTAAGTCAGAGATATTCTGTTGTTCTGAAAAATTAGGGGATGAGAATGGAAATGGGAATGAGAAAGAAAGAGAAGAATAGACACACTGGGGCACTGAAAATGTTCTGGTATCAAGTGTTTGTTGAGGGGGCTGCATTTTATTTAATATCAGGAGGAAAGGCCTAACTGTAAAGATAAACTTCTTTAACAATTTTTTTAAATGTTTTCATTTCTGAGAGTGAGATAGAGCAAGTGGGAGAGGGGCAGAGAGAGGGAGTCACAGAATCTGAAGCAGACTCCAGGCTCTGAGCTGTCAGCACAGAGCCCGATGCAGGGCTTAAACCTGCAAGCTGTGAGATTATGACCTGAGCCAAAGCCAGATGCTCAACCCACTGAGCCATGCAGGCACTGCAACTCCTTTTAAAGAAATGAGAAAGCTGGCCATCAAGGAACTAGGGGGAAGAGCATTTGGGGCATAGAAAACAGCAAATGCAAAATCTAAAGGGGGAATGTGCTTGGGGTCTTCAAGAAACAACACAGGCCAGTGAAGCTGGGGTTGGGAAGTGACAGGATGAGGGTTCAGAGGCTGTCACAGAAGTACCCGGGAATCTAATCACAATAGGGGCTTATTGGCTCCTGGCTTCTGTACTTAGTGAGCTGACAGCCATTGGAGGATTTTGAGCAGAAAAGTGACAGATTATGTTTTGACAGGATCAATCTGGCTGCTGGTTGAGAATAGACTGAAAACAAAGGCAGGAAGCCCAGCAAGAAGGCTTGAACCAGAGTGGCAGAAGCAATGTTTGGAAATGGACAGAGTTTGAATGTATTCAGTAAGCAGAGCTCATAGATTTGCTAACGAATCAAAGGTACGGTGTAAAAGAAAGGAAGAAGCTAAGGAGAGCAACCTGAAAAGTGGAGTTGGAATTTCCATATGCTAAATTTCATGTATTCTTTGGGTTCTGGAGTATGTGTGTGTGTGTGTGTGTGTGTGTGTATTCCACATCTGGGTTAATGTGAACAAGGCAGAATGACAGCAGCATGGCTGTTGAAATGAGACAAAAAAATTCTATGGAAGAGAAAACAAGAGGTGGCCAAGAAAAGGGAAGGCCTTGGGATTCACTGAAATGCCACTGAGGATATAGGGCTTCTCAAGAAATGTGAGGTGGAGATTATAAATTTTATTTATGCTATTAAAGAACACTGTGACTTCAGTGGATATTTACAGCTTATATAGTGAGAACTTTCTAGTAACAGCTTAGTAAATATATGGGTAACTCTGAATGGTTTTTGCCAAAGTATGGATAAATATTTGTAGTTTCATTTTTTAGGAAAGGAAAAATAAGTTGCAAATACCATATATAAGCCATTCATTACTGAATCCTAATATATATTCAAATTTTCTCCTCAGACTTTCATCTTTAATGCTCTGCAATCCTTTTCATCCTGTCTTCTTAAGGCATGAATTATATATTTTACAATATGATTCTGCTAGAGCCTCCTGTTTATTAAAAAATAAAAAATAACAGTAGTAATAATTTGAAAAACAAATATAATACTTGCATCTATCAACAAATGTCTCCTGAGATCCTACTGTGTTCTTTCACTGAATGGAAAATAGTAAAATAAAAAAATTAGTCCAAGGATTTTGAAAGGAGTGCAAGTCCATAAAATTTTAATAGGCATTTCAACAAGTAATTTAAAATAAGGGCATGAATTAAGAGTGAGAATAACTGAGTCCATTCTCTCTTCTCCCTCACTTCTACCAAATAAGTTTGTTTTTATTAAACTGTTGGCACTTCACCCTAAGGCTCCTCTTGATGAAATCCTCCTTGGCCAAGGTTTCTTTTCTAAACAGACAATCTGTTCTCTCTGTTCTCTCTGAGATGATCACTAGAGGCCCTCCTGTTGGAGGTTGGCTAGAAATGCCATTCATTCTCACACAGAAGGTTGAATAGTTTCCTTAAGAAACGCCAGGGTGTCTCAGATTACAAAGTTCTGGACTGGTTCCAGAAATTCATTTACCACTTCCCAGCTCTTCAAAGCTCCACATCCCACTGTCCGGAACTTTGCTGGATAGACTCATCTGGCAATGATACCACTTGCCTAATTGATTTTTTTTAAATCTCAGTCTAAAGCACTCACTAATTTATTAATCACACGGAAAATATAAATTCTTCCAATCTTTAATAAGCCACCTGACTCCTTATATCAAAGGCATATTTCTTTATTATCATCTGTTCCCTCTGCTTTCTGTGTTCCCAACATGTATCTGCACATAGTCCCTGAACCTTCCCTATCTCCACCCCCAAATTCTCTATTATTCCTAAGAAAGTCTTCACTTCAGAAAAGGATTGGGGTTTGTGCTAAGGAGTATGTGGAGCTTGGGGAATCCTTCTGAGCACTCTCACAACTGTGATTCATCTATATCTGTGTTATTATTTGATTATGTCTTTCTCCTTCTCTTATTTCTTCGCTCTAGAAGGACAGAAACCATGGTTTTGATGACCGTTGAATCTCCAGTACTTAGTACCAATGCTTGGTACATAATACATTAATCAAACAAATTTTTTTTTAATATTTTTATTTATTTCTAGGAGAGAGAGAGAGACAGCGTGAGCAGGGGAGGGTCAGAGAGAGAGGGAGTCACAGACTCTGAAATGGGCTCCAGGCTCTGAGCTGGCAGTCAGCACAGAGCCCGACGCGAGGCTCGAACCCACGAACCACGAGATCATGACCTAAGCGAAAGTCGGACGCTTAACCGACTAAGCCACCCAGGCGCCCCTTTAATCAAACAAATTAATGAGTAATAAAATGAACATAAGGCACCCACGCCATTGGGGGGAAAATCTTTGAGGAAAAAGAACAGACATTATTTATTTCTTGCTGTAATGCCTTCTCCTTTCCTACCAGGGTGGTGCAATGAACCACGGTTTGGCTTCATCTCGAAATGAAATCCAAGAAAGTGTGAAATTAGGCCCTATCTAGGTACGCTTAGCTATGCTTTGGCCTTAAGAGAAAATGTAAAAGGGGATTTAATTGGTCCTTCATTCCCAGGCATTTATTATCTGAGAAGAGCAGAAAGTTATTGTGAGCAGACATTTTGTCTAGTAGTAAACAATGAACATTATGTAGGTCAGGTATTCCTCCATGCACTGGGAAAACTGAGTATGTGATCAGGGATCAGATTAAAGTAAAAATTCATTGTAGATAATGAAGAACTAACCTCTGAAAACACCATAATGTTATGCCTGACTGGCATTTTCCAACCTAATGTCTTCCTCAGCTAACAACTTCTCTTGATTCTTTCTCAAGTTCATTTTATTCATTTTTTAATTTGAAGGTTAAAACCTTATTCCTATATGAGGATATATATTCTAATTAGCATTTTTTTGTTGGTATAACCACAAAGTTTTATTTTGCTTTTCAAAACAGCAGCTGTTAACTTCTGTTAATCCCTTCTATTGTTTTTGTAGTCTATTTCATTTATTTCTGTTGTAATTTGTATTGTTTCCTTCCCTCTGCTAAATTTGGTCTTAGTATTCTCCTTTTTCTACTTTCTTGAGGTGTAATTTGAGATCTCTCATTTTTTTCTTGATGCAGAAATTGCTTTCTTACTGTGAACTTTCCTTTATAACTGCCTTTGTTATATCCCATAAGTTTTGTTATGTTATATTTTCATGTTTTGTTTATCTCAAGATATTATTTAATTTCTATTTTGATTTCTTCTCTATCAGTTGGTTGTCCAGGAGTATTTTGTTTAATTTCCATGTATTTGTGAATTGCCCAATTATCCTTCCATTCTTAATTTTTAATTTCATATCATTTTGGTTAGAAAAGATACTTGATATTTCAACTGTCTTAATTTTATTAAGTCTTTTCTTGTGTCCTAACATAAGATCTACCCTGGTGAATGTTCCATGCCCACCTGAGAAAATGTGTATCTTGTTGCTTTTGGATAGAATGTTCTTTATATGGCTCTTAGGTCCATTTAGACTACAGTGTTCTTCAAATCTGTTTCTTTACTGATTTTTGTCTAGAGTATCTATTCAGTGTTGAAACTGGGATGTTAGTCTCTTATTATTATTGTATTGCTGTTTATTTCTCCCTTCAGATCTATTAGTATTTGCTATATATATGTAGGGACTCCAGTTCTGGGTGCATATATGCACTTATGATTGTTATAATATACTGTTGAATTGACCCCTTTAATTCTTGTGACAATTTTTATTTAGTCTCTTTTGTCTAGTACACTTTGTCTTTTGGTCATCACTCACACGAAATATATTTTTTCCAACCCCTTTGCTTTCAGGCTATGTGTGTCATGAACACTGAGGTGAGAGCTGAGTCTTTTATAGCCAGCATATAGTTCTTGTTTTGTTTTGTTTTTAAATCCATGTGACACTCTATGTCTTTTGATTGGGGTTTAATCTATTTATATTTAAAGTAATTGTTGATAGGTGAAGATTTATTACTGTCATTTTGTTAACTGTTTTCTCACTGTTTTTAGTTTCTTTGATTCTTTTTTCCTCTCTTGCTGTCTTTTGGTGATTTGATGATTTTTCTAAAGAGGTATACCTTTTTCTAAAGAGGTATCTATCCTCTTTATATTTTGTGTATCTACTACAGGCTTCTAATATGAGTTTACCATAAGTCTTACATAAAATATTTTGTAGTTACAACATTTTACTTTTAAGCTAGCATTTGAACTTTGATGACAAAAGTTATGCTTTTACTTCTCACATACATACTTTGTTATCAGTGTCACAATTTACATGTTTTTATATTGTGTGTCTGTAAAAACTGTAGTTACAGTTATTTCTAATGCTTTTGTCTTTTAGTTTTTACAATGGAGTTGAAATTGACTTGTGCACCACCATTACAGTATTAGGATCTTCTGATATACTATTGGCTCTGTTTCTTGGGGAACCCTGACTAATACAAGTCGATACCCCTAAAACAAAAGTGCTTCCATACACCTGTATAATAGAGCAGGGTAACATTTCAACAAGAGGCATTACTGGTCTCTTGATTATGATTATAATATCAGCAAGCAGGGTCACATTTCAGCAAAAGTACACCTAAAGGTCTTCAGATAATAAAAAGTCTCCAGGAATGAGAAACTGAAAGGAAGCCAGTGTGGCTGAAGTTTGGTGGGTGAAGGAGAAAGCAAATCAGGCCAGGTAGAAGATAAGGCATAATAAGGAATTTCATTTTTTAAAGATGAAATAAGTGTTTTTAGCTGAGAAAATAATTCTGGAATCATTAAAAGGAACAAGAGGAAGGCAAGTCAATTATAAAGGGTATCAAAGTATAATAATAAGTTAATGGTAAAGAAAAGGGAAAAGAGGGGTAGTAAAGTATTTGAAATGCTGGAGAAAGATTACAATAATCTTGTCTTTTGGTTATCACTCACATGGAATATTTTTTCCCAACCCCTTCACTTGTACCTATGTCTGTCATGGAAGCCGACGTGAGAGCTGAGTCTCTTAAAATAATCTTACAGTCATCTTTCTCTAGCATTTTGTGCCAAAGGTATCCACTTTTGTTCTGTCACCTTGTGTGGAAGCTGCCCACTTGCACAGTTATCAGTTCCTAGAGAATTCCTAAGAATCCTTGTCTGAGATCTCTTAATGGAATAAGCATCTATTAGTCAGAAGAAAGTGATGTATTTCTTTTTATTTGGGAATAATGAATCTAAGGATCATCACTTTACAATTTTGCTGCGTTTTGTTGTTAATAATATGTTATTTTTTATTGTGTCTCAAATGTAGTGTTTATATGATGCCTTTCCCAACATATCTAAACTTTAGGATTCTCAACATGCAAGGGTTGGTTAGGTGAGTGTTTTGAAAATATCAGCTTGTACTTGTTGGTATCATAGTAGTCTCCTGTGGCAATTTATTTTAACCAATTGTACTAGAGAAGAATATAAGCATGGAAGTGCTATTTCCAAATGCAGAGGACAGTCTGTTATTAACTCACAAGCAAATAATCTGTGGATCCCAGGGGCATAGATCTTATTCACATTAGGGAAAATGGCAATATTTCAGGTCATGAAAGTTTGAGGGTTTCTGAGAGCTCTGCTAATTTTTGTTATATATAGAATGTGTGTGTGTGTGTGTGTGTGTGTGTGTGTGTGTGTGTGTGTAACAAATGCTTTTTATTTATTGAGTACTTATCATATCACTTGATGACATAGCTCTAGCACAATAATACATAGCCAAAGGAAGAGATGTCACACCAAGAAGCCTAGAGTGCTAATGCAACTAAATGGGTAAATCTAAGAGAAATAAACTTGAAAACTAGCAGAGACGGATGAACAGGAGGAAAATACAATTTACAGAATTTTTTATTTCCATTCACTTTTCACCCTGAAGCTTATGGATGATAAGGATACTGCTACTCCTGAGTAAATGGTAAAGGTTTAGAGGTTTCTTTTAATAACAGTATTAGTGAAATATACATCTTTGTTACTGGAGAGAGAATCTGAGGTTCCAAAATTGGGAGTATAAAATCAAATAATTGTTTTCTACCATATAGCCATAGCTCTCGAGCAAAGAAATTTCTCTGCCCATCCTAATGGAAAACAGGAATAACCAGAACATACTCATGACCTATTTGCAGATTTTTAAAAGTTTATTTATTTATTTTGAGAGAGCGAGAAAGCACAAGAAGGTGAGGGGCAGAGAGACGGAGAGACAGATTCCCAAGCAGGTTTTTGGAATGCAGGGTTGAGCTCATGCACTGTGAGATCATGATCTGAGCCCAGATCAAGAGTTGGAGGCTTAATGGGCTGAACCACCCAGGTGCCCCTACACTTGCAGATTTTTAAAAGAGCTTCATGCTTTGGTTGCTATCTATTCTCTATCTTTAGTCTTACTAAGACTATGTTGCTGACAGGTAATGACATGCGTTAGGAATATCCTCAAGGATACCCTTCAAGTTACACCATCAACATTGATTCGTTATAATGGTCAATACATCTCTGCTATTGTGAGCAAAAATGCTCTTAGCCTTTCTTCTGCTGTGGTTTTGGACCCTGAATGCCTGACCTCCCAGGTGGAGAGTATTTTTCTGTTCTCTTACCTAATACAAGAGGTATTCACTCATATGCTAGGGTATCCCTTATTTCCTACAAAAGTTTTGTTTTGTAACAAAGATAAGAGGCAATGTCCTGGGTTGAACTTCATGGCCTCATGCAGTAGCTGTTCTTCCTCTCCAAAGGTCTTTATTGGAAGTCTCATGACTTTTTATGTGAGAACCTGGTAGAATCTGTGTAGAAAATGATGGCAAGTAGGAGCAAACTGCTCCTATATCTATGATGTTTAGGGTCTCTATATATTCTCACCAGTCCACAACTGACCTCCACCAATTCATTAATCATTCCAGCAAAATTCTTATCAGTTTGTTCCCATTTAAGCAAGTGTTTGCATTCTATATCTCCTTCCAGCCAGCTCTTTTTCCTTAGAGTCTGAACTTGTTTCTTGCCCTGGCACCTTAGCTGTCAGGGGCTTCAGGAAAAGTAATGAACTTGAAGCTTGTTTTTGCTTTATTCTTGTAAGTGCGAGAAGAATGTTCTTGTAGTATTCTAAATTCCTGAGCAGAAATCTGAAGCTCTCTCCTCTATTTTAAAGTATATTTTAACAGAATAAATACTCCTATGTTGACAGATATTTTTTTCTTTTGGCGTATTAAAAATGAAGTTCCACTGTCTTTGATTTGTATTGTTTCTAACCTAAATTCTAGTCTTCATTCTTGGTCAGTTTCAGCGTATGCAATATGTCTTTTTACCTCTGGTTGCTTTTTAGAATTTTCTCTTCTTTGTTTGTTTTCAGAAATTTTACCATTAAAACCCTTAGTGTAGTTGTGTGTGAGTGTGTGTGTGTGTGTGTGTGGGCGTGTGCATGCGTGCCTGTGAGGTTATGGTTTTCATCATAATTAGAAATATTTCAGTCATTTAAAAAAAAAAATCTTTACCCTCCTACTTCTTCTGGGACTCCAACTGCATGCATATTATATCATTGATATTTTCTTTTTTTAAAAAAATTTTTTTAATGTTTTATTTATTTCTGAGAGAGAGAGAGAGAGAGACAGTGTGAGCACGGGAGGGTCAGAGAGAGAGGAAGACAGAGAATCTGAAGCAGGGTCCATGCTCTGAGCTGGCTGTCAGCACAGAGCCCGATGCGGAGCTCAAACCCACGAACTGTGAGATCATGACCTGAGCCAAAGTAGGATGCTTAACTGACTGAGCCACCCAGGTGCCCCAGATCATTGATATTTTCTTACTGGTTGTTATTACTTCTTTTTTCCTCTTCTGTATACACTATTTTGTATAGATTCTATTGCCATTTCTTCAAGTTCTTGGATCTTTTCTTCCACAATAACTAATCTGATGTTAATCCTCTTTCCATTTCAGATATATTATTCCTTATCTCTAGGAATTTCATTTGATTTTCTTTTTTATATCTTCTACTTTACTCCTCGTTAGGCTTCTGTTTTGCTCTACATGTTTGAGCCTTATTTAAAGCAATTGTTTTAATAACTACACCTGCTGATTTTATCATCTCTGTTATTTCCATTTCTATTGATTGGTATTTCCCCTGGTTATTACCCAAATATTCCTCTTTCTTTTTGTACATAATAATTTTATTGGAACCTGGGTATTATGAATTTTATTTTTCCAAGTGCTGAGTATTATTTTCCTTTAAAGAGTATTGGAAATTTTCTGTAAGACAATCAAGTACTTATGAATCATTATTCATGTCTTGTTTTTAGAGGAAGTTCTAGAATAGCATTTAATTTAATTGGAAGTTTTCCTTACTTCTAAGAGTTGACTTAGGAAGGGGTCTACTTCCACGGCCTCTCTTGTTTTCAAAATGTGTCTCCACTCTGGCTGGAAGGCACCAGAGTACTTCTTTCCTCTGTATGAGCTCTGGGAAGTATTGGTCTTACAGTTCTTGATAATTATTCTTTCCTTAGAAGATTAAAAAAAAAACTTTTTATAGTTCATTTACTTTTGAGACAGAGAGAGACAGAACATGAGAGGGGGAAGGTCAAAGAGAGAGGGAGACACAGAATCTGAAACAGGCTCCAGGCTCCAAGCTAGCTGTCAGCACAGAGCCTGACATGGGGCTCGAACCCACGAACCACGAGATCATGACCTGAGCCAAAGTTGGACGCTTAACCGACTGAACCACCCAGGCACCCCTTTCCTTAGAAATTTTTTATTGTCTGTTTGTCTTTTGTATTTTTTTGGTCAAAATTCTTTGTTTTGTTTTTTTTTTTCTTTATCCACACATACATAGATTATTTAGCTAAATAACCTAGTAAATACTCATGGATAGTTCTGTACCAATTTGTCCATGTAGGCCTATAGCTCAGTTACTCTGCCCCAACAACTTAAGTTGTCCTGTTATCCCCAAACTTAAATCTTTGTCACTTCAGCACAGGTTTCCATATTCTGTTTTGGGCTCCCTTCCTGGTTTACAGTTTGGAAATTATTTTCAGGCAATTTCAGAGTCTCTAAAGGATGGTAAGGGTCATCAAACTTTATTCCTTTTGTTTCAGAGTCCCCATTTTTGTTGTCTAATGTCTGAAATAACTGTTTTTTTTTTAAAAAATAGTTTTCCATAGGGATGCCTGGGTGGCTCAGTTGGTTAAGCGTCCAACTTGGGCTCAGGTCATGATCTTGTGGTTCATGAGTTTGAGCCCTGCATCGGGCTCTGTGCTGACAACTCAGAGCCTGGAGCCTGCTTTGGATTCTGTGTCTCACTCTCTTTCTGCCTCTCTCCTGTGCTCTCTCTCTCTCTTCAAAACAAATAAACATAAAAAAATTAAAAACACATGAATTGGTAACTTCATTGATTTTAGAAAGACCACAAATACATGGAGGTTACACAATATGCTACTAAATAATAAATAGGTCAACCAGGAAACTAAAAAAGAAAAAACATATGGAAACAAATGAACTTGAAAACATAGTGGTTCAAAATCTTTGAGATGCAGCAAAAGCAGTATATAGCAATACAGGTCTACCTAACAAAGCAAAATATCTCAAGTAAACAATCTAACCTTACACCTAAAGGAGGTAGAAAAATAACAACAAATGGAATCTAAAACCAGCAGAAAAAAGGAAATATCAAATATTAAAGCAGAAATAAATGATACAGAAAACAAACAAACAAAAAAACCAAAAAACCCCACAATAGAACAGAAAAATGAAACACGCAAATCAATAGAACAGAATTGAAACCCCAGAAATGGACCCACAACTATATGGCCAATTAATCTCCAACAAAGGAGTAAAGAATATCCAATGGGAAAAAGACAATCTCTTCAACAAATGGTGTTGGGAAAACTGGACAGTGTTATGGAAAAGAATGAAACTGGACCACTTTCTTATACCATGCACAAAAATAAATTCAAACCAGATTGAAGACCTAACTGTGAGACAGAAAACCATTAAAATCCTAGAGAAAAATGCAAGCAGTAACCTCTTTGACATTGGCCTTAGCAACTCCTCTCTAGAAATGTCTCCTGAGGCAAGGGAAACAAAAGCAAAAATAAACTATTGGGACTTCATCAAAACAAAAAGCTTCTGCACAGTGAAGGAAATAGTCAACAGAACCAAAAGGCAACCTATGGAATGAGAGGTGATATCTTCAAATGACTTATCCAATAAAGGGTTAGTATCCAAGATGTATAAAGAACTTACAAAACACAACCCTCCAAAATAAACAATCCAATTAAAAATGAGTAGAAGACATGAACAGTCCTTTTTCCAAAGAAGATATACAGATAGCTAACAAACATATGAAAAGATGCTCAACGTCACTGATCATCAAAGAAATATAAATCAAAACTACAATGAGGTATCATCTCATAGCTGATGAGAATGACTAAAATCAACAGCACAAGAATCAATGGGTGTTAGTGAGGATATGGAGAAGAGAACCCTCTTGCACTGTTGGTGGAGATGTCAACTGGTGCAGCCACTCCTGAAAATAGTCTGGAGGTTCCTGAAAAAGTTAAAAATAGAGCTACCCTGTAAACCAGCAATTGCACTACTAGGCATTTACCTAAGGAACACAAAAATACTATTCAAAGGGGTATATGTGCTCTCAGTGTTTTAGTAGCATTATCTACAATAGCCAAATATGGAAACAGCACAAGTGTCCACTGACTGATGAATGGATAAAAAAGAGGTGATACACACACACACACACACACACACACACACACACACACACACAATGGAATATTACTCAGACATAAAAAGAATGAAATCCTGCCATTTGCAACAACATGGATGGAGGTAGAGAGTATTACGCTAAGTGAAATAAGTCAGTCAGAGAAAGACAAATACCATATGATTTTACTCATACATGAAATTTGAGAAACAAAAGAAATGAGCAACGTGAGAGAAAGAGGGAGAGAGAGAAAGTGAAAGAAAGAGAGAGAGAAAGAGAGAGGTAAACCAAGAAACAGAATCTTACCTATAGAGAACAAACTGATGGTTACCAGGGGGAGGTGGGTTGGAGGATGGGTAAAATGGTTGCTGGGGATAAAAGAGTTCACTTGTGATGAGCACCAGGTGTTGTATGGAAGTGTTGAATCACACATTGTACACCTGAAACTAATAGTACGCTGTATGTCAGCTAACTGGAATCTATATTAAAACTTAAAAAAATAAACAAAACACAAAAAATAAATAAATAAATATTACAAATTGGGGAAATGCAGGTAGAGTGAATGAGTATTTCCTTCAACAAATCTAGTTGTATATGTAAGCAGAAAATGAAGCTGGAGAATAAGGAAAGATTTAAAGGTTTAAAATCTTAATAAGGAAGATTTACAGTGATTTACCTATAGAACTTGAAGGTAACATTTCTTATAATATTTCTGTGCTTATGGAAATGGCCTAATAAAGATGAAGAGCCTGGTGATACAGAAAAAAAATATAATAGAAACAATGGAATCTCTTTGTAGCTTGATAGTTTGGCCTTTTATAGAAGAAACATGTCATCAGCTGTAACCAGGAGAAAAAAAGTAGAGGTATGTTAAGACTTTCTGAAGAGTGAGTGAAGAATTGAGAGAGTTTTGGCTCATGGATTCTACTTCCTTTCCTTTTCTTTTATTAAATTTAAACTCCTATTACAAAACTGTTCTACAATACTCATAAGATACTGCCTTTCTTGATTAATTTTTTCTATTACTGTTTTTCAAATTCCATGCTGGAAAATATTTTTCCTGTAATGTCATCTATTACTTAGATTTTTTATTGAGAATTTTAATTTCTTTCTAACTTATAATCCTTCTTTATAAATTGTTATTCTTTTTTTCCATACATAAACTTTTATAATGTTTTGTGTGTCTATAGGACTTGAAATGTAATAATAATGTAGTTTTTTCAACAATATTTTTAACTCACTAGGCGAGGCCTACTGTGGGTTCTATGAACCTAGAATATCATGTTCTTCGGTTACAGGAAATAACCTTGACTTTTTTCAGTTAATTTCCTTCTTTCAGTTTTGTTTTTTTCTCTTTTTATGGAACTGCATTCTCAAAAATATATTTGACTTTCCCTATTATTCCTCACTTGTACTTCTCCTCTCTATTTTTTACTTTTTATTCTATTTTGAAAGATATTTCCTGAAGTATGTTTCAGTACTTCTAAAATATTTTTATTTTGTCAATAGTATCTTTATTTTCCCTCAGATCTTTTTTCAATTTACCCTTTATTTGAGTATAGTTGATGCACAATGTTGTATTAGTTCCAGGTGATTTAACATATTTATACATTCTGCTATGCTCACAAGTGTCACCATACAATACTGTTATAATACCCTTGACTATATTCCTTACTCTGTACCTTTTATTCCCATTACCTCAGCTATTTTGTATTGCATTGTATTATTGTATTGTATTGTATTGTATTGTATTGTATTGTATTGTATTGTATTGTATTGTATTGTATTGTATTAATTTTTCAAGGTAGTTTCCACACCCAGCACGGAGCCCAAGGCACAACCTTGAGGTCAAAACCTGAACTGACACCAGGAGTTGGATGATTAACTAACTGAGCCAACACGTGCCCCTTCCTCAGTTCTTTTAAAAAAGCATCTTATCTTGTGTCATGGGTGCAATATATCTTTTACTTCTGTCAAGATATTGGTTATATATTTTGAATTTTTATCATTTGTGCATTTGCCTATTTTCTCCATGTATTTTTGTCTGTGTTCATTTTGTTTTTGCTGGTAATGTTTTAATCTCTGACACTTTTGTGTTACTTAAAGCCTGGTGATATGTAGTTCTCAATGCAAAATTGAAAAGCTGAATGGGAGCTTTGGGTTTGTGGGCTAGCTAGTTGGCAGTTTTTCTCTATGATGGAGATCACATTCATTAGTGGACTTTTAAAGAGTACATCTAAAATTCTTTTCTCTAAGTCCGTTTTCTTTTCAGAGATCTTCCAAGTTTTCCACCTGGGGTTAAAGTGTAGGGACAAATGTTCTGGAAACAGACCCAAGAATAGAGCTGGCAATTTCACCACTTAATTTTTGAATTTTCATGTAATCCTCCTCTTTTTAGCATGCTACATTAATTTGTGGCCAGTGTTCTAATTTTATAATCTTTCTAATTTAAACATCCTGTTTCCTGCTGGGGTGAGAAATAGATGGTCAACTATCTTTGTATAGTATTTTGTATCATTATGTGTCCAAATGATTCTTTATTGAATTCACTGAAATTCAACCAATTCTTCTGCTTTCTACCCACTCTAGTTTCCCAACTTCTGCCTCCAATTTATGAGCCTTTCTTGGGCTGAAAATGTGCTTTCTTCTTGTCATCATCTTCTAAATATTTTCTGTTGCACAGAATTGTCTCTAGTAAATCACTTACAGCTCATTTGTCCACTGTTCATCTTCCAAATTTGTAATCATCTCTGATGTTCATAACTTTTAAACTTTATTTGTAATTATCTTGCAATGGTTTCAAAAGGAGGCAGATATAAATAAATGCATTTAATTTGCTTTTTTTTTTGAAAAGAAAATCTTTTAAAGTGTGAGGCAAAGTCAGCTGAGAGGAAGAGAGAATAAACATTAGGTTTTAGAAGAAAGGTTCATGCAGGAAATAACTATCCTGGTTTTTGGAATATCAAGCCTATTTCTGCAATGTGGTAGGCATTTACAGATTGTGAGAATGAATTTATTGTGAAACCAGGTTTCTTGGTTGTGTGGTGTTTTCCTTCCCAGCAATGTTTAGTGGTCTAGATGTAGGGAAGAGAAGGTAGGTGGTTGAGTTTAGACTATGGTCTGATATTTATAGTGAAGGTAGAGATATGCAAGGGAATGAAATTTGTTTCTTAGAGTCTGTTTTAATGATAAACCATGGAGTCTAACCCTAGACGAGGGAGGCACAGTCACAACAGTAATTGATGTATAGTGGGATCAATGCTTTGAACCTCACAAAAAAGAGAAATATCAGCTGTAACACATTGATATGAGCAAGTAATTTGGATAGGTTGGATATTATAGACAAACAGTGACATATTTCAGTTGAGGATTTTAATTGTAGCATTTTCTCAAGTTGAGAAGTCTAGGATGTGGTCACAGTGCAGAGACAGGGATAGACTAGAAGCAAAGGTCATTGTCATTAAGGATGCACAGAAACGAAAGGCCCAAAGATCAGATGACTAAGCAATGGCATCTATTTGACCATCTGATCTTATTTCTTTTCATGAATTATTTTATATTCAAAAGTAAATTGTTGAATATTTGAAAGCGTTCTTTTACAAAATTTTTAAAAAATCTTTTTTTAATGTTTTTTAATCTTTTTTGTTTTATTATTAAATATCTCTTCTAGGAAGAGAACTTTTAAATATAAATTTGATGAGATATTTATAATGGGATTATCGTATTAACATTATGAATCTAACTTTGGGAATTAAAAAGAACAAAGAACGTGGTCAAGGTTGCATAGAGGAGGGTAACTGGAGTGTCAGCTACCGTTTAGTTAAGCTGACTCTCACACACATAAATGTTAAAAAAAACAACCCAGAACTATAATTCCTTATAGAATAACAGCAAAAATAGGCAGCTTTTTTTCTTTTTACTATTCTTCAGTATGTATATTATTGGACTGAAAAACACCTATATCCTGGATACATTCTAGTCTGAGTAAATATTTCTAAAATTGGAGGAGCTGGGGAATAGAGAAACTATTTCTAGCCAATCATTGTGAACCTGTAAAATATAGGAAAGCTTTGCTTCTTTTATATTTAAAGTAAAGGTACTTCCTGGCATGTGTGCCTGAGGAGATTTTTGAGAAGCTTTTTACTTGAACTTAAATTTTTTTGCAAGCAAAGCATACACTCCTGTGAATACATTCTACACCTTAGTCTCATTAATGTCTCTATCAGTACTGTGCTGCTTGAACCAACTAATAAGGGTCATGGTCATAGCTTCAACTTTAAGCAAACCAATAGCTCTTTAGGCATGGACATGCACCTGTTTTATGCTATTTCTCTGTCTTTTCTTCTTACACACCTTTCCAACTTTGAAGCCTAAGACGTTGAGATGAACCTATAATGATAACCCTTCAGGGCAGGCTATTTTTAAGGCAAAGACCAGAAACTTTCATTTCAGGTCAGTCCCTATGTGGCTGACTTTAAAGTTCATCTGAATTAACATTCAGTGATATTTTTGTCAGTTGTGACTGCAAGCAACATCATTACAGTGCAATAGTAATGCAAATAACTCTGCATAGCTCCATTAAATGCCACATAGTTCTATAATGGAAGTGACATTTCATTATTTCTCAAACATCAAATGCATCTTGGCACTCATTGACAGTTATACTTTAGGCACATTAATATATGTGGCAGATGTGACAAATCCAGGAAGAGTAAAGAGAATAAGATGACTGATAGGAGCATAATAGTTACCAGATATGCTTATGAGACTCAATAAAAATGAGTCATGAATAGAGTGTATAATTATCAGTGACCTTATCCACCCTACTGATAAAGCCAGTGAACCCATCATACCGGTATCCAGAAACACATATGTCCTGATTCCCTTAATCGCCTCAGAGACATTGCAAGTGAGCTATCTTTTGTGGGATGCTTTGGGCTTTCTTGGGTACTTTAAAATGTTCCTTGCACAGCACAATGCAAGTGCTTTCACTGACAAAAGCCATTGGATTTTAAAATAGAATTGTCAAAATATTTGAAGCCAAATGAAAAAAATTTAGGTGCCACTATAAATTAACTCTCAGAAATGAGGTGCAAAACCAAGGCAACAAATGCAAGATTTAGAAATGTCAGCCAGCAGTGTGAGAGGAAATAGTTTTGATATTGTACTCAGTAAAGGAAGTTGGACCTGATCATTCCTAATTCTAGTAATCAGTGGACTAGCTGTTATATAAATACAGACAAAGTTTAAGAAGTAACCTCTCAATAGCCATAAGCCTAGTAAATAGACAGAAAACATGGATATTTATTGATGGAAGGGGCCGTTATCATACATTGATCTTGGATCTAGAAATGATAGGTTCCAATAAAACTAACCCCTCAATTCAGTCCACTTGTATTGGATGCCAGGATTCTGTCAAAGACAACGACCTTCTTTAATGGCTAACTGCAAACTTGTAGTTTAATTTGAGGAAAAGGTGAAGAGGTTTTCAGTGTGGTTTTTCTCTCACTGTAAGAGACGATTACTTAGCAAGGAGGAAATAGTTTCAGAGAAAGGCTGGGTGAAAGTCTCATGAAGTAGGAAGATCTCAAACTGGCTGAGTACTTTGTAACTGGAAGAATGTGATACAGAGACAGTGTAACGCCTCCTCATGGGAGCTCCACAGCAGGTATGAAGTTAGCTCTGCCAGGACAGAAAGGATGTCTCAGAAAAATACCTAGCTATGCTTCCCTGAATTTTAGCAATTTCATGGGAGTTCATAGGTTCAAGAACTTTTCATAAGAAATTCAGAAGTGAAAATATTAACTTGAAAATTAATTAAATTAAAAAATATATTGTATAAGTTTACTTGAAATTAATTGTTAGAATTACCACATAATCCAGCAATCCCACTTCTGGCTATTTACTTGAAAGAACTGAAAACAGGATCTTGAGAAGGTATTTGCACCATGATATTTATTGTGGCCTCGTTCACAATAGCCATGAGATAGAAGCCACCTAAATATCTGTTGATGGATAAATGGATAAAGAAAAAAATGTGGTATGTACATACAATGAAATATTATTCAGTCTTAAAACAGAAAAGAATCTTGTCACATTTTTTTCTAATTTTTTTTAACATTTATTCTTTTTTTTTTTTTTTTAAGAGACAGAGGGAGACAGTGTGACTGGGGGAAGGACAGAGAGAGGGGAAGACACAGAATATGAAATGGGCTCCAGGCTCTAAGCTATCAGCACAGAGCCTGACGCAGGGCCTGAACTCATGGGCCAAGAGATCATGACCTGGGCCAAAGTCCGATGCTTAACTGAATGAGCCACCCAGGCGCTCCTGTCACATTCTATAAATACAGATGAACCTCAAGACACTGTAAGTGAACTAGAACAGACACAAAAGAACAAGTGCTGTATGCTTCCACTTGTATGAAATACCTAGAGTCATCACATTTATGAAGACAGAAAGAATGATGGCGGTTGCCAGGAGATGGGAGTTGAGAAAAATGAGGAGCTGCTCTTTAACATGTATAGAGTTTCAGTAACACAAGCTGAAAAAGTTCTAGAGATGTGCTGTACGACAAAGCATATATAGTTATCAATACTGTACTATACACTTAAAAATTTGTTAAGATGGTAGATTTCATTCATGTGTTTCTTACCACAATAAAAAGATAAATCTTTAAGGATTAAAACTTTAGATATTTATTAATTTATTCTTCCATTCATGTATTAGACATCTAATTTAATATTCACTGTGCTAAATTTAATAGATAATGTAGCTAACTAGAAATAAGACTGTTCTCTTACTAGGTGGAAGAGAGTTCACATTTCACATATATTTCAGAATACCCTGGCATAAAACACACCGCTTTGGCCATTATGGAAGGTAGGTGGGCATATGCATAATGTAACATCATTTTAATTTAAATTTCCAATGAGTAGAGAGAAAGTGATCAACCTGATTGCAGCTGAAAAAAATGGAAGAGCAAAAGCTAGGTAACTAAATGGACCAGCAGGAGGGACTGCCTGTGAGATGGACCTTGGTCAAATCATAAGTCCCTGAGGCCTTCCTGAAGATAGATTGTCTCAGACCATTAATTTCAAGATTTAGGCAAAGAGTGGAAGAAAGTACCTCTAGGAAGCAGAGACTGTTACTACCAGGAGGATAGCAGAGTAGGATAATATGAAAAACTGAAAAGGATGTGTGATTTCTACCCTATTTGCAAGGGAGCATGTTAGTCTGCCAGTTTCATAGATGCTGGCAGGAAATATAAGACACGTACATAATAGACAAAAGACTTTATTACTCAGCACAGCAAGCAGCCTGAGCTTCTTGTTTGCAGCTGTTCCCTTTGTTACCAGGTCCCATGTGGGTGATGCGGAGCAGCCCAGGTAGATATTCTACACATAATGGGTTTATGTCACAACTTGGGAATCCCAAGATTGGGAATATAAATCTAAATCTTTTCTAGATCACAAGTAAACCTGCAAGATATATACTTGGGAGACGACGAAGGGTTTCTAAAATACTTCTTGGCCTTGCCCTCAGGTGCTCACTAGCTGAGGCTGCAGGTATCAGATCTCACCACTGGCAGTAGTGCGGCCTTGCCCATGATACTCTAGGACTTCTGTCAACAAGTGTCATATGATGTGCACATTGAAGAGCCAGCGAAGAAGGGTTAATGTGTCTCCAATTTGTCTAACCACTTTGATATTCTTAATGTGCACTTAATAGCTACTTATAAATCTTCCTGACCTTCCAAGCACAGTGCTGAGCATACACTATGTTCCTAAACAACGCTTGTTGATTCACCTTTTGGCACGGATTATGAGAATCTTCAGGTCTCTCTTTTCTGGGCCATTCTAGGACAATCTAGGGATTATATAAACCCATAAAGTTTCTTTGCCTGAAACTCACACATTTTAGAGTATTGATTTTGCTATAAAATATGAACAAAAGCAGTCAAATTTTATGACGAGAGTACCTGAATTATCCTCATATGCTTTGAACTGTATTATACATTTGCCAAAAAAAGACCAGAGAAATTCTCGAGGAATCCAGCTGAGCAAATAATACAATGCATGATTTGGGCCTCTGAGACAAACTGTCTCTTGTAGGCAATGATTTTTTTTCCTTTTATCTGACCCTTTGGTAAGAGAGCAGTTAGGCAGTGGATGGAACTGAAAGGTATTATGCTGAAATAAGTCAGTATTTGAAATAAGTCAGTCAGAGAAGGACAGATATCATATGTTTTCACTCATATGTGGATCTTGAGAAACTCAACAGAAGACCAAGGCAGAAGGGAAGGGGAAAAATAGTTACAAACAGAGAAGGAGGGAGGCAAACCATAAGAGACTCTTAAATACAGAGAACAAACTGAGGATGGATTGGGGGCTGTTGGGGGAGAGGGGAAAATGGGTGATGGGCATTGAGGAGGATACTTGTTGGGATGAGCACTGGGTGTTTTATGTAAGCGATGAACCATAAGAATCTACCCCAAAAACCAAGAGCACACTTTACACACTGGATGTTAGCCAATTTGACAATAAATTACATTTAAAAAAAAAGAGAGAGAGAGAGCAGTTAGGTGTTTCCCAGCTTAATTAACACAGACAATGCCCCGGTGCTTGCTGAGAGGGTTAAAGTCACTCTTCTCCCAGCAAGGAGAGAATGAAGCCCATTGTGTATAAAATGCAAGGTAATAAATCATATTTAATATCAAAATTACATAAAACATAAAAATAAATTATATACTTAAAGCTCAATATATTTATTATAGCATAAACAGTGTTGCTTATTCTGTATAAAAAGGTAAAGGCACACTATTGAAAAATAATAATAAGAAAAAAAGACACCTAACTTAAAAGTCTCAACGTATACTAGGGGGAACGAGAAATTAACCAACATTTCACACAAAAATAAAATAACTGTGGGAATTACTGAAAAGGATACAGCTATAATGCAATGAGAGTTTCGATGGAAGATTTGGCTGAGTTAAAACATGGAAGAATGTTGGAGGTCTTGCTGTAGACAACTATATTTGAGCTAGCTCTAGAAGAATTAGTAGACATTAACTGAGTAGAGGAGAGTGATGACAGCCTTACAAACCCTGGAGACAGCCCTGTGCTGGGGCCTGTGATGGCAAGGCACAGATAGTCATGAGGGACTGAAGGCCTAGTGTTGGGTGAGCAGGGTAAAGCACAGAGAGGAAGTTCCTGCAAATGCCTTGCACCCAAAGTAAGGGCTTCTGTGTTTACTGTAAGATTGATGGGAAGCCTTTGAAGGACTGCAAAAGGGGAAGTGAATATCAGGATTGTCTTTCAAAAGAATAATTTTTGCCACAGTGTGAGGGAATTTATTAAAAGTTTGAGTAGAAGCATGTAGACCAATTAGAGAGCTTTTTATAACTTAAAATCCCAACAGGTTTAACAGCTAGGATATCTGATGTTCTCTATCAGCAATGAGGAAAATGGAGTTCTGAATCCTCCTTCCCTAGGGACTTCAATGTGACTCAATCTCAGGGCACCATGAGAGCTTGCTTGCCAGGTGCTTAATGATGATAACATATAATTCCCATAAGAACATTGACAAGAAAAGCATAATAATAGGTCCATATCAGGGCCAGATATGTCTTAGGGCTGAGAGTTTGGGGGAATTTTAGAAAAGTAATACAAGAGCCTGTATCCTATAATATGTAACACCTCTGGCAGAATCTAGAGTGGAACCATCTAATAAAACCCATTATTTTCTACAGTGAAATGTCTGCATATTAACACTAAGTGGTATAGGTAAAGATTATAAGCTATTTTACAACAGCTCAAGTCACGTTATCTGGATGAATGGATTCATGTTAGCTCATTTCCCATAACTAAGTTACAACATGCTTCTGTTCTTCAGAATATTTAATATTAGAATTTCAAAGAAGTGACTGTATTTGTATGCAGATTTGCCTTTTAGTAGAGAGAAAATTGAGACTAAAGATATTAGATTAAGTAACCTACTCACATATCTGAGGCAGACAGATTTAAACCTAATTTGTTTGACTTTAAAACCTTACTACATATCTTTAAACAAATAAAATATGCATTTTCATTTTTTCAAGAAAAAGGGATGTGAATGGAAGAATACATTTAGGCACTAGAGTTAAGGCCAGATGAGCAGTATTGTATCAATATCATGTTAGTAGGATGACTCTAGGATGGCAAGGGCTCACTTGATTTTTAATATATGTAACTGTCAGAACTCAGCCCTTGAATACAAAAACTTGGCTTTGATAAAACAAATATAATTTGATCTTTTCAAATGAACAAGATATTAAGTCAAAAACTATACTGTGGAAATATTGCAACTTGGTATTTTGAAAAGAGATATTGGATAATTAGCAGATATGACTCAGTAACAGCTTATCACAAAATCTGGTGAACAATTATTCTTAATACATCACATATGGTCCTTTCACATGGTTTTATACACACATATGTGCACATACATATGCATACATGTATATACACATGTAAGTATAAAATATGTATATGTTTATATGTACATGTAATATATTACATTTGACCTTTATAACTCTGGACTTCATGTGTTCCATTTGATCTTTATAACAACTCTCTGGAAAAGTCAGAACAGAATTGCTCTGCTGCTCTACAGATTATTGTGAATTGCAGTTGATGAAAGACTTAGATTTTCCCAAAGATATTCACTGTAGTAAGTAGAGGAGTTGCTAGTAGACAGGACAACCTCAATACCCTATAGTACAAGCTTTTGTTCTATAATTTATTTATTTATTTATTTTTAAATTTTTTTAATGTTTTATTTATTTCTTTTTTTATGTTTTTATTTATATCTAGGAGAGAGAGAGAGAGAGAGAGAGACAGCATGAGCAGGGGAGGGTCAGAGAGAGAGGGAGTCACAGACTCAAACAGGCTCCAGGCTCTGAGCTGGCAGTCAGCACAGAGCCCGACGCGGGGCTCGAACCCACGAACCGCGAGATCATGACCTAAGCGAAAGTCGGACGCTTAACCGACTAAGCCACCCAGGCGCCCCTTTTGTTCTATAATTTAAATTCTTTTTTGATTCCTGAAATGGAAGGATGAAACCCTAAAAGCTGTTTCTTTTAGTGATTTCTTCTAAGGACCCATAGCTGTGGATATAGCACTTCACACATAATCATCTTCTTATGGTTTCCACATCCAGTTGCTTATTGCAGCAGATTCTCTTGGTGGATTACCCATAGTCTTGCATATTTTCCTCATCCATACCATTGCTTTACCTTCTCAGTAGGTGGAAAAAACTTATCCACTTAACTTCAGAAATATTTAGGTAAATAATATGTCTGAAAATGTCTTCCATTTGTCTCAATTTTGTGAGTGAGGAAATAATTTTTCAGCCTTTATTTTAATGCTGCTACATCTGTATTTTTTTAATGGTGGCTATCAATCGTTAGCAATTTTAGGAAGCTGGGCCAAGTTCCATCAGGCACTTTAGCATTTGGCTGATCTTTTAAATCAAGAGGAAAATGCTTAATAAGTCACTAGGCAACATTCTATGCCTAGAATTATTCTAATTTTCTCACTGTCAAAAGAGCTCCTTTCCCTAGGTATTTCAAAGACCTTACTTTGCTCTTTGCAAGGACATTTTAAAGTTTCACACACTTGTATAAGATTAATTTCTGTCCCTCTAGTAAAAGTTTTCACCTTTTCCCTTTGTTAATTAAAATCCTCCCTCTTGCATTTTAGGGGCTAATCATTATTTAGTTCCATGTTTTCACCTAATATGCTGGCATGTGTCATGACTTAATCAACTACCTTATTCATTAAAACAATATTTACTAAATACCTCTTAAACAATTACAGCAAATAGGAAAATCTCAGACAAAACATCTCAAGGGTGGAAAAGTGCAACATGCTTTATTTTCCTATTAGAGTAGAATGTCCACCTTGAGGTTGATTCCACTTGATGGCTGAAAACCTTAACCTAGTTGATTATTGAAAAAAAATCAAACATTTTTAAAATAATTCAGTCATTTAAGATGAGGTAAATATTCTCTACTAATATTTACATACTTTAAAATACTTATAGTATAATATTTGACACACACCATAAATGTTAAACATATATATACATTGTAAAGCTAATAATTAAAGGAATGCTTAAACACTTTAATGTCTATAATACTGCATCTTCCTGGGTACTCCCCTCCCTTGGCAGTAACTGCAAGATAACCATAATCTTGATATTTTTAATATTATCCTTTTAAGATATAGCTATTGCTTTAAGACATAGTACGTATTCCTAAAGTATGTAATGAATCTCTATGCTCATTGAGCTTTATACAAGTCATATCATATCGTATGCTGTTTTCTAGAACTTAATATTTTTTAGTCATACTCTTTCTAAGACTCAATAATCCCATATCGGTGA
Source organism: Proteles cristata cristata (assembly GCA_017311185.1). Taxonomy (NCBI): domain Eukaryota; kingdom Metazoa; phylum Chordata; class Mammalia; order Carnivora; family Hyaenidae; genus Proteles; species Proteles cristata. The sequence goes on along the minus strand of JAESUZ010004150.1, from coordinate 704,150 downwards.
AAGGATATACATCACAGCTTCCAGAAAATATGGCAGAATATAAGGATTCTAGGCTCACCTCATCCTAGGCATATGCATAGATAACACCCACATCAGTATAACTAACCCAGAAAATGACCCATATACTGGCAGAACATATTTTCCATACTTAAATAGAGAGAAGAGGCCACAATGAAGAGAGTAGGAAGGAGTGAGATATGGTGGGAAGCAGACCCCAAACCAGACACTCCAGGCATGGGGGACCTACACTGGAAAGATGAATCCCCATAACTTTAGCTTTGAAAACCAGAGGGGCTTACCTTCATGAAGAAATAATAGTAGAAAGCTTCCTGAATCTGGAATGGGTAACAGAAATCCAGACCCAAGAGGCAGACAGAGTCCCAAACAAAGCACCCCAAGGAGCACCACACCAAGATACACAGTAATTAAAATAGCAAAAAGTACTGATTGAGAATTTTAAAAGCAGCAAGAGAAAAGAAAACAGTTACATACAAGGGAAACTCATAAGGTTATCAGCTCATTTTTTAACAGAAACTTTGCAGGCCAGGAGAGAGTGGCACTTATCCAAGGAATACAGGTATTCTGTTTCAAAGGGGCACATGCACCCCAATGTTTATAGCAGCACTATCAACAATAGCCAAAGTATGGAAAGAGTCCAAATGTCCATCGATGTATGAATGAATAAAGAAGATGTGGTAATATACAACGGAGTATTACTAGGCAATCAAAAAGAATGAAATCATGCCATTTGTAACTACGTGGATGGATTTAGAGGATAATATGCTAACCGAAATTAGTCAGTCAGAGAAAGACAGATATCATATGACTTCACTCATATAAGAACTGTAAGACACAGAACAGATGAATATAAGGTGAGAGAATCAAAAATAATATAAAAACAGGGAGGGGGACAAAACATAAGAGACATAAATATAGAGAACAAACAGGGTTACTGGAGGGATTGTGGGAGGGGGGATGGGCTACATGGGTGAGGGGCATTAAGGAATCTACTCCTGAAGTCATTATTGTACTATATGCTAACTAACTTGGATGTAAATTTAAAAAATAAGTTTTAAAAAATAATAAAAAAATAAAATAAACATTAAGAAAGTATTAAAATGCGGGGGGGGGGGAGGGAAGAATAGTTAATACTCATTCTTCTCTATTTTCCAAATAATACTGAAGAGGAAGGAAAGCCTTCAAATTCCTTCTATGAGGGATGCATTACCTTCATACCAAAACAAGATAAAGACACTACAAAAAAAGAGAACCACAGGCCAATATCTCTGATGAACATAGATGCAAAAATCCTCAACAAAATATTAATGAACTGAATACAATACATTTTAAAAAATCATTCATCAAGATCAAGTGCAATTTATTCCAGGGATAAGAGGGTGGTTCAGGGGCGCCTGGGTGGCTTAGTCGGTTAAGCGTCCGACTTAAGCTTAGGTCATGATCTCGCGGTTCGTGGGTTCGAGCCCTGCGTCGGGCTCTGTGCTGACTGCCAGCTCAGAGCCTGGAGCCTGTTTGAGTCTGTGACTCCCTCTCTCTCTGACCCTCCCCTGCTCACGCTGTCTCTCTCTCTCTCTGTCTTAGAAATAAACAAAACATTTAAAAAAAAAAAAAGAGGGTGGTTCAATATTCTCAGATCAATCAATGTGATGCATCACATCAACACAAGAAAGAATTATAACCATGTGATCATTTCAATAGATGCAGAAAAAGCTTTTGACAAAGTACAACATCCTTTCACAATAAAAACCCTCAATAAAACAGATTTAGAGAGAAAATGCCTCAATATAATAGAGGCCATAAATAAAAAACCCATAACTAATATCATACTCAATGGTGAAAAACTGAGAGAGCTTCTCCCCTAAATGATTAGAAATAAGACAAAGATTAGGAACAGGAAAAAGTGTCTATCCTCAATGCTTTTATTCAACAAAACACTGAAAGCCCTAGCCATAGCAGTCAGGCAAGAAAAAGAAGGGAAAAAAAACCCAACCAAATCTGTAAGGAAGAAGTAAAACCTTCATTATTTGAAGATGAACATGATACCATACATAGAAAACCATAGGGACTAAAAAAACCCAAAAACAGTGGTGCCTGTATGGCTCAGTCGGTTGAGTGTCCAACTTCGGCTCAGGTCATGATCTCACGGTTCTGTGGGTTTGAACCCCGCATCAGGCTCTGTGCTGACAGCTAGCTCAGAGCCTGGAGCCTGTTTCAGATTCTGTGTCTCCCTCTCTCTCTGACCCTCCCCTGCTCAGGGTGCCTCTCTGTCTCTCTCAGAAATGAATAAAACATTTAAAAAAATCTCTTTGAAAAAAAACCCTGAAAATAAAACAAAACAACCCTACAAGAACTGATAAATACATTCGATAAGGTCACAGGATACAAAGTCAATATACAGAAATTGGTTGCATTTCTAGACACTAATAATGAAGTAGCAAAAATAGAAATTAAGAAAATAATCCTGTTTCCAATTGGACCAAAATGATAAAATACCTAAGAATAAACTTATCTAAGAAGGTAAAAGACCTATACTATGAAAACTATAAAACATTGATAAAAGAAATTAAAGATGACACAAACAAATGGAAAGATATTCAATGCTTGTGGATTGGGAGAACAAATATTATTACAATGCTCATGCTACCCAAAGCAATCCACAGAGTTAATCCAATCATTTTCAAAACACCAACAGCATTTTTCACAGAATTAGAACAAATAATCCTAAAGTTTGTATGGAGCCACAAAACACCTTGAATAGCAAAAGCAATCTTGAAAACGAAGAACAAAACTGGAGGTATCACAGTTTCATATTTCAAGATACACAACAAAGCTGTAGTAGGAAAAAAGTATGGTACAGGCAAAAAAGCAAACACATGGATCAATGTAATAGAATAGAACACCTCAAAATAAGCCTATGGTTATATGGTCCATTAATCTTCAACAAAGGAGGCAAGGATATACAATGGGAAAAAGATAGTCTCTTCAACAAATGGGGTTGGGCAAACTGGACAGCTACATGCAAAAGAATGAAAGCAGACCATGTATACCATACACAAAAATAAACTCAAAAAGGATTAAAGACCTGAAACCATAAAAATCATAGAAGAGAAGAAAGACAGTAAATTTTTTGATGTTGGCTGTAGCAATATTTTTCTAGATATATCTCTTTGGCCAAGGAAGACAAAAGAAAAAATAAATTATTGGGGACTTCCTCAAAATAAAAACTTCTGCATAGGAAAGGAGTGGATCAACAAAAGTAAAAGGCAACCTACAGATAAAGATATTTATAAATAAGATCCAATAAAGGATTAGTATGCAAGATATATAAATAACTTATATAACTCAACATCCAAAAAAATCCAATTAAAAAATAGACAAAGACATGAACAGACATTTCTCCAAAAACATACAGATGGTCAACAGACACATGAAATGATGTTCAGAATCACTCATCATCAGGGAAATGCAAATTAAAACCACAGTGAGATATCACCACACATGTATGAGAATGGCTAAAATTAAAAAAAAAAATAACACAAGAAAGAGCAAGTATTGGCAAGGATGTGGAAAAAACGAAACTTTGTGCAGTGCTGGTGAGAATCTTAACTGGTGCCAGTGTGGAAAATAGTATGGAGTTTCCTCAAAAAATTAAAAATGGAATTATAATATGTTCCAGTAATTCCACTACTAGTTATTTACTCAAAGTACACAAAAACACTAATTCAAAAGGACATATGATCCTTGATCATATATGAATGAAATCAAGGGCACCCCTATGTTTACTGCAGCATCACTTACAATAGCCAAACTATGCAAGCAAACCAATCATCTATTGCTAGATAAATGGATAAAGAGGAGGTGGTATATATGGAAAGGAATATTACTCAGCCATAAAAAAGAACAAAATCTTGCCATTTGCAACATATGGATGGATCTAAAGGGTATAAGTTAAATAAGTGAGAGAAAGACAAACACCATATGATTTCACTCATATGTGAAATTTAGAGACAGAACAAAGGAAAAAGGAGACAACACAAAAAAACTCAGACTCTTAAAGATAGAGAACAAACTGATGGTTACCAGAGGGCAGGTGGGTGGGGGGATGGGTGGAATAGGTGAAGGGGGATTAAGAGTACGTTTAATGTGATAAGCATTGAGTAATTTATAGAATTGTTGAATCACTGTATTGTGCACCTGATACTAATATAACACTGCATGTTAATTATACTGAAATTAAAATTAAAAAAAGAAAGCCATTAAAAAGGATATGAAGTCAACCTCCTAGAGCAGATTAAATAAATAACACTTTTTAGTAATCTAATGAGAAAAAGTTAGCTATGACATCAAAATCCGAAAATGGCATTAGAAGGATAATTATAGGCAAATTTCAGGGAGTTTCATCTATATAATAAAAAAATTATCAGGGCGCCTGGGTGGCTCAGTCGGTTGAGCTTCTGACTTCAGTTCAGGTCACGATCTCACGGTTCATGGGTTCAAGCCCCGCGTCGGGCTCTGTACTGACAGCCCGCTCAGAGCCTGGAGCCTATTTCAGATTCTGTATCACCCTCTCTCTCTGACCCTCCCCTGCTCATGCTGTCTGTCTGTCTGTCTGTCTGTCTGTCTCTCTCATAAATAAATAAAACATTAAAAAATTATCAAGGAAAAAACTTCCTAACAAAATATGACCATATTAAATGTATGCATATAAAGAAAGATAATACCTGTTGACTAAGTTGAGTTTGTTTCAGGATTGGAGGTTTGGCTTAAAAAATAATTTTTAAAATATTTTTTGAATAAATGAACACTGCAGGAAATTACTTAGAACTTTATTCTTCCATTATGTATATGTTAAATAAAGAAGTTTGTACATGTTTCAGTAAATACATGTAATGAATTTAAGTACTACTTATTGCTTTGCATTTTGTAAATAATAGCATCTTCTCTCTGCTCTGGTATCTAGTGGTACAAGAATAAAAAAATGGAAAGAGAGAGATTACACAATGAGACTCACACATATATGGCCACTTGCATTACTCAAAAGCTGCACACAGAGCATTGAAAAATGGGTCATTTTCAATAAATCATTCTGGAGTATTCAAATATCCATGAAAGGAAAATAAATTTTGACCACTCAACCATAATAAAAAATCAGTTCCAAGTAGATTCAGTGTTAAAGGCAAAACAACAAAGCTTCTGGAGTATAATACAGCAGATCACCTTTATCACTTTAGGAGGAATAGACATTCTTAAAAGAAGCTTTAATGTAAGAAAATGAAAAAAAACCTATATTGAAATCATAAATTTCTGTCTGTCATATTCACCAATAAGATTGTCAAAGGCTAGCCACAGAAAAAGAGTTGTTTAGAATATCTGCTACTCACAGTTTGTTTCTAGAACATACAAACACCGTTTTACAAATCAATTTAAAAAAAAAAAAAAAAACTAAGAAGACAATCAACCTAACGGAAAAATGAGCATGAGATTGTAAAGACCTGACAATTGTGATGACCAAGAAACATGAAAAGTGCTTGTCCTCATTAGTAATCAGGAAAATGTATATTAAAGCTTTATGAGATACTCTGAATACCCACAAGAGAGCTGGAAATTGAAAGCAAGTGTTGATAAGAATATGAGCAAAGGGAACTCTGTTCTGTACTGCTGTTGTCCACCACAAAAGTGTCCAAACATTTTGAAAAACAGTTTTTCAGTAGTTCCTAAAATTGAATTTATACATACTTTATGACAAAGAAGTTGCAAAGTTGTATAAAGAAGTTGTTCACCCAAAAAAGGTGTAAACATAGACACCAAGAGATACGTACAAAATTATACAAGCTGGCATTATTCATAATAGTTCAAAACGGGAAACAAATCAATTGTCCATGAATAAAATAATACATGATACATTCACAGAATGATATAATACCCTTCAGTGAAATGAATTACTACCTGTGGTAATATAGATGAAACTCAAAAATATAAGGTTGAATAGAAGATGCTAGACATAAAATGAGGCAATTTCCAGAAATGAAATAAAAGAAATGAAAGACTCCATGTCCAACCAAGTTTTGTTGCAAGCATCAAGGGTACAGAAAACCAATCTTAAACGTGCATGAACTGAAGGGATATTTTACCTATGAGCTCTTATTGAGATATGTACTTCATCCAACAAATGCACAACTAGGAAACTAACCAAAGAATTGATGCAACTAGTATACTTAATTGTAGAACCAAAACTAAAGTTGTGGTAAAAATGGAAGAATAATATATGAGTGTTGCATGTTATGAAAAATAAAGTAATAAAACTTACTTTGTCACATGTACGGATTTGTGTGTCTACCATGACAATTAAAATACAGAACAGTCTATCACAAGGATCCCTTGTGGGGCCCCTTTTATGGCCAGCTCCCTTCCTCCCTCCTCCCTCCACTCTGGCAACCACTCACTGGATTTTTTAAAACAATAATTAGAAAAAAATTATCACCTTAAAGACGCTTATTAATCAGTTAGAGAAGTTGATACTAAAACCCATACGCAAAAATGAGTATGCAGGAATAGCTAGGAATCTCTGAGAATGATAAATAAATGAGAGGAAAGAGTCCTGCCAGATATGGAAATAGACTATAAAGAGTTTATGATTAAAAATTTTTGGTATTGATACAAGAAAAGACAGTCAAATAAAATAGGGTAGTCTAGAATATGGAAACTAACTACATATTAAATCTAGCATTGCAGGGGCACCTGGGTGGCTCAGTCGGTTAAGTGTCCGACTTCGGCTCAGGTCATGATCTTGCAGTCTGTGAATCTGAGCCCCGCATCGGGCTCTATGCTGACAGCTCAGAACCTAGAGCCTGCTTCAGATTCTGTGTCTCCCTCTCTCTCTCTGCCCCTCCCCCACTTACACTCTATCTCTCTTTCTCTCAAAAATAAACTAAACATTAAAAAAACTAGCATTGCAAATCAATAGGATAAAAATAAACTTTTAAAGAAATAGTGCTTGGATAACTGGATGGCCGTTTGTAAAATAAAAAAAAAATTAGATACATACCTCACGCTATATACAAGAATAAACTCCAGATCAAACAGTGATATAAATGGGGAAAAAAGGCCAAAACTTTATGAGAAGGGCGGGGGGGGGGGAGAAGAGTGCAAGAGAGGCTAACTAGGGTTCAAAATCTATGTTAGTAAAAGAAAAGCTTGTTAAATTTAACTACATTAAAAAAAAATAAGACTTCTGCATGGAAAAAAACACTACGACAAACAAAGTTGAAAAACAACAGACACAGTGGAAGTAAGTACAACATGTGAAACAAACTGAGGAATATTAAAACCAATATAAAAGAACTCTTAAAACCCGAGAGGGAAAAAAGACTAGACACCTGCTAGAGAAATGGGCCAAAGAAAAATAATTCATGGAAAAGAAGGATATAAAATGATATAAAAGAGGCCTTAAACATATAGGATGGTGTTCAGGTTCACTCATGATAGCCCGATGCAAATTAAACTGTACTAAGATCCATTTCTGAACTATTTCAATGCCCCAAATTCAAGACCAGCAGGCAATATTCTTGTTCCACAAGGCTTGGGATAACAGGCACTCTCATGTACTGCTGGTAGGAATGTAATTTGCTGTAACCCTTAAGGAAGGTCATTATGTGGCAACACTGTATTCAGATTTAGAGCAATCTGAGCCAGAAACTGCACTCTTAGAAATTTAGACTTACTGTATGTAGGTTAATGGTGTATGGGAGCTCTTCGTACTATTCTTCTGTATCAAAATAACTTTAACAAAACTATGTTATGGCACTAACAATCAAAATAGTATGTTTGGAGAAGAGTAGAAGGGTGGAAAATGATGTCCTGTAGTACTGACTGACAGTAATCTATTCCATCTGGGTGGATACATAGGAATTCTTTTTGTTATAATTCATTTCAATGAGTAGGTGTTGTACACTCTTTCACAAATATGACATACTTCAATTAGTAAGTTAACAGATTATATCTTGGTTGTAAGCCCTTTTGTTTTTACATAATAAAATGAAATATATTCATATTTTGTTATGTGAAAAGTGCTAAATTATATGCCTTTGATGATCAATACTTGGGTTTTTATCAATTTGGAGATAAAGAACAATGTTTACATGGGTTTCATGTAAGACTATCTCCAGGAAAAAAAAAAGACTACCTCCAGGGATATATTCTCGTAACAAGACTAAACCACAGAATGCACACATATCCAAATTTATATGATAATCCCAATCATTTTCCAAACGGTTTCTGTCCATCTGTGCTTCTTGCAAAGGTTTATGGCAATTTCTCTTGATTCACAGTTTCTTCATCAAAAAATATTGATAACCTTCTCAATTTGTGGCAGGTGATGGAGAAGGAATACTGGGAAATTGTCTCAGCTCCTATGTGCTCACTAATATAATAAAGAATGTTGCCAGATATATACAAACTTTTAATCCAGATACACCAGTCAGAGAATATGGACTATTTATTGTTAGAAGGTAAAGGCCAGTAATTTTTGGATTTTAGAATTCATCAGTTCAGGATTTGCCATCCTTTTCTGCTCATCTCCAAATACTGCGTAAGTTCTAAGAGACTCTTGTGGCAGCAGCTGTGGGTAGGGTATCTGTTTCATGGCAGTCCTTTGTATTTTGTTGGTATCTGTTGAGATTGACAGTCCCATCTGGTTCTTGGGCAAGCTTCTCTCCCTTTGTTCACAACTACTAGGTGTCTGTGTTCCTGCCCGACCTCTGGCTGCTAGATCTCCATTGCAGCAGCTTTCTCTTGTCATCGAGAAACCTCTTTGGAGTCCACAGATCTTTTCGCCATACATTCTTAACATTTTAAGAAGCACAGAAAAATTACATTGTTCTCCTAGATCACTCCAACAGTGTGAAAACTTGATGAGGCTGTCCTTGATTCCCTACACAGCCATCCCTATCGGGATGGGAACTTCTTCAAGGCTCCTATTCTCATGGACTCAGACAAAAAGTCGAGCAAAAGTACTCGGTATTCTCAGATATGCAAACCTTTCTGGAGATGTTACCATGGTCTCTCCTTCAGGGCTGGGGAACAGAGATCCCTGCATCCTGGCAACATCTCTCTCTTGCCACATCTCCAACTTTTTTGCTTCATGCCTAAGAGAATGTTGTCTAGATGGTGATGAGACAATATATTCTTCCAAATGTTTCCTGTCTTGCCCCTAGGCTTCAATATCAAGAGGACTCCAGTATCTTGTTTTCTGGTTCTGCAGTGAAAAATTCTCTAAAGCCGTGGCTACTTTGAATCTCATAGTTCTAAGTGAGTGGTAGTTCTGGGATGGCCAATGTGGATGGCAGTTTATGGAAGTAAACAGAGAGTATTTCACAAAATAAATATATAAAATACATTGATTATTGCTTTGTACAATGTCCTGCTGCTGAAGTAAAGTGCAGGTGCATGTGGAACATGGAGCTGCATAAGGGGCCTATTAGCCTCAATACCTGGGTTTATGTGTCCTCAAAGTTTATGTCAAAAAAGGCTGCTCCTTTCCTTAGGCCATTGGCTCTCTGACTGCAGTCTCTCTCCTCCATGCGTAACAGGTCCCGAGAACCACCAGTGACAACAGGAGACCTAACACTGAATGTTCGATAAATAACGTTCTTCCTTTCCTCCCTCACATAGCAAGAAAAGGAGAATGAAAGGGAAGAATCAATGCTGAGAAGCAGGCCAAAGCATAGGTTTTTCTCCTCTTTTGATACTGTAGAGTAATTTTTTAACAGGTTCCCCATTTTCTAAGCGACAGCCTTTCTCTTAGGATGCCAGGCTACCATAAAACGCTAGTCCTGAGGTTTCTGCTCTTAGACTTCTTCCCAAACAGAGATTCCTGTGGGACTGGTGCCCCCTCCCAGTTCCTCTTGTTGTCATTAGCCATTTATGTAGAGAAAGTTTATAGGTTCTTGACAGACCCTGTGTTCACTCTGCTGTGATTCTAGGTGTGATTCCAACTGCTAAATGGGAGTTTTGACCTCTTTGGAAACAATTGGGCTATTCTATGAGTAAGAACGCTTTCTTTTGGCGAAGTGAAGTTGGTAAACTTAAAGATTGTTTTCCGTTTAATTTGAGTTAGTATTTTGCATATAATTATAAATAAGACACTGGCTTTTAGAAGTTAACTATTGGGGCGCCTGGGTGGCTTAGTCGGTTAAGCATCCGACTTACGCTTAGGTCATGATCTCGCAGTTCGTGGGTTCGAGCCCCACGTCGGGCTCTGTGCTGACTGCCAGCTCAGAGCCTGGAGACTGTTTCAGTCTGTGACTCCCTCTCTCTCTGACTCTCCCCTGCTCATGCTGTACTCTCTCTCCTAGAAATAAATAAAACATTAAAAATTAAAAAAAAAGAAGTTAACTATTAAGATCTCATTTGGTTAAGATTTAGTTAGATGAGATTCCTATTAAAGTGAAAACTACAAATATATCACCCAAGCATTCATTAAATACATGTGTTTTGTTTGTTTTCAGCACCATATGAGACCTTGAGAAAATAAAGAGAATCAACCCTGTGTGGCAGGTTCAGTGAGCATTATTTGGCTCTTTGTATGCTCAACAAAAAGATAGAATCCAAATAAGAATAAGAAGGAAAAGAAGTAACAGCTACTATGAACTATACATTTTGACGATAAATGGTTGAAAGTTCTAGAGCACTGGATTTTTCCAGATTATTTCAGGCCTATATGCAGCCTAACAGTATTATGCTAAAATTTGGTTGTAGTTTTAGGAAATAATAGGAAAATGAGAAGATATTCAGAAACCTTGAACAACTTTGAATGTTGTTATGCAAAAGGTCTCCTTTGTAGTATTCTTTTTATGTCATTGGAAATGCAAAAAGAACTAAATTTGTACATTCCAAACTTTTCAGAGATAAGAAAATTCCCTGTGTTGGTTTTATAGAGCCCTAGCTAGCTATGATATTACTGAGATTAGAGACTCCATTGAACAATGAAGACACATCTGAAAATAATATGATTCTAAAGTCACTCTTCTAGGAAAATTAATGCATACATAATACCAAACAGTTAGATAGATGAACAATGGAAGCAGAGTTTCAAACTTTTCCTACTGCCTGCATAGGAGTAATTTGTAAAGAAAATACTTTCCCAATTGGCCGTGATCTATTTTTTGAAAATATATTAAGGCAAATTTCTGCCATTGACCTTTTGAGTTAAGGAAAGATTCAATTAGGTCTATGAACTGAAGCCATTGTAGAGTCAAGGGAAGTCAGGAAATAGTTTCATAATTATGCACAGTGGAAGGGAGTGAAGAGGATTAATTGGGGTTAAAGTGCAAGATAAGATGTTCTCATATGGAGAATTTCCAGTTGCCTCACTGTGAATTTTTTATATTGTTCATTGGCTCCAAAACAATAATTTTAAGAATGCTGCTAAAGATGTAATTCAGAGTTGTTGAGTATTCAGCCTCTGATCACTTAAATGTGTTTTACAAAACAGGGAGACATAGCTGACATGCGCAAAAATGTATATATTTTATAATTTGTATGATGATGATTATTATGGATAATAAAATTAATACTCTTGTACCCACCCAATTTATAAATTAAAATGTAAGTATCTTCATTTTACTTACAAAATGGTCAAAATGGAAATCTTTTTGTCAATACTGGATATTGGCTCACCTAATCTCTTTCTTCCTATACCCATGCTTCAGTTTTTGCCTTCTATACATTTTACGGTTAACATGGGAAATGGTCTTGTTCCTTTTTCCATGTTGCAACAGCCTCCCCTTGAACCCAAGTAAAATCTAATTATTATTGTTAATAAATAATAATGTATTTATTTGGGGGTAAGAAAATAAATTCATAAGTTTTTTGACCATAAGACTAATTTAAATTTGATTCAGTTCAAACCAGATAATTCACCCAACACAAAGGTACCTCGAAAAAATTTAGATTCCTAGATTCGTCTAATTCATATTTCCATTAAGTCAAGGAAACTTGATTGAAGAGCTATGGCTGGCAATGTGACCTGAATGACAAAGCTCTGGTGAATTCTGAAACACCTCATAACATCCATGCTTCCTCATTTCAATTTTTTCTTCGCCTAGGTAGAAAACCTCAAAGCTATTTTACATGTATTCACCAAATGATGCATGAATGCTGAAACCAACAATCAGCTACAATCCTTGGCAGTAAGATAAATCATCAGAATAGTGATGAGCTACAAATTTCACTTTGAACAAAAAAGCATATGGTTGGAGATGGAAGTAAAAAATGGTTTTTGTTTCCCTCTTACATGAATTTTGCAAACATAAGCATCTATAAAACAGATACAAAGTGGATGTTTCTCATCTTGGGTTCCTTTTGAGACCTGCACTTCTATTTTAACATAGGGTAAAGAATGTGTTTGTGTTTTTCTTTAATCCAAACACATTATTAAAAAATGGCCTTTGTTTGCTCCTTAGGAATAGTTGTAGTGTGACCATCTGGGTCTCAAGGAGAAGAAACTCTAGCTTTCAAAATCCTGGATATTCTTCTAGAAGTTGTAATGGAGTATGACTTCTTTCTCATTGGAGAGAAGAACTGGGTTAGCTTTCTTTTTGTGTGTGTATATATATATATATATATATATATATATATATATATATATATGTATATATATATATATATATATATATATATTTAAATTTTTTATTTATTTCTAGGAGAGAGAGAGAGAGAGAGAGAGAAACAGCGTGAGCAGGGGAGGGTCAGAGAGAGAGGGAGTCACAGACTGAAACAGGCTCCAGGCTCCTAGCTGGCAGTCAGCACAGAGTCCGACGCGGGGCTCGAACCCACGAACCGCGAGATCATGACCTAAGTGAAAGTCGGACGCTTAACCGACTAAGCCACCCAGGAGCCATTGTATATGTATTTTTTAATATAAGAAAGAACCTTTGTGGAATTATGTGAATGGAAAAAGAGTGGACAATTAATGGGAGGAATGTAGTTACAGATTCCTGTTTTTATCTTCCCACTGTTTTGGCAACAGCCTACACCTTGGTTTGTAGAAACTGTCCTTCCTCACTGCAGATTTGACTCCTTAGTAATGGAAGATAGTTTGCACATTTAACGATTCTCAAATCCTGGCCCAGAAATAAACTGTGGGAAACACAGAATTCACCCAAAGTCCTATGGACCCAAGAGACACATTCTTTTGCCTAAGACTATTATACTTGGTGGTTACACATATCCTGTTTCTGTGGCTCCACTTGCTTTGTTCATACTGCCTGGGAGGCCCACATATTGTGGTCAGCAAGGAAGAAAACACCCGGAAGAAAACAGATTTCAGAATTTTAGGGAGGAAAGGGAGAATGGAAGCCAGAGAAGAGAAAGGAATGATCTGATGATATTGTGTTCGTGGAGTGTCAGAGCACTTTATACCTTGAATTTCCCATTACTTATTATAAAAGATGTCATCATCTTCCAAGACTCCCCAAATTGTATTGACTCCGGTCTCCATTCTTTGTCACTGAAAAGGACTTGTTTAACACGCTAAGGTTGTCACAAGGATAATAAAAGGTAATTTGTGTATATAACGGCCCAATTTTCTTTTCAATAGAAAATTAAAGACACAGAAACAAGGATAAAGGGAGGTCATTGTTTTATAGCCTGTAAATTTTATTTTCATTTTGAGTTGGGTAACTGTAAAATACCCATGTAGCTGGTTTTAAGTTTGGCAGAATGACTCCCTAAGATACCTGGGAAATCTTCCCTGTTCTGCATTCATACATTACACAGGCTGTACAGATATAGATAGAGAGCAGGCTGTGTTATCCTAAAGAGTCTTAACGTGCAATTTATGTTGGAATGTACTGCATTTACAGCGAAATTATTTGTCTAATATCCAATCCTTGGACCTGGATGCATATGTTAGACCATAGCCATTAAATTTTAAATGTGTTAAACCAGTGATCAATAAACAAAGAAGGCAGAAAATGACACTGACTAGGGACAACACCCTCAGTCAACTGCTACATTCCCATTAAAATACAAAGACAACCCAAAAAGACAGTTCCTAGATCATTAGTTCTTCATTCAAACTATTTATTTACTATTCAGCACCTGCTTTATACCTTGTCCTGTGTAGAAGGTACAGGTCCCTTTCCTCAACAAGCTCTTCAACTTCAACACAGAGACAGCAGATATCTTTTTCTGATGAACTATATAACTTAATCTCAGGATTAGGATTTGCCTGACTTGCTGTGAAAAGAGAGGAAGACCTGTGAAATGTGACTTCAACTTTAATAAAATTCTGTTATTGCATTTCTCCATCATTAATGATTAACATCCATATGTAGTCATAATCTTGTGGTGGTACTATTTGGATGAGGATTATTTTCAAATGTCATATGGACTCAAGTAAGACAGAGCAGAATCTATGCACTTATCTGTGACTAGAGATGCAGTCAGGCTGTCATTTATGCAAAAAATAATTTTGAAGAACTTAAAGATATCAGAAGCTACAAAGCAGGCACATGATGGAAAATGCTATGGTTTACTCAAGTCTGTCTTATGTTTGTCTTTTGAATGACTAGAATTCAATCTCTGAGACTTGGCTAAACATAAAAATTTCACGACAATTCAATATCTTACTTTTACTGTTAAATAATTTAGCATCCATATTTATATAAACTGCATATAAGCAGATGATCATTACTTACAAAACATTTGTACTGACGAGATATTGGAAATGGCAATTTTTATTTTCCATTTATGAAATTATAATTGTTCAGAAAATAATTCTGTGTTTTTTATATTTCTGGACTCAGATGTGTGTGTGTGTGTGTGTGTGTGTGTGTGTGTGTGTATCCACATACACACTAAAATTTGATGTTAAAAACAAAAGCCTTTATTCTTTAAAGGCAGATTCATTCTGAGAGACATAATAATTAATTATGCAAGTAAAATTTCCCTTAATATGGTTACTAATGTGCATTCAGGAGCACACTGACTATTAGACAAGATATGTTTATATCACCTTTCCTCAACTTTCCTCACTGTTCAAGCACTTTATAAACCATGTTTCCTTTATTAGAGTATATATTAATACAATCCTAATCAAATTATTTCTGTTACATGCAAGAATATGGTTACTTATCTATCAAGAAGGCATCGGAAGAATCTGGCTCATACAATTTAGAGCCTCTGGTTTCTCTAAGTTCTGCCACTTGCTATCTACTTTGAGTCTCTGAGAGCAGATAAATATTTCTATTGCACCAAAACCCAGAGAAAGAAGTCAGGAAATTATTTAGTCAAATATCAGGTCCTTTGGGTTAAGCAAGGTCACTTTGCCTCCAGTAGCTATGTATATGGGTGTGGCCCTTCCTTCTGCTTATTTCCTAATAACCAGAGAAGAAAAGTAGCCAGAGACTCTTATTGCATGTGAGAAAACCAGGATATAGCTTTCTTATCCTTTCCTTTCCACCTGGTGTAAGAGTGGAAACCTGCCTAGGGATCCTTCAGGAAAAAAACCTTAGAGAATATTTCTCTTTTCATTCTTTTCATGGAGAATGGCAAGATGCCCTGAGAGGATACTGAGCATAGAAGGGTGAAGGGCGGAATGAGGCTGCTTCAATCTGGAATTGGGCAACACGCTCC
Organism: Proteles cristata cristata; assembly: GCA_017311185.1. NCBI lineage: Eukaryota > Metazoa > Chordata > Mammalia > Carnivora > Hyaenidae > Proteles > Proteles cristata. The sequence goes on along the minus strand of JAESUZ010004150.1, from coordinate 688,496 downwards.
AGACTATGGATACTGGTAGAATCCTCCAGGAATTAGATTAGATGTGCAAAAGATTTATCCCATTTAAGTTTTAAAAAAAATCCTAGCTGCAACCCTTTATTATTTTAATCCATGGTTTGAAAATAATAACAGGGGAGCCTGGGTGGTTCAATCAGTTAAGCTCTGACTTTTGATTTAGGCTCAGGTCATGATCTCATGGGGTTCTTGGTTTGAGCCCCCGATTGAGCTCTGTGCTGATAGGGTGGAGTCTGCTTGGGATTCTCTCTCCCTTCTTCTCTGCTACCCGTCCCCCTCAACTCATGTTCTTTCCCCAAAAGTAAATAAAAAAGCATAAAATTTTTTTAATGTTTATTTATTACTGAGAGAAAGAGAGACAGAGCGTGAGTAGGAAAGGGTCAGAGAGAGAGACAGAGAGAGAGAGAGACGGAATCTGAAGCAGGCTCTAGGCTCCGAGCTATCAGCAGAGAGCCTGATGCAGGGCTCGAACTCACGAACCGTGAGATCATGACTTGATCTGAAGTTCGACGCTTAACAGACTGAGCCACCCAGGCATCCCTAAATAAAAAAGCATTCTAAAAAATGGAAATAGTAACAACAATTTAAAATATTTTTGAGTATGAGAATCTTTGCTAATACCTAAAACATGTTTGAGTTCTTTCCCTTCTTCCTCTTCCTCTTTCCCATCCTTTGTTTTCCCCCTCTCCTTCAGGTTCCTTCCTTATCTTCCTCTTCCCTTTCTAAATAATTCACTAAATTCTAAAGTCATTATGGGGTCAGTGCAAGGCGGACGTCTGCACAGCTGGAACAGGGAGGAGAATCACGGTTGTCCAAGACAGAATATCTGAGCCCATGCGTAAGGAAGACAGGCTTAGCTCTAGAGAGGCAAGCGAAGTCCAAGCAGGGTGAATAGGACGTCTGCATAGGACGGCTGCTTAGAATGCAGTATCAGGGACCAAAGTACTGAGGAAGATGTTCACAAATAGAGTGTCAGAGCACCGGCTGATTGAAAAGAGAGCAACACTACTTGTTTCCCTAATGAGATATGGTGTCACTGTGGCCAGTATGGCCTAGCAAGGCATGTCAGAGCCCAAGTGGAGAGAGGAAAGCAGTCATGGATAGGGAGACTCAGTATGGGATGCCAGAACTCAAGCAGGGTGAATACGGAATCCATGCAAAGGGGCAGCTTGTTAAACTCTGCAAGAGGGAATATCTTCAAAGAGGCAGCTTTCATGGGGTGTCAGAGGCTAGACATGATGAATAGGATATCTTTGTGGCCTGGAATCGGGTGGCAGAGTCAGGTAAGGAGAGCACGGGGGTAACTGAGTATAAGATGTCAGACTCTAAACATGGTGAGGATAGGGTCTGCACATGAATGTAAAGGCATAAGTTTTGAAACTTATGTGGGGTGAGGAGGGCATCTGCATGGAGGGAAGGGCGATGATGAAGATGGGACACTGGTTACCTACAAGAGAATTGGTTAAGTAGTTATTACAAAGAATATATAAGCCAGTGTCCTCACTGTCAGGAAAGGGAATCTGAATATGAAATGGGAGAATAGAACGAACACTTTAGTAGTGGACTGTAATTGAAGATACTGATATAAACTCATGGTTTTCACCAGTCATGACAATAAAAATCACTATAGATGTAAAGGTGTCTCTGAATATACACATTCATAGATATGTACTCACATATATTTCCTAGCTTTGTCTGTTTAAGGGACCTGGGAGTGGTGACACCTAATAAATAGCAATGAGCACATTTAGGACCCTGTTGTGGGTTTCTGTATGTCATTCATAAAAGGAAGCAAAACTCCTTAAAGAAATGACCAGTTCCAACACTGAGGAAGAGAAGTACAAGATGAACTAGGAATATCTGTGTTATAAACTTGTGTTCTTCAAACTCGTGTGGGACTAAAGAAGCCCCAGAGTTTTATTTTTTAATTCCAGTTTTCCTTGTAAACATTCTGGGCCCCATATCTAAGTTGGGGGAAAAGCAGTCATTGTTTAAGCAGAGTGTTGTTTAGATTATTGAACTTTTCCCCAAGATATTTTGGAATATTGCCCTCTGCTTGTTTAGTCTTCAAACATACAGAGGAATTGTAAATTAAAGAGAAAAGCTGCCTATACATCAAATCACAAACATATTACTTTCTGACTCCTAAAAAGCCTGGAGGTCTGTTTGCAGAACATGAAATCACATATTATTCTAAATATTCAAATTTTAACCCCTAAAGTCAGATGAACCATTAGAAACCTGCATATTTATAAATAGGCTTTATTTCATAAATCTTACATGCTATTTTTATCAGCCTTTGACAAAGTGTCCTCAATTCTTATAGCTTTATGAAGCCCACAAGAGTATCTGTTTTAAGGATGAATTTGAGGATATATTCATTATTCCACTTTGGATTCCTATATATAAGCTTATATAAGAGATGGCCATCAAAACCAATTGTCATTGACTTGTTGTTCATAAGAAATGTGTATGTTTTCTGCTCATAAACAATAAAATTATGAAAATGACTGTTTTAACTTTTTCATTTATATAATCAGGAGCTCACAGTAAAGTTTTCAAAGAAAATTGAGCAATTACATAATTTATTTCATGATTTTGTTTTTTTAATTTCTTTTTTAATGTTTATTATATATATATATATATATATATATATATATATATATATAGAGAGAGAGAGAGAGAGAGAGAGAGAGAGAGAGAGCGAGAGAGAGCACATGCAAGTGGGAAAGGGAAGAGAGAGAGAATCCCAAGCAGGCTCCTTGCTATCAATGCAGAGCCTGATGTGGGGTTTGATCTCATGAATTGTGAGATTATGACCTGAGTGGAAACTATGAGTTGGATGCCTAACCAACTGAGCCACCCAGGTGCCCTGTTTTTGTTTTTGTTTTTTTTTAATTTCTATAGATAAGGTCATATTTTTGTACAAATCTCATGTGGAATGAAGTAAGGTATGAATGTATTAATTCATGAAATTTAGTTGAGATCTCATTGCTATTGGAGAACCCATTAGCTCTCACTCATCTATTCAGCACCCTTCCCCATCTCCACTCTGGCATTCCAGTCTCTAACAGCACCTGCACTGTAAATCTTAACAGATGACTTGCCTCCTCTCCTACAGATAAAAGCCACAAACAAAATCTTTCTACAAATAAAATCCATAAACAAAAATCTCTCTCAAGGTCACATCCAATTTACCTCTGACTTTTTCTATATTTTTGCCCCAACTTTTGAATCGTAATACTCATTCCTAATATCCACAGGTCTTTTTTAATTGAAATGTGCCATACATACAGAAAAGAGTAGAAGTCATATTTGTGCAGTTCAGTAAGTTTTTACAAGATGAACACCCTTATATAAGCAGTGCAAAGGTTAAGAAGCAGAACATTCTCAACCATTTGAGAAACCCACTTCCTAATCTGTTCCAGTTCTTACTGCTCCTTTGTCAATGGTAATCACTATTCTGACTTCTAACAGCATGGATTTAAAAAAAAATTTTTTTTTTGCTTTTTAACTTTATACACATAGACTCACATAACATGCACTCTTTTGTTTGTCTTCTTTTACTCTACATGTCCATAGTTATTTTGATCCCAAATCTTTCTTGTTCATTTGGAGCCTTGAGGACTCAATAACCTCTTTTATTTTTATCACGTATTCTTGTTCTCTGCTGACTCTTTCCCTTACCCTCAAAGCTACTGCTTTTTTTCTCTTTTTCCTCATTACCAAATTTCTAGAAGAGTCTTTCTCATTATCTATTTGATCATCAACAAACTACCTCCAATAGTATTGGTTTTCTTCTCCTCTTGTCTCTTCTCTTCTTTCTTTCCCTTTCTCTTTCTTCTCCCTCCTTCTCTCAGAAAGATACTACAAGTAAAATTGCATACTCAAAGAGTACATTTTCTATGTATTGCCAAATTCCACTTCATAGGAACTGTGCCATCTTGCATTTCCATAAGGTTTGCACTAGAGCATTTCACCAACATGTTATGTGTCAACCATTTAGATTCTTAAGAATACAATATGTTTAGAAATAGTATCTGAATATGGTTTTGCTTTTTTCACTTTTTCTTTTTTTCTTCTTAAATAATGAGTGAGGTTTTAAATATTCATTTATATTATAGACATCAACCCTTCTCCATGAGTTACAGATATATTTTCTTGGTTTGTTATTTTTTGTTATATTTCTTATGGTGCTTTTGCCATGAACTTTTAAAATAATTTTCATATTGAGTATAATTAAGTAGTTTATTAACCTCTCTTTCCACGTATATAAAAATAATAATATATATCTCCTAAAATAATCAGGAGGATTAAATGAGTTAATGAGCAAATTACTCAGACCACTCATGGGCACACAGTAAGTGTTAAAAAAAAAAGTTAGTTTTTATTATCTTATTATATGAAGCATACAATTTCCTTAGAATAAGTGAATATTTTTCTTCCTGCTAAATTCAAAAGCCACAACATGTATGTGGGATTTACAATAGGTATATGGAATAGAAAATATTTTTGTTTGTTTCTTTGAAGAGCAAGGGTGGAATGGTTAAAGCCTGGGCGTAAGAGCCCACAGTACTGGGTTTGCATTTCAGTTCCCAGATTTGCCATCTCTGTGACCTTGAGCAAATTAATACCAGCCTCAGTTTTTCATCTGTAAAATACATTTACTATTGGCACTTATGTTAAGGGATATCAGAAGGTACCTTATAGTTTTTGGCAAATGGCACTTGATAAATGCCACATATGAATTTTTTTTTAAATTTTTTAATGTTTTATTTATTTCTAGGAGAGAAAGAGAGAGAGACAGCGTGAGCAGGGGAGGGTCAGAGAGAGAGGGAGTCACAGACTCTGAAACAGGCTCCAGGCTCTGAGCTGGCAGTCAGCACAGAGCCCGACGCGGGGCTCGAACCCACGAACCGCGATATCATGACCTAAGCGAAAGTCGGACGCTTAACCGACTAAGCCACCCAGGCGCCCCGATGAATTTTGATGTATTAAAGGTGATTCTGTGCATCAGAGGATAAGATAGTAGCCTGGTATCTGACTTTATAGAACTTCAACTACCTCAAATAGAAATAATATGATAATTTAAAAATATACTTAAGTATAACTTTTATCAAGTATGTTTTCAGTAGAATTTAGGTAGCAGCTAATTTTATTTTTGAAAGCCTTAAAACAATATTTTATATTTCTAATGGATTGATCAAATATCAAATTTTCATTTTAATATCAGATTTTCATTTAAAAAAGATATTAATGTAACTAAATAAATACTGATCTGTATATTTTAATTTTTTTATATGTCTCCTGTACTGACGGGAACAAAATTCGTTCAGCTAGCAGAAACTAAGTTACGTTTTCCAATTCCACCAGCTGAGAAAAATGTTCCACAACTAAATTCCACAGAGCTGTGAGCAAAATTGCTATGGAAACCAGAGAAGACATAACACAAACTTACAGGTAAAACCATTTTCTATTTTTGAAAAAAAAAAAGGAGACTGAGTCCAAATCTCTCTGGGAAGTTAACCGACTTGCATAAATTCATGCCAACTTGAGTTTAGGGTAGAACAGGAAGGAGAAGTGTGCTCTGCTGATCGCTGCTAAGAAAGCTTTCCCCTAACCTACACTAATGCTTCTGCTAAGAAGTCAGAACAGTTAAGACTGTCTAAGGAAAGAAGTGTCACAGAACAACATACTCTGGTTTTCCTAGCACTGCTATGTTTTGGTTTTATAAACAACTTAAAACTATACATATATATTTTCTCAGAAGTTCACAAGTTGGTATTTGCAATCAACTTTACAGTGACTGGAGAAGATTTTTATATATTTTTCTTGCCATAATAAAAACAATTAGTTTTTCATAGTCCTACCTTATTATATAGTTTTTTGGTTGCTTGAGAATAGATTTCTTGCAAAATTATATGCAATGGAATGTATGCAAATGTTAAAATTCTTAGACAATTATTTTGTTAAATTTTTAAATTACATTTGTTTAAATTCCATGCTTTGTTTCACATCTATTTAATGATTTAATTAAGTGATAATAATGTCACTTAAAATATTGTGAAGATACTTTTTTTTCTCTTTCTTGATATTTCTGGAGGCATTCTTTATTCTCTTGAAAGATACAGAGGGAGACAGACCTTTGCTGCCTGAGGGCATCAGAAGTGAAAGACAGTTATTAAGGTATTGCTTGTGGGCTTATTTATTTTTGGAAATAATACTGACAGGAATGCAAGCTCTTTGGAAGATAGAGAAAGATAAAAATAGTGGGCCAATTTCCTGGGTGCTTTGAAAGGCCTATTAAAATCACTGTGGAATGTCATAATTTGACAAGGCTCAGAAAACCCTTTAATTTTGAAAATGGTATAATGCACAGAATTTGTTCTGTGCAATTGATATCAGATGGTCAAATATTAGTTAGAAAATTGAACAGACGATCTTTCTCTTCACTGACTGTGTATAGGCCAGATCAGGTGTACACTGACCAGAGAGTTCTTGAACTCTGACTTTACCATGTCACTAACTGGGAAAAGTTTTAGAACTCTTATCCTCTACCCTAAGGGGACAATTTTGACTTCTCCCTTGGTTCCACATGGATTCTTGGTTCTATTATCCTATACTCTGGATGTTTCCTTCACTTTCCATTTACATCTGTTCGCTAATTCTTATTATCTTTGTAGATATTTTCCATGCTACTCCAGACATGCCTCCACCTGCCTACCTTCCATACCTGTCTGTGTTGATGTTCTCCATGCTATTGCATCATGTTGTTTATTTCAATTTCACTCAGCCCTCCATCACTAATCTCTCAAGCCAGTATTAGAACATGTTCTACAACTCCCCCATCTTCCTTCTTTTTCTGTAAGAAGGGAAGAAGTATTCCTCCGCCAATGGCAGAAAGCAATGTTGACCACCAACTCAGTTATTTCAGTTTTACTGCTCCAATTATATTGACTTGCTATCAGAGACAAACAGAAGGGGAATTTTGTGAAGTTTTTCACATGTATATTGACACATTGAAATAGTTTGTCCAGTCTTTCTTGTTGGTTTTAACCAGGACTCTTTTATTCCCTGAGCACATAGATCCCTACAAAGGCTGAACCCAGCATGATTCCAAATACAGCCTTGCTATACTGGCCACCATTCCAACTAGACCTCTGTCCTTCTAATGAGAGTAACTCACTCAGTCGGGCAAACTTGCATGTCCAGAAACCCAATACCATATTGGTTATGGTATGGTCTTTATATGCAGTAAGGCCTGGATAAATTATTTGATCTTTCACGATTTCAATTTCTTTTTTTGAAATCTGTAGAATTTTATAGAGTTGTGGGGAAATTCTTAGAAATGCATGAAAACTTCTTAATACACAGTCTAGCATAAAATAAGCACTCATTACATGTTAGTTATCATTTTGGTGATTCTACCTCTTGACAATCTGTGTACCATATAATCATTCCCATTTCCCCATTTGTCAGCTATGTCTAAATATATGGCTCCCCATTAATGGACAAACTTTATTTCTTTATGATTCCCAGGACTCTGGAAAACCATAATAATAGGCTACATAACTTCTTGAAAGAATATATAAATAAAATATTTTCTAATATCATGTACATAATAAATTTCAAATAATTTAATAATCTAAGAATGGAACAAAAATCATGACTTAACTAGGAAATAAATTAGGAGATTACCTTTAGAATCTTGATCTGGGGACTTTCTTTTTTATTTATTTACTTATTTTGAGAGGGGACGCAGAGAGATAGGGAAAGAGAGAATCCCAAGTAGGCTTCCCACTGTCAGCATGGAGCCTAACATGGGGCTCAATTTCACAATCTTTAGACTACAACCTAAACTGAAATCAGGAATTCAACACTCAACTAACTGAGCCACCTATCACCCCAGTGCTCTGGTCTTTCTTTAACAGGAAACAAAACTCTGAGATCATAGAGAAAAAGACTCCTATTAGGCTCTTCAAGTACACTCACAAAATATACATACACATACATACACACACACACACACACACACACACACACACACACACAATTTAATGATATTTACTATAAAGTAAGAGGTAAATAAGAGAAGGGAGAAACTGCCAGTTGGCTGAGCAAAGCTTTCAGCCTTTACATATAAAAACTCTCTTATGTAATAATAGATAGATGATCACTATAAAATATGAAAAAACATAAAAAAATAAATGAAAAATAGACATCCTGGTAGAAAAACATGCAGATAACATAAATTATAATTCATATGGCCAATAAAATATGAAAAGATGATTAGCCTGAATATAGTGAAAGAAATGTCAATTTAAACAAAATATAAAAAAATGACAACATTGGTGTTCATTAGAATGTTAGAAAATGGGCAATTTATGTAGTGATTATGGAATAGTCATTTGTTAATATTATATTCTGATATTCAGTATGCTTATTCTTCAGGCAAGCAATTCAATATCTCAAAAAGAAGTCTATAGAAATTACAACATGAATAGATTCATATACATTTAAATTTGCTTATTGCAACACTATGAAAGAAGTGAAATATTTGAAAACAATAAAATGCTCATCAAGAGGGTCAGATTTAAATTTAAAATGGCATTTCAATTTATTGGAAAACTTAGCAGCCACTTAAAAGAATGATGTGTGTATCACACATACCCACATACAGATGCATATATATATATAGATAGATAGATAAGCTTTGGATAAGCTGCTAGATTAGAAGAATCAAGTTGCAGATTAATGATTCAAATTTGGTAAAGATAATATATATGTGTATATTTTTATGTGCGTGGATATTTATATTTAAATGAGAGACCCTGGGGAAAATATGTGCAACTTTAAAAGCAATTATCTCTGGAGATAAGGAATAGAATGAGATGGAACTGATTTGTATTTCCTATCAATAAGCCAGATTTTAGGATTTGTATGAATTCTGCTATTGTTTTATCTGTCTCAGAGGGGTAAGCATGAAGAGTTTGCCTAAAAATGAACATCTGAATTTCTGAATATATTCTGGAAACATATCCTGGAGAGATACTAGCCTGGGAGAGGAAATAAGGTTGACCTCGGACTAAGAGGTGAGACAAGGAAGCCAGAACTCTGAAAGACAGAGCTGCCTGCAAGCATTTTTCTTCCTGGTGAGTATACATTCCTCCTGGCTACACAGGGACAGATTTGGGACTAGGCAGAAAGTGAGGATGGGATTTTGACATTGTGTTTGTTTCTAAGATGCTAAGTGCATTTGCCTCAGAGGGTTATGATTTTGCTTCTGTGTGATACCTCTATTAGCCCTGAGCCAAAGTCACTGTATAGCCAGTGTCATGTCCTGCAGAGCTGAAGACAGAGTGGTGTTTTATCAGTAACACCTCTGTCCTTAGTTAGCTAAGGCAAACAGTGATGGACAAGATGGAATCCAGAGCTTCCTCTCAAACCTTAGCAGAAAATAGCTTAGGAAAGAAAGAACTTTAAGGAAGCTGTTCCAGCATCAAACAGGAGATTATGCCTGAGAAATTGAATACAGAGAGGGTACATTATCTAATTTTATAGACAAAAAATATGTTTCTTGAGAATTATATATTACATACAGATTAGATTTGGCTACTCTCCATTTTTAGATGAATTACTGTCTTCCCATTATCCAGAGATTAATGTAATGTTTCAGTATGACGTCTAAAACATTCCTTAACCTAGTTATTAACCAACATTCCTCCTCAATTTCTCAGTCACTATTCTTTCTATCCTCACTTCCCAAATTTGACTACTTAGCCACCCTAGCTCTCAACCTCTTCATTCTGTCTTACACTTACTGGCTCTTGCTCACATATTGTAATCCCTTTCACATAATGAGAGAAGAAATCTTCTATCAGGTTTTCCTTATGTTCCCCTAATATACCACATAGTTCATAACATATTAATACATAAATGTGTTTGTACGTTTTTCTCTCCTGGTAGCTTCTAGATAAAAGAATGAGAGTCTATTCATATCTGTATTCCTGATGCAATCCTAAGATAATAAGAACTACATAAATGCTAATAGGCAAAAAAAAAAAAATTGGAATTAATGAATGGAATTAATTATCTGATACATTGGCTTTGATTTATATATGTGTCTTTCTACATATAGAACTGATAAAATTGTTCCCTAATTCTGTTTTAAACAAGAACTGAAGCTTTAATGATGGTGCCCTCACTAAATAATGCGTATTATGTGTGTATATAAATTTGTGTTTTATATGTATGTATGTATATATATATAACATTAAATATGGGCATGTACATGTATGTATGCACATATGTGTGTATTTAATATATAATATATATAAATATTCACCACCTAGTCATTTTATATCAATACATTATTATCATTTAAATTTATTCTTAAGGCATCTGTTTAATCTCTACTTAATGAGAAAAATCTATTATTTTTTTTAAGTTTCAGAACTCTCTAACTCTGAAGCCAATGTTTTAATGATAGGGGAAATAACAGACACACACACACATAGGAGTGCATATGTACATGCACATACACACACACACACACACACACACACACACACACACACAATTCTTTGAGATGCATATTCAGCAAGACCTGAACTTCTCTGAACCTTATAATCTTTAGTAATCAAGTATCTGACATGCCTGCATCTTAGGAAACCAAAAGAACTGGCAGAAAAGCTATTTTATATAATTAAGAACAATAGCAGGAAGAGAATGCACCTATACCAAATGTGTGAGGAAAAGACATAAATGAAGTTTAAAATGTAACTGAAAGCATGGTACAAACAGTGCTGCCATATTAGAATTTATTTTGTATAAAACCATAAACTGTTTATTATATAAAATGAGAGCTTTGTAGAGATGGTAAGTTGGATGGTAAGAAGACAAATAAAATGGAAATTACTAAATAGTCTCATGTAATAAACTATATTTTTATTATACACTGAGTATAATACCAAAATATGCTACCTGCCATTCAACACTATATATTTGGCTAATTGATGATTTATGGCAAAAACAAATTGGAAAACAATTTACCTTATAATATAAAGGATTCTTATGTATTTATCATTTGTAAGGGAAATTTTATTTCCTTATTTTGGCTTTTTGTCCATAATTCAGTATAATGTAATTTCGATGAATGTGAATAGGTCAATTTGATTTAAAAACTTCTAGATGTTATACAAAAGAAAAAATCCAATTTGTCCTATTGAACCTGAAAAGTAAATCCTCTACTTCAGTTTCTCAAAGAATCATTGCTTTTTAAGTTTCTCTTAGGAGAGGATCCACAAGGCAATGATTTATATATCATATGACTTTGCCCATTAGCCTATCAAGTTAGGAATTTTTTTTCAAGTTTATTTATTTATTTTAAGAAAGAGAGAGAGAGAGAGAGAGAGAGAGAGTAGGGTAGGGGCAGAGAGAAGGAGAGGATCCCAGGTTGGCTCCTTCCCCTCAGCTCAGAGCCTGATGTACAGCTTCGAAATCACAAACTGTGATATCACGACCTGAGCTGAAAGCAAGTCAGACACTTAACTGACTGAGCCACCCAAGCACCCCAAATTAGGAATTCTTGAAAAAAAATTATCTGCTTTACCAGGATACAACTTATATACCACAAAATTCCCCATTGGATGTACACAACTCAGTGAGTTTTAGAAAATGTACTGAATTGTGCAACCATCTGTACAACCCAGTTTTAGAACATTTCCATCACTCAAAATGTTGTTTCATTTGCATTTAATCCACACTATTACTAGCAGACCAAGGCAACCACTGATTTGCCTTCTATTTTATAAATTTGCTGTCTCTGATCATTTCATATAAATGGAATTGTTCATTCCAAATGTACTCATTTGCATTTGTCTTCTTCCATACTGTTTAGTATAATGCTGTAGCATGGACCAGTAGTTTGTTCCATTTTATTATGAAATACTCTTCTGTTGTATGGATATATCACATTTGTTTATCCACTCACCTTGTGATGGACATTTGGATTGTTCCCAGTTTGGGAACATTATGAAAAGTATTGCTATGAACATTCCTATCCATACATTTGGATTTGTTTTTATTTCTCTTGGATAAATTTCTAGGAGTGAAATTGTTACATCATATGGTAAGTTTATGTTTAACTTTTTAAAGAAATTGTAAACTCTTTTCCAAAGTGGCTTCATCATTTTACATTTCTGGCAACACTGTCTAAGGGATGCAGTTTCTCCACACCCTCACCAGCACTTGGTATTTTGTCTTTTTGATTAAACCCATTTTGGTGGATGTGTGGTGGAACCTTGATGCAATTTGAGTTTGCATTTCTATAATTGCTAATAATGCTGACTATTGTTTAATTTGCTTATTAGCCATTCATACATTTTCTGTAGTAAAATCTCCTTCAAAGGGTTTGGCCATTTTTTTTTTGTCTTCTGTTATATTTTGGATGCATTGTCCTTTATCAGATATATAATTTGAAAATGTTTTCTGTAATATGTGGCTTGCCTTTTCATTTTTATAAGGGTAGCTGTTGAAACACAAAAGTTGCCAGTTTTGATAAAAGCAATTTATCCTTTTTTTTATGGATTATATAATTTTGGTGTTGTATCTAAGAAATTCATAAACTGTTTATTTCTCTGTTTCCTGAAGATTTGCTTAGCTTATGCACAAATATGAGAGAGTGCTTCAGAAAATTATCTACACAACAAGAAGAGCACTATAACTTCATAACATCAAAAACAACAGTTAAAGGAAAATTTCCTCTATTTTCTGTCTACCCAATACTCACTGAATTCTCTGTACTCCTAATGTGTAGCGGGTCTTCTACCACAACAAAGCAATTCTCCAGCTCTTTGTCAGACGCTGAATGAGTGTTCTACAACTTAACCGAATTTGGACACTCTCAACCTGGAGATAGCACTAGATCCTGCAGGTTACAGACTCGGCCTCACAAGACTGTCTCCTTCTCCCCCAAACTTCAGACACCAATCTGTTGTTACCTATGCTTCTGACCCACGAACAAAGGTCCTCACAACTCCCTTCTTGGGTTCAATTGTTTGCTAAAAGGGCTCACAGAACCGAGGAAAACAGTTTGGTTACTATTGCTAATTTATTACAAAGGATATTTCAAAAGATCTAAATGAACAGCCAGATGGAAGAGGTGCACGGGGCAAGGTATTTGGGAAGGGATATGGAACTTCCACACTCTCTCCAGGAATGCAAGCCTCCCGGCACTGTATTCGGCAACCTGGGAGCTCTCTGAATTCTGTCCTTAGGGTTTTTTTTACGGAGGCTTAATTACATAGACAAGATTGATTAATCATTGATCACTGGGGAATAATTCAACCTCCAGTCCTTCTGCCTTCCCCAGAGAGATAGGACTGAAAGTTCCAAACCTTCTCATCACCTGTTTAGCTACCCTGGCAACCAGCCTCCATTCTATGCTTATCTAGAAGTCTTCCAAAGTTCACCTCATTAACATGAATGCAGATGTGGTTGAAAGGGGATCACTGTGAATAAAAAAATGACACCTTTTTCAATGCACTTATCACTTCGGAAATTCCAAAGGCCACAGGATCTGTGTCAGGAAGGAAGATGAAGACCAAATACGTATCTTATGAATCACAATATCACAAGCAATAAGAAAGAAACTTCAAGATAAATACACTTGAAATAATTTATAAAATAAACTAAGATATGGGGGTGAGCTGACACAGAGAACTGGACTGTCAGATCAGATTAATTACCTAGTATCAAGCTTTATTAAAGCAACATGGGCAATCAGGAAAAGGAGCAGATAATGCAGAGAGACTTCTGTCTAGGACTCCCTGTATGACTCCCTAGGTCTTTCTATCCTTCATTGGGCATAGGCTCTCTGTTTTACAAGAAGGTCACCAAGTGAGGTTTAGAAGGTTTTCTCACAGCATAAAGTGCATTTAAATAATGAAATATAACCATTTTCATACACCAAGGTGTTTTATCTCTTACAAACCTTCTCCAGGGAGTCATGATTCACAGATTCTGGGTTGGTTTTTTGTTTTGTTTTTTTTTTGTTTTGTTTTGTTTTTTTGCTATAAGTAATCCTTTACCAGGAACTTTCTACCAAAGTCATTCAATAGATAAGGTCTCTCCATTCTAGCAAATATCATTAGTCTTCTTAACAAGAGGTCCATTTGACATGATTAGATTAGGTCATCAGCCTTTTTAAATTTCCTTTGTGAGTATCTGCTCAAGTAGAAGGAATATATGGATCTCAGACCACCTGTTTTATATCTTATGTTCAAAGATGGATAAATAGTTAAATAACTAGATGTAACAGAAATTAGCTAGAATTTCTAAAAATAAAGATATCATCATCAAAAAAATGCTTTAAATCTTAATAGTTGGGGTTAATGGAAGGTTGGATAGAGATGTAAATAAAAAAAGATACCTAAGTATGTTGCCATGTCTCAGTGTAAATTTATGATTATAAATCTCATGTGGGCTTATAATGCCACCCAGCAATTGTATTATGCTTCTGACATCTATTTATCTCTTTGTCCTAGAAAACTCTGGCATAGCTACTTCTTTTTCCTTGAATGTCCAACAGCTTCACCTCCATTCCTACACTTAGTGATTAATTACTTTACTTTGACTTCATGACAGTGTTGATATAATTACCAGAGATCTATCAATTCCTCTCACCCATTTCTCAAGAGAATCCCAAGAACAATTTTCTGTCTGATGCAGGCTGGGAAACAGGAATAGCAGCCACTTCCAAAAGGCATCTAGACCCATCTCCCTTTTTACCTTAGGATCCTAGTAGGAAGCCATTGGAGCTGGAGGAGGGGGACAGAAAATAAACAAAATAAGACCAGGCCCAATGGAGGGTCAGGAATATTTTCTGGACACAGCACTACGGTGAGAAGAGAGGCACTGTGAGGGCCACAGCCCCAAGGCCCAAGCACAAATTTTGTCTAAGATTAAGGTAATCAGAACATCTGAGAATTCTACTTCCTCATCTTCCCCTGTCACCTTAAGACCGTGCTGACCCACTTAGATTAAGAATAACTTCAGAGGAGGGGCGCCTAGGTGGCTTAGTCGGTTAAGCGTCTGACTTTCGCTTAGGTCATGATCTCACGGTTCGTGGGTTCGGCCCCGCGTCGGGCTCTGTGCCGACTGTCAGCTCAGAGCCTGGAGCCTGTTTCAGTCTGTGACTCCCTCTCTCTCTGACCCTCCCCTGCTCACGCTGTCTCTCTCTCTCTCTCTTAGAAATAAATAAAACATTAAAAAAAACTTAAAAAAAAAGAATAACTTCAGAGGCAACTTGGTGGCTCAGTCAGCTGAGCATCAGACTCCTGATTTAGGCTCAGGTCATGGTCCTAGGGTTGTGGAATCAAGCCTCGCATAGAGTTCTTCACTGAGTGTGGGGCCTGCTTAAGATTCTCTCTGTTTTTTTCCTCTTCTCTCTCTCTCTTTCTCCCTCTTCCCCGCCCCACCCCTTTCCCTCTCTCTCTTCCTCTGCTCGTCTCACCCACTAGCGTGCTCTTTCTCTCTCACTCTAAAAAGAAAATTATAATAACTTCAACATATCTGGGAGAGTAGGAAGAGACAGAATCTCTCTGGGTATGGTGCAAAGGGCAGCACCAAATCAAAGACCAGAGTGGGAATACAGAAATGACCTCTGACTAACCAGGCCCATCTTAAAAGTAAAGTATCACTTGAGGAATTTGAAATATGTGGTATACTAAAAATGAATGGTAAGAACAAACTTCATATCAGTCCTACCTCTGACTTGAATAAAATAAACCTCATATTAAGTTATAGGCAAAATAAAGGGTTTATGACAAAACATTAAAAATATTTGCCACATGAAAACAACTCAAATTTCCACTGACAGATGAATGGATACACAAAATGTGGCATATACAATGCAATGGAATGTAATAAAAAGGAATGGCATTCTGGTATGTACTATAATATGGATACACCTTGAAAACATGGTAAATGAAATAAGCCAGAAACAAAAGGACAAACATTGTATGATTCTACTTATTTAAGTCCTGCAGAATGGGCAAATTCATAGAAACAGAGAATAGAGGTTACCAGGTGCTGGGGAAGGGGAGAATGGGAGTTACTGTTTAATGGATACAGAGTTTTTGCTTGGGATGATGAAAAAGTTCTGGATGATGGATGGTGGTGATGGCTGCACAATCATTTGGATTTGCCTAATGCCACTAAACTGAACACTTAAAAATGGTGAAAGTAGAAAATTCTACAATGTGTATAGTTTGCCACAATAAAAAATTATGTTTAACAAATATAATTCTACTTATCTTAAAAAGACTTTCAAATTTCAGGAAAAAAAGGCATATGAAAAGACAAGAAGAAATATAATACAAAGAGACAAAGCCACTATATAACCAGACTCAGATATGAGTACTATCAGATTGGGAATTTGCTATAACTATAATTAATATGTTAAAGTTTCTAATGAACAAGATAGAAAAACACATGATTAGATGTGTGATACAAAGGCAGAGAAGTGAAAACTGTGAGAAAGAATCTAGGAATAATAAAAATTCAAAACAAAACAAAACACAGCAACAAGATGAAGGATACCTTTGATAGGCACATCAGCAGATTCAACACAGTCAAAGAAAGAACCATGAACTTGGAGACAGGATAACAGCAATTAACAGCTTGAAATGCACAAATCATAAAAAAGAAAGAAGAGCAGAATATACAAGAGTTATAGGGCAATATCAGTCTAACATCTGCATGATTGAGATCCCAGGTGTGAGAATGGTATGGAAGAAATACTTAAACAATGGCAGAGAAA
The DNA here is from genome assembly GCA_017311185.1 of Proteles cristata cristata. Lineage (NCBI taxonomy): Eukaryota > Metazoa > Chordata > Mammalia > Carnivora > Hyaenidae > Proteles > Proteles cristata. Next base: position 671,659 of record JAESUZ010004150.1, on the reverse strand, counting down.
TTTCCAAAATTAATGACCAACACCAAAACTGAGATCCAAGAAATTTTAGAGTAAACTTTCTGTAAACTAACCATGTTCTCTGATTTCTCCCTTTTTTCTCTCTATAATTCAGCTTTGCTGCAACCCTACCCAGCATTTCAAAGACAGTTGCTGCTCAAAGCCTTTATATAGCAAGAAATGTTAAGACCATTAACTATAAATCTATTAGTGTGTGCCTATGTATTGGTTCCTTTCTGGATTTCTGTCCCCACAGTTGAAATTTCTATGATAATATGTACTTAAATAATTCAGAATGACAGTGTGTATAACAATAGCCAAATGCAAATTGATTTAAATATTTATTAAAATCTTGAATTCCATTTGTTACTCAGCAGGTCTAACTGATATATAGAAATTTGAAAGAGAAAGAGAAATATGATAGAACAAAATCAGATCAATAATAAAAGTATATGTCAAAGTGATTTATTTGTTCTTACAGGAAGGCTAGACACTTAAAAGGAGATAAAGAACAAATGGAAGCTATTTAACACTCTTTAAAACATATGTAAATAAAAAAAAATAAAATATATGTAAAATGTTATTATTCTAATAGTAAATTTTTCAAATAAAAAATTAAAATAGCTTATTTCAATTAAATATATTTACCCTTAAAAAAGTACAGATTATAAAAGTTATGAAACTTCTATAAAAGATATAAAAAGACATTTCATACTATTACTAATGTTTTGGAGAGGTCTGTATCCATAGCTTGTTTTTATAAGGTGGATTGCTTAACCTTTACAAATATATTCCTTACCGCAGCCAGGGGAATATGTTAGACTCATCCATTAAACATTTCCTTAATAACTTTTCAAGGTTTTACAAGTCTTGTGATTCCAAAATACCTTATCATGTATTTTATATGAACATTCTATAAATGATGCATTTCAAATTGTCCAAGAAACTTAACAGAAATATAAGAACACTACTTATTTGGAAGATGGACAGTAACTAAGATTTATGCCATCATGGTATGAGTATTTATAAAGTACACCAACTTTTTCTGAGGATGGCAAGTCTGTAGTTTTAGAATTAAAATAATAACTGTTGTTTTAGAAAAATCCTCAGCAGTAGTTCAGTGCCTAGGACAAGGTCCATATTTAAGAAAACATTTAGAAGAAACGAAGGAGGAAAAAAGAAGGAACAGATGACAGTGGAGCAGAGGGAGAGGGTGAAGAAGAGAGAAGGAAAAAGGAGAGGAATTATTTACCTCCTTTAGCTTGATGGTTGAATCTGTGTGATTGAATATTTTAGACATGGAGAGATAAAATGTGTCAAAATTAAAACTGGATTTCTCTTGCAAATTTAGAAGCCAGAATTCATTCATTCATTCATTCATTCATTCGTTCGTTCGTTTATTCATTCAACACATTATTGGACTGCTTACTTTTTGTTAGGCAGTGAGTTTGGTCTTGGGATATACAGATGTTTTCATGAATTCAGACTCTAAGTAGCTTCTATTCTTATAAGAAATTATGGTATAGGGGCACCTGGGTGGCTTAGTCGGTTAAGCGTCCGACTTTCGCTTAGGTCATGATCTCGCGGTTCATGGGTTCGAGCCCGCGTCGGGCTCTGTGCTGACTGCCAGCTCAGAGCCTGGAGCCTGTTTCAGTCTGTGACTCCCTCTCTCTCTGACCCTCCCCTGCTCACGCTGTCTCTTTCTCTCTCCTAGAAATAAATAAAAAATATTTTTTAAAAAAAGAAATTATGGTATAAATTAATCAGTACAATACAATGCAGGAACAAGTAGCCAATTTTCATAAAGTAAGATATTGGTTTGTTAAGTTAAGGAAAGCTACATAATGAATAATAACTTTCCAGTTTTAAAAAAATGAAATAAAAAATAGAAACCAAGGAAAGGCATTCTAGGCAGAAGGAGTCAACTCTATAAAAACTGGGATATGTAACATTGCAACAAGCTGAAATTAGTCTACTATAGCTGGAGGATAGTCTGTGAAGAGAAATATATTTGTACTGATAGAGTATGAAGTTCAAGGTAGGGAGATGTCAGGAGACTACTGCCCTGGTCTAGCCAGGAGACTGTGGACAATGACAATAGGATTGGAGAGTGGAAAGCAAATATCTAGAGATATTTAAAAGAAAGAATAATCGGTAATTTGCATGCATTAAACATATTCATTGGGAGGAAATGCAGGAATATTTTTTTTTCTTTTTTTAAAAATATTTTTATTTATTTCTAAGAGAGAGAGAGAGAGAGAGAGAGAGAGAGAAAGAGAGACAGCGTGAGCAGGGGAGGGTCAGAGAGAGAGAGGGTGTCACAGACTCTGAAACAGGCTCCAGGCTCTGAGCTGGCAGTCAGCACAGAGCCCAATGCGGGGCTCGAACCCACAAACCGCGAGATCATGACCTAAGCGAAAGTCGGACGCTTAACCGACTAAGCCACCCAGGCGCCCCAATATAGGAATATTTCTAATATTATAGCTAAATATATAGTAGGACATTTATATGATAAGGAAGAGAGAAAGAGCAATAAATTTGGGACAGACAATGAGTTGTAGTCTACCTGTAGCATTTGAAATGTCTTTATGTAGGATATCCAAGAGAAGATGCCCATTACATGTTATGTACAAGGTTCTGAAGGACAAGAAAAGATATGAATAGTACATGACAATGTAAAGGAATAACCTTCCAAGAGGAATGTGCAGGGTTTTTTCTTTAACATTTATTTATTTTGTAGAGAAAGAGAGAGACAGAGCACAAGCAGGGGAGGGGCAAAGAGAAAGGGAGACACAGAACCCGAAGCAGGCTCCAGAGCCCAATGCGGGGCTCAAACCCACGAACTGCCAGATCAGGACCTGAGTCGAAGGTGCTCAACGACTGAGCCACCAAGGAACCCTCAGTATTTCTTCATAATAAGAATTAGTTGCTTAGCAAGAGGACTCCCAATAACATACATAGATTATTCAGTCTTCTAGTTTACATTAGAAAGTTTTCGGTCAAAATGTCACTAGTATAAACTAGAGAAAGCGAAAATGAACCCATGTTCCTTAGCTTTTTATGAAACGTCTCCTGGATTTGTTACAAGGCTACTTAAATAACTGCACTCTAATGAAATCATTGATGCAAAATCATTTTCAATAATTATATAAGCTTCAAGTAACGTCTAACCTATTATGTGCAGGCTTTGGGGCTACCAACAAGTAGCCTAAGGCAGTTTCTGATCATGTGAATATAGTATCTAAATTAGAGAGTTAAGTAGTTCCTGATGAATGGATCTAATAATTAAGATGTAAGGACACAAGGGGCGCCTGGGTGGCTTAGTCGGTTAAGCGTCCGACTTTCGCTTAGGTCATGATCTAGCGGTTCGTGGGTTCGAGCCCCGCGTCGGGCTCTGTGCTGACTGCCAGCTCAGAGCCTGGAGCCTGTTTCAGTCTGTGACTCCCCCTCTCTCTGACCCTCCCCTGCTCACGCTGTCTCTCTCTCTCTCTCCTAGGAATAATAAAAAAAAAGAGATGTAAGGACACAAGTCTAAACCAGACTGACTCCCTAACAAGCTTTAAGTTTCCCCTCTAAACTAAGTTTCAGTTTCCCTGGAACTATCCGGCAGCTACACACTGCTCAAGGCCAAAGAAACCGCCCACCACATCGTTCCACCACACTACCTTGGCAACGCCCAATCAAGAAAGGCCAGCAACTATAGATAAAACTCTGTTACCGAATGTTAAAGTTAACCCATTAGGCGCCGAACAAGACCGTAGGCTCGCTCTGTAGTTGGCTGAATTTAAAAGTACTCTAAATGTTGTCATTGGGTCTGGCCAAAAGTAACAAATACTCTAGACAATGTGTATGGTTAAACCCACTGTCAATGATGTTGTATAATTATGATTGGATCACTGTTTCCATGCCACAACTTCTGTAACTTCCCCCTCACAAACCCCATAAAAACCCTGCTCTGCTTTTGTTCGGGGCTCACAGCACGGATCCACTGCGCTCGAAAGTCTGTGAGCCCGAGCTCGAGCCCGTAATAAAGCCCTTTGCCTTTGCATGCATGACCGGTCTCCTTGGTGGTCTCTAGTCGTTGAGGATACTGCAATCTGGGTATAATAAAGAATATAACAATAGCAAACCATCAATTTTATAATAGTGGCAATTAAAGACATTTATTATGGCCATATGTAATATAGTAAGTAAATATAAATGGAGACAAATAACCCAGAAAGTCCAACCCAAGAACCCTGCTATTCATGAGGTACTGTCCTGGGCACTGAAGACATATCAGTGAATACAGCCACCATGATCTGTGCCCATGAAGAGATTGTATTTTAATGGAAGAGAGATAGAAAAGAACTATTTACTATTTATTATTTATGTGATAGATTCTATTTCTTCTCCATGAAAAAAGGAGTACGCTACCTCCAGGAAAACATCTGAGTCTGAATAAATTAGGTTTCTTATTTAACAGCTCAAGGAATGATGCACACCATGGGATACCTTCCTATTAAAGGAACTGGCTTCGATTTTGGGGGATAATCCAAGAAAGCAGAGTTTCACTCCAGATTGGGTACTGTCAGGAAGTATGGGCAATCCAAATCCATGATAGTATCTCAATGAATATTATATTTCAGGATTACTGGTAAGAAATAATGTAATGGTAATTGGTAAGAAAGCAATGGGTAGTTATATTAGCTGGGGAGGGAAGCGTTGCGTATTTTGTGAGTTACATGAATGTTTTGCTTTTTTGTGTGCTTAGAAAAAGATACTAAGTAGTCTTCTTTTTGTTTCACTTTATCATAGTCTCAGAGTGCTTTTGTGTGATACTGGTGTTCTGTGAGATTGTTTATGTCCAAGAGGAGAATGATTTGGCCTTTGAGTGCCAGGCCAGTTATTAACAATGTTACAGTTAAGCAATAAATGTCAGAGCAGTTCCTATGTGCTAGGACATTTTTTCTCTTTCTCAGGAAGAAAATCACATTTTCACTAGAAACTGGTAATTTTAGTGATATTTCAGAAGTAGTTCAGTTAAAAATGCAAGTCTGTGGGGCTCCTGGGTGGCTGTCAGTTAAGTGTCCGACTTCTGCTCAGGGCATGATCTCACGGTTTGTGGGTTTGAGCCCCGCATCAGGCTCTGTGCTGACAGCTAGCTCAGAGCCTGGAATCTGCTTCAGATTCTGTATCTTCCTCTCTCTCTGACTCTCTCCTGCTCACGCTGTCTCTCTATCTCTCTCAGAAATAAATTTTAAAAAACCTTAAAAAAATGCAAGTCTGAGATTAAGATGAAGAAAGCTCTGAGCTGCAGGTGTAAATCTAAGAATTAGTGTATCTACATATCTCACATACATGTATATGAGATCCTCTAGAGAGAAAGTTTAGCGTGGTTAACCTAAGATTTAAAGAACTTCAACATTATAGACTGGATATGAGAGGGACATGTTGGCAACCAACCAAAATATTGCACCAAGAGAAGCTGGAGTAAAATGAAGAGTACCGTCAAAGAAGTCTATTGAAAACAGCAAGTCAGAAGAATGGCCAAACTGCTACATGCTTCTGAAAGGTCAGCTAGGAAAAAGACTAAAAATAGTATTTATTTAGAGACATCGATGTCCCAGCTGACCTTAGTGAGGATGAGATTTTTTTTTAATGTTTTTATTTATTTCTAGGAGAGAGAGAGAGAGCGTGAGCAGGGGAGGGTCAGAGAGAGAGGGTGTCACAGACTCTGAAACAGGCTCCAGGCTCTGAGCCAGCAGTCAGCACAGAGCCCGACGCGGGGCTCGAACCCACGAACCGTGAGATCATGACCTAAGCGAAGGTCAGATGCTTAACCGACTAAGCCACCCAGGTGTCCCAAGGAGGATGAGATATTTAAATAACCGCAGTGGAAAGGCAATGGGAGGGGTTGAGCTGGGAAGTGGGAAAGAAACACAGTGATGAAAGAGGAAAGAAGAAAAGGGGAAAGGTCAGTCTAGGGCAAGGAAAGATTTGAGAATTTTAACATGCTAATTGGAAACATCTAAATGTAAGAGAACTAAAGAATACTGGATGGTGTAACTACTGAGAAAGTGGGAGGGGTGGAAGTGGAGGCAGCAATGATTTGTCCTCACAGTATGAGGGGAAGTGAGGGTAGGTGGGGAGACTGGTGTTAAAGGTTGTCTGGGGACACTGAAGGGGTTCCATTCTGAGACCTCTAGATGCTCTGTGAAGCAGGGGAGAAAAAGATAGAAGTGTGTTCAGATTTTAGGGAGATTTCAAAAGGGATGGTTTTACATGTGTTATGTTGTAATTTCAAACAGAAAGGAGAAAGTTCAATCAGGACGATTATTTTCCACTTGTGTTATACTATTTTAATCTGCGAATTGCTAAGAAAAATTCCCTGCCCTGTGGCAGATATAACAAAAACACATCTACTTAGATTTAGGCTCAAACCACATAATGTTTTATAAACTGCTTTTAAAGCATCCCTTGGAAATCCTTAATCAAAGGTATTTTTATTCTTATCTGGTGCAGTTCCTCTTCCAAATCAGGAAAGGTAGGAAAGAATGCTTAATAAAAGTAGTAGACAAAAATAATCCAATTTTGATTCATCTAAGCTTATTTTGGTAGAAGAAATAACATAAAAATGTTTGTTTCTTTTCAAACAACTTATCAATATTCCCATACTTTGATATTGTATACTCCATATTTTCCCTTATTCAATTAAATTACACTTTTATGATCTATTATATTCCATTATAGGCATGTTTCTATTTCATTTTTTAATGTTTATTTTTGAGAGAGAGAGAGAGAGAGTGTGTGTGTGTGTGTGTGAGTACGGGAGGGGCAGAGAGAGAGGAAGGCACAGAATCTGAAGCAGGCTCCAGGCTCAGAGCTGTCAGCACTGAGCCCAGTGAGGGGCTGAAACTCCTGAACTGCGATATCATGACCTGAGCCGAAGCTGGACATTTAACTGCTTAAGGCACCCCCACATGTTTCTATTTCTAAATGCTATTTTATCTCCTCCAACTGCATGACTTTTCCTGCAATAGAACATTGTAAACAATTGTAGTGTTTATTGGGTTTGAGTCTATAAACAAATCAGTGGGAATAAAGCACTCCACTATTGTGTCTTTAAAATTATGAACATAAATACTCATTAGCACCTTTAACATTTAACTATTTGTTTTTAATTTTATTGAATAATTTTGTAAATAGCAAATTTTAAATGGACTTCAGATATAATCTTACTTCTGAAAACCATCACACAAAGTAAATTTACTTTTTTTTTCTTGTCCCTGAAACATTAAATCAAAATAGTACATTTTAGTTAGGATTTCAGTCTTCTTGAGATGAAATATTAGAAAAGTTTATGGGACTAGCACTTTTTACTCACCCATCTAAATTTCATATTTTTCTGTCTTTAGGGAAAATGTCTCAGGCTTAGATCTAAAATGAAAGCATGCATAGCTGTCCTCTGTTTCTCTACACAATATCAATGTATGGAGACAATACCTTTATATCACAGGAAATTCATATGCAGCTGTTCAAAGGACTTCAGGAAATCTAGTACTGTATGTGTGTGTGTGCGTGTGTGTGTGTGTGTGTGTGTGAAACTTCACTAAACCATTCTTTGTAGTCTCTAGCTCCAATGGCATTATAAAATCATAGCTCAACCTATCGTGGTTCTTATTTCACAATGTATGTAAATCAAACCATCACGCTGTACACTTAAACTTATATGGTGATGTTTCTCAATTTCTCAGTAAAACTGGAAAAAAAGGAGAGCTAATTTCTTTTAAAAAATCATAGCTCAAAGTAGGGCATTTGTTGTTGTTGTTATGCCTCTTTCCATAGAAATATGTTTGCTACAATATGTACCATCAACGTTAAAGGTTAATTTATGAGTATATTAATAACAAGACTAAGTTGGTAGCTCAGCAATACATTGGGTTTTTTAGAAATTTTTAATGTTTATTTTTTATTTTAGAGAGAGAGAGCGAGCGAGCTAGAAGGAGCCACAAAATCCGAAGCAGGATCAAGGATCTGAGCTCTCAGGGCAGAGGCCAACCACAGGGCTTGAGCTCCAGAACCATGAGATCATATGAGATCATGACCTGAGCCTAAGTGGGATGCTTAACTGACTGAGCCACCCTGGGGATCCTCTCTGCAATACATTCTTGAATATAGTTTCATAAAGTCTCAGGGGCTGCTGGCTTGAGGCAGCTCACAGCAGGTTTTCCTCTAAGCAGCTTCTTTTACTTATTCCCTCCACCCAACCAATAGAATGCTTCCTACTGTCTTTGCTACTCGATTTCTTCCATCTCCATTGCTTTCCTGCTTTACTTCTGCCTTTCTGCTTCTGTCTGAATCTCATGTTTGCAAGCTCCTGCATTAACATTGATAGAGATCTGGTCATGAGTTCCTCTTTGATTTCTTCAAGGTAAATATTTACTGAATATGCTAGTAATATCCCTTTTGTTTGTTTGTTTGTTTGTTTAGTTGGTTAGTTTTGTTTTTGCTTAAGTTAGTCCAAGACAATTTATGTTGCTTATACAAAAGAACCTCAACTATTACTGAAATCGATTTGTAACACTTTCACTTTTACAATACGAGAAAACAAAGCTTCATTAGTTGCCCAGTGAATAAAGAATTGAATTTATTTTGCTGAAAATGATGACGTTCTCAGAATAATTAGATCCAAGCCAGAAATACTGCTGGGACACTTGCTAAATTAACTAAACAAATCAAAGGATAAACAAACCACCCTAGGACCACTTCCTTATAAATGTCTGCCTTTTGAGATTTATTTTCCAATTCCATCGGTTAGAAATTCCAGGTTGATTTCAGTGTAATATACTCCAACAGCTTTCTCTGCTGTTGTTTTCTTTTTCTTTCTTGTCTCTCTCTACTCCCACCACTTCTCTCTCAATCTCGATCTTGATCTCTCTCTCTCTCTCTCTCTCCCCCTAGTTCTTTCTGATAGTAGCATTTACCCTAATTTCAGTCTCTCTTTTTTTTTTTAATTGTTATTTATTTTTGAGAGAAAGAGAGACAGAATGCAAGTTGGGGAGGGGCAGAGAGAGAGGGAGACACAGAATCTGAAGCAGGCTCCAGGCTCTGAGCTGTCAGCACAGAGCCCGATGAGGGTCTCAAACCCACGAACCGTGAGATCATGACCTGAGCAGAAGTCAGATGCTTAACCGAACTGAGCCACCTAGGAGCCCCTCAGTCTATGTTTTAATATCCATCTTCTCTACTGGAAACTCCTCAAAAATTGAGATCCTTTTCTTATTCTCCCAGTAATCCCATATCTAGCAGAACGACTGGACATATAAAAGACATTCAAGATCATTTTGTTAAATGAATGAGGGAGCAAACCAATGAGCTATTTCTTATGAAATAAGCAAATTTCTTATAATAGAGAATGCTGGTCTCTTAGCATTCATACTCTTTATAGTAATCATGGTCCCTCCAGTTCAGAGAGGATATATTTAATTAATTTCACAGGAGCCATCAAGTTTTTGCATAAGGCTTTAGAGGGACTTGCCTATTAATATATTTTACATTCCTAGAGCCTTTTATTCCAGTTGAGGCTTTCTCAACCTGGACCTCCTACAAGGTATATGAATGGATTCTAGGGGTTCATAAATCTCTTGTATACGTCTGCCTGGTGCATTTTTCTTTCCTGTGGAACAAATTCAGAGCTATCATCAGATTCTCAAAAAGGAACATCTAAGAGTACTGGTCACACTGAAGAGATCAGCAACACTTGCCAAATACCTAAGTGGTAAAACAAGTATTATATGTTACCTAATCAACAAATCAAGGAGACTTCAGTGTTTCTAGATTTGAAAGGAAGGACAGATTTATAAGGATAGCCTGTTCTAGAGATAATTTCACAGTGGAGGTTTATTTGATACATGGGTTGGATTTAGACAATTGGAGTGGAGGGAAGAATGGATGTTTCAGGAGGATGAGATCACAAAGTGGAAAGAATATGGGAGTTTGGGAAGCTTCATTTCTCTACTTAGGCAAGATCAAGTGATGAAGAAGCCCTCAGTGTTCTTTTTAGTTGATAAAAAACCAAAACAAAACACTTTTTGAATGACAAAGGTGGAAATATGCAATGCACTGTGCTGACCTCAAGATGTATGCAGTACAACTGGGAAAGACATACATTACAATGCATTGATTAAATGTTAGTGTAGAAATTTCGGTAGGAACATCGGGGAGGGGCACTTTATCATTCCCATCCTGTCCCAGGATTAGTCAGAAATAAGTCTCTGATAAATACAATTTATACAAAAGGTGAGAGGCAAGAAGTATAAAGAAAGTGAAGGTATTTGAGACAAAAAAAACAAAAAAAACAAAAAAAACAAAAAAACAAAAACCCAGAACTGTGCAAAGGCAAGTGAGTGGGCATCTGGAGGCACAGGCAGTGGGGTTGCAGAGAGTGCAGATGTGTGGAGGCAAGAAATGAGGAATCAGGAAGGCCTTGAGCACGCTGCTAAGCAGGTCCGCTTCGATCACGGAAGTCACGTGACTGTTAACATCCACCGTCTCCTGTGTGGACTTCTGATTGCCCTTCTCTTCTTACCTTAAATTCTACGCCTAAGATCAATATGACACTATCTGTAATTAACTTGAATTTAAGTAAAACTCGAAACAAACAAAAAAACTCAAAAAAACAAAAATCAGATTAACCTACTTTTATCTCAAAATTGGGCAGATCTTTTACTGAAATAACTGAACAAGATCTTTGTTAATAGTGTATGTGGTATCTGGGCTCAGGTCTAGCATGAGAAAGACTGCATGAAATGTACTGTTGGCTTTAAGCCTTAAAGAGAATTAAGTTATCCTCATGAAACGCTACCTTGAAACGCCAAAGGAAGCATCCAGGAAACTGGATTCCAGTCTCTACTGCAGGCCTAACTTGATAGGCGACCCTAACGGGACATGTAGTATCTCTAGGTCCCAGTTCGGCTATCAATAAAATTAAGGATTTCAAGTATTCTGGTTTTCACATATTTTTGCTTCCAAAGTAAGGAAAAATCAACTGGAAAGATTCATACAGTGTTGACAACTATTTCTATTTTGCATAAATGAAAAAATAAACAAGCAAACAAACAAGCAACAAATAAGTGTTACCTATGATCACCAACATCTTCTAAAAGAGAATATGGCACCCAGGATATGAATAAAATTAACTTTATTATTTTATTTTTAATGGTTTATTTATTTTTTATTTTTTGAGAGAGAGAGACAGTGTGAGCAGGGGAGGTCAGAGAGAGAGGGAGACACAGAATCTGAAACAGGCTCCAGGCTCTGAGCTAGTCCTCAGCACAGAGCCTGACGTGGGGCTTGAACCCACGAACTGTGAGATCATGACCTAAGCTGAAGTCGGATGCTTAACCGACTGAGCCACCCAGGTGCCCCCAAAATTAACTTTATTGAAGAGATCAAACCACCATCCTTATTTTTTCATTCTGGCATGTGCAGTTGATACTTGGTCTTGCACTAGTATCAGTTGGCTAATCAGGGTTTGGGAACCTATATCTTACTTCATCTGGGTTGCTCATTAGCAGTACTTGGAGAGCTTTATAAACAAAAATACCAGTGCCCAGCCCAATTTCAGACCGATACAACGAACTTTCTGAAGATCTGACCCAGGCATCTGCATTTTTTCTCTCCATTGATTCCAATTCGTAGCCAGAATTGAGAAAACACTGTTCTTAACACCTCTTGGGTCCTTCAAGACCTATGAAAAAATGTAACACAAGGACTTGACATGTGGTGTTAAGAACCTGTGAGATTCTGTAACATTTGTTTCAATCTTAGAAAGTCACACATCAGGAATTTTCTCTGCATGTAAAACTTTAGCAGGATTACTTTCACTGGTTTATTTGATCTCTCTCTATAAATTGGGAAATTAAAACTTTGGTTTCTAAATAACATTTGACGTAAATATTTCTCATAACTGACAATTTACATGTTAAATCTTAGCTCTTCAAATTTCCATGAGTTCCAAGTTCTTTGTTTCCACTTGATTAATAGCCTTGCCAAGAGCTCTCTTTGTAAAGTTGTAATTTATTTCATTTGAATAATTTTGGCTTTAAACACCTCATCCCAACATTCAAAGGTAATTACCATCATAAAGCCTCTGTTTGAAAATGGAGTAGCAAGCTTAAGTTAGAATTTAAATATTAACATTTTCCCCCCTAATTCATAGTGCTTAAAGTAAGGTCAGAGGTGAGAGAAAATCATTTCTCCCTAGTGAATAAGCTAGATAGTTGTACATATTTCAGAGCCAGGTTGCTTGTTTTGAGTAAGACAGATGCTCTATTTTGTACAGGCAGGAGTTTGGAGGATTTATAAGACAATTTTAATTAATGGGCTCCCTCAGCCATAAAATAAGTACATTTGTCTTGTAGTGTAATAAAACATATCACAAGTCTGAGGATTATGATATGTTAATGTCTAGTTCTCTTTAAAGAAAACACTGTTCTTATAGGAAAACTGTGCTTTTTAAAAATTGTCTGTTGTTAATAACAAAATGCTGGCAAAGTTACATGGTATCTTTGAAATGCCAACAATTTTCAGGGACAAAACAAAGGCAACATTATTTTGATCTGTTTACAATTAAAATTAAATCTAAATGAATCCGTGCCTTTACTTTTCTTGTGGTTAAAATTTTGTATTGTTCTGGTTTCAAAGTGTCTAAATAATTGATTTATATAGTTAACGTGTTTGTGCTTCAATATTATATTATGTGGCAATTTGAAATTTAAGTCAACATTAAAGCAGCAATTTTTTTTCTCAAAAATGTTATGCCATTTCCCTAAGACACCCACAACTTAAGGGGCTAAAAAGATAAAGACAGTTTTCCTTTGCCTTAGTGATAAGTCCCATAAATGACAAGAATCTAGAGGCATTGCCTTATTTATTTATTACATTCATAAACAAGTAAGCAAAAATTTCCTGGTTATTATATCAAATCAAAGCTAATCAGCCTAATTAAATCTTTTGGTAAGGTGGGGAAGAGAGTCCAAGAAAAATTAATAAGCATATATTTTTAATCTGTGATACTCAAACTGTTAAAAAATGTTTTATTTATTTTTGAGAGAGAGAGATGCATGAGCAGGGGAGGGTCAGAGAGAGAGGGAGACACAGAATCCAAAGACAGGCTCCAGGCTCTGAGCTAGCTGTCAGCACAGAGCCCAACGCAGGGCTCGAACTCACCAACCAAGAGATCATGACCTTAGCCGGAGCTGGACGCTCAACCAAGTGAGCCACCCAGGCACCCCTGTGATATTTAAACTTTTATGGGTATGACTGACATACATTTAATTTCATGACCCCCAAAAAAGATATGTACATACTATATTTGTACACAAAACAAAAAATTTTAAAGCTGTGATATTTTCTAATATAATTTTTAAAAATTGTATTCAATTCACTAATTTCATTACCTATTAGCAAGGTGCCACCATCAGCTTGAAAAATACTTTTAAGCTTTAAGTCATTTGCTTCATGGAAAATGACCTAGACTGTATTAGTTTATCTTTTCAGAGAAATGCCTTCACAGTTCATAGATTCAAATTAACTTCTTGACTAAGATTTAAATCCACCATTAGAAACAGATGCAGGCAGACTGCATATTGAAAAAAAAAAAACTCTGTAAAATTAATGTAAAATACATTTCTATTATTTTATTAGTATTGTTTTTATAATAGGCATATAACTCTCGCACAGAGTTTATGGCTGTAATGTCTCCCTCTCACAGAAAGACATGACTGTGGAAACGAAAACGTACTCGACTACCCAGATGGGCTTCCCAGGAGGAACCAAACTGGCCCGCCCCAGGCTGTCTGTGCAGCTGGAGCAGCCCTAGGCCCTCAGCTCAATATGAACTTCAGAGCACAGAGACCTGTACCTACTATGCTTGAACTTGGGAGTCAGAAGTGGCTGTAGACAATCAGTTGCTGACTACCTCTCACATTCACAATGCTACTGTCCACAGCTTTGTGAGGTACCCAAGAATGGCCTGCCTTTCAGGAGCCTAAGTCTCCCACTATTCCTGGTCTGAATCCTTTATTCTCTTCTGTTTTGTTTTGTTTACTGTTTACTTATTTTGAGAGAGAGAGAGAGAGAAAGGAAAAGAAAGAGAGAGAGTGTGTGCAAGTGGGGAAGGGGTAGAGAGAGAGGGGAAAGAATCCTAAGCAGGGGGCTGTCAGCCCAGAGTCCTCCCTGGGGCTTGATCATGACCTGGGGTTTGTAAGATCATGACCTGAACCAAAATCAAGAGTCCATCACTTAACTGACTGAGCCACCCAGGCACCCCCCTTTGCTCTGTTTTGTATTTGCCCGAGATACCTTGGAAGTGTGACCTGGACTACCATGGCTTCCCTTGCCCAGGGCACTCTTCAAAATCCCATCTTTCACATTTCTTCCTAGTTGATAGCTCCCATCTAAGCTCACCACAGTAGGGTGACTCTGAAAGACTACACACAGGAATGAGGACAGAGGGAGTTCATCTTCCTTTATATCCAATTGGTTCTTATCTTGATCACCTTGTCTCTTTCTTTCACTAATGCACACATCTAAATATACACAGAGATCTGGAAGGATCCTCTTATCTGAAGACTGTGGAAACATTTTCTGATTTTGTAGAATAGTCCTTTGATTGAGTGATGTTCAAATGCCAGATTGGTCTCTGCCTTCAGAGATGTCTTCCCATTACTTGGCTTCCAACTATTTAATCTCTCAGGTTTTTTGCAACTTTTTCTTCAAAGGAAGAATGAATTGACAAGATCGATCAAGATGAATATGTGAAAGGAGGCATTTCCCACTTTCTATATTCACTGCTAGTGGAATGTGGTGTCAGTCCATTCTAGAGGAAGCTGGAATTAGAATTAGGAACAATTAAATATCCAGAGATAGAAGGTGGTGGCTCCAAAAAAACTAAGAAATGGCTAAAAGAGGGAAAAAGAAGCAGAAAACATAGGGAGAAACCTGTACAAAGGAAAGGTCAGAGAGTAAAAACCTTTTGCTCAGCTCTAGAGGCTACCCTCTCAACAGAGGGGAGGAGGCTGTGTCATCTTAGGCTACACTATCAAAATTAAAGAAACACATAGATTTTGGCACAGCTATTTCATTCCCAAGAATTTGTTTTACTTATTTACTTGTGTAAGAAAACACACACATATAAACACAAATGTTTATTGCGGTATTTTTTTTTTTTTTTTTGCCTTTTTAAAAAAAATGAAGTATAGGGGTGCCTGGGTGGCTTAGTTGGTTAAGCGTCCGACTTTCGCTCAGGTCATGATCTCGCGGTTCGTGGGTTCGAGCCCCGTCGGGCTCTGCGCTGACTGCCAGCTCAGAGCCTGGAGCCTGTTTCAGTCTGTGACTCTCTCTCTGACCTCCCCTGCTCATGCTCTCTCTCTCTCCTAGAAATAAATAAAACATTAAAAAAAAATTGAAGTATAGTTGACACACAATGTTTTTATCAGTCTCAGGTATACAACACAGTGATCCAACAACTCTCTATATATGTTACACTTATCACAACTGGAGCTACCATCTGTCACCATACAATGCTATTATGATACCATGGACTATAGTCCCTCTGAACCTTCTACCCCCCTGACTTATTTAATCTATAATTGGAAGCCTATACCTCTCACCCCTTTTCAACCATTTTGCCCACCTTCCATTCCCTCCCCTCTGGCAACCGTCAGTTTGTTCTCTGTATCTATGTAGCCACTTCTATTGCAGTATTTCTTAATGTGAGGAACTCTGGATATGAAATTTTGGGTAAAATAATTTTAAAACATGAATCTTTACAGGAAAGGATACGATTTTGCAGAAGAAAATGCTTTTGGAAAATAATAACAACAATAAAAATAATAATAAGGCTGTGAATGGTTCAGTCATTCTATGAAAATACCATGAAAAGTAAATTTTTACTTTCTTTACTATTAACAAATATTAGAAATCTTATATGAAGAATTATTGGACTTACACTACTGGACTTTTTACAAAAGAATTGCAACAAATTTTTTTTACTCTATTAGAACGGTGGATTTATTTAAATTCCAGTTTCCTCTGGTAGATTGCAAGACCTTGATGACCTCTACAGATCTGCTAGACAGAGCCTAGTATCTGTCACATAATGACTGAATACAATTTTGTGACTCATCATTTATTCAAATAATCCAGTATGTCAAAATGTATGTGTAAACTAAATTCTCTCTTTCAACTCCTTTTAAAGGAGTGAAAAACTTTCAAGTCTACTTGTACCTTCCCACTGACACTTGAAGTGAACATATTCAAACGAGAGCAGTTTCATTTTGTCCCTGCCTGTTTTATACAAAAATAACACAACAATATAAGAACTGTCAACCCAATGTCTTGCCCTTTCAATCTCCTATCAAATAACAAGGAAATAAAATAATGCATCATAGATGACATGTCATGAATTTTGGATCTGTGATTGTATATTCATTATTGAGATAAGCACACACAAAAACTCTCTTGAAACTCCTTTAACATACTGACATTCTCCCCACATTCAGAACCCATTATTATAGTCATTGACCCTATCACAGTTTCTCTTTCTATTATACATGTGTCTTCTCAAATGTTGCTGAAAATCAATAAGGAAATCATCCAGTTTTTTCCAGGGATTAAGAAAACAATCTTTCAACTGCCTTTCTTAAAAGTATTTCAGGGGTGCCTGTGTGGCTCAGTCAGTTAAGTAAGGATCCAACTCTCAGTTTTTGCTCAGGTCATGGTCTCAAAGTTCATGAGTTTGAGCCTCATATAGGGCTCTGCATTGGCTGTGCAGAGGCTGCTTGGGATTCTCCCTCTCCCTCTTTACTTCCCTGTCTCTTTGTCCCTTCCCTATTCATGGGCTCTCTCTCTCAAAATAAATAAACTTAAAAAAAATGTGTTTCAGGAAATAAAATTAAACATTAAAGTATAATGTTTTCCAAATTGTGTATCTTTTGTTATTTTTCTTTCCTTGATATAGTAGTTAAGATCACCATGATAATACTGAATGTAAGTAATGATATGGAGCAAACTTTCTTTTTGTACTCTCCAAGGCAAGTTTATAAAATTTTCACCTTTAAAACTAAAGTTTGCTGTCAATTCTCTGTCACTGTGTGTGTGCATATGTATAAGATTATGTTGGTAAGGTACAAAAAAAGTCTGGTGTGTGTATGTATATATATAATATGTTGTATATATATATATATATAAATTCTTAGAATTAAAGAATATGAAAAGAAATCTCAATACAAAATCAATATATACAACCAGTTCATTTTCTATATATTTTTAACAAGTAGAAAGTAAACTTTTTAAATTTATCATTTACAATGGTATTAAAAATCTTTCAAAAGAGGTTTAAGACTTAATAGAGAAAATCTTAAGACTTTACTGAAAGACACTAATAAAGACATGAATATATAAATATGTCATGTTTGTTGAGAGATAATATTGAAAATATCCCACAGGTTGAAAGATAATATTTCAAAGATAGGAAAACAACACAAATTAATTAAGATGTTTGATGCAATTGAATTAGAATCCTAATATATTCTGCTGAGGAAGGGAGCTTACAAATATTCCAAAATTTAAATGCATGGAAAATATTCAAAAGTACATATGGCATTCTTAAAGAAAAAGAACAAGTTTAGAGTATTTGCCTTACCAGAGATAGATATCGATTTTAATGTTATAAATTTAAGTGAATTTAGTATAGGTGCAGGGTTGGAAAAATAAACCAATGGAATATAATCAAGAGCCTGTAAGTGGACCGAAATCTGTAATAAATGAGGTAAAAATGTAGATGTTTCAGTAATTGCTGCTGGGACAGTTTGGTATTCATATTAAAAAGAAAAGAAATTATACCCTTGCTTCAGATAAAGGTAGACGAGTAAGTAAGATGAGAAGCAATATGGCACTACCAGGAGAGAATGGACAGACTGGCTGTCTTTTATCCATGTAGGTGTCTCTGAGGTGGCCTTCCCTTTCAGCTGCAATTTCATGGACATAGTTGTGGTCACTGCAAGAACATGGAATCTCAGTGGGAGCAGCCACTACATCGTGCTGATGTAAAAAAGTCCTCCTGTCTCTAGTGGGCCTGGTTGAAGTGCCAGCTTCACCTTATCTCCCCCACCCCTCAACCTGCCTCAATACTACCTGACCAGGGAGACCCTGACAGCCTCCTGGATTCATTGAGGAAAAATCTGATTACAGTATGTGGGACCCACCCATGGCTGTCCACATAGTTATAGCTAATAAATCAGTAAAATGAAATAAATATTCAATGTAAAAGGAAGTAAAATAAAGAGGGTAAAGGCAAAGAATAAGTGGGACAAATACAAAAGAAATATCAAGATTTTAGGTTTTAACTCAAACATTTCAACAATGACATTAAATGTAAATTGTCAATATATCCTACATAAATGGCAGAGATCATCAGGTTGGATTTTAAAAATACACATATCTAACTACATGCAGCCCAGGAGAAATGTCCGCTTTGTGATAGCTGATTGAGAAATATGTTGTTTTGTGTGCTTTACTATAATTTCAATTAGTGAGCTAAAATATTAGTTGTTCCTATAAATGCAAATATAAAGGAGGAAGAAGAGACAAGGAAGCTATGTAAATTAAAATAATAACAAAACCGTGAGTGAGTTGATTTGCCAGATATAGATAACATAACAGTCTAACTGCTTTGGTGTAAGAATAGAAAGCTAGTCAAATCGAAGAGTATTCTACCCAGAAAGAAATGATACCTGTATGGCTACTTCACACACGTACATTTGTCATTACTGATCAGTAGAGAAATAACTATCTTTTCAGTAAATGGTAGAAAATATGGCTACCTGTATGAAAAAATAAACAAACAAAAAACCATAGCATCATCTAAAATAAATTTTAGATGCTTAAAAACCTGCATTTGAATGACAAAATTATAAAATTTTTAGAAAATAGTATATATTATACTCACAAATTCAAAGAAAGCATTTATTAAATAATACAAAGAAATGCAAACCTAAAAGAAATGATAAATTTGAGTATAATTAAATTAAGAAAATATTACCCAAAGTGATCTATGATTCAATGCCATCTCTACAATAACATTTATCACAGAAACAGAAAATGATCCTAAAGTTCATTTGGGACCAAACAAGACCCTGAATAACCAAGGCAATCTCAACCAAGAGCAAAGCTGGGGGCATCGCAATTCCTCATCTCAAATTGTATTACAAAGCTATAGTAATCAAAGTAGTACAGTACTCACATATAAATAGACATACAGACCAATGGAATAGAACAGAAAGCCCAGAAATAACCCACACATATATTGTCAGCTAATATTTGACAGAGGCACCAAGAACACAAATAGGGAAAGAATAGTCTCTTCAATTTGGTGCTGGGAAAACTGGATTTGCACATGCAAAATGATATAATTGGATTCTTATTTTACACCATACATAAAAAACAACTCATAATTAATGACTTACATATAAGATCTAAAACATGAATCTCCTAGGAGAAAACAAGGGGAAAACTCCTTGATACTAATCTTGATAATGATTCTGTGAAGATAACAGCAAAAGCATAGGCAACCAAAGCAAAGAAAAAAAAAAGTGAGATTACTTCAGACTAAAAGGTATTGGCCCAGCAAAGGGAACAATATAGAAAGTAAAAGACAACCTACTGAATGGGAGAAAATACTTGTAAACTCTGTGTCAGATAAAGCTTAATATTCAAAATATTTAAGGAACTCATACAACTCAATAGCAAACACAAACAAGCAAATGCCCTGAATAAAAAAATAAATGGTCAGGAGAATGGAATAAACATTTTTCCAAAGAAGACATATTAATAGCTAACAGGTATGTGAAAAGGCATTCAAAATCATTAATCATCAAGGAAATGCAAATTAAAACCACAATGAGATATCACCTCACACTTTTTAGGGTAAGTATTATCAAAAAGCCAAAATATAACAAATGTTGGTGAGGACATGATGAAAAGGGAAACTATGTTTGTTGGTAGTGACAATGTTGATTGGCACAACCATTATGGAAAACAGCACGGAGTTTCCTCAACCAATTAAAAGGTGAAAGATTTATTCGATCTGAAGAGAAACCAGAGTCCTCAACCAATTAAAAATGAGGCTATCATATAAGCCAGCAATCCCCCTCTCGGGTATTTAGCCAAAAGAATTTAAATCATGAGTTCAAGGAGATGTCTGTATGCCCATGATCACTGAAGCATTATTCACAATAGCCAAGATATAAAAACAACCTGTCTGTTAATGGATAAAGAAAATGTGGTATACACATACAATGGAATATTTTCAGCCTTAAAAAGAAGGAAATCCTGACATTTGCAAGAAAATAATGAGGAAGGAAGGAAGGAAGGAAGGAAGGAAGGAAGGAAGGAAGGAAGGAAGGAAGGGAAAAGAAAGGAAGCAACCCTGCTTGCAAAAGCATAAGCAACTTCACTCAAGGGATACTATAGAATTGTACTCCCTCAGTAAAATTCCACACTCAGAAGAACAACACATAAGGGAAAAAGGGAGATGATGCTTAAGCAAACTAAATATGTTGCCAAATCTAAAAAATCAAATGGATTTGGGAGGGTTAAACAGGTTACCACAACGGTAGACACTAACGTGAAAAATGGAGAAGTCTACATTAAAATCTACATATTTGCATGGTAAAACTGTAGGATAAGAAGCCTGGACACTGTGGAAGCAGGAAGCGATTATTAAAAAATCACTGGTTAACTTTTGAGGCTTAGTGAAATGTTAACTATCTTGATTGTGGTGACCGTGTCACAGGAGTGACAAAATTGAACCATTCAAACAAATGCAGTTCATTGTATGTTCGGTAAAGTTGTAACAAAGTTAAAAACAAATCCATGAAACTATTGTGGAAGTGCTTCCTGTTGTACCATTAGGGATAAAGTGAGTAACTCTGGTACTGGGGTGAGGCCATTCTGTGTGGCTAGAGTTGAAATATTCTATCCTGTATTAACACCCACAGGCGTTGAGCCCATCATGCAGGAACTGGTATCATTTCTTCTATCCCCCCTGTTCAGTTTCTTTTTTTCTTGATGGCATAGATTTACAGAAATACTGCTAAAATCTATATCCTCCAGCCCTTCTAGACTTTGAGTGTATGTTTGTTTGTGTGTTTAAACTTGGGTGGACCAGAGAGAGTGTATATGTCTTGTGAGTCTGTTGTCAGAGGAGATGTATCAGAAATTTAGAAATTCCTGGTCTCATCTAAATCTCTTACAGAAAAATATTTTTTTCCTCCAACATATTTTGTCTATTCCCTTTTCAGCTTAAACAAGTGCTCTTTTAGATTCTTGGTAGAAGGACTGAAATACAACTACACTTGAATAATAAAACAATATATCAGCACATTTTATGTGGCTCATGGGAAGATGATGTTATTATCAGTGATTATAAAGAAGGCAAGAAAAATAAATTGAAATGAAATAAATTATTTTGGTTTGTTGTACTGTGACCTGCTTTATGCTTTTCATAAATAGTTGAAGACACATCAGGACATGTTGCACTGAAAGGTTACAGGCTGGATACTCCGGGAACATACAAATCTCTGGAGTGTGTGTGAGTGTGTCAAAGCAGTGTGTGTGTGTGTGTATACTTCTATTTGATTGTATTAACTGTCTTTTTTTCCATAACATACACTTATCCTGGCTCTTTCTCACAATTTCATATTCCATTGGCTATATGTACTAATAATTTCAAAACCAAAAGCCCATACATAGATATATTGTAGAATTATAAACTCATTCCAACCCTGCATTCTAGCTTATTGACTATTTCATAGAACCTCAAATTCACCATCAGATTTATCATCTGTAAAATAGGGGTTGTGATTTAAATATGTATTGAATCAAAACCAAAATATACTTGTAATGTGGTTCGTGGTTTCAAAAGTCTGTGAAACTGAACTACAGTAAGCTGCCAAGAGTATAAAGCCTAGCATCTGTATCATGGTTTAGAATAATCTTCTCATAATACATATCACAACATACAACCTATTTTATATTTCCTTCATTCAATTTTAAGCTTTATGGGAGCAAGAAATATGTCTTTCTTGACCTCCACTGAACTATTACAATATAATTCAAACACAGGCAGTTATTTGGTTATTTGGCACTCAGTAACATCCTTGAATGCATAATAAATAAATAAAATGGGTAAAAACACATAACAAGATCATTTGTAAAAAAGAAAAAAGATTTAATTTTCTTCAATCAGCATATAAGTTCAAATTAATACGTGATTTTATTTTACTTCTAAAATAGCACTAAAAGAGAATAGTATTGTTTCAAGAAAGGTATTCCACATTGGTGGAATATAAACAATGAAGGTTTATATAGTTACTTAACTAATAATCAAGATTTTACAATATGTATGCCCTTTGATTTAGCAATCCCATTTTTAGGAATTTTATATAAAAATTAGACAAATGTCCAAAAGATATCTACTTCTATTTTACTCATAAATAATTATAATACAAGAAAAAGAAATATTTGTGACCCAATATAATGCACTGGTTAAATAAATTATTGCAACATAAAAATGATGAAATACTGTTCACTCACTAAAAGTCACTCACAAATAGCACTTGAAGATATGGTAAATATAAGTAATTAATAGAAACAAACAGCACAATAAAAAGATGCATATATAACAAATATCAAAGGTGGTTATCCCTGAATGATAAATAATGTGTTTTCCTTTTACCTACATTTTCTAAAATTTCCAAATTATTACATATGTAATGATATATATGTATTATTTAATGGTGTCAATTAAGTTATTTAAGCAACACCTCATCTGTGAAGCTTTCCTTATTTGTCTAAAAGGAATCTTAAGTGAAAATATAAGTGCTGACATGAAATACCTTTACTTTCTCATTTGATTTGGAAAAATGTAGTAAACCTTCAAAGCAATGATTTTATGACACTAATATGTGAACATAATTTAAAAACATATTCAGAATTACTTTTATAGAAAACATTGTAGCTAACCAACATAAAGCCTTAGTTAATGAAATTGATTCCTAAGGCAAATAAATTAAACAGAGAAATATTGTTAATTATTAACATATGAATACCACACTAAATGCAAAAGTTAATTTGTGGAACCCCATTAAATTACCATGGATTGTTCTTAATATGGATGCAAGTTATATACATATATGTATAACTCTATCCTTTATCTTATTAGAAAGTGACATATTTTAATTTTTTATTTTATATATAACAAACTCCTCCAACTAAAGATAATAGTAATCTTTTTTAAAAAAATTATTTTCTTTATTTCTGAGAGAGAGAGAGAGAGAGACGGCGTGAGCAGGGGAGGGTCAGAGAGAGAGGGAGATACAGAATCCGAAGCAGGCTCCAGGCTCTGAGCTGGCTGCCAACACAGAGCCCAACACGTGGGGCTCGAAACCACCTACTGTGAGATCATGACCTGAGCTGAAGTCAGACACTTAACCAACTGAGCCACCCAAGTGCCCCGATAATAGTAATCTTTGAATCTTTGAATATCTCAAATTTGTTTTCTACAGTGCAAATCTAATAATCTCCTCTGAAGATGTGCCTCTTGTGATGTTGTATTTCTGAAATTATCTACCATCTTTGAAAGAAATCATACTAGTCTCAAAGCACCAGAAGAGAGAAAAATTTCAGCACCATCTTTTATCTTTCCTTTGAGGTATGTGAATAGAATTAGTCAAAAGAATATTAGAATTATTATTAGAGCATTTATTACTTATTATTAATATTTTGCATATACATAGAATCTTTTCTTCAAGGTGTCCAGGATTGTTTCCTACATCTGATAGTAGTTCTCAAATAAACCTTTCTTTCTTTTAATAAAACCACTATGCTAACTAAATACAAATAGCACAAGAAAATAAGTAACTTCATTAATCATTCAATTACATGTTAAATGACCGTAGAAATGTCACTATTTTCCAATAACGATTAAAATGGTTTGGTTGATAAAAGAATGTCTAGATCCACATATTTCCTTTACACAACTGGCATTTGGGAGAATATGTCAAGAATTCTTACGCATGGACCCACAGAAACTGTATAAAAAATGTTGTACGTTCTTGCATTTTACAGAGGAAATGGTCCATAACTTGTACTAGAATTTCAAGCTATTCGTAACCATAAAAATGAAAGACAGTGATTTTAAAATATGTATTTTAAATAAAATTGCTTATATGCCATTTAAAATATTTTTGGTTCTACGTATTTCTTTTTATACCATAATATCTTTAACATTATTTTTCAGGAAGACTTTGTTGACATTGTTAGGTTCTATACATTATCCCCAGATAGCTTTAGAAAAACCTGAAGCAAACAGGCCCATTATTCTCCTATGTATCGCTTCATACCTTGAATCACCAAGTCAAGGAAACAGTCAGATGTATCTGCACCTGAGGATGAAATATACACATCTGATCAATAATACATTCAACATTTCATGATTTTGTGGCTAGGCACACAATTGGAGTGGATAAATGGAATTTTATGCAAAAGTATCCATAATCCATTCTGTCTGTTGAGACACAAAATGTCTAGTTTTCTTTCAATTGCCTACTACCTATCCTTCAAATATATTTCAAGGAAGTCCTTTTCATGGTGTTTCATTTTGCCATTTCAAATTGAAAATGACAATTTTCTCTGCCACTTGCATCCATCCATTTCTTTATGTGTGGCTATGAAAAGCAAGTCTCATTTTTGTTTAGTTCTCGTTGAATTCATTAAATTATATTCATTAAGATTGCAGAGTCATGTTTCAATATGGGCTGATTTTGCATACATTAGGTATGCTCAAAGGTAGTGATTAGTGTTTCATAATGAAAGGCGTACATGGGATGCTAATGTCTTTTTACTGAAGGTAGATGGAGATAAAGTTACAGAATATACTAGCAGAAACTCAACTTTTCCATTAAATACAACTCTTTATGAATTCTTAGAAAACAAAGGGGAAAACACATTGTTAAATAAGAAAATGATTTTTTTTCTCCTCACAATTTGACTAGTCTGGCAATAATTAAGCCTCACTTGGACTTGGTTTCTAAAATGTCTGAAAGAAATGACCAGATACTTCTTACATTTTTATGATATTATCTTTTCAAGAACTTTAAGAAATTTTAGACTGTTCTGTGATTTAGTCAGAACATCTGATCAGTAATATATGCCCTATCTTTGTTGAGGGCAAAGTACTTCCACTAAATTAACCAATTCAAGGTCATGACACCTTGATAATTTGCCTTTTTGTCATTGCTGTGATGGAAAGATTTCTGCCAATAGTGAAAATGAGTACCTATTACAGACTTAGAGTTTTATTCTATGTTGAAATAAAGAATTTTGTGGAAGCGCACCTGAGTGGCTAAGTCTGTTAAGCGTCTGACTTCAGTTCAGGTCATGATCTCACGGTTCATGAGTTTAAGCCCTGCATCAGGCTCTGCACTGACAGCTCAGAGCCTGGAGCCTGCTTTGGATTCTGTGTCTCCCTCTCTCTCTCTTCCCCTTCCCCACTCTCTCTCTCAAAAATAATAAACATAAAAAACAATTTTGTGGAGATTAAAAACTAGGAAGCAAGAAGTATTTGTGACCTGTGCACAACAGTAACAACTAATAAAAGTAGAGCAATAGGAGACATAGAAAAATAAATAACCAAAATTTATCTCCAGAAGGTACTGAAATCGAATTAAATATAGAAAAATAGTGATTCTTTTTTCACTTTAATATCAACTTCTGCTTTTCTTAATATTAAAAAAAATGTATACAATGGCACAGATGGGCCCTTTGGAACTGGGCAATCTTAAATACACATGTAATGATAAAGACCAAACTAGCATTTAACAAAATAAGCTAATCTGCCTATCCTTTTAAACTTCATAGAAAATATGCAAATAACCAGAGAAATTAAATCAGCAGGCTTGCAAAAAGGTAGAACATCTCTAAGGCAACCTCCCTCCATACATGTATATCCAACAAGTCACCAAAACCCACAGACTCTACTTCTAAAATGATACGTAGGAATATTTCCCAGTCCTGTTCTCCTCTCTATCCGCCACTGCTACCATGGTTCAGATGCTGTTCAATAGCAAGTGATTTCTTTCCTCAGTGGCCTCGCCTTGACTCCTCGTCACCATTCTTGTCTTTCTTCAACCTCTTCCTTACAATGCTGGCAGCTTTGTATTCTGAAATAAGAGTCCTGATTTGCTAGACTCCAAGCTTATTTATATCTCTGGTGGCTCTGAGCTACAAAAAAGGAAAAAGTTTAAGCTTTGAATGGAGTGTACAGAGCACTTCACAATCTGCAATCACAATCTTCAGTTCACCCACTGACATCTACTTCTACAGGTCTGATTACAACCATAGATAGAGGAGGAGAGGAAATTATATTTTGTTTCTCATTTTATTCCTATTACTTGGCATAGCTCATGGCAACTAACTCATGTTCAATTACTCAATAATTATTTATGAATTAATTAATGACAAAACAGAAATGTTAAATCGACATAATAAATATCAGGAGATCTCTATCTAGTTAAACAATATTAAAATTTTTGAATTGTAGTTTCTAAATCTGTTTTAAGGCAACATAGCATAAGAGATAGAACACTAGAGAGACACTGTCTGAAAAAAAATCACATTTTTAGTTTCTACCAGTCTGAGTGATGAAGTTAAATAAAGTATTTATTTTATCTTCGTCTATGAGTCAAAAGTATTGCTCCTTGCCCTATCTAATTCTTAGGGTTCTCATAAGGTTTAGATGAATTAATATAATTAAGTGCTTAGTAGAAAGTTTATCTAAATTACCATTTTGTATTGTGCGAATTAGATAAAGATTAATTCCAGCTACTATCTGCTATATATAGCAAGCTTGAACACTTCTGAAATGGTTATTTAGCATTTGTTGGTATACTTCAGTGGTTAGGTGAAAATCAAATGCTACAAATAGATTTGAAAACTTTCAGAGCATAAATTAATCAGAATTTTTTTTGAAGGATTGAAAATATTCCTACTTTTCAAGCTTGTATAGGAAAGCTTAACAAAAATGCTTTACTGTTTCCCATAAACTTCCATAAATAAGGAAAACATTGTTCTCTTTTAACACAATAATATTGCTTCTGTGGTTTCCATATTTACTCTGCATGTGTTTGATTAATCTCTTTTGACTTCTGAATCCATAATAATTGTGTGCTAATTTCTTTCGGTTATTTGATGAGTAGCCTTTAGAAATTCAAGCATTGCTATATAGAAGGAGAAGTGTAAAATGACTGAGTAAACCTAATGCATGCCTCAAGACTGATTTATTTGATAATACAACAATAACAATAATCTTAATTAACCCCACTTTTTCCTTTTTCCCCTCTCATTCATGTTTTGGGTTATACTGATAAAACCAATTCAGCTAATCATCAGAAAATGTTGTCTACGTGGATTGAGGTGATTGATATGACTATTTTTAGATGAACTGACTAGATATTTTGGCATCATTCAGTATCATCAGTCATGATTCACACTGATAGTCCATGGATTTAAAAAGGTAGTCAAGACAGTGTCACTGGCAGAATAAAAAATAACACTATAAATGCAATATTTCTTAAATTCCCCAGGAATACATGTCTTCAACAGTAAGAGAAATATATAAAATTGGTGACATTTCCCTCGCAGTGTTGTCCACATGGATCCCTAGAGCCCAACCTGTTTGCTCCTTCATGTTATGTAGCATGCTGTCAAGATCCAGTAGGCAATAAGACTCACTAGAAAGAAAATATTAAGGTGGCCCAACTTCTATTTAGATCTGTAACTGCTACTGGGTTTTAGTGACTGTCACTGATTCAGAGGTGTTGAGGTTTCAGATCTCTCTGATAATCTACATGCAGGAAGAAGTTGGAAACATGTTTATACATGACCCAGGCTACTTCTCAAAGGATATTAAAATAATATGATTTTGTTCCTTATTTATAAGTATTTTAAATCCTATAAATATACCATATATGTTCAATATCCAGATGTATGCTGTGATAACATATTGCCTACATCTTGCTATACTTGTAGTCTATCCAACCATGCTTTATGAAAACGAGGAGAAACACATAAAAAATATCTTTAAGTTCTGCCTCCCAAATCTTGTTTACCTTCTCTCATCTTCATTCTGTTTTTTTAGCTCCTAATTGACAGGCTTATTCTTTTTTAATGAATTTTTTAATGTTTATTTATTTTTGAGAGAGAGAGAGACCAAGTGTGGGGGGGGGCAGAGAGAGGGAGACACAGAATCTGAAGTGGGCTCTGGGCTCTGAGCTGTGGGCCCAGAACCTGATGCAGGGCTTGAACTCAGGCACAGCGAGTGAGCTCATGACCTGAACCAAAGTCAGACACTTAACCTATCTATTCCTATCCTTACCATTATCATCCTGAGAACCCTGACTCTGAAGTTTGTTTTGCTCTGAGTTACATTTTCTCTGCCATGCTATTTTTCTTTTCTTTCTTTTTTTTTTTTTAATGTTTTATTTATTTCTAGGAGAGAGAGAGAGAGACAGCGTGAGCAAGGGAGGGTCAGAGAGGGTCACAGACTGAAACAGGTTCCAGGCTCTGAGCTGGCAGTCAGCACAGAGCCCGACGCGGGGCTCGAACCCACGAACCGCGAGATCATGACCTAAGCGAAAGTTGGACGCTTAACCGACTAAGCCGCCCAGGCGCCCCTGCCATGCTATTTTTCTTTTCTTGCATTTAAATTCTATTTTATAGAAAACTGATAGTTTGATGAGATATTTTGCTTAATTACCCTGCCATATATCTTGGTTAGGGCCATATTTTATTATCTCATCTCTATGCAATGTCCAGAAAAGGTAAATCTGTAGAAACAGGAGACCACTGTTTTCCTAGGTGTAGGGATTGATTATAAATAGGTACAAAGGAATTTTGGGAGGTTATGAAAATATTTTACAACGGGAATGGGGTGCCTGGGTGGCTCAGTTGGTTGAGAGTCTGACTTTAGTTCTGGTCATGATGTCGCAGTTCATGAGTTCAAGCCCTGAGTCAGGCTTTGTGCTGACAGCTCAGAGCCTGGAGCCTGCTTTAGATTCTGTGTGTGTCTTTTTCTCTGCCTTTCTCCCTCCCTCCCTCCCTCCCTCCCTCCCTCCCTCTCTCTCTCTCTCAAACATAAATAAACGTACAAAATTTTAAAAACTTGATTGTCATAATGTTTATACAACTCTGTATATTCACTAAAAGTAATAACTTAAAATGGATACATTTTATATCATGCAAATTTTATCATGCAAATAATACCTCAATAACACTATAAAATACATGTTCATCAACAAGGTATTTAAAGAATAGTAAATAAAGCAAAATTGCCATTATATTGATAATTGTTGAAGCTAGTTGATAATGGGATTTGATTTTAGTATTTAATAGCTATGTGCTTTTTACACTTAAATGTGAAAAAAAAGAAAGGTAAAATTCTATAAGACTATGCAATTATGGCAAAAACACTAAATATAAATCTAGCTATATTTAATACTTATTTGTTCCCTAATATGCTTTATATAGATTTGATATTAAGGGTAATTTTCTGGTAATCTGTTTCTCCCCTCATTATTCATGGCAGGTTATTAATGTCTACTTCTAATCAAATTTTGGGAATTTTCTATTCCTAGTCTCATCAGTAGACCCATCCGTCCATTTATTTCCTATGTGTTCCTTTCAAGTGCCATTCTTTATTTTTACAACAAATAGTACTCTTTTGAATTTAAGTTGGGGGGTTGGTGCGTGAGCATGGAATCTTGCAATGAATGTATCCAATCAGGTTTTAATGTTGTTATGTTTATGCTGCCCAAAGACCAAAGTACAGGATTTAGGATTCATAGGAAAAAAAAATCAGAGCTAGGAGCAAAGCAGAAAATCCGCTAATGTATAATTTTTGTTTCAAAACATATACAATTCAAGTTTTGAAATTGACAGGACAGGCCTTATTCAAAAATAATTTGAAATCTACAGTGATGTTTCTAACCTTATCAGCATATATTTTGTGACTAAAAAATTACTGAAAATTTATAGGATAAGTTTATAGATGAGTGGCCTCAGTAGTTTTCCACTGCCTTTTAACAAGTGATTTTGCTTTATATCTGTCATTTCCAGTTTTTTTCAGAGAGAGTTCTGACCTCCCACTATCTGTTTCAGTCTCTTCACACCCTCAAATACCCCCAAGGATGTTGGTAAGTATACTTCTATAGTTACTCCTTTTCTTGGTTATTTTTATGAAGTTATTTTTTTTTAATAGGTAGGTGCTAATGAAGGCAGGTTGAGTTGAGAATAGGCAGTTGGCTGGAACACAGCTCAATAAGATGGTGATGGAAGATCTTATTGCCTTTAAAATATCAATTTGTATTTTAGTAATAGCCTTTATAAACAAATACAATGACATGGTAAATAAACATTCAAATAGTTCAAAGGTATATAATAAAAAATAAACTATTCCTCTTACTATTATAAATCTCCAGTTCTAATCCTCAAAAGCAATGTCTCTTAATGACTTTATGTATTTGCAAAAAGAAAAATTAAGTATATCCTGTATATATTTAATGATGTATTTTGAAGCTTTTTTATAAAAACATTCAGATTAATATATTCTTCTGAATACTTTCCTCCATCCTATGGAAGTAACAATGAGGTTTTATTTATTTATTTATTTATTTATTTATTTATTTATTTATTATGAGAGAGAGAGAGAGAATGAGCAGAAGAGGGGAAGAGATAGAGGGAGAATCCTAAGCAGACTCCACGCTGTTAGAATGTATATGTACATTTTTTCTATACCACAGAATTTAAGTTTCCTATTAAATGTTTGACAAAAACGTTCTTTTGGCACATAAAGTAGAAAGATGTTCTTCATTTTCAGTATCTCTAGTATCTCTGCTAGACTTTCAGAAATAATTATAATTTTGTAGCCTTTAATATTATTGTATTTAAATGTTTGCTATTGTATCTAACTTTGCCTAAAGATATGTTCCAATGATTTATTCATTATTTAGTGCCATTTTCCATAAGAATTTTTATGCTACATTAATTTTTTTTTAAATATTCCATTTAGTGGCACCATCTCTATTATGTTACTTAATATTTTCATATTATAGTTGGATTTTAATTATTTTTCTGTTTTAATTGTTTCTTTTTTTTAATTTTTTTTAATGTTTTATTTATTTCTAGGAGAGTGAGAGAGATAGCGTGAGCAGGGGAGGGTCAGAGAGAGAGGGAGTCACAGACTCTGAAACAGGCTCCAAGCTCTGAGCTGGCAGTCAGCACATAGCCCGACGCGGGGCTCGAACCCACGAACCGCGAGATCATGACCTGAGCGAAAGTTGGACGCTTAACCGACTAAGCCACCCAGGCGCCCCTAATTGTTTCTTTCACTGTATGGTTTATGATATCTTCACGTTGTTTTGTGTGTCTGTGCTTTCTTTCAGAAATAATCATTTTTATAATCTATTTTTAGCCCTTATGGATTCTTCTAATGTAAATTTATTTAATTAGCTTGCAACCTGATGTTTTTAGATTTAAACAAACTTTATTGTCCACCCGCATTTCACTCTGAGATAAGAAAACAGCATTCACAAACTTCTTACAAACTCCTAGTCTCATACTCTACATTCCAATTTTTGTTACCTATATTTTAAGTTCTACAACATCAAGAGTTATAGATATTCTGCTCAGTCATCATTTCCAGTTATTTTTTCTTAGTTTCATACTTCAGTAGACTCCATGTTCACCACCAGTCCTCTACAGTATCTTTCTCATTCATATATTTGTCAGTACAATTCAACCATTAGACAGTCTTGTGAGAAGCTATGCATGTTACAGACCTTTATTTCTTTCTCTCATTTGAAAATAACTCTTTTATCACTTGAGCCATCTCTTTGAATACAATTGTTTAGGATACAGATTGGAGAGATGCACCTTGAACATAGGTACATTGGATACAATTTATAAACCACTTCTTAAATTCTATGAGGCATATATTGCCTTGACTATGTCTTTCATGATGACGAGGAAGCTATACTGGGTTGCAAGATCTTTGTTTTTCATTGTCTTCTATCACCTATTTATCTTTGCTGAATGAAATCAGTAGATGCAGAGCTCCCTGCAAAAGTGTCAAATTATGTCTCTCCTTACTCTATCCTGCCTCCACTCTGTGCTGTTTTAGTTTTAAGCCATGAGTCACATACTTGGCTTTCTATGTGTGTCAACAACTTGTAAGAATCCTAAATGCAGCTTGATTGTCTGCTAGGGCATTTTGCTCTCATGCCTTCCCAATATTTGGTCTGAATTTCATTTCTCATATTGAGTACTAAGAGTGTAGCTGTTTTCTAATTAATTGAAAATTGAGTAATCTGTGTGAATAATTCTTTTTGTAGTTTTCAGTTGATTTCAGGAGAGAGAGGGGGTAAAATGGCTTTCATTTGCCATTTTTACCCGAAAGCCTCCAGATTGTTTCTTAACTGAGTCATATAACAAAATGATAGTTGCTTGGGAACAATTTAATCACATACTTTATATAAACTAGTAACTGAATTTTCTTTGGAGTTAAGTTAAACATTATAATTAATTGAAAGCACAACATACCAATTTCAGTTTAGCTTTGATAACTTGAGCCTTTCCAGTTAGGTAAGTGGTGCTTAGCCTCAGAAAACAAGATCTGTCAGCTATCTTGATTCATTCTCAAGCCACTCTTGGCTGCAGTTGAAAACTTCTGGAGAATACTATCTTTGACAATCATCCACAGACAAGGGAGCCTTTGTGGAAGCTCAGGTTTCCAGTGGTTTCAAGCTGGAGTTCCAGAACACTGGTGTAGCAAGAAAACATGCGCTTGGATAGACTGGGGAGGTTAAGAGGAATAGTTTGACTTTACCTGCATAAACCTTCTCCCAAATGGCACAGTTCAGTACCAAGACAGATCTTCTCAGCGCCTGATTTCTCCCATGGGGGAAAGTGAGAGCATGTGAGTGAGTGCCCGGTTTCCCCAGTTCAGTAGAATCCTGCCAAAGAGGCCCATTTCTCTATCACCCTATCTATGGCATGGAGTCATGGGCTGCCTGACTGGAGGGTAGGAAGAAGCTGGGAGAATGGCAGATAGGACTCTTTGAAGACCCAAAAGCATTGTGGGTCCTCTGAACTGTGTCACATATTCTATCAAGAAGCCGTAAGGTGAGCCACTGGGGATGCCTTGCCCACAGATTCCTCTAACTTTCCCAAGGGTATTCTCAGTATAGCTACCTCATCCCCCACTGCCCAAACCTCCTTCCTATGGATGGTTCTTTGTGCATGATACTGATGGTGGCAAGGGAAAGCTTCAACATATGTCTAGTGAGTATGTGCAGAAAGCTGGACCAAGTTTGCAGGCAAGGATAGACTATAAATTTGAGCTTTAGCTCTGCCCTTGGGAAAGCAAAAGAGAGACTTCAGCACCCAGTGTGGTGCATTATAGAATCAAGACAAGGCATACAAACTCAGCAATTCTGCCATAAGGGAGAGTAAGAGACATGGAATAGATGTGTTCATAGACAATCTAAGAAAGCCTCAGATTTCCTAGAAGGGCTGACAGAAGGTGTTTCTCTCCAGAGGTCAGTTAGTAAAGACTAGGAGTTGACTGCTACTTTAAATGCAAAGACAAAAATGCACTACTTCAAGTAGCATGAAAAATTAAGAAAACACGACACAACTAAGGGATCCCAATAATCTTCCAGTAACCAATCCCCAAAACATGGATGGAGATATTTATTCTTTACATTTATATTTATTAATAGACTATTAATAAAATAGAAATATCATTTTGTTATATATTTATTTATCCTTATATTTTGGAATAAGTCCATAGGACATATTTATCCTTGCAATATTTAAGGATAAAGGGTTTAAAATAGCTGTTTAAGGAAGTTCAGTCAACTACAGGAAAATATATAAAGGCAATTCAACAAAGTCAGAAAAACAATAGATGAACAAAATGAGATTACCAAGGAGATATATCATAAAAAAGAACCAAAGAGAAATTGTAGAGCTAAAGTATACAGTGAATGAAATGAAAAATGCAATAGAGTACATCAATAACATATTAAATGAAGCAGATGAATCAATCTGTGAGACAGAAGATAGGACTTGAAATTATCCAGTAAGAGGAGTAGAAATATAAAAAAATAAAAAAATAGTAAAAAGAGCCTATTTGAATATCAAAAGAATCATTGGCGTTTCAGAAAAAGGAAGCATAAGCTTGTTTTTTAAAAAAAAGGCTGAGACCATCCCAAATCTGTGGAGAGATTTGGATATCCAAGTTCGTGAAGCTCACAGATAAAATAAGCTCAACTTAAAGAGATCTTCTCCAAGACACATTATAATAAAACTCTCAGAAGTCAAAGAAAAAGAAATCATATTAAAGGCAGCAAAAGAAAAGAAGCTTATAACTTACAGGGGGACTTTGTAAGTCTATCAATGGATTTCTCGCAGCAACCTTACAGGTAAGAGAGAGTGCATGATATATGAAAAATGCTGGGTGAGTGGGAAACACTGCCTACCAAGAGTACTCTATTTGGCAAAACTGTCCCTCAGAAATGAGAGATGAAGACTTTCCCAGACAAACAAAAGCTGAGGAAATTTATTACCATTTGACCTGCCTTACAAGAAGTGCTGAAAGGAGTTCTTTAAGCTGAAATGAAAGGAAGCAAATGAGTAACATAAAAATATATATGAAAATATACCAATGACAAAGTATATAGTCATATTTAGAATACTCTAATATATTGTAACAAGGTTGTGTGTTAACCACTTAACTCTAGTATAAGGATTAAAGAACAAAAGTATTAAAATAACTTTAGCTACAATAACTTTAATGAATATACAATGAAAAAAGATAAATTGTGACATCAAAAACAAAATTGGGGGAGTTAAAGGGTAGCATTTATCTATGCAGCTGAAGTTGTTATCAGCACAAAACACACTATTGTATCTATAAGATTACATATCTACAAGATTATGTAAGCCTCATGGTGACTACAAAGCAGAAACATTATTATTGTTTTTTTAATGTTTTTAAAGTTTGTTTATTTTTTGAGAGAAGGAGAGAAACAGAGCATGAGGAGGGGAGGGGAGGGGAGAGAGGGAGACACAGAATTTGAAATAGGCCCCAGGCTCCAAGCTATCAACACAGAGCCTTACACAGGGCTCAAACTCACAAACAGTTGAGATCAAGACCTGAGCCAAAGTCAGATGGTTAACTGACTGAGCCACCAAGGTTCCCCAACAAAACCATAATTAGATAAGAAAAGATAAAGAGAAGGAAATCAAAGCATACAACTATGGTAAATCATCAGTTCACAAAAAAAGGCAATAAGAGAGAGAAAGAAAAACAAGGGAACTACAAAACAGCCAGAAAATAATAACATGACATTAGTAAACCCAAGTTTAGCAGAAGGAAAGAAGTAACAAGTATGGGAACAGAAATAAATAAAATAAAGACCATGAAATCAATAGAAAAGATCAATGAACTAAGAGCTGGCTTTTTGAAAAGATAAACTCGACAAGTTTTTATCTAACCTAAGGAAAATGAAGACCCAAATAAAATCAGACATAAACTGATTAAAATTTAAATTAAAGCTGATACCAGAAATGCAAAGGATTACAAGAGTACTATGAATAATTATGTGTTAAGAAATTAAACAAACTATGGAAATGGATAAATTCCTAGGAACTTACAAGTTGCTAAGATGTAATCATGAAGAAATAGAAAATCTGAACAGACAAATAATGAGTATGGAGAATAAATCAGTAGTTAAAAATCTCTCGATGAAGAACAGCCTAGTAGAGATCAGTTCCCTGGTGAATTCTACCAAACATTTAAAGAATTAACACCAATCCTTCTCAAACTCTTCCAAAAAATTGAAGAAAAAGGAACATTCGTACACCCAGTTTACAAGACCAGTATTATACTAACAGCAAAGCTAGATAAGGAAACTAAAAATTAAAAAAAAAAAAAGAAAAGAAAAAGAAGAAAATTACAGGCTAAAATCCCTACTAAATACAGATACCAAATTTCTTAAAAAATTTAGACAAATAAGTTAAATTGTATATTAAAACGATCATACTTCATGATCAAATGGGATTCATGTCTAGAATTCAAGGATGGTTCAACATATGCAAATCAATATATGTGATATCCCACATTATGGAAGATAAAAATCATATGGCCATCTCAGTAAATGCAGAAAAATCATCTATATGACAAAACATAAGATATTTTCATGATAAAACTTATCAACAAAGATGATACTTTCAGGTATCATTTTATAGTTTGATGAAACTTATCAACAAATTAGGCTAAAAGAAATGCACCTAAAATATAATAAAGGCCATATATGGCAAGCCCACAGATAACACCATACTAAGTGATGAAAATTTGAAAGTTTTTCCTCTAAGATCAGGAAAAAGACAAGGATATTCATTCTCATCATGACTATTCAATACAGTATTAGGAGTCAATGTCCTAAGAAGCAGGCAGAAGGAGGAGGAAAGGGAGTGGAGTGGGGGAGAAAAGGAGGGGGGAAGAAGAGGAAAGAAGAAAAGGCATCTACATCAAATGGAAAAAGTAAACTTGTCTTCATTTGTAGATAGTATTGTCGTATATATAGAAAATCCTAAAGACTCCTCCCAAAAAACTGTTAGAATTAATCAACAAATTCAGTAGAGTTTCAGGAAATAAAATCAGCATAAAGAAATCAATTGCATTTCTATGCACTAACAACAAAATATGTGAAACGGAAATAAAGAAAACAATCCCACTTACAATAGCATCAAAAACAATACAATACTTAGGAATAAATTTAAATAAGAAGGTGAAAAACCTGTATACTGAAAAGTATAAGACTTTGATGACAGAAATTAAAGACACAAAGGAAAAGATATCTTGTGTTCGTGGATTGAAAAAAATTAATATTTTGAAAATGTCCATACCCAAAGCCATCTATAGGTTCAATGTAATCCCTATCAAAATTCAAATGACATTTCTCACAGGAATGGAAAAAAAACAAGCCTAAAATATGTATGAAACAACAAAAGACCCTGAATAGCCAAAACAATCCTGAGAAAGAACAAATCTGGAAGCATCTCGTTTCCAATTTGAAACTATACGACAAAGTTATAGTTATAAAAAGAGTTTAAAATAGTATAAAAGTAGGCACATGGGGCGCCTGAGTGGTTCAGTTCATTGAGCGTCCAACTCATGACTTCAGCTCAGGTTATGATCTTATGGTTTTTGAGTTTGAGCCCTGCTTGGGATTCTCTCTCTCTGTGTGTGTCTCTTTCCACCCCTCCCCTGCTCATATGCTCTATCTTTCTCACTCTCTCTCTCTCAGAAATGAACATTTGAAAACTAGGCACATAGACCAGTGGAACATAATAGAGACTTCAGAAATAAACCTTTGAACATATGGTAAACTAACATTTGACAAGGGAGCCAAGAATATTCATTGGGGAAAAGATAGCCTATTCAGTAAGTGCTGATAGAAAACTAAATAACTGGGGTGCCTGAGTGGTTCAGTTAAACATCTGACTCTTGGTTTTGGCTGAGATCATGATCTTATGGTTCATGAGTTCAAGCCCAGCTTGGGGGTCTGCACTGACAGCGTGGAGCCTGCTTGGAATTCTCTGTCTCCCTCTCTCTCTGCCTCCTCCCACTCTCTGTCTCAAAAACAAATAAATACATATTTTTTAAAAATTAAAAAATACCTACATGCAGAAGAATTAAATTGGACTCCTATCTTGTAACATTCATAAAAATTAATTTGAAATGGATTCAAAACTTAAAGATAAAATGTGAAACCATAAAACTCTTAGAAGAAAGTATATGGAAAATATCTCCTTAACATTCATCATAGCAATGAGTTTTTGATCATGACACTTAAAACACAAGCCACAAATAAGTGGGACAACATCAAACTGAAAAGCTTCTGTACAGCAAAAGAAACCATCATCCAACTGAACAGGTAACATATCACAGAATGGGAGAAAATATTTACAAATTACACATCTGATAAGGTATTAATATGCAAAATATATAAGGAACCTCATTCAATCAATCATAAAAAAAAATCTAATTTAAAAATGGGCAGAGAAACTGAAGAGACATTTCCCCAAAGAAGATATGCAAATGGCCAGCAGATATGAAAAGATACACAACATCACTAACCATCAGGGAAAATTAAAATTCCAAGCAATAAGATATCACCTGAAATATGTTAAGAATTCTAGCATCAAGAAGACTAACGATAACAAGTGTTAGTGGGGATGTGGACAAAAGAGAGCCTTTGTGCACTATTGGTAGGAATACAAATTGGGGCAGTTAAGCAAAATAGTCTATAGGTTCCTTAAGAAATTAAAGACAGAACTACTATATGACCCAGCCATCCCACTTTTGGGTATCCAAAGGAAACAAAATCAGCATCTCAAAGAGATATCTACATTCCCATGTACATTGAAGCATTATACATAATAGGCAGTATATGAAAATGGCCCAAAAGTCTGTCTACAGGTGAATGGATAAAGAAGACCCATGTTGTGGAATATTATTC
This sequence comes from Proteles cristata cristata, assembly GCA_017311185.1. Classification (NCBI taxonomy): domain Eukaryota; kingdom Metazoa; phylum Chordata; class Mammalia; order Carnivora; family Hyaenidae; genus Proteles; species Proteles cristata. Next base: position 632,972 of record JAESUZ010004150.1, on the reverse strand, counting down.
AGCCATGAGAAAGAAGGAAATCTTGGCATTTGTGACAATATGGATGGATCTTGAGGGCATTATGCTAAGTGATATAAGCCACACAGAGAGAGACAAATATCATATCATAACACTTATATATGGAATCCTAAAAAGTCAAACTCATCAAAACAGAGATTAGAATGGTGGTGGGAAGGGGCTGGAAGAGTGGAGTAAATGGGGAGATTTAGGTCAAAGGATATAATTTTCCATTTATAAAATGAATAGGTTCTGGAGATATAACATACAGCATGGTGATTATAGTTAATAATACTTGATATATACTTGAATATTGCTAAAGAGTATATGTTAAATACTCCCACCACAAAAAAGAAATGATAATCATGTGAATTGAAAGATGTGTTAACTACCCCTATTGTGGTCATCATTTCACAATATGTAAGTGTACCAAATCGTGACAATGTATACCTTAAGCTTACACAACAACGTTATATGGCAATTATATTACAATAAATTGGAACAAAATAAATGGTGGCTCAAATTATATTTTAAACACTATGTAGGAAACAAATCATATCTGTGGACCAGAAAATTGGCCAGAGGGTACCTGTGTTTCTCTCTGATACAGGCATACCTATTTTGGGCAAGTATGACTCTCCCTCTGGAATATATATTTATATTTATACATATATATATTTTTTTAAATTTATTTCTGAGAGAGAGACAGCATGAGCAGGGGAGGGTCAGAGAGACAGGGTGACAGAATCTGAAACAGGCTTCAGGCTCTGAACTGTCAGCACAGAGCCTGACGGGGTGCTCGAACTCACAAACCGTAAGATCACGACCTGAGCTGAAGTTGGACACTCAACTGACTGAGCCACCCAGGTGCCCCAATATATATATACATATATAATATTCTTCACATTTCATCTTTTCTTTTGTAGATTTTCTCTCTAGCTGTTGATGTCACTTCCCATGATAAATAACTTTTCCCCATGATAAATAGCTTTAAAGAGATCTCACACTATACATATTCTAAAAGCTGTTTTGTAGTTGTTGCTGTTTGCTGGACTCATTATAAATGTATCCAGATGTTCTAAGGTTCCTTCTGCTGTTGCAGTAAAAATTGTATCCACCTTACACCTCTCTAGCAACCCTCAGTTTTTCTCTATGAGTCTATTTTATGGCTTGCGTCTCACTCTTTTTTTCCTTCCCCTATGTTCATCTGTTTTGTTTCTAAAGTTCCACATGAGTGAAATGACAGAGTATTTGTCTTTCTCTGACCTACTTATTTCACTTAGCAAAATATGCTCTAGCTCCACCCACCTTATTACAAATGCCATTTCCCTTATTAAATGTTCTGCCTGCATGCTATTTGTTTGGGAACCATATACTTCCTTAGTTGACATTGTACAATTTTCCAATCGTCTACTTTAGTATTATTTATTCTTCCTTGCGGCATCTGTCTCCATTTCTATTTTAAATTAGTTTTATGTGTTATTTAAATATTTTCTGGCTCCACCTCTAGTCTGAAAGCTCCACAAGAATGGAGAGCTTCAATTTTTTCTTTACTATTTTACCTTCATTATTTGCTATTATCTGGCATACAGTAAAAACTCCATACATATGCTATTGAATGAATAAAATAATGAACACATAAACGAAAGACTGAGTTTTCCAATGTGTTCTAAGAAAAAAAAATCATAGTATTAGAGAAAGGAAGAAGGTATACTGTCAGAGGATCTAGGAAAGAGTTTAACCAACAAACAGAACACCTTGTTTATTATTTTCCTTTAGAATATAAAGCAGCCATTTAGGTAACAGATCTGTTTTCTTCCTTCTAAGCTGTAACTCATTTCAAGGTATGTTGCCATTCAGTGAAGTCTGCTATAGCTGTTCAGTCTTTTGTTGCTGTGTGTTAAAGAATTGTGCAGGCAGTGACAGTGCAGCTTTTGCAGCAGGGCAAATGAAGACAGGGTGTTCAAGCTCTTTGTGTAATCAGCCAGGGAAAGAATGTAGGGCCTAGATAGAACTGAGGGGAGTGAGGAAATCATGTGATACAGACAAGCAGCATACAAAGCAACAACAGGGACTAGCCCCCAGTTAAGACCTCTCTTTCCCAAAACTAATAAAAGAAGGCAAACATTATGGGAATGGTTACATTTGGGTAACGTAAGTTAGTCTTCAACAATTTTTGCTGAAAATAAGTAACTCCCTTTTTCTCGTTCTTAGCTAATAATCTTCTCCTTTAGCATACTCAGAGAACAGGAGCACAATTTTGTGGCTTTTGAGATTCAGGACGCCTTTAGGGAATGAGGTCACTGGGTAACATAAGCAATTATAGGTGAGATGGATTTGAAATGTGTTGGAAATAAAGGCTAAGCAGTCCTGCAATTACATATAGAGAGCTGTCTGAGCGCCCTTGCTGCTATTGTGTTGCCATTATTTTACAATGCAAATTTACAACTGTTTATTTACTGTTTTAAAAATATGCAATAAGTCCTTTTAGTAGCATGATATTTAAAAAAAGGTAATTTTTAAGCTTTTTAGTGTTTATTTTTATTTTTTTGAAGAAGAGACAGCGTGCAAGTGGGGGAGGAAGAGAGAGGGAGGGAGACAGAATTCTAAGCAGCTCCAGGCTCTGAGGTGTCAGCACAGAGTCCCATGCAGAGCTTAAACCCAGAGATCATGACCTGAGCCAAGGTCAGTCACTTACAATGACTGAGCCACCCAGATGCCCCACAAAAAGGTAAATTCTTAATTACGAATTTAATGCTGAATTTTTGTGCATCAAGAAAGTTAATGATAAATATGTAACTTGCACTAAATGGTTATCTTTACCATTTACCCTCAAGGTCATAGTTATGTCACTGATCCTATTAAGAACAGAACATAAAAATCAGCTAACTAGCAAGCCCATCTACTTCATATGCTATTTCTATATTAAGCAGATATTAAATATGTAACTTAACACATGCAGTTGTAAAACTGTGTTTATATATTGCTCTAGGAAGCAAGAGGTTTTGTTGCAAACAAATAAAAATGACTATTTTATATTCTAAGGGTTTTTGCACACATATGAGAAATGAAGTGAGAGCTGTTGGCTCTATCCACAGATTTTCTGAAACAGTTAAATGGAATTAGTTTTATATCAACCAAGAAATGTTTCAAACAATAAATTCATTAAGGAAACTTTAACAGCAGTTGAATCTATTGCATCCAATTTAAGAGCCCATTCTGTCAAAGATGAAATATCTAACATTAACATTATTATAAATGTATATATCCAGTTAGAAAAAATAACCCTGAAATGTTTTAGTTTTTTAAGGAACTAAATAAAAATAAGGTTACGAGACTGTTAGAAGTGTATGCAAACATATATGCATATATGCATACACAATAACACTACAAAATAAGAGTAGGAATACTCTGGTTTCTCTTCAGATCGAATGTATCTTTCGCCTTTTACAAAATAAGAGTAAGGAGTTTACAGGAAGTATTGATTGTTGAGCTCTCTTCACAAATGACTTAAAAATCAGTCTAAGAATAAAATAGCAAGTAATTAAGGGACAATGTACAAAAGCCACAATGTCTGATAGAAAAACAGCAGGAATCTTATTAAAAAGAATAGACCAGGAAATTGAACCAACTAAGAAAGGGATTTACAGATATTGAAAAATCTATTGATTCATTTTCCTATTTTCCCTAAGTAACTCTTCACAAAGCCTGGTTATATGACCAAAAAAGGGTACCATCTGACCAAAAAAGGGTACCATCTATTTAGCTGAATGTCCATACATAACAGTTAATCTCCTGCTTATATCTATTTAACCAACTGACATGACTGTGATCAAAAGAGCCCAGAGGTTTAAGTACTTTTTTTGGTACAATTCCAAATTCTTGGAATGACTTAACTATAATAGCGGAAATAATATTTGTTCTAAAACACAGCCTTAATGCCTTGGGTATTTCCTAAATTACTACTAAATTAGTAGTATTGAAATATTGAAAGACAATATTACGTGATATAAGACAGATTATTATGTAAGCATCATTTGGGAAAGACTAATAAAAATCCGGTAAAATTTTATAAGTTGCTTTGAATGGAATGTCTTTTTAATTCATTAATCTAAACACATATTCTCTTAAAGAGCTAAATCACAAATGAAGTGTGATTTTCAGTTAAAACCTGCATAAGTTCAAATGGGCAAGGCTATTTTGTGTTAACAGAAATACTCAAATTCCAGAGCCTAACACAACAGAAGTTCATATTTTGCTCTTGTTACCTGTCCAAATCAGGAGAGTACTGGGGCTGTGCACATCACACTCTTTCAGTTACTCAGGTTGATAAAGACTCCTCCTAGACACATGCATTCTGTAAAGGAAAAAAATAGCAAATCATCCACTGACTCTTAAAGATGCCAGACTAAAACTTTCACCACTTTTAGTCAGATTTTTTTTGGCCAAAACACATCAAACAGTCTATCTAAATTCAAAGGAGTAGAGAGGTACTTGGGCTGGCTCAGTCGGTCAGTAAAGCATACAACTCTTGATCTCGGGATCGTGAATTTGAGCCTGATGTTGGGTGTAAAAATTACTTAAAAAATAAAGCTTTTTTTTTATATAATAAAGAAAAACAAAGAGTAGAAAGCACAATCACTATCATGTGTTCAGAGAGGAGAACTGATAAGCAGTGGTAATAATTCAACATTCTAGTGACTAAACTTCCCTTTGCCTATGACATGCATTTACCACCTTCCCAAGAGAAAAAACCAAAATTCCATTTGGTTACAGCATCAAGCTCAAAGCTCAGGATCTCTGGATAATAGATGAATGGGTAGTCTCTATATTAGGTCCAGTAGTCACTCCTATCATTCATTTATGAACTGTAAAGGTAAGTAATATGTACCCCCCAAACCCAAGATGTACGAGCATAACAGGGGCAAGATAATGCAATATACACTTGTGTTCAGAAAAGGAAAGATGTAAGCTATGGAAAATATGGTGAAATCAGCTGGGTGGGTGGGGGCATGTGCTTTAGTTAAGCCCGTCTTCTGTGGGTGGGTCCTCTCATTCACTGTTTTCCTGTCCCTTCCCTCTGCCATTTAGGAGGTTCTTTCTTTATGGTGCTTTGCTACATCTCTCTAATGGGTATTGGAGAATGTGTCCTCTTTAAGGTCCCATAGAATGATTGGGCCTAAAAAATGGAAAAACTTTCAATAAGAGATCTCATTCCTAAATCTCAGAATCTTCTTTAAATTCTTCCTTAAATTTTTCCTTAAAAACTCAGTGACCTCCTTATCTGTTTGCCTCCAGTGAGTTCTAGTTACCATTTATTCTTAGATTTCTCAACTCCCACCCATCCCCTTCTATTTTAACTTAAATGTGGGTATTTTAATAAAATGTATACCTTAAATCTCTTTTTACTGAGCCATTTTGTCCAGCGAAAATACTTTACTAGATGTCATACCCTTAGATGGCTCATTACCATAAGACATTTTAATACTTTCAGAAATATTAACAATGATTGTGACAGCTATACTGCTCCAGTTGTCTTTGCTATATAACAAAGCATCCTTAAATTAGTGGCATAAAACAATAACTATTTGATTATGTCCATAATTCTGTGGGTCAGGAAATCTCAAAAGGCAGCAGCAGGGATAACCATTCTCTACTCCAAGGTATTTGGAGCCTCACTTGGAAAGACTCAAATGACCAGGGTATGGAACACCTGGAGCTGAAAGATGCACTTACAAGATACCTTCTCTACTTAAGATGGCTGGTAATAGAAAGTAGAATGGTGGTTGCCACAGGTTGGTGAGGGGAAAAATGGAAAGTCACTGTTTCATGGGTACAGAGTTTCCATTTGAGAAGGTGAAAAAGTTCTGTTGCTGGATGGCAGGATGGTCATACACACAGTTTGAATGTACATAATGCCATGGACTATACACTTAACAAAGTCAGGTGAACTTTATGTTATGCATATTTTACCACATTAAAAAAAAAAAAAAAAGCTAGTACTTGGGCTAACATGACCTGAAGGCTGGCTCAGGTGGAAGTCTTTACTGGAGCATCTAACACCTGACCTGTCTATGTGGTGTAGACTTCTTATACTATATTGGCTGCTATCTGCAGGGACCATTCCGAAAGGAGACCTCCATACAGTGAGCCTTCTGACCTGGTCTTGCAGGTCATATAGCATCCCTTCCGCCACACTGTCTTGGCTGGAATGATCACAAACCCACCAAAATTGAAGAGGAGGGGTGGGAGACCCTACTTTCATTGGAAGGAATGTCAATGAATTTGAGACCATGTTTTAAGAGTGCTCTTTGACTTAACCCTTGCAACAAAGTTAAGTTTAATGTAGCTTTCTCTATTTCACTTTCTACTTATTATATTTGTGAAGGAGTTCTACATTTCAATATTACAATTCACCAAACTTCTGAACTTCCCTTTTCTTCTTTGCCTGCAAACCAGTTATTCTTTTTTTTCTAAGCTACTCTTTCTCACGGTCCCGTGCCCACATGCTACCAACACCTGAAAAACAATACCAACATTTATTTTTCCAACACTTTCTCATAGGAGGTATCTTTTCCAAATAATTGTGAGAATTTTTCTAAATATATTGCCCTTCCATAGTAAATTGTAATATTTTTTTTGCCAGATTGCGAATATTAGTTTCCTCAGTGCTCCTTAACCCACTTATTAAGGCAACTCCCCATGTTTTAAGCCACTTTGTGTATTAGTCAGGAAAAGTATTATGTGTTATAGAAAATAACTTTAAAAATTCAGTTAATTAGCTACATAAATTTTATTTCCTACACATACCTCCTGTCCAATTCAGGTGATCAGAAAAGTTCTGCTAATGACAGTTATGTAGGAATTAGGCTAATGGAGACCTCAGTTCAATACTTGTGGTAAATCAAGCACTGACTTTTAAAGTTTCTGCCTAAAAGAGATAGATCCCTCACTTCTGCTCACATTTAATGGGCTAACACAAGTTACATAGGCACATCCAACGTCATAGAGCAAAGATGTTCAGTGTTATTATGTGTCCCATAAATAGGAGAACTAGAAACACTTATTGAACAGTACTAATGATGACCAAAGGGTCCTAAATGATAAGATCTACAACATCTAATGTGGTAATTTGTATTTCAATGCCCTGTTAAGAAGATTCAATGGCAACTGTAGTACTGGAAGTAATTAAAAGTTTAATTTTATTTAAATGTAATATACTTACATAGATTTTCTTAACTGTGGATATAGAATTTTATTTTTATTTTTTTTAATTTTTTTTAATGTTTTTATTTATTTCTAGGAGAGAGAGAGACAGCGTGAACAGGGGAGGGTCAGAGAGAAAGGGAGACACAGACTGAAACAGGCTCCAGGCTCTGAGCTGGCAGTCAGCACAGAGCCCGACGAAGGGCTTGAACCCACGAACGTGAGATCATGACCCAAGTGAAAGTCGGACGCTTAACCGACTAAGCCACCCAGGTGCCCCTAGAATTTTAAAAAGAAAATTAGGAAATAAAAATTAGAATTCCTCCAAACAAATAAGAACCATTTCCTGACAAATAGGATTCTTAAATATTGGAATATTTTCCTTTAATTTTTTAAACACTTATTTATGTTTTGAGAGTCAGAGAGAGACAAAGCATGAGTTGGAGAGGGGCAGAGAGAGAGGGAGACACAGAATCCCAATCAGGCCCCAGCCTCTGAGCTGTCAGCACAAACCCCGACCAGGTACTTAAACTCAAGAACTGTGAGATCATGACCTGAGCCAAAGTCAGACATCTAACCGAGACACCCAGGGGCCCCTGAAAATTTTTTCTAAAAAAGAAATTGTTTTTTTTTTCCTGAAGGATCTACTATCAGAGAATGGGATTAATATCCACATTGAGTTTTCTGAAATAGCTTGCAGGTAACATTAAGATTAAAATGGTATAGATAACTGTTTAACACTCTCAGATACTACTGGTTGGATAGTAAATTGGTACAATCTTTCTTGAAAGTAATTTGGCAATATGTATCAATAGCCTTAAAATATTTACTTGAGCAGGGCACCTGGGTGGCTCTGTCAGCTCAGGCCATCATCTCACAGTTCATGAGTTCAGCCCCATGTCCAGGCTCTGTGCTGACATCTCAGAGCCTGGATCCTGCTTCAGATTCTGTGTTTCCTCTCTCTCTTCCCCTCCCCTGCTAGCACTCTGTCTGTGTCTCTCAAAATTAAACATTTAAAAAAATTAAAAAACATATTTACTTGACCTAGTTAGTTCATTTTAATCTATATGAAAGAAATAATTAGGTAAAAATCATGGTTTTGAAGATTGCTTATATTTTTATGGTTGTGTGCATATATATATATATATATATATATATAATACCTAGAATACATAGGTATCTAATAACAATTTTCTATATATACCCATATTCTACAGATATGCTCATATGAAGAGAACATACATAAAACTATCATTAGCACTATATACATTTAGATTCATGCTTTTTGGATTCAAACTTTTGGTACTTTTTTATACTTTTGATGCTGTGAATTTTCTATAAAGGCAATTATTTCTTTTATAATTTAGAAAATCGATCCATAATTAAATTTGTATCATTCTATTGAACTATCTATCCCTTTGTATCATTATCTTTAATGGGCCTTTTCATATTATTTTGGCATTAATTATGCAAACCAATTACTTGCCACTGTTTTATCTGCCCTGGAAGCAGGAAAAAAAGAAAAAAATATTTATTATTATACAATGTCTTTTATCAGGAGTATGTGTCATCATATCTATTAGAACCAATAAAGAGGTAAATTGGCCAACATTATTTTGGTCTGTTTATTTGAGGAAAGACCCTAGAGAAAAACAATAGAGGCTTAGGCAACTTGGTCTAAGAGGTTTTGCTTGCATAATGAAAATTCCAGGTTTTAGGCCTTAGTTTCAGTCTGTATGAAGTCCTACCCCACTTTAAACACTTTCCATGATTTTCCATTTTTATTTTCCAACAAAAATCTATTTTCCAACATAATTGGTCTTGAAATACTTTTTCTTTTGTCAGATTTTAATCATCTGATATTAAAAGTTGCTGATATAAACAGGAAAAAATGGTGGTTCTGTTTTAATTAATGACAAAACAAGAGAAAAATCAGCATTCGGCCTCTTTTAATTTCAACAAAAATACCACAAACATATTATTTCCCCCACTAATAAATAATTCTATTTATTTAGGTATGCAACTGAGATTGCCATACATATTTTTCAATAAGAATGTTATAAAATTCAGAAGTTAGTAAAAATTATGTTAATTTTTATTACAATTGCTCACTGTATAATGTGTTGTCTTTCATACAAAGAACCTTTAAACAATTATTCACATTAAGTGAACAAAGGATAGTCCTTTTACCGTTTTGTCTTTTTTGAAAAATATGTTACAGTAAATAGTACATTTTAGTGTGCCCACAATAAAGAAAAACAGAAAAAATTTGGAGTATGTCCTTTCGTAAGGAAGATAGCCATTACCAACAAAATAATTCTATTTCATCTGGCATCAAATACAATTTGAAAGTAATAACATAATTGAATAATCATGATATAAAACTATTAGTATGCTACTTATCTGAAAGTATCATTGCTTATTTAATTTCTTCCTTCTGCTTTTACTTTAAAAAAAAAAATTATGTCCCTAATTGAAATGTGAATCTAGAAGCAGCTGTCAGCAATTTCGTTAATAGGTAAAATTATTTTTGGCACCTGCTACCTGAACTTTTGGCTCTCTCACACCACCTCCTTCAGCCTTTCTTCACCTCCATTTCTGACACCCACTCTCTGTTGATGCCTTTGCCTTTCCACTAACTTACCAGCGATCTCATTTTTTCCTTTTTATCCCCTTACAAAACTGTTCTTTAACTATGAGCCTGGAAAACTCTGCAATATAGATTTCTAAGTGTAGCCAGTGATAAGAATTATGGGAGTAACAAAATCAAACACCTATAGAGGCCAAAACAGGTGTCTTTTAAAAGAGTGAACTGGCCTGGCGAGATCAATAAGAAACAGAGTCATGCCCAAAAAGGTAAATAAATGTGGGGTGGGAGACAATGCAGGATCAAGATAAAATAGTAGTGAATTTAGTGGAAATTCGCTACTTCACAATTAAGGAATGTTTACTATCATCTTTTCCAAATCAGAAAATAAAAAGTTGAGAAAAGGATAAAAATTGGGGCAATGTTGAAATTTTTTAAAATGTCCAGGGAAAGCATGACTGACTGGTGTTATGATGTAAGAAATTTACTTTAAAATCCCACTGAAGCCTAGAGGCGACAGTTGCCCACATCAAGAATTCACACTCTGGGGGTGATCTGCTATCCTTTTATCTAAAAGGCCACCACCAAAGGCAGCTCCTAAAGGTATTTCAACTATTTTTATCTTCCATCAACACCTGAAGCTACACTTACTAATGATTAGAATGCTATCCATTGGTAAAACTAGTGGTTTATCCACCAGCTTAGAGACTTGGAGAGAACTTTCATTAGCAAAATTGGTGTGCTTTTATTTAACTATATTTTTGCACCCACTATAGATTGGGAGTATCTGATTCTGATAACTGACTACCAGAGTCTTATTACCAGACCATTGTCACATTTGCCTCAGATAAACCTTCCATGAAAGGCTTTCCAAGAATCCAAAAATGATGGAGAGCATGGTTCTTACTCTGTTTGTTACAAGATAGAGTCTAGAATTTGTTTTTTTTTTTTTTTTTTTTGCTGACTTGCTAACAAATACTGTGTGTCAGAGTTTATTCTAAGGCTTGTTCCGACTAGAAGCCGGTAGTGACAGTGAAAGGGAGGATAAAAGCAAGAGGGAAGAGGAGGGAGAAAAGGAAGAAAAGAGAAGGGAGAAGAGGAGGAGGGAGAAGGGAGAAGGGAAAAAGAGGCCTTAATAGTTAAATATTTCCTAACCGAATTAGGCTGGTTTACAAAAACTGGTTTGCAAAATTAAGAGCTCAGAAGGCATGAATTTAGTATCCCCCATGGGCATGGCAGAATGTTCACTATGAACAAAAGGCTTAATAAACTTCTCACAGTTTTTATGACAAGTGATAGTTTTGGAGCAAGGCTCCTATCAAATTTAGGCTCTAATTCTCCCACAGAAACCGGGAGGAAATAAGATGCCACCTTACTTGGTGATTACTATTCAAAGATACAGCCCTAGGAAAGGCACTCCTGATCTTAAAGTTAGTAACAGGTTTATTAGCTTTTAAAAAAGATTTTACATACATTTAAAAGAGACAGAGAAAAAACTTATATTTACAAGTTTTCTAAAATAAATGGTCTTACAAAAGATAGGGGGAGAAGTCTCTTCCATTATTTTGAACAAGGGTAATTAAGCCCCTTAGTTTCTTTGTATATGCCCTTAGACACCTCAATAATTCTCAAGCACACTAAAATTTGAGAACCACTGATTTAAGTGGTTAAAATATTTAAGCCACTGTTTAAATATTTTGTTTTATTTCTGAGAATAAATTTTATATTCATGGGGATAATCTCTGTGATTTTGAATTTGAAGTAGACAATAGATAGTTAAAAGACAATATTCAAAACACAGATAAAACCAGGACTCTCATAAGATACAAAAATGCACATATGTTAAAGAATTTATTCAAATCCTTAGTCAGGAGGGGCACAGACAGATATTATAATTAGTTAAAAAACCCAAAAACAAGCACATTTATAGATAAGAAATATCTAAAAACTGGGTTTTTTCTAGGGACGGAGGAAAGACACTGGGCCTGTATAGGGCAGAACAGAATTTGCATAGCTATAGACAATTACCTGTCTATATTCTATTTGGACTTTTATAACAAATATGCCATAAACTTGTTACAGAACCTGGTCTGGATCACCTGGCGGAAGCGGCTCTGGAAGATCTTGGAAAGCAGGCAGGAGGTAGATTTCACACTGGGGGGCTCAGAGGAGATCACCCTCCAGAGGTTGAGCCCCAATCCCAAGCGCTTAAATAGAGGGAACTATTTATAGTCTGTTACTTCCGCATTCCGCATTCGTGGTAATTCTTCGCTCAAGGAAAGGGGAGTAGGAAGAACCCGCAAGGGGAGTCTTTGGTCAGGGACTGGAATTTCCCTGTTAGTCCTGTTGGCCATCTTATAACAGATTTTTCCCTATCAAACTGAGTAGCTTATAAACAATAGAAATTTATTTTTCACAGTAAACTTCATATCGGAAATACAGTATCAAGGCATCAGCTATCTAGATAGCCATATTTTCTTTGTAACTCCACGTCATTGAAAGGCAGGGGCACTAGTTCAGGCTTTGTTTATAAGGGCACTGATTGTATTCATGAGGACTGTGACCTTATGACCTAATGACCTCTTAAAGGCCCTACCTCCTAATACATCACTTTGGGGGTTAGGTTCCAATACATGAATTTGGGGGTGGGGAAACACAAACCTTCAGGGCATAGTGGTGATCTGCAAGTCACAGCCTTGCAAAATACCTCAAAGACAATGAAAGAGCTGATTTCAGATGATCTGGAGGGGTATCCTCCAGAGGTGCATAATTGAAGTATATATTTTTTTCCTACAAGATTAGTGATTTCAACTTGAAATATGTAATTGATTCAAGACATGCTTTTTCATTTGTAAGCTATTAGATAATATGATTATTGGTATGCAGTAGTTAAGTACTTTAAAACAAGCTGATTCATTTCATGTATATGTTTGGCTTATTAGATTTACAAGAATTGCTCTGAGAGCTTTAATGATCCTTCAGTCCTACACACATCTAACAACTCTCATAGCAGGAACTATGACTCAGTCCCCTTTCCACGTTACCATTCTAGCCCTCCAAATTATGCCTAAGAATTAGAATGGTACTGTCTTTTCTCAGCTTCTACAAAAGTAACCTATAGGATGACCACAAATTAGATGGAGAGCTTCCAATAGTCCAGACATGTAGAATGTTTCTCAGTCTTTATTCTCCTATAATTTATATGATTATAAATAAATATGACTGTACTATTATTTATGTAGAATTATGTCATATTTATGTATTCTTATTTATAAAGTTTAACACAATATTAAAGTTACTTAGAGAGAGAGGTCAAGATGGCGGAGAAGTAAGGAGCTCCGTACTTGCACTCGCGCCCATACATCACACAGAAAAGATCTAAAGCCATTGGAAACCTTACAAAACCTGAGAGACTGGGAGAAAAAGGACGCAGAATCCACTGAGAAAGCCTTCTAACGTGAGTGCGAACCGGGGAAGGTAAAATCGGGCCGGGATCGGAGACTCCAAGGTGGGAGGCGATCCCCCTCTACCCTCTACGGGGAGTGAGAGGAGAAAAGGAGAGAGTCCGAGACAGAAAAACTGTCTCGGGAACCCCCGCTCGGTGCATAGAAAGACCATACTTGCCAATACCTGCACACCAGGTCCCCTCACGCCAACTGGTCCCGGGGGGAGCTGAGCACACAAACTGCTTCTTTGTGCCGCTCCTGGAGGTTGGATTTCAGAGCAGCGGTGCGCCTGCCGCCATTGTAGCTCCAGGGCGGCTGGGACACCTGAAAGAGCCACGCTGACACCGGGCGTCCGGGCTCCTGGCTGGCTGGCACTCGAGAGGGAAGGCAAAGAGCTAAAAACTGGGAAATTTGCCTGTGAGTTCGTGTTTCAGGTGACGAGCCATAGAGGGGCCCGGTTTTCCTCACTCCAGTTGGCTTGGGCTACGCAGACCCGGCAGGCAAGCCCCCGCGCATGCGCGCCAGCCGGACCCAGAGAAGGAAGCAGCGATTCTGACTCCGCCCCCAGAGCTCAGCAGGGAGCCTGGAATTGCCCGAGGGGGTTGCCTGGGAAGCTGTGTCTAAGGCAATTTCAGCGGGGCGCGCAGACTGGGATTTGGGGATTGGAACTGGCCTGGGTTGAAGAGTGCAACCAACTTCGGCTGCGTCCCCGGAACGCGGAGTTGACACGCCCAAAAAAGCGAGGTGCAGCGCGGGGTTCAAGAAGGGACTGGAGCACCATCACTCTCCTCCCCACAACCGCCAAGGCAGAACCCCTGCCTGAGGCATCGGATCACGCCACGCCCATCCCTGCCTGAGAGGTGCCCTCCTCCCTTTCTTTTTTTTTCTATCTCTTTCTTTTTTCCTTTTTCTTCCTTTTTTTGTTTTTTTCCTTTTTTTTCTTTTTTCGTTTTTTTCCCCTTTCTTTTCTCTTTCTTTTTTTCTTCTTCTTTCTCTTTTCTCGCTTTTTTCCCCAGAACACTGACCTGATTAACTCTGGTCGCCAGCTTGCTTAAACAATCACAAGTCCATTCTGTAAATGTAAATTCTACGCCTACCGACATTTTCAACTATTTCTCCCAGGAGTAATTAGACTATATAGTTTCTCTGGATAATTCCAGCATCCTTCTTTCACCTATCCAACCATATTCTACCCTTTACCTCTTTGGAAAAAGCTTCTTATCCCTTCTGCCTGTTCATTCTATTTCCAATTCTGCCTCGTCTCGCCCTGCCTTCTCTCTTTTTCTCTATGCTCTTCAACCAGCACTGCATACACACGGCTATTTAACTGTAGCTGGGAAATCCAGGTATATGCTTTAAACCGTTCTTTGTCCATCGGTTTTCTTCTTTTTTCCTTTTCTTTTCCCCTTTTTGACCCTTTTATGTATTTTATACTCCCTATTATTCGCCCTCCCTCCTCCATCTTTTCTCTTAACTTTTTCGTTTTCCCTCTCGCTTTGCATGTTAGTTGAATTAGCCTGTGCGTTTGTGTGCTCCTGCTCCCTGTGTGTTTGTCTGTCTGTTTTCTTTTCCAGGGCTACCTCAAGAAACAAGCCAGAGGACACAAGGTGGAGAGTCCCAAATATCACTACGAATAGGAAAATAAAATAACTAAGGTCCCAACAAGAGAGACCGAGGGATACCATTCAAAAAAACAATCTCTGAAAGGATAGGCCCTGGAAAGTCAAAGAGTATTCTTGGATATAGCAGCGCTCATAGAAACAGAGAGCATAACAGGTCTTTAAAACCAACAAGAGACGGAAAGCTAACTAAAATGACGAAACGAAAGAGCTCTCCTCCAAAGAAACTCCAAGAAGAAATGACAGCTAATGAACTGCTCAAAACAGGTATCAGCAGCATAAGTGAACAAGATTTTAGAATAATAATGGTAAAATTAATAGCAGGGCTTGAAAAAAACAGGGGACATCAAAGAAACTATGGCTACAGACAGAATGGAAAATAAAAATAGGCATGAAGAATTAAAATATGCGATAAATGAGATCCATAATAAATTAGTGGCCTACAATGGACGGATTGAAGAGGCAGAAAGGAGAATAAATGATTTAGAAGACAACATTATAGAAAAACAAGAAGCTGACAAAAAAAGAGACAAACTGATCCAGGAACAGGAAAGAAGAAAGAAAGAGAGCTCAGCGATACGGTCAAACGCAACAATATCCGTATCATAGGAATCCCAGAAGAGGAAGAGAGAGGGAAAGATGCTGAAGGAGTCCTGGAAGAAATTATAGTAGAGAACTTCCCCGACCTGAAGAAGGAAGTAAATGTGGAAATACAAGAGGCTCAGAGGACTCCGCTCAGACGTAACTTGAATCGATCTTCTGCACGACATATCATCGTGAAAATGGCAAAATACAAGGAGAAAGAGAGAATTTTGAAAGCAGCTAGGGAGAAAAGGGCCCTCACATACAAAGGGAAACCTATCAGAGTGGTGACAGACCTATCTACTGAAACGTGGCAGGCCAGAAAGGAATGGCAAGAGATCTTCAATGTGATGAACAGTAAAAATATGCAGCCAAGAATCCTCTATCCAGCAAGCCTGTCATTCAAAATAGAAGGAGAGATAAAAACCTTTCCAAACAAACAGAAATTGAAAGAATTTGTCACCACGAAGCCAGCCCTACAAGAAATCCTGAGGGGGATGCTCTGAAGGAAAGGTTGCAAGGAACAAAGATTCCAGAGACACCACCTCAAACATGAACCCTACAAAAGATACAAAGACTCTAAACCCACATATTTCAATAATAACACTGAATGTAAATGGGCTGAATGCTCCAATCAAAAGACATAGGGTAGCAGAATGGATTAAAAAACAAAATCCATCTATATGCTGTCTACAAGAAACTCATTTTAGACGGGAAGATACCTTCAGATTAAAAGTAAGGGGATGGAGAAATATATATCATGCTACAGGAAATCAAAAGAAAGCCGGAGTAGCGATACTTGTATCAGACAAACTGGACTAAAATTAAAGACAATCACAAGAGATGAAGAAGGGCACTAAATAATAATTACAGGGTCCATCCATCAGGAAGAACTAACAATCATAAATGTCTACGCACCGAATGTGGAAGCACCTAAATATCTAAAACAATCACAAACAGAAACAAGCTTATAGATAAGAATGTGCTAATAGCAGGGGACTTTAATACTCCGCTTACAGCAATGGATAGGTCAACCAGACAGAAAATCACTAAAGAAATAATGGACTTGAAAGACACATTGGACCAGATGGACCTGACGGATATATTTAGAACTTTACATCCTGAAGCCAGGGAATTTATTTTCTTCTCAAGTGCGCATGGCACATTCTCCAAGATAGATCACATACTGGGACATAAAGCAGCCCTCAATAAATATAAAAGAATAGAGATCATACCATGCACACTGTCAGATCACAATGCTTTGAAACTTGAAATCAATTACAGGAAGAAGTCTGAAAACTTCCAAAAACATGGAGGTTAAAGAACACCCTTCTAAAGAATGAATGGGCCAATCAGGCAATTAGAGATGAAATTAAAAATATATGGAAACAAATGAAAATGAAAACACAACAATTCAAAATCTATGGGATGCGGCAAAGGCAGTCCTAAGAGGAAAGTACATTGCTCTCCAGGCCTATTTCAAGAGATTAGAAAAAGCGCAAGTCCAAAATCTAACAGCTCACCTAAAGGAACTAGAGGCAGAGCAACAAGAACACCCTAAACCCAGTAGAAGAAGAGAAATAGTAAAAATTAGAGCAGAAATAAACAACATAGAGACCAAAGAAACAACTGAACACATCCATGAAACCATGAGTTGGTTTTTTGAAAAAGTAAACAAAATTGACAAACCTCTAGCCAGACTTATCCAAAAGAAAAGAGACAGCACCCAAATAGACAAAATTATGAATGAAAATGGACTTATTGCAACCAACCCCTCAGAAATACAAGCAATTATCAGGGAATACTATGAAAAATTATATGCCAACAAATTGGACAACTTAGAAGAAATGGACAAATTCCTAAACACACACTACCAAAATTCACATGGGAAGAAATAGAAAACCTGAACAGACCCATAACGAGTGAAGAAATTGAATCAGTGATCAAAAATCTCCCAACAAATAAGAGCCCTGGACCTGATGCTTCCCTGGGGAATTCTACCAGACATTTAAAACAGAATTAATCCCAATTCTTCTCAAGCTATTCCAAAAAATAGAAATCGAAGGAAAACTCCTGGATTCATTTTATGAAGCCAGCATCACTCTGATTCCCAAGCCAGACAGAGATCAAGCTAAAAAAGAGAACTATAGGCCAATATCCTTGATGAATACGGATGCAAAAATCCTCAACAAGATCCTTGCAAATCGAATCCAGCAGCATATAAAAAGAATCATCCACCAAGATCAAGTGGGATTCATTCCTGGGTTACAGGGCTGGTTCAACATTCACAAATCAATCAATGTGATACATCATATCAATAAAAGAAAAGATAAAAACCATATGATCCTGTCAATAGATGCAGAAAAAGCATTTGACAAAATACAGCATCCCTTCTTAATAAAGACTCTCGAGAAAGTTGGGATAGAAGGAACCTACTTAAACATCATCAAAGCCATCTATGAGAAGCCTTCAGCTAACATCATCCTCAACGGGGAAAAACTCAGAGCTTTCCCCCTGAGATCAGGAACACGACAGGAATGCCCACTCTCACCACTGCTGTTTAACATAGTGCTGGAAGTCCTAGCATCAGCCATCAGACACCAAAAGGAAATCAAAGGCATCAGAATTGGCAAAGAGGAAGTCAAACTTTCCCTCTTCGCAGATGACATGATACTCTACGTCGAAAACCCGACAGACTCCACCAGAAGCCTACTAGAAGTGATCCAAGAATTCAGCCAAGTTGCAGGGTACAAAATCAACGTGCAGAAATCGGTTGCATTTTTATACACCAACGATGAAGCAACAGAAGGAGAAATCAAGAAACTGATCCCATTCACAATTGCACAAAAAAACCATAAAATACCTCGTAATAAACCTAACCAAGGATACAAAAGATATGTATGATGAAAACTATAGAAAACTTATGAAGGAAATTGAAGAAGACACAAAGAAATGGAAAAACATTCCATGCTCATGGATAGGAAGAATAAATATAGTTAAGATGTCATTACTACCTAAGGCACTCTACACATTCAATGCAATTCCAATCAAAATTGCACCAGCATACTTCTCAAAACTAGAACAAACTATTCAAAAATTTGTATGGAACCACAAAAGACCCCGAATAGCCAAAGTAATCCTGAAAAATAAAACCAAAACGGGAGGGATCTCCATCCCAGACTTTAGCCTCAACTACAAAGCTGTCATCATCAAGACAGTATGGTATTGGCACAAAACCAGACACATAGACCAATGGAACAGAATTGAGAACTCAGAAGTGGACCCAAAAGTATACAGCCAACTAATCTTTGACAAAGCAGGAAAGAATATCCAATGGAAAAAAGACAGCCTTTTAACAGATGGTGTTGGGAGAACTGGACAGCAACATGCAGAAGAATGAAACTAGATCATTTTCTCACACCATGCACAAAAATAAACTCAAAATGGATAAAGGACCTGAACGTGAGACAGGAAACTATCAACACCCTAGAGGAGAAAGCAGAAACAACCTCCTTGACCTCCACCGCAGCAACTTCTTACTTGACACATCCCCAAAAGCAAGGAAATCAAGAGCAAAAATAAACTGTTGGGACCTCATCAAGATTAAAAGCTTCTGCACAGCAAAGGAAACAACCAGAAAATTAATAGGCAACCAACGGAATGGGAAAAGATAGTTGCAAATGACATATCAGATAAAGGGTTGATATCCAGAATCTACAAGGAACTCACCAAACTACACGCCCGAAAAACAAACAACCCAGTGAAGAAATGGGCAGAAGATATGAACAGACACTTCTCCAAGAGGACATCCAGATGGCCAACAGACACATGAAACGATGCTCAGCATCCCTCCTCATCAGGGAAATACAAATCAAAACCACACTGAGATACCACCTCACGCCAGTCAGATAGCTAAAATGAGCCAATCAGAGAACTCTAGATGCTGGCGAGGATGTGGAGAAACGGGCACCCTCCTACACTGTTGGTGGGAATGTAAACTGGTACAGCCCCTCTGGAAAACAGTGTGGAGGTTCCTCAGGAAACTAACAATAGAACTCCCCTATGACCCAGCAATAGCACTGCTAGGAATTTACCCAAGGGATACAGAAATGCTGATGCATAGGAGCACATGTACCCCAATGTTCATAGCAGCACTCTCCACAATAGCTAAAACATGGAAAGAGGCTAAGTGTCCATCAACAGATGAATGGATCAGAAGATGTGGTTTATCTATACCATGGAATACTACATGGCAATGAGAAACAATGAAATCTGGCCATGTGTAGCAACATGGATGGACCTTGAGGGTGTTATGCTGAGAGAAATAAGTCAGGCAGAGAAGGACAAATATCATATGTGTGCACGTATAGGAGGATTAGGAGGAACTTAACAGAGGACCAAGGGGAGAAGAAGGGCGGAAATGGTGGGGGAAAGGGAGAGAGGCAAACCATGAGAGACTCTTGAATGCTGACAAAAACTGAGGACTGATGGATGTGGGGGGGAGGAGGGATGGGCATGGAGGAGAACACTTGTGGGGATGAGCACTGGGTGTTATGTGGAAACTAATTTGACAATAAACTATTTGTAAAAAAATAAAAGAAAAGAAAAGAAAGGAAAACAGAAAAAAAATAAAGTTACTTAAAAATTTATATGTTTATCTTAAGCTATGATGTCTTTGAAATCTTGGATTCAATATATTTTTCTAAAATTATTTTTTAAATATATAAACATTACAAGGATAAATGATTATCAATGGACTGCCCTCCATTATCTTATATAGCAATGCATGTTATACATAACACATTCTGAGAAACACCGAGAGGAAGAGGAGAGGTCTTCTATGGTGGATAAAAATACATTCAAGAAAGCACAGAGGTTTCACATAATTGTTAGGCTCAGGATCATTACTTTTCAGTTCCATTTTCAACTGAGGATAGGATGCAAGAACGTTATAGCTCTACTGACCGCTGAAATTGAACAATCAACATGTAAAAGTATTATAAAAATGAGTTAAATTATTTGAATTCACTTTATAAATAGTAAAATATAAACAAAATAATTAGAAACACTAAAAAGTTTCAGGACTTCACAGCAAATTCTGCCATGGCTAAGTTTTCTACAAATTTATAAATTATTAAGGAAAAATATATAATTTTTTAAAGTTAGATGAAATCAAGAGAGAAGTCCTAAAATTTAATGCATGCTTTAAATTAATGTCTTATGTCTACTTTTTTTATTATAAAGTTGATATTTATAAACATAGTCCATTAAAAATTACTGTTCTTTTCTAAAACGCATGAGTGTTGGGCTATGTCTCTCAGTTCCTCACTTGTGATGAGGCCAATCAAAAGTCTGTGTGTTAATGATGTCCCATTACCTCACTCTAGACCTAAGCCCAGAATTACTCCTCTACATTCATGGAGGAAGTCTGGAAAGTTAGTTTATAATTCAGGGCTGGCATTTTGCTCGAGTGAATTTGAAGAAGACATATAATGTTGTCTTACATAGTCTGTAATAGTTGAGATTCTTTGCTTAAGTGATCTGCTTTGTATAAGATCCTATACATTTAAGCTTTTGTTGTTATAAGTTTCAAGAATCGAACACTGTGCCAACTACCTGAGATTGAAAATATGAATTATAGTCTTGAGACAATGGTGAGTGTTAAAATTATGCCTCCACTCATCTATTTTATGCAACATGGTTGGCACCTTGAACTTATAAGGACAAAATAGACTGACATAATAGTGAGACAGAGAGAACATTTTCTAAAGTAGGTGTGGGGAATAGGCTTGGGAATTCCCTGAGCTTGCACCGATGGGTTAACAAGGCATAAAAAATTAGAAAGCCACAGGACGGGCTTTCAAGCCTCATCCAAGATTAGGTAAAACAGATGAGGTAAACAGGGCAAAGGCTCTCAGGATAGGACAAAGGTATAGGAATAGGAAATCCCAGAATAGAAGCATCCAAAATTAGGTAAACAAGATTGGGTATTCAGAGTGGAAATGCCCCAAACTTAGAATAACAGCAGAAAGTTGCTTTCACAGGAAGGAAGGACCAAAATAGGCAAACAGGTAACTGGGGCTATAGACTGCAGCAGGGTGAAGTTACCCAGAGAGGAGCTAAATAGCAAAAGAAAGGTGCCTTGTTGACCCTGAGGCACCATGCCTGCCTGTCTTGTCCCCTAGGCTACTTAAGACCAACAGACATGGCACCTCATGCCTGCAGTAAAAATCCAGCTTCCAGGCACCAGGAGTTTGTTTTGTATTGACCCAACCCCCTAACACCGCATATCTTCAAAACCCCCTTTCCCTCAGGTCCATGAGTTAATGTCTGTGATTTCATTAACTCTCCATCATGCTTGTTAGCCTTCAGATCCTAATAAAAACAGAGGAAGACCTCACTCAGGGCTCTTGTCTCCTCCTGGACATTAGGCTCTCTCACATTTCAGTCCTGCATCCATTCGCTTGCTGGACAAGAGGGAACTCCATACCTAGAGTCTACGACAGCAGGTGATACTAAAGTAAGTAGTATTAAGACTGCATGAAGTTTATGCAAATGAAACAACAATAAATGTTTGAAACCTGAGTACCTATTTTTAAGTTTGGTTTTGTATTATCTCCAAAAATTTTAGCTTCCTTTAGTGTCCAAATTTGGATTCCTAGCTTTTTCTTAGTTGGCTTCTATCCTTCTCTTTTGGGAAAACTTGCTCTAATTTATAGACTTTTCTCCTGTGATATTTCCCATTGCTGATTCTTCATTCTATTACTTCTCTAGAATTCAATTTCCAGAAAATGTTCAGTCTCCAGAGACAAGTTGACAGTTTGTTGTTTCCTATTAAAATGGACTTTGTGTCATTTCATTTAGGTATGACTTGCCCCCTAACTCTGTAAATATTATATAACCAAGTATAAGATTCAAAATAAAAACTCTTACTAAAATTTCTTTAATATCTACTGTGAATATATTTGCATATATGGAGTATTGCTTTATTTGCATATTTAAAAAATAGGGAAAGATAACAAGGAAATCTTTTAACTTAGCCAAAATAAACAAATTTTTCATTGTATAAACAGTCATTGTATTTAACTGTATGTTTATGAGTTGTTCCATTATACAGCATATAATTTTGTTATTTCTTGTTACATGATTACTTTTTGGGGGTTATAAATGAGGAAAATTTCAAAGTATAATTAGTTCTTATAATAACCCAAGGAAATTAAAACAATTTCTCTGATTTATTTGTATTGGATTATTCTTATTTTTATGATATTCTATATAAGTTTAAATGTAGTAAATTCAATAAACTGCTCAGTAGAAGGGTACACCTTTGACATTGGTGGGGTGTCATATTTGTATCAGAAAAGTGTTTATTCATTATTCAGATGCTTTGATTCTAGAATCAAATCCTTTCCATGCAAATGATATCAACATTAAGGTTACTTCAGAAAAAAATTAAAAATTATAGATAGGTTGGTTTCTAATTTGTTTTTTAAATTATTTTTTTAGTGTTTATTTTTGAGTAAGTGCACATGAGCATGCAAGCAGGGGAGGGACAGAGAAAGAAGGGGACAGAGGATCCTAAGTGGGCTCTGTGCTGACAGCAGAGAGCCTGACATGGGGCTCAAATTCATTACCCAGGAGATCATGTCCCGAGCCAAAGCTGGACTCAAGCGACTGACACACCCAGATACCCTTAGCATAAGTTGTTTAAAAAACAGTCAAAGAACAGAAATAATGGAATAATTTCCTGATACTTATGAAATCATTTAACCTGTGGATACAGCATCTACACTTTCAGAACAAAAAATTAGGATATTTAGTTACTTTAAGATATATGATGAAATATTATTAGAAGCTACATTTTTTAGGTGGCTCTGATAAGTCTGACATTTAGCTAAGCTCTTTTCCAAAGTTACCCCTTTTAATTGTTATTTTAACATTATTTCAAATGTTAATTTAAACATACTTTAATTAAGAGTATTTTAAAGTCAACAGTGTTCTTTTTTTAGTAAATGCTATAGTCATATGGTTTAATATAAAATAAATAAGTACTAAATTTAATCTGTTATTCTTTTCTATATTTCTACCCTATTTTATTATTAATATTCATTAAACTATGATCTCCCAGTGTATGGACAATAGGTAATACATACATGGATGGTTTGGGCCTACTCAATA
Source organism: Proteles cristata cristata (assembly GCA_017311185.1). Lineage (NCBI taxonomy): Eukaryota > Metazoa > Chordata > Mammalia > Carnivora > Hyaenidae > Proteles > Proteles cristata. Next base: position 609,357 of record JAESUZ010004150.1, on the reverse strand, counting down.
TGGAAAACTATCATTTTCCTAACCCTTTAGTGCTCTAACTTAGTCTAACCATCCTACTTTATAGCAAATCCAACTCAGTAACTAAGAAATCAGAGTATTTGCTGTAAATATTCATTAGTCATTTTCACCGTGCATAAACAATTCTATACATTTTAAACAACACACATTATTCAAAAAAAAAAAAAAAAACCTTTACATTCTTTTTCTACTGCTGTGTTACATATTATCACAAACTTAGTGGCTTAAAAGAACAAACATTTATTATCTCAGTTTGATCACAAGTCCAAGCAGGGCACAGCTGGGTTTTCTTCACAGAGTCTCACAAAAGCCAAAATCAAAGTGTCAGCTAAAATGTATTCTGATCTGTAGTTTGGGGTCCCCTTCCAAGCTCATTCAGGTTGTTGGCATAATTCAATTCCTTCAAGTTGTCCTCATTTTCTTTCTGGCTGTTGGTCACAGTGGTTCTCAGTTCCTAGAAGCTATTCTCAGGTCCTATACATGTGAGCCTTTAACAACATGGAAGCTTGCTTCCTAACTAAAGCCCAACTGCAGATTCTCTTCCAGTTTGTTTGAGTAGGGTCTTGTGTAATGTAATCACAGGAGTGACTATCCTCTCATATTCACAACACCTACCTACATTCAGGGGAAAGGATGATATACTGAGCAGTACAGCAGAAAACAGGAATCTTGGAAGCCATCTTGGAATGCCTGGGCCAACTCAGAAGCTGAAGGGATATTCAGGAAACATTTATCAAGATTTTTATGTGTGCTAGATGCTGTGTCAGGCCCTTAGTTGCAAAGATAAACAGTATAAGGTCTTTGACATAGAGGAACACTTGGGTGGACACAGGAGTATTACCATGTAATCAAAGGGAATCTTCATAATACATGGAATGATAGTCTGCTTCATTCATACCTAGTGCTATGACAATTTTAAGGAATATTATTCCCTGGGAGTGAAGACACACTGGCTTTCCATCTTTCTCCCTCTTTTTACCTCTATCATACAGATAATTATATGCTCCATTTTCTTTTACTTTTATAATTATTATTGGGAGAAAACTATAATACTTCCTAATTAATAGGCAGATACATCAATATTTATGTATTAGTTAACTGCAAATCAAAACATCAAAAGGGCTAAGAAAGAAATAGCTTGAATTTGCAAATGTGGTTAATTAAGTAGAGTATTAGGAAATCAAATTAGTATGTTTCTAGTTGCACATTTTCCTTTTTTTGTTTCCAAAAAAGTATTCCTTAAACTTTAAACCAGTCAACATCTCTAATTAGTGGCCTTTGTTTATTTTCAAGAGTGTTTTATGGTTAATAGGCTGAAATCATAAAGCATTCATAGTTTATTTAAAGAGAGTGATGATATTTTATTTTTAGCACAAATTGGTGCTGTATGCAGTCTACAACACCTCATATTATTAGGATCAAAATGCTGCCTGTTTTCTAGGGAAAAATATTTACTGAGTATCTGGTTAAAACACTTAAAAAATTAAAAACATACTACTCCAATATCAGAAGAATTTGGGAAATAAATAAGAGATATTTAGAAAAGTATTGTCAGTTGTAATATTTTAAAATTAAAATCTTTACTCCAAATATCCCAAATGTTTTACCTACACTCAAAAATCATGTTACTTGAGAAACCATATAATTTATCATTAAAAATAAAATTTCTAACATATAGTTCTTTCTACTCACAACTGAAGCTGAATTCACAAGGACGTTTGAATTGAGAAGCATAGAAGAGTGGCTATAAATATTTTTGGCCCATGAGTCACTCTGCAGAGGCAGAAAAGTGTTCCACTCATATTTTTCTTTTGTTTATTATTTTAGAGGAAAAACTATTTCCCCTAGACTGGTTTGTTTTGAATGGCTCAGTCTCAACTTTTGGAGCTAGGCAAGTGTAAACCTTATTTTTATCATAAACAAAAACATAGAAAGATAATGAAAATATAAATACATAATATAGTTAAGAAAGCTAAGATGAATAAATCATCATAATAAAAAAAAAACTGTTGCGGTATGTTCCCTCTAAACCTCCTTGTTGAGGGTTTTTATCATGAATGGATGTTGTACTTTGTTGACTGCTTTTTCTGCATCTAAATGATCCTATGGTTCTTATTCTTTCTTTTACTAATGTGGCGTATCACATTGATGGATTTCTGAATATTGAACCACCGTTGCAACCGGAAATAAATCCCACTTGATTACAGAGAATGATTTTTTTAAATGTATTGTTGGATTCAGTTTGCTAGTATTTTGTTGAGAATTTTTGCATCCATATTCATCAGGGATATTGGCCTATAGTTCTCTTTTTTTAGTAGAGTCTTTATCTGATTTTGCTATGAGTAATGCTGGCCTCATAAAATGTATTTGGAGGTTTTCTTTCCTTTTATATTTTTTGGGACAGTTTGAGATGAATAAGTATTAACTCTTCTTTAAATGGTTGGTAGAATTCTTCTGTGAAGCCATCTGGCCCTGGACTTTTGTTTGTTGGGAGTTTTTTGATTACTGATTCAATTTCTTTGTTGGTTATCAGTCTGTTCAAGTTTTCTATTTCATCCTGTTTCATTTTGGTAATTTATATGTTTATAGGAATTTATCCATTTCTTCTAGGTTGTTCAAACTGTTGGCATATAGTTTTTCATAATATTCTATTACAAGTGTTTGTGTTTCTGTGTTGTTATTTCTTCTCTCATTTGTGATTTTATTTATTTGTGTCCTTTATCTTTTCTTTTTGATAAGTCTGGCTATGGGTTTATCAATTATACTAGTATTTTCAGAGAACCAGATCCTGGTTTTATTGATCTGTTCCACTGTGTTTGTTTGTTTGTTTGTTTAGTTTCTATGTCATTCATTCTGTTCTAATTTCTCTTATTGCTTCCTACTGCTGGACTTAAGCTTGGTTTATTATTCTTTTTCTACTTCATTTAGGTTTAAGGTTAGGTTGTTTATTTGAGATTTTTCTCGACTCTTGGTATAGGCCTGTATTGCTATATACTTCCCTCTTAGGACCACTTTTGCCAATCTAAAGGTTTTGGACCATTGTGTCTTTATTTTTTTTCTATGTATTTTTTTTTAATGTTTTATTTATTTCTAGGAGAGAGAGAGAGACAGCGTGAGCAGGGGAGGGTCAGAGAGAGAGGGAGTCACAGACTGAAACAGGCTCCAGGCTCTGAGCTGGCAGTTGGCACAGAGCCCGACGCGGGGCTCGAACCCACGAACCGCGAGATCATGACCTAAGCGAAAGTCGGACGCTTAACCGACTAAGCCACCCAGGCGCCCCTTCTATGTATTTTTTTAAAATTTATTCTTTGATTTCCTGGTTGACCCATTCATTGTTCAGTAGCATGTCGTTTAAACCCCATGTATTTGTGTCTTCTTAATTTTTTTTTTTTGTGCTTGACTTCAAATTTCATAGCGTTGTGGTCAGAAAAAGTACATGGTATGATTTCAATCCTTTTGTATTTATTGAGGCTTAATGCCTGATTTGACACCTAATATGTGATCTATTCTGGAGAATGTCTCATGTGCACTTGAAAAGAATATGTATCCTGCCATTTTAGGATGGGATGTTCTTTCTGAATATATATGTTAAGACTATTTGGCCCAGTGGATCATTCAAAGCCATTGTTTCCATGTGGATTTTCTGTTTAAATGATCTGTCCACTGATGTAAGTGGAGTGTTAAAGTCCCCTGACATTACTGTGTTATCATGAATTAGTTCCTTTATATTTGTTATTAGTTGTTTTACGTATTTGGGTGCTTTCATGTTGGGTGCATGAATATATACAATTGTTATATCTTCTTGTTGGATTTTCCCCTGTATGACTATAAAAGGCCACATATGAAAAACCCACAGCTAATATCGTCCTCATTGGAGAAAAACGGAACTTTTTCCCTACAGTCAGTAGCAAGACAGGGATGTCCACTCTCAAAACTGTTATTTAACACAGTACCGGAAGTCCTAGTCACAGCAGTGAGACAACAAAAAAGAAATAAAGCGCATCCAAATAAGCAAGGAAGAATGAAAACTTTCACTATTTGCAGATGACATAATACTCCATATAGAAAACCTAAAAGACTTCACCAAAAGACTGCTAGAACTGATAAACAAGTTCAGTAAAGTCATAGGGTACAAAATCAACATACAGAAATCTTTTGCATTTCTATATATCAATAATGAAGCGGCAGAAAGAAATTAAGGAACCAATTCCATTTACAATTGCTCCAAAACAATAAGATACCTTAGAATAAATCTAATCAAAGAGCTTGGGAAAGATCTGTACTACAAAAACTATGAAACACTGATGAAAGAAATTGAAGATGACACAAAGGAATGGAAAGATATTCCATGTTCATGGATTAGAAGAACAAATATTGTTAAAATGTTTACTACTCAAAGCAATCTACACATTCAGTGCAATCCCTATCAAAGTATCAACAGCATTTATTCACAGAGCTAGAACAAACAATCCTAAAATGTGTATGGAACCACAAAAGAACCTGATTAGCCAAAGCAATCTTGAAAAAGAAAAGCAATCTTGAAAAAAAGAAATTCCAGACTTCAGTTATATTACAAAGCTGTAGTAAATGAGATAGTATGGTACTGGCACAAAAATAGACACATTATACAATAGAAAAGAATAAAAAACCCAAACTACCCGGTCAATTAATCTTCAACAAAGCAGGAAAGAATATCCAATAAGAAAAAGACAGTGTCTTTAACAAATGGTGTTGGGAAAATCAGACAGCAACATGTAAAGGAATGAAACTGTACCATTTTCTTACACTAAACACAAAAATAAACTAAAAATGGATGAAGGACTTCAGTGTGAGACAGGAAACCATCAAAATGCTAGAAGAGAACACAGGTAGTAACCTCTTTAACATTGGCTGTAGCAACATTTTTCTACATGTCTCCTGAGGCAACGGAAACAAAACAAAAACTACTGGGATGTCATCAAAATAAAAAGCTTCTACACAGTAAGGAAACAATCAATAAAACTAAAAGGTGACTTTCAGAATGGAAGAAGATATTTGTAAACAACATATCTGATAAAGGGTTAGTACACAAGTATATATAGAACTTATTAAACTCAACACTCAAAAATCAAATAATCCAATTGAAATATGCAAGACATGAACAAACATTTTTCCAAAGAAGATATACTGATGACCAACAGACACATGAAAAGATGTTCAACATCATTGATATCAGGGAAACACAAATCAAAATTACAATGAGTTATCACCTCACACCTTTCAGAATGGCTAAAATCAACAACATAGGAAACAATAGATATTGTTGAGGATGTGGAAAAAGGACAACCTTTGTACTATTGGTAGGAAAGCAAACTGGTGCAGCCACTCCTAAAAACACTACGGAGGTTCCTCAAAAAGTTAAAAACAGAGCTACCCTACAACCCAGAAATTGACTACTAGGTATTTACCAAAGAATACAAAAATGCTAATTCAAAGGAAACATGCACCCTGATGTTTATAGCAGCATTACCTAGAATAGCCAAATTATAGAAACAGCCTAGTGTCCGTTGACTGATGAATGGAAAAGAGGTTGTGTGTGTGTATATATATATAGAGAGAGAGATGGAGCTAGAGAGTATTATCAAAATGAAAAAGTCAGTCAGAGAAAGACAAATACCATATGATTTTAATGGTTACCAAAGGGGAGGTTGGGGGATGGGGGAGAGATGGATGACACAGGGGATGGGGATTAAGAAGTGTACTTGTGATGAGCACAAGGTGATGTATCATAGTTTTGAATCACTATGTTGTACACCTGAAACTAACATTATACTGTATGTTAACTAACTGAAATTTAAACAAAAACTTTAAGAAAACTATAGTATATCATTGACCCCTCCAAAAAGAATTGAAAAGATATATAATAGAAAAAAAATGAGACAAATTTAACTAATAATTAATATACTTAAAATTCAAGGGAAACATATTAAGGGAAGGTAATAATGAAGAGAAAAGAGGAAAATGCAAAATTCAAAAGAAAACTATGTATGAAAGGTTTGATTTTAGTATTAATTACCACAATGAAGTATATAAACATAGATCTACATAGCAGGAAACTGATTAAAGGAGAACACAAACTCATGTAATTTTACAAAACTTGTAAGCTTGTATAATTTACAGAGAAGAAATAAAGAAGAAGAAATCAACTATGAAGCATAGTCTTTAGAGAATCTATTTGCAATTGGAGTTGAAAGAGAGAGCACATGCAAATGAAGCAAATGAAGAATAAAAATAAATTTATTGAGATAGTTCTTCAAGAAATACATATATTTCACCAAATATGTATCAGACATAGGAAACAAAACAGTGATAAAAAAAATTCCATAGCCACCGTCTTCATTTAACTGAATGATAACATAATGACTACTGATAGAAAAGGACACTGACTTAATAATTATTCAAAAAAAAAAAAAAACAACAACGGTACAAGCTCACCTAGATTCAGTGCCTTGGAAGATTTTTACATGGCACAATGTTAGCATGTTAGGGGGACTCACCAAGAACAGGGGCAGGGGGAGAGATGCATTGCTGTTAGAATGATCTTCACGAGCAGAATTTTCTAAATGAGGAGTAGTGGAGCATGGAGTACACAGCGAGTAAGGGTCACAAGCAGAGGAAAAGGCAGAAGCAATAACTGAACTAAGGAAAGGCTTAAATTGCCAATATGAAAGGTTCGATGGGAACCAGAGAAAATTCATGAAAATAAACTAATTCTTGGTCAGACATTTAATATCACAGCAGATGAAGATGAGTTACCAATATCCAGGCTTCAAAAGCAGTTCATATTTTAAAAATACCAGTATTTTGCTGGTCTCGGGTATCTCCACACCTCCATATTCTGTTAGATAATAGTGTAATATTTACAGTCACCTGTGGGGGGAAACACTATAACCCAAGCTCTCATTTACATCATCCCTTACCCTATTCTGTGTTTCTTCACCACAAGTAACCACACTCCTGGATCACATATTCTAAGCTTTTACTTGGGTTTCTTTGGGTTTTACTTACTACGTAAGTATGAACTTCTAATGAATACATTGTTTAATTTTTTTCCTGCTTTTGGACTCTATACCATGCCATATAGGTTTTCTTTGCAATTTTTATTCAAATTTCATTTCTAATATTTACCTGTGTTCACATGTGTAGCTGTGATTTTTACATTTCCAATGATATTGGGTATTCTATTATGTAATAACCACAAGGTATTTACATCTTCTCCTGAAAATATGTATCTGGGCTGTTTCTAACTTGGAGTTACTATCACAGCTGCTATAATAAATGTTCTTGCACATGCATTCCAGGGCACAGTGTAAGAACTTCACAGTACCACAGCTGATACTTAGCAAATGATATTTATTCCATACAGTGTTTTCAACTAAAATATGAAGATGCTTTTGCAGGAATTGAAATAGCATCTATTACCTGAGTTTTTTGGACTTTTGCCTGTGTTAGAGCTATTAGAACATGTTTTGCATTATGGTCTTTAACATTTGTGTAATTTTTCCTAAAATATTGCAAGCAACTTGTTAGAATGCTGTGTCAGTCTTAGTTTCCCACAGTGCAGTGTCTTGCATTGTACAGCACATTGCTTAAAATTCTTTGAAATTGAACATTTAAAACTCCATTTAATATATCAAGATTAATCATGTTTAGGGGGCGCCTAGGTGGCTTAGTCGGTTAAGCGTCCGACTTTCGCTTAGGTCATGATCTCGCGGTTCGTGGGTTCGAGCCCCGCGTCGGGCTCTGTGCCAACTGCCAGCTCAGAGCCTGGAGCCTGTTTCGGTCTGTGACTCCCTCTCTCTCTGACCCTCCCCTGCTCACGCTGTCTCTCTCTCTCTCTCTCCTAGAAATAAATAAAAAAAAAACATTAAAAAATTTTTAAAAAAAGATTAATCATGTTTAGCTTTTGCTTTGGGGCACCTGGGTGGCTTAGTTGGTTAGCGTCTGGTGTAAGTTCAAGTCATGATCTCATGGTTTGTGCATTCAAGACCCGTATCAGTCTCTGTGCTGACAGTTCACAGCCTGGAGCCTGCTTTGGATTCTGTGTCTCCCTCTCTCTCCGCCCTCCCTTGCTTGTGCTCTGTCTCTCTCTCAAAAATAAATAAACATTAAAAAAAATTGTTTAAATGTTTGCTTTCCTATCAGAAGAAGAAGAGATGGAGATGGCTATATTCCTTGTTGATTGTTTTCTCTGACTTTTCATTGTAGCTTTGAATTTAAAGTTCCTTAGCCTAGAAGTCCATTTCAGAGGCCTCTTTTGCTAAACTCAGCATCACTGTCAGTACAAATCTATCTAATTCATTGGACCCACTTTGCTTTAGTGGTGAAGGGAAAATACACCTTAAGATTGTGTTTTTAATACAATCTTGTGTTTTTACATCTTTAACACAGTGAATAATCTGTAATTTGCTCAGTGATTTTTATACTGGAAAATAATTTTATCTCTTCTTCCCAATCAGCCACCATCACCCTCCTCCCCTCACACACATACCTCATACACACAGTAATATAACCAACAGCTTCAGACTGAATTCCAAACAATGTATTCACTTAAATTATGCCCTGAATTACTCAATAATCAACTTTCTAGTAAGAAATAGAGAGGACTTTCAGATTGCTTGTAATTCATTTTGGCCTAATACAAACTGCACAGAAACTTGGAGACTATACTGAGTTTGAAACCGGTTTGTAGTTTGATAAAACAATGTTATAAACATCTAAAATATGAATAAAAGTTTCAGAATTGCATTGTACTTTGCTTTCTTTGAGTTAACATATTTAAATATACTTTTTCTCATCCAAATGCCCACCGTTATTTTGAGTAGCTTTATCAGCACACTCCAACTGCTCCCCTAATATGGCAAAGAAGTATTTAGCATTATTTGATGACTTCCCAGACTATACTGATCTATTACACTATTGGGTGATCATGTTATTAAAAATTAGTTTTCCTGGTTAGATTGCAGCTCACTGATGTAGCTAAACGTTTGCAATTCAGGCCTAGTATCTGAACACTTTACCTTGACATTTTCCAAAAGGGAGATTGTGGAGTACTGACAGTCATGAACATAGAAGTCATGAATAAAAGTTAATTGTGGAATTCAATGGATTCAGCTTTACTGACAATTATACATAACATGACTTCAATTCTCAATTTCTTATGGCACTTTTTGAAAAAGTAGGTTTCCTTCCAGTCAAATAAAAGATAATTCATTGATCTTCAAAAATTGTTTTGCAGTTTTATTTTATTGTTTTATTTTATTGTTGTTGTTTTATTTTATTGTTATTGTTATTTTACTTTAGGGAAGGAGAATCAAAATTAGAGTGGTCATCATTGAGATGGATATGCCAGTGATCCAGTTTCAATTGCTTTTACTGGTTTTGAATAATGTCTTTGCAAGAGGTGATCAAGAAAAGCAGCCCCAATATCTTGCTGCTCTCTAATGGCTTCTCCAAAGCAATTGAAATACCCTTGAAATTTCCACAGAGAAATCCCTGAGTTTATTATATACAAGGCTGGGTATTTTGTCCAAGATGAAGTAAGGGATAAAATTCAACTCTCGTAGTTAAAGTAAGGGATAAAATTCATCTCTGTTTTTTCCCCCCAACTCTTATATACTTGCTAAAGGACAAGCAAGGATTGAATCCCAAAGGGAGTATAGAGCATGAGAAAAGAGATGCAACTTAGGACAATATTTTCCTTAGATGTAGTCCCATTTATGAGGGATCCTTTGGGAAACTCTGGAAAGCCAGGAAGTTCATTCGTTCTCACTAAGCACAGACTCCCCAACATGAAGACCAGGATTTGAATCATCAGAAAAACTGCCTTTCAGCTGAGTGTAATGTTTGAGAAAGTACACCTGTATGCTGTCAGCAACCAATACTCTCAGTAGCCAGGGAAGAGGGCTTAAGATCAGATGTGGAAGTCTGGGTGGTGGGCCACACCACTGACCACATGTACTGGTCTTGACATCTTTAAAAGTGCCTCCTTCCACTCCAAATCAGATCCATTAAACAAACAAAAACTCATGTAGCAGTGTAGACACTATCTTTAGTTATCTCTTGCTGTATAATAACTTGCTTCAAAATTTAAAAGAACTTATTTTCTCACAGTTTTTGTAGGTCATTTGTGTCACTAGTTGTGATGTGCCTTGGTGCCTCTGACTCAAGTTTACTCATGAGACTATAGTCATGCAGTTGACCAGGACTATTATATCATCTGAAGGCTCTCCTTGGAGAGAATCCACGCCCATGCTCACTCACATGACTGCTGGCAGGATTCAGTTCATCAGATTGTTGGAGTGAGACCTGGTTTCGTTCTGCACCATGTGGGTCTTGTTATAGGCTGAATAGTGTCCTCTTCAAATTCATATGTGGAAACCCTAACCCCCGCAACCTCAGAATGTGACTATATTTGGAGACAGGGCCTTTAAAGAGGTGATTAAGTTAAAATAAGGCTGCTGAGGTATGCCCTAATCCAATCTGATTGGTGTCCTTATAAGAAAAGGAGTTTTGGACACAAAAAGAGATACCAAAGGACAACCATGTGAATATTTAGCAAGAAGACAGCTACCTTCAAGCCAAAGAGAAAGATCTCAGGGGAATCCAACCTTGCTGGCACCTTGATCTTCGACTTGTGAAAAAACAAATTTCTGTTATTTAAACTACCCAGTCTATGGTACTTGACTATGGCACTCCTAGCAAATTAATACAGGCCTCTATATAAGACAGGCTCACAAGATGGCGCTTGGTTTTCTTCCTTCAGAATGAGGGAGCAAGTGAGTACACCCAAAATGAAAGCCACAGTGTTTTTATAATTCAATCTCAAAAGTAATATCTGAATACTTCTGTTGTATCCTATTCACTGGTAGTCAGTAAGTTCAGCTCAAATCCAAAGGGAGGGGATGGCATGAGGCATGAAAACTACGAGGCTGAACCATGAGGGGCCATCTGAGAGGCTGCCTGCCACAGACATAACATCTATAACATAGTGACCCTAATTTAGATGAAAAAGAAAAAGACATAATATTATATGATAGGTGAATTAAGCAAGAGCTATGATAAACAACCTTTATGACTATTTGAACTGGGTCTAAACTGAAGGAGGAATTTTCAACCCAGGACAGTTGTAACTGTTTTCATCCCATGGTGTTACATGGAAAGAAACTTAGGAGATCGCTAGCAATCATCATAGTTGATATGAACACTAAATGCAACTTTGCTTTCCTTATCATCACCTATATTTACTCTCTTATCTGACACGCTATTCTAAGAATAAGAATAGACGGGAGTTTATTTAGGTGAGCATCATCAATTGCCCTTGTACTGCTGCTTTTACATTTAGTTTTCCCTCCACCCCTTGCCAGTTTCCACGCTTGGCTTACAAACACCTCTTCATGAGTAAAGTTTGTAGTCAATTATTATGTGACAGTACCAACTATTGCCCTAAATATATATTCAAATTAAGGGTTATATAGCGGGCATTTCTAAAGCAGAACATTCCTGTAAAACAAACAAAAACCAAGCCAGCTGGAATGTTATTTTGGATGCACCGTCCTGCCTCAGGACCATTATTAGTTTTTTAGAACTTATCTCCAAAAATTTACTCAGAGGAAAAAAAAAAAGATAGACTTGGTTATAAGCAAACACTAGTTAAACACATATTACTATAGGTGAGAAACAGGTGCTAAGAATACCAAATAATCTTTCTTTTAAGAAAAAAGAAGAAACTCCATATATCTTAAGAGGCAAAAAGACCACCAGAGGCATATTTATGATTATTTCTTTCCATGGCCACTGTAACAATATAAAGAGGAAGAAGTTTGAAAAATTTTGTGGAAGACTATAATTTTTGGTCCAGGTACTCTAATTTTTAAGTCAATAGAACAAATCCAGAAATTTAAGTTCCAGATTACTTGGCCATTAAAAAGTATACTCACATAAAAAAATATGTGTAGTCTTGAAATAGGGCATACTTGGAATTATGACCATTGGCATTTCAAATAGGGCTTGGGGAGCTTAAAGCCCTATTACCAAAGCCTCCCAAATGCTTCCAATGTCCACGTCCATCTTTTCGTGTTCCATCATCTCATGGCACATTGGCAATGAGGAGTATGGAGCTTGGACTTAGACCGGCTGAGTCTGAATCCCAGCTCTAGAAGATGGTTGCTAGCTATAAGACGGTTCTGACACTAAATTTCTTAATCTGTAGTGTTGGAATAATAACGGTAATTGTAGGGTTTCAGTGAGGAATAAAAGGTCACTTTTTATCAAACAGCCTGACCAATGTAAGCATCCAAACCACATCTATCCATTACTAAGTGGATTTTTCTGTCTGAAGTGCCCAGGCCCTTCTTCAATTTGTTGATTTGCTAAATGTATTTTCCTCCTTCAAGATACAGCTCAAATATCTCTTCTTCTAGGATATCTCTGATAAGTCGTCCAAACTCCTTCTGGGCTTTCATTTCATTTTATCCGTTTGTGCACTTGTCACTTCCATCATGACTTCCACCTCCTGCTATTTTTACCCAACTCTCCACTTGAGCTCCTTGAGAGTATTGGTCATAACTTATTCTTTTGGTCCCACATAATAGATGCTCAACAAATGTTTATGAAATGAATGAATGGTCATAAAGACATTGATATGACATCCTGTTGAATACGTGGATGTCAGGGTAAAGTAAGTTATGTTAACAAGCATCTTTGAAATGAGGGTTAAGCAAAATATCTCACTTTAAAAATGTGTCAAACCAATATATTCTATATAAAACAGAAATTACTCATCGTTAATGTTTGGCATGATGGACATTTTGAACAGGGAGTATGTTTACAATACATGATGCTCATACTACTGAGATCACTATTAAAAAATGTGTGCATAAGTGTTCACTGTAACTTGTCAGGTAGCATTTGCATTTGGCATTTCAGGCCGTCTACTGGAATAGCATACTGTGAACTCAGATAAAAATGGCATATATTAAGAATGTTAGTAAGTGATTAAAAGATTTTGAAAACTGAGATTTGAGGGACTAGTCAAAGCAACTATTCAGTCTCATATTTAATCACAACCAGAATTTAACATTACAGTTATTGATATCCATCCTTATGTCCTATGATAGAGCAATATTCATTGATTTATATAGTAGCTCAAATAAATCACTACTCTGCTTCCACATCTTTCATCTAAACATCAAAATGTTAAAGCTTTACTTTCTAACCTGACCTTTAATGGCATGTTTTCTAATTAACTTTGTATGTCATTATCAATTCATCAGTACCTGGTTTGAAATATTAAATAATTAAGCATATATTCAAATCAGCATTATTTCACAATGTAAACAAGATTCTCACTTGAATGAAAGATTTTAAGCTTTAAAAATAATGCTTTTGAAATCTCTGAAAGTGTTTTTGTTAGTGTGGGAAGTATCAGTGTATTTCACAGTATGAATATTCAATGTTTATTTATTGGTGCACCCAAAACACTTTTTAGTGGCTAATATTGTCAAAATAGTCCTATTAACATATGCTATTCATATAATTGGATGTCCAAAAATTTGGGGCATAATTATATTGAATACATTGAAATGATAAATTATGAAGTACCTCTCCAAGCTTATCATAGATGTCCTTAAGAGTGTTTAGGGCTTACAAGAGAAAATCAGAGTAAACTCAAAAAGAAGCTAAAATTCTTAAAGCTCATTACTCAAATAAGGATTTGTTTCCTATTTCTCAATTTCTTTACCCACTTGGCTTTTATTTTTAATACATTATAGAATGTTCTCTCTGCCATCTCCAATCATACAAAGACTCTTTCTTTCTTCACTGCCACCATCACAGACTAAGTAGCTATCATTCTGTTGACTGACTACTGTCTATCACTTCCTAACACTAGATTACACTAATGATTCTCCCCTGCTATAGTTTTTCAAAGGTGAATATATTTTGACATTCAGTCAAATGTCTTATCAGACATTTTTAAAATATTCTAAAAGCAGTACTAACATCCCCCACTTCACAGGAATGGTGCTGGTGTAAGTATGCTGGAATCTGAGCACATACAAAATAAAGACTTTCTCACTTAATGCCTCTCTTCCTATCTTAGATCAATAGGTCACTAAGGCCAAAGGGATGAGGTTGTAAAGGCTTAAACTCAGCTTGTGTAATTATATATTTATGTTTTCACCTGATGAAGGAAAAAAATGTAGAGATGAAAAGAGAAATAGGCAAATCTTCAATTATAGTTGTAGACTATAATATAACTCTCTCTAACAAAATAAATAAGCAGATATAAAAGTCAGTAAATATAAAGATTTGTGTAGCACAATATAACCATCTTAATCTAATTCATACCAACAACCGCAGAATACATAATTTTGAAGTTTATGTGGAACATTTACCAAGGTTGTCTACTATCACCACATTTATTCAGTAATGGAAGTCCTAACTGATGAAATAAGGCAAAAATGCAGAAATAAAAATTAGAAGGATTGGAAAGGAAAAGTAATGATTTTCCATCTGAAAAATAAGAATGAATCTGTAAATAGGCTATTAGTAGTAATAAGTATAGCAAGATCATACACTAGACTCTTGATGTATAAATTCTAACTGTATTTGTACATAAAAGAAATAGAAAAGGAAAACAAAAATGTAAACATTTACAAGAGCACAAAAATCAATAATCGTATAGCACAATTTTAAGAATAAATTTAAAAATTATGCAATACTTCTGCATTTAACACTACAAAAGATGAAATAATTTCTACTAAATCACTAAAAGAATCTAAATAAACTGAGAAGTATAACATTCCAATGGACATCATTTTTCCCAAAATTGATCTCTAGCTATAGATCATGCGATTCCACTCAAAATTCAAGCTGGATTTTGTTTTATTATCTTGTTAATTTATTTTATTTTTAAATTAATTATTTGTCTATTTATTTATGAAATTACCATGCTGATACTAAAATAAATGTGAAAATGGTCAAGAATAGTAGAGAAAATCTTGAAGAGCAAGTTGGAGGATCATGCTACCAAGTACCAAAGCTTACTATGAAGTTACAGGTGTTAAGCCAGTGGAATATTGCTGTAAAATTATTACAACACACAAATGGAACAGAATAATGTTGGAAAAGACCAAAAAAAATACATTTTCCTAATTCACAACAAGATGCCACTACAGTTCAGTGAGGAAAAAGGGGTTTTATTGTTGTTTTTAATAAATCGTACAGGAACAATTGGATGATCATATGGAAAAAATGATAGTAGACTTCCTCTTTATACCACACATAAAAATTAACTCAAGAGGCCTGACACACTTAAATGCAAATGGTAAAATGTTAAAGTTCTAGAGGAAACATAGGAACATATCTTCACAAACATGAAGTAAAGTTTTCTTAAATAGGATATGAAAAGAACTAATCATAAAAGAAAAGGCTAGTAAACTATATTTCGTAAAAACTAAGATACCAAAAAGAGAAGCAATAGAATGAGAGAAGAGGTTCATAACACAAAGCAACCCAGGTAAAACTTGGCATAAAACTTAAACCAGCATTTCATGAAAAACTATACTAAAATGGCCGGTCAGTACGTTCACAGACAGTAAACAACATTAGTCTTCAGAAAAAATGGAAACAAAAGTACAATGTGATACCATGATGCACCCGTCAGAATGACCACAATAAAAAGATACTACCAAGTGTTGGCAAAGATTTGGAAAGATTGGAAATCTTTGTCAACAGTAGTGCAAACTGAGTTAACTCAGACTGAAAACTCTGTAGTATTTTCTACCACAATTAAACACACGTATGCCCTCTACTCAAAAACTGCACTGCTGGTTATATTCTCTCCAAAGTAAGTAATGATGTTGACCAAAAGGCATAGTCAATGTATTCACGGTGAAAGTTTGTTTGCGATGGCATCCTAATGTAATAAACCCAAATTCTCTTTAACATGAATAGGTAAATAACCTACAGAATAATATTTATACAGGGAAATACTGCACAGCATAAAAAAGAATGAACTACTATGCACACTATAAAAGAATGAACTCAGCAACACTGTTTAGTGAAAGGCTTTAGGCACAAAAGAGTACATAGTATATGATTCCAGTTACATAAAGTTCAAAAATAGGAAAAAATCACTCTTTAGTGAGGGAATTAAAAAAAATCATTATCTGCTGGGTTGATTGGGTATTGACTGGTTGGGGTAATAGCACAAGAAAGACTTCCACATACATATATAAAACGTATATACATACTATAACCTCCTATAAGTTAAATTTCAATAAAATATCACCCAAAACGAGAACAGAAAGTAAATTCTGGGTGCATAACAATAACTATTCTATGAGACTGTTTGGGGGACTCAACGTAAATTCATCCATAAAAGTATATTTACTGTAATTCTTGCCACATAGTAAGTACCAATTGGATGAACAATATCAAGTTTTGTTGATGATGTGCAGCAACTAGAAATATGATATACTGCTGCTCGGAGCATATATTGGTACAGCCTATTTGGGAAAACAGCTTGCCATTATCTGCAAAGGTGAAATATACTTCTAGCCTATGATAGGCATTGCTCTCAGGTATAGAACAAGAGATATGAGTACATATGCTGCACCAGTAAATGCATAGCAATATTATTTTCAGCTTTATTCATTATAGCCAGAAACTGAAAACAATTCAAATGTCTATCAACTCTAGAGTAGATTAATAAATTGCAATGTATGAACACATTGAAATATTACTTAGTAATGTGTAACAACAAACCGTGACCAAAGACAGCCACAAAGGTAAATGTTGAACAAAGGAAGCATGGCCAAAATAAAAAGAATACATAGTATATAATTCAGATTTTAAAAAGTGGAAGCTCTATGATTCTCCTTATAAGAAGCTGAAGAGTGGATTAAATTAATCTGTAATAATAGAAATCAGAATGGGCTACTTTTTAGGAGAAGTGGTAGTTATCGTCTGGAAAGGGGCATGAAAAACCTTCTGGGATATTGGAAATTTTCTACATGCTGAGATGAGGGATGGTCACACATTGCATGAATATTTAAAAATCATATGAAGCTGTATGTTCAATTTGTATACTTCATATATACATTATACCTCAGTAAAATGTTTTAATAAGAATTTTTAAATTTAGGATATAAACAACTAAATAAAACACAAAATTTACCTAGTTCTACCATGATTTTTAAAATGAGAAATAGTGCTGTCAATACATTTTAGAAATACATTACAATAACATTTGGATTATGTAACAAAAGCTGGGGTCATTCTTAGATAAAGAAGAATAGCAACATTAATATGTTCACAATATTTAGGACATAAGTCCATGAGAATATTAAATTTAATAATTTATGAGATGTAGGGATTGCTGAAAGGGAAGATAAAACTTACAATTACTGTAGAAAAACAAACTAAGTTAACATAACCTATAAGATTGTATAGGAAAACATCAGTCTTTTCCCCACTCTCAAATAAAAATACACAAAACAGAAGGAACAGACTACCATGAAAAATTCATGAACTAGAAAAATATAAAAATTGATTTAGACAAATCTAAGAATTGGTACCCTGAGAATATCAATAAAAGAGACTGTCTACTTCTACCTTAATCTAGAAAAAAATAGAAAAAAGATAAGTGAACTAAGAATCGAATATTATATTAGCAAAGATATAAAAGATTACTTTAAATTTGTTATTCCCAGGCTAATCTTTAACCTAGATGAAATGGCTGATTTTTAAGGAAATATAAATTAACACAGTTAAGAACAAAATGGATTGTCAAAAAGCCAATGAGAACCATTTTAGAAATTGAGAATAGTGGCAAATAACTATTCCTCAATAAGGACAACACCATTCTCTGTCAATTTTCCTCTTTTGTTTCAACAATGATTTCATATCTTAAAGGAGCATACATAATTTGTCATAATTTTGCCAAATCAACAAAAGACTCCTGATAAAATAATATCTCCATTCTATTTATAAAATTACGATATATTGATAATAAAAACTGAAAAAATGCTCTTCTAAGGTCACACACAAATATGACTGCTAAATCTAAATTAGAATTTGTTAAGTGAAACATGTGTATGTATATTCTTCAAGCTAATTGGGGTTGTGGTGGTTTTGTACTGTTAATTTCATGACCTGAGAACTACATTTCCCATGATTCACTCCCTTGTATGGTCTGGGCCAGGACCAGACACAGAAGAATTTGCATGAGATAAGGGAAGCAGAAGGAAAGCAGCAGTCATCACCCTCTGAAAGCCAGAGTAGGGCTGCCGGTGCTGCTGCGTCCTGTGTGTCATCTGCTGGTTCATTTTGTTGCTGGGTCTGCAGTTCCTTCAGCAACAGCTAGACCTCTTGTAGATTCTGTATCCTGAGCCAGAATACTTCATAATCAAGGTTAATGGTGAATGAAAGGTTTGGCTTATACTCATGGGTTGCAATTTGTCCTGACTCTTGCCTGATTTCCTTCCAGATAGTCAACCTGCCAATATATAAGAGATTTCTGGTCCATCAGCAGACACAGAAGGATAGCTTTCCATGGACTCCTTTACTGGCTCTCTCTTTTAAGATCCCTAGTTAGTAACTTTTGTCTGATCCTCCGACTATCCCCTTCCAGACCTCTAGTTCTTCAGTTCTTCCTTATGTATTACTTACAACAATTCTCTTATTCTTTTTTTTTTTTTAATTTTTTAATGTTTTATTTATTTCTAGGAGAGAGAGAGACAGCGTGAGCAGGGGAGGGTCAGAGAGAGAGGGAGTCACAGACTGAAACAGGCTCCAGGCTCTGAGCTGGCAGTCAGCACAGAGCCCGACGCGGGGCTCGAACCCACAAACCGCGAGATCATGACCCAAGCGAAAGTCAGACGCTTAACCGACTAAGCCACCCAGGCGCCCCTCCCTTATTCTTTATCACTCATAATTGTTCTGCTTCCCTGATCAAACCCTGACTGGGCAAGTGGCATAAATTCCAAGAAAGTAATGATTGTTTATATAAGGAAATCAATCAATATAGTTCAAATACTTCATCATATTAATATGTCCAAACTCATCTTTCAAAAAAAAAACTTCAATGTCAGAAAACTTCCAGTAAATTCTATAACACATTCAATTTTACATTATCTCTTTTCAAGAATTTAAAAACAATAACAATAAAACAAACAAAAAAAAACCCAGAAAGTCTCCAATTTATTATATGATCTAGCTTAGTCTTAATGTTAAAATACAGCAAGGGCAATATGACAATAAAAACATATTTTCAGCATTAACAGAAACATGGAAGTTTTAAACAGAATTTTACCACACCAAATCCACTAATGTATGTATATGTATGTAAATATATTCAAGTTAGATTTTAGCCCAGAAAGACAAAGCTGGTATAATTTAGAAAATCAAATAATATAATTCCCCACATTAACCAACAGAAAAACCATTTCACAACTTCAATAAATGTAAGAAAAGCATACAGTTAGACATAAAAAAAAACATAAAAATAGAAATGAAAGAAAGTCTCTCAATTAAAGGCTATCTTTTTAAAAACCTTCAGTAAATACCATCCAGTTTTTTTGAAAAATGTCCTTTTGCGACCAGGAGTAAGACAATGAGCGAGCTTCTGGGTTGGTGAACATATGGAGGTGCTGGGAGGGTGGCCCGCTGGGCAAGACCATAAAATCTCTGTGCTCCTTCCCACATACCTTGTTCTGTGCATCTTTTCCATCTGCTATTCCTGGGTTACATCCTTTTAAAGTAAACTGTTAATCTAATCAGTATAGTTTTTTCCTGAGTTTTCTGAACTCCTCTAGAAACAAAGAATATTCTGAGGAATATGATGACGACATGGGCTTTGGTCTTTGTTACTAAGCTTATTTTGTAACATGTTCAAGAAAAGGTTGAACAAGAAAGAAAGAAAGAAACAGAGAAAGAAAGAAAGAAAGAAAGAAAGAAAGAAAGAAAGAAAGAAAGAAAGAAAGAAAGAAAGTGGGGGATGCAGGGAGGCAGGGAGGGAGGGTGGAAGGAAGGAAGGAAGGAAGGAAGGAAGGAAGGAAGGAAGGAAGGAAAAGATAGAATAAGATAGAATCCCAACCAGGCTCTGCATGTCAGCATACAGGCTGATGTGGGGCTAGAACTCAGCAACCCTGAGGTCACGACCTGAGTGGAAACCAAGAGCCCAATGCTTAACAGACTGCACCCCCAGATGCCCCAGCAAGCAGGTTTTTCTAACTGTAATTCAAGTATATGAATATGGAAATGCCAAGGGCCAAGATTAATCAAGATACAATAAACAAAAAAAAAATGTGTGGAAACAGTTACTCTACCAGGTATCAAAATGAATTTTAAGCCTCTAATAAATGAGATGGTGTACATTGGCACAGGGATAAAAAGAGACCAGGAGAACCCAAATAAGGAGACCCAGGGAGTATGAGCAGTTGTTACCTGTCAGAGTTAACAAAGCAGGCAAGTAGGAGAGAGTTTCAAAGAAATGATGCTAAAATCAATCAGATATGTATATATAAGATAAAATTAGATCCACACTTCATACTATATAGAAAATCAACTAAAGTAAATCAAAGATCAAAAATGAAAGCTAGGGGCTCCTGGGTGACTCAGTTGGTTGAGTGTCCGACTTCGGCTCAGGTCATGATCTTACGGTATGTAGGTTCAAGCCCCGCGTCAGACTCTGTGCTGACAGCCAGCTCAGAGCCTGGAGCCTGCTTCGGATTCTGTGTCTCCCTCTCTCTCTGACCCTCCCCTGCTCATGCTGTCCCTATCTCTCTCTCAAAAAAATAAAAATAAAAAATAAATGTTTATAGTAGTAGCATTGTTTAATAAGCCAAAATGTGGTAGCAACAAAAGCCTACCGACTGTAGAATTCATAAATTTTTATAATCTTTTAATGAGCCTCCCCATAATAATGAAAATTAATAGACTATAGTTACTTGCAATATGGGATGAATCTCAGAAACATAAGGCTGAATGATAGACAAAAGACAATTAGATAAATTAAGCTATGTAGTAGTGTATAAAATAAATATCCAAAATCACTGCATTTCTTATATAAGAATAAAATCTAGGAAAATATAATTGAAATAGCTTGAATATTGCAATAAAATATAAAGCATATAACAATAAATAATGTTTCATGACATGCTAGCTATCTATGTCTAGGAAATATTACTCTCTAAAGATGGAAATTTAAAATACCTGAATAAATGTAAAGACTTGTTATCATTGGAAGAAAAAACTTCAAATAATAGAAAAACAAGATTTGAACAAGCACTAATGAATGACTGATGAATGAATAAGTTCATTCAATGAACTAAGGTTCAGTGAGTAAATTTAACATTATCCCAGTCAGCACCTCAAAGGTATTTGAAAAACAATTCTAAATTAATCTGTACATATTAATATAGGAAAATAACTAGGATAAAAATAATCAAGAAAATTAAAGAGAATTGGCTTGTCATATAAGATTTTTAAATCAAAGCAATACTTTTGAAAGTGTGACACCATCCTCAGAATAAACAACTTATTGCATAATAACAGCTACTGAGTGACTTTCCTATGAGACATCAGGATATGATATATAGTGACACTTCAAATAAATGAGGAAACATGAAATAATCAAAAGCTGTGCTGAGACAATGATTAACAATGAGGGAAAATTAAAAGCTAAGTTCCTGCTTCACATTTTAAATCAAGTACCAATGATTCAAACTAAAGAACATTATGATGTAGTGCAAACCGGGACAGTAAGCTGTGGTTGTGCGGCATCTGTTTCTAAGAGGGCCATCTCTTATGGTCACACTGCCACCCACAAGACTAGATAAAGAACCAGGCCATCTACCCTCACCCAGGTCCCTTTGTTTTTGAGACATTGATTGATTTCAATAACTGACCGTTTGGACCACTTGTCTTTTCTCTTCTTCGCACTTTAAATTCCTGCTCTCATCTTATAAATTCATCAGTAAAGAGCAAGCTCGAGAAATCCTAGAATCAAAGCAGAACGACAAACCCCTGCATGCTCTCTCCCATCCACAACCTCTTTCGGTGGCCACAGGTGTATCGTGTGATTTATATTTTATAAGTTATAAATATTTATATTTTCAGTTTTCTGATTGTTGCTGAAGGGTGTTGTGCAATCATGGTAAGAGCCACAAGGGTCGGTCCAGTCCTAACATTGGTTTGGAAAAGGGTGATTGTGGGAAGCTCATTGGGGCCAGGTGCGCACCCCCCAGGCATTTCTAGATTGGAGGATTACTGTGCACAGGCTGAGACGAGGCCAAAACTGGCACTCTGACTGTCTCCTTCTGCTCATTTGCTTTATTAAATGATGTCTTTTGTGTCCACTTTCTTTCTTCAGAGATCATCTTTCCTCCATTGCAAAATATACTCAAAACTCAATTTCACTTTCTTCTTTCTTTCCACTTCTCAGACTCTTTGTTAATAAAAAAAAAAATCCCACCTCACTGTCAAATTCATGAGAAATTTGCAAAGGAGTTCACATTTCCACCTTAAATTTCTTTGGTTACACATTGCAGTATTTTTTGTTTATCATCCCATTTCTCCCTGTAACTTCTGCTGTTAATACTAGAATCTGTTTTCATTTACACACAGTCTGTAGGTACACAGTGAGCACTAAGCTAATCTGTGCTGATGATAATAAATGGAGAAATAAAGAATGCTTCAACATTGGAGAGGAAACCAAGCCACTCCTCTGCTATCATGACTTACTCTCTTCAAGCCTACAGCAATGACAAGAGCTTTCTCCAACTGGGAACATTCCCCTCAATTAACTTAATTTATGTCAAAATACCCCTTTTGCAATAGAACAGCATAGTAATGGTGGTATAGCTATAATCTTACAAATACAAAAAGCCTAGTCACTTTAACATTCAATGAATTGTTTTCCTTAGATAACAAGTATTGAATGAATTTCAGCAGAACCATTTTCAGTTTTGACAGAGTCTGTTTCAAGGATTGTTAAATTACAGATTACCTAGCCCTACCTGCAGACATTCTGATTTAGAAATTCATAGATGAGGCCCAGTGATCAATATTTTTAACAAGCAGCACACTCATTCAACAAATATTTTTGAGTGCCTTTCATTAATATTTTGTTTTATTATGCAGCTGTGAACAAAACAGACCAAAATTCTTGCTTTTGCAGAGTTTACAATGTAGTGAGAAATTCTGGCAAGAGACTTTGCAGTATTTATCAGCACTTTTTAATCATAAACAAGTTTTCTAAATATTATTGTTTTATATTAGGCTATTTAATTCTTCACTGTGTTTGGTGTGACATTTTGATAAGGAATATTTTGAGAAAGTATAACATAATGTTAGTGATACAATGACTCCACACCTATATTCTGTTTCCCTATTTCCTCTCTAATTTTCAAAGCCAAGTACCTGATCTGTATTTTTTTAATATAGAATTGGTTCGTTCAGATAAAACCATTAATGAGATACATGATAAATTAAAATAGGAGAGGCTTTCAAATCTCTTTATAAAAGAGCATTTAAAACTCTCAACTATTACAATGTAATTAAAAAAAAATTTTTTTTTAATGTTTTTATTTCTAGGAGAAAGAGAGAGAGACAGCGTGAGCAGGGGAGGGTCAGAGAGAGAGGGAGTCACAGACTGAAACAGGCTCCAGGCTCTGAGCTGGCAGTCAGCACAGGGCCTGATGCGGGACTCAAACCCACGAACCGTGAGATCATGACCTAAGCGAAAGTCGGACGCTTAACCGACTAAACCACCCAGGCGCCCCACAATGTAATTTTTACAGTGAAGTGATGCGCGCTGGTGTCAGTTAGAAAAAGAACATTCAACTTTACCTTAATATCAGTATACTAAAGAGAGTAATGTCTTTCCCAATTCTGAACACTTTCATAAGGCCCTTCCCCTCTCCATCCCACAACCCCTCCCTGCAGAAAACGACCTGTTATACAAGCTGTAGAATTTTAACAAGTGTTAATACATCTTTAATCATATCAGGCTCAACAGCTGGAAATGGAATACAAGTTCCAAAGCATAAGCATCTCACCTCAGGAAAATTCACACTTGTAGGCAGAAGGGATGCGATGGAGCTCTCCACAGCAGGGAAAGTGACCCAAAATCAAGAAACTATTATGGCCCAAGCAGACCCTGACAGAGTGAAGTGAGGGTGTACAGTATTTAAAATCTTTAATTAAAATATAACCACAGCATCTGTGAGTAACAGCTTTTTTAGGCTGACTGAAAGGAAAGAAATTTGGGGGAAGTTGGCAAAACAACTTGGGGCTAATTATTCTGGGTATAACAAAAGGCTCGGAACTGCCAAGCAGCACCATTTTATAAAGAAACCACTGCCACTGCTACTGAGCATAGACACTGTGATTTGCTACTGCTCAAGTTGGCACATTGTCTGCCTCTCTGCACCACCAATTCCTGAGAATAACTCTGATGGGGGTACATTTAATTGGCAGAATCTGTTATACTCCTGTGCCTTAGCTGCAAGAGAACCTTGGAAAGAACTTGGCACTTTTAGCTTCAAAAGAGGAGACTGTATTTGTCTCCTACCAATGCTCATAAAAACAAGCAATTCCTTGATCATGAGTCCACATGGATTAACGGAACAATAAAGGACAATTACACCCTCATATTGCTATTTTATTTTTATTTTAGCTAACTTTCCACATTTGAGAAATGTGCTATGAGCACTGAGACAACTCTGCTACGGAAATCAGGACCCCACATTCTCCAACAATTTCTAGAAGAAATGAATGCTTTTTTTTTTTTCTTTTAAGAATGAGAAAGTTGATGATTTCCTTCCCAGTGAAACACTTGCCAAATGGAGTGATCCTGAGGAATGAAATGTGACCACTAAAATGCAATTCTTCCTGCAACATAAACACAGATAATTCAGATGATCCTAGCTAATTTCATAGAAGAGAAGGAAGTTTTTCAGTGAGTTTTGATACTGCTTTGGTGTTCTTCCAGGGACAATTGTTAGTTCATAAGAATTCTCTTAGAATTCTCTTCAGCCTTTCTCTTAGGCTGAAGCACAAATTTTTAAATAATTAAAAAAAATCATATCATACCTTCTCTAGTAGATTTAAATGTACCCTTGGCTAGAGAGCAAATTAAAACCAGAGACTAAATCTCAAATTATAAGGTGCATACCAATTGTCGGAGTTTCATAAAAGATCCAGATTCTGCTTCCAAATGTATGGGTGGGGACTGAGATTTGCATCTCTAACAAGCTCCCAGGTGATGCCAGCTGCTGGCCAGCAGGTCACTCTGAATAGCAAGGATTTCATGTTTTCTTTAGCAATGGTTAATAAAGAATCTTGTGCACCTGTTGTTCATGGTGCTTAAGGAATGTAAGGCCTTGAACTAGCCAGTCCTATATAATTAAATTTGGATAACAGGTTTGGGGCTCTTTTGAAGAAAATTGCTTTAAAAAGACAAGGAGAAGAAATTTTCATTTCTGTTGGGATGAAGACTCCTTTCTGTTCAATTGACACTTACTTTGTGTCTTGTGATCGTGAAAGGATCATGACTGGCTTTGCTGACATTTCTCTTGAACTTATGTTCTGTAAATTATAATCTCTGACTCCTTAAAGTTTATTTAAAATATTTCTGGTAGGTAAGAGGCTTAAATTCATACATTAAGAAAGTTCAAGCACTTTTGTCTCAATTTTCACATCAGGCCTGACTATAATAAAAGTTATGACTAATGGGATTTTTTTCCTTCTTGAATGTAAAATAAATGTTCAGTTTTTCTTCGGCAAATGATTTACTAAGTTATGATGTAATGAAAATATAACTAATGCACAAAACAATTTTACCAGGGGATAGGTAGAAACAATTATTTGCCCTAGTTTACTATTGTGTCATTAATTTCTACAGTTAGGGAGGTGGCATAACACAATGGTGAGAGCTCAGGCTCTGGAACAAGGAGAATTTTCCAGAACCAAGCTGGTAAACCTAGCTGTGATTTTCCTTAGCCATGTGATCTTAAACTAGCCGTGTGATCTTGGACAGTCACTTTACCTCTCTAAACCTCAGTTTCCTTATCTAGTAAATGAGATTATTAAGAGCAAGCTTGACACAATGCCTGTCAAATGTCTATCATTTTTGCTATTAATTATATAATCTCTTAAAGAAAGAAAACAGTTACATTAAAGTAATGGATACTTGATAAAATTTCATTAAGCTGCCTAAAGGGAAAATGGTGATGTCTGTAAAATTATGAGAGGTATTTTCTCTTAAGCATTGTAAAAACAGATGTTTATGAAATAGGGGTGGCATATTGTTTGAAAATTGATGTAGATAACATAATATTGGTAGACATGTCTTGGTCTTTTTCTTTACAGGCATGAAAACTTGATATTTTCTATTCATGTCTCTTAGGCATGAACCAAATTAGCCAATTACATAAAGGTCAATTCTATTTAAAACACTGCAAATGTATTAATTCACAATGATAAATTTTAGCAGCTGAGAAGAAGAGATATTCAACTCCCCTAGTCAGGAGATATATATATATATATGGAGAAATCTACTCTGAAATTCGGGTTTTAATTTTAGAGTGTTTAGGGGTCATAGAATCAAGAAGGTTGAACAGTTGACTAAATATCAGCTTAATAATGTAGTTATTATTAGAAGGAAAAAATGGTTTTCAGAGAGGCTAAATAACTGCCCAAGCTGATACCATTATTAAGTACTAAGACAAGGTCCATTATAGTTAGGATGTTTCTCAATAGTCTTATCTTCTAAATTCCGATAAGCGTCATTGGAATAGTAGAATGTTTGCCGTATGTGGTATTTGGCTGCACTGCCAATATTGTCTTCCTGACTTTTTTATGCTCCAAATAAGACCAACAATACTATTTGTAGCATATTCTCCCTTTAGAAATGTTACTATCTCCATCCAACTTTTACTCTAACCCAAGAGCCATTTTTAGCCATGCATATTTCTCTTTTGATCCATTGTGACTTTCTTTGTAATTTAGGTCTTACAAAGAGTATCAGTTTCCGATTGCTTCTGCAACAAATCACCACAAACTTAATGGCTTAAAGGACACAGATTTATTCTCTTGTAGTTCTGGGGTTCAGAGGTCTAACTTCAAGTTTCAGCAGCTCTGTGTTCCTTCTGGAGGCTCTAAGGGAGAATCTGTTTTCTGATCTTTTCCAAATTCCAGAGGGGATCTATATTCCTCAGCTCAGAGCCCTTTTCTCCAGCCTGAAAGCCCAAGGTGTAGCATCTTCTCTCCTCTCTAACCTCTCCTGCAACCTTAAATCTTCTCTGTATATAACTCTTCCTCCTGCCTCTCTAAGAATGCTTGTGATTACACTACCTCTACCTGGATATCCCAGGATAACCTCCCAATGTCAAGGTCCCTTACAGAACCATATCTATAAAGGCCATTTTATCATGAGGTAACATATTTACAGGTTCCTGAAACTAGGTCATAGTCTCCATTGGGAGGCCATTATTCAACCTAGCATAGAAGGCAAATTAATTTCCAAATTCTTATGGAAGAGTTGCCTAATGGCTTCACTAATGTATTGTTTACAAATGAAGAAAAAATCAGTTAACAAAGTTGAACAGATGGTTTTTCTACTATAAATTTTGCAATAAAATTCAACTCCTAATGAAAAGAATTATAAAGACATTTAAGAATAAAAGAATAAATCTCTATAAAGAGATTATAGCGTCTCTGCCATGGGTAATGTATGTACTAATTTTGCATCTCTGGAGGATATTATGCTATATCATTTGATCACACAAACTTGTAAGACAGTACTTTCACCTTGATATAATAATAATTTGGAAATAAAAAGCAAGAGTTATCTCTTATGTACTAAATTGGTGCTTTTAGGACAACTGCAGCAACAAAGCAAAAAACATAACGGAAATGCTTTACCTGAGGGAGTAGGCTGTTCCTCCCTTAAATAAGTTATAGTAGACATTTTTAAATTAAAAAAAACAATAAAATGGAGCACATAGTTCTTTAAATAGGTGTTTACATTAGTTATTGACCCATTAGGTTCAACTTTAAGATATGCCAGAGTTACTGCAGTGTTCGAACAAGCACTGAGACTTGAGTCCTCAATGTAAATGGTCTTGGGGTTCAAGCTGGAACAGAAAAATAATTCTAAGAGTTCACCTAACCCATTTCTGGAATGACCACAAAAGTAAAAGTATTTACGTTTTTGGAAATCTTATTCTTAGGAGGGAAAGTAAAACCTATTTGGTGATGAAACTTTCAATTTTACCCAATTTTTAAATTTGTATTTCTACCTTGAATTAATCATTTGACCATTTCCCAAAGAATTCAAGATGCTTACAAAAACTCAACTTTATGTACCTTGTGGCGTTATCTATATATTTATTATTAATATATATTACCTTGTGACACTATTTGTATATATTATTAATAAATATTATTCTTATATATGTTATGTAAGTCATACAATAATCAATACTATTGTTATTTTGTTGAAATAATCAGTATTAATTTACCTTATTGTACTCTTTATTCCTGTCTGCAAGGTTTGTGTTTTCATCTGTGATTACTTTGCTTTAGCATGAAGAATTTAGTGTTTCTTTTAGTGTAAGTCTGCTTACAAAGAATATTAATTCAGAGATTTTGCCTGTTTATTTCACATGAAGAGGTTGTTATTCTTTTGCATGTGAAAAATACTTTCACTGGGTATAAAATTCTTGAATGACAGGTTTTCTTTCAGAACATTCAATTGTATTCTACTTGTCATGTTTGCTATTAAAAAAGTTAACTGTAAGTCTATCAATGCTCCTTCAAAGACAATATATCATTTGGTTACTGCTTTTAAGATTTTCTCTTTGCTTATTTTCTATCAGAGATTTGACTATAATGTGCCAAGGTGTAGCTTTCTTTATATTTATCCTGGTAAGATTTTACTGAGTATTTGAATTTGTGGGTCATTGTCTTACATTAAATCTGGAAATTTCTTGGCCACTATTTCTTCAAAGAGTGCTTTTGCCGTGGTTTTCTCCTACTTTTCTGGTTCTCCAATAACATATATAACAGACATTTTTTAATTGTTCGCTTATATGTCTTATTCAGTGTTATATTTGTTTTCATCAATGTTATTCTCTGTGCCTCATTTTGAGAACTTTCTATTGATCTTCCTTTGCCTTAACTACTTCCTTTTTCTGTAATATACATATTGCTATTAACTTCTTTCAATAAGTTCCTAATTGCAAATATTCTATTTTATAGTTCAAGAATAACTACTTAATTATTTTATTAATTCAAATCCTCTATTGAGATTTTCTATTTATTTATTTGTTATGTCCATCTTATTGTCTATTTTCTTTAACCTGTTAATCATGGGACTTGTAAAACCCTTACTTACTGCTAATAATATTTGCATCATCTTTCTTTCTGCTTCTATTGACCACTTCTCTTTGTGATATTGGTCACTTTCCCTCCTGATTATTTGAATTTCTAGTATTTTTTTTATCCTATGCCTATCCTATTATATTGAAGGTATAATGCAATTTCTCTGGATTTTGACTTCTTTCACTAAAACGTGTTGAATTTTGTTTTTGCAGGCAGTTGAATTATCAGCAAATTACTTTGATCATCTGAAGCTTGATTTTTATGGTGGGCATATTTTATTTAGTCTTTCTGTGGTCTTGCCTAAAAAGCTAGGATATTTACCAAGATATTCCCATTCAAACTTGGCTGTAATGCCAATATTTCCACAGCACTGTGCAGAATCTAAAATATAATCTCTCCTGGCATCTAATAGTCTTCCTGGAGTCTTGATTTGTGCATGTACAGCATTAAAGGATTCAAAGATATTTGTTACTGTCCAATACTCCCAATTTCCATTTGCTACATCCTACAAGAACACTATTCTCTACTATTCTCTTTTGTAATATTTACAATTTGGAAAACATCCTCAGAATATAACCAGGATGAGTATAGACTTCTCCTCTTTGTGACTTTCTTTCAAGAATTTTAGCCCTGAATTGTTAACCATTCAGTGACAGGAAACAAATGTCTTAATAAATTTTGGAAATTTGATATCAGTCACTCAGTCAAGACTGGGATGGGAAGTACTGCTGCAAAACTTACTTTAAATGCCTAAATCAGTAACAGTAGTGAGAATACTCAATAAACACTATGGTTCTAGGTAAATCATCAAAGCCTCCCAAAGTAAAAGGGACATCTTGACATCTTTCTACTTGGTACTGCTTTTTAAGATAACTCTTTTATCTTATCGGTGTGTGTATATATATATTTTTTTCATATATGCTTTTACATATATATTCACATACATTAATTTGATTACTAATTATATTGTTAATTAAACTAAAGGATTGGTGAAGACAAATAATTGATATCTATTTGATAACAGTTTTATTAAGCAATCACTAAAGAAACTCTAAACAGATATTTAACTTCAGTTTTTAAAAGATGATGGCAGATATAGAAATAATTGTCCTTTGAATTCAAATTAGAATTTCAGTGAAACTCCTTTCCTGTGCATGATTAGTACATATACCCAGGGTTCATAAATTCTTTTCCCACCTAAAATTGTTACTGCCTATTTTACATAGGCTCTGATGGTTTGACTCTGCCAATTAGAACAAGATATCACAAAAATGATGAACAAATATTGTCTGCCAAAGACTGAGGTCTGAAATTATCCTTTCCACTCAATTTGTTTAATGTAACCAAAATCCAATTGTTTCCAAAGTGAATATTAAAAAAACACAACAACTTGCCTATGAACTGATATTGTCTCTGCTCCCAAATTATGATCAAAACACAAAACAATATTGTCAAATCCACTGTCATAACTTTCAATTATTATATCACTATTTACCAGTAGTTTTAAGGAATATACTGATATTTTTATTGGTTTATATAATCTATATTCTCACATTATAGGCCATTAAAATAATTTAAAATTTATTATTGTTTTGTTTATTGTATACTCTAAATTAGAAAAATATTAAGATAGCAATTCATTGAGTAGAAATGAAAAGTTCACATTCAAAATACTAAATTTTGAGAGAAGGGATAATAGTCCATATTTCTAGAGAAGATACTAGCTTGACATCAGAAAATGGCACAGCTAAAACTTAAATTCAAAAATGAAATGAATACAACTTTCATTGGATATTTAGTGTGTACTAAACACTCAGAGTAGAACCTCATATATACACCATCATTTAATCTTTTGATCCCTCTATTATAGATGAGGATATAAGGCTCAGAGTAACCACTTAATTTGTTCAGTACCATATATTTTATAAGTGGCAGAGTTGGGATACAAACGAAAGTCAGCCAGATTCCAAAGCCTGTGCTTTTTACAAACAGAGTGAATTGGAAACTTTACTCTGGAATAAAAAGTAGAGACTTTCTTGCTTATAGAAGTACCTGAGTCTCCTAATGTATAGGTGAAGTCAACAATATGGTTTCCCTTTGCTAGCACTTTGTGTTCTCCATTTAGTACTCATCAGGCTAACTGCACTCCTGATTCATTTCACTGCTTCTATTTTTTTCCCTCTAGCAACCAGGCATCAGCTTAATTTGTCATCCGTATAGTGTCGAATGTGGCAGGCTTACTGTGCCTGTGCTTTATGACATAATCTCTTCAGTTGAAGATGCGCCACTAGCCCAAAACAAAATAAGTAAATAGCTTTAAAATGAATAAGTTCTGGGGATCTAATATATAGCATGAGGCCTATCAATTTTATACTGAAAATTTGCTGAAAGAGCATATCTTAAGTGTTCTTACTACACACACACACACACACACACACACACAGGTAACTATGAGGAGATGGCTGTGTTAGTTAACTTGATTGTAGTAATCATTTTACAATGCACATATACATCAAACCATCACATTGTACACATAAAATAGACAATTTTTATTTGTCAATTATATCTCAATAAGGCTGGAAAAAATAAGGAAAATAGTGTTTCAATTTACCTTAACACATTACGTGTATGATCAATTTTTAAATTAGAAAAAATATGCTTAATTCCTTTTAAAAACTGGCTCATAGGGTGCCTGGGTGGCTCAGTAGGTTAAGTGTCTGACTCTTGATTTTGCCTCAGGTCATGATCTTACCTAGGTCAGAAGATAGAGCCTCACTTTGAGCACATGGCATGGAGACTGCTTAAGATTCTCTGTCTCCTTCTCCCTCTGCCCCTCCCCCTTCAAAAATATTAAAATTAAATAAACAAGCAAATAAGTAAATAAATAGTGGTTCATATCTTGAAACCCTAATTTTTTAATAGTGTGATTCACCAGCTTCACCTTTATAAAATAACAAGACACAGATGTCTGGTACATAATAGCAAGAGAAATAGGATAATTTCAGGATATTTTATCACCTCTCATTGTATATTAAGCATGTTCTTGTTATCATTGTCTCAAGAAACCTCATTGTTAATGGCTTGAGATCCCACTGAGTCAATGTACCATAGATTACATAGTATTTCTCTATTCTTGGATATTTAGATTGTTTAAAATTTTCCCTATTAAAAATCAAAATAATGCTAGGCAACAGAAGCAAAAGGAAACCAAGTGAGACTCACCAAACTAAAAACTTTTGCACACCAAAGGAAACCATCAATAAATTACAAGGCAATCTATGAAATGGGAGAAAATATTTGAAAATGATGTATTTGATAAGGGGCTAATATTAAACTATATAAATAACTCAATAGCAAACAAATAATATGATCAAAAATAGGCTGAGTATCTAGATAGACATTTTTCCAAAGAGTACATATAGATAGCCAAAAGGAACAGGAAAAAGTGCTCAACATTACTAATCAGCAGGCAAATGCAAATCTAAACCTCAATGACATATCACTTGACACCTGTTAGAATAGCTATTATCAAAAAGACAAGAGATAGCAAGTGTTGGCAAGGATATAAAGGAAAGGAAACCCTTATGCCCTATTGATGAGAATGTAAATTAGTGCAGCCAATATGGAAAACAGTATAAAGATTCCTCAAAATATTAAAAATATAATTAGCACATGACCAAGCAAATTCCACTTCTGGGTACTTATGTGAAGAAAATGAAAACACTAACTTGAAAAGATATATGCACCTTTTTTTCCATTGCAGCATTCTTTACAATAGCTAAGATATGAAAACAACCACTGATGTGTCCACTGATGGATGTATTAATAAAGAAAATATGTGTATAAATATATGTATATACAACACATACATACATACACATACATATATATGCAACATACATACATTAATATGGAATATTAATCAGCCATAAAAAGAAGGAAATCTTGCCATTTGTGGCAGCATGGATGAACCTTGAGGATATTATGCTAAATTAAATCATTCAGACAAAGGAAGACAGTACCATATGATCTCGTTTATTTATGGAATCTAAAAATAAAAGAAGATGAGGATGAAGAAGAAGGAGGAAGAGGGGGAGGGGAGAATTAGAAGGGGAGAAGGAGGGGGAGGAGGGGGTAGAAGAAGGAGGAAGGGAAAGAGAAGGAGGAAGAGGAGAAAAAGAAGAAAAGAGGAAGAGGAAAGGAAAGAGGAAGATGAAGGGCAAGGAGAAGAAGAAAGAGAAGAAGAGGAAGAACTCATAGGAACATAGACCAGATTGGTGGTTGCCAAAAATGACAGGTAAGGAGTGGGCAAATGGATAAAGGGGTTCATAAGATAAAAAATTCCAATTATACAATAAATAAGTCATGGAAATGTAAGGGAAAAAAATTTAAAAAATAATGCTAATTTTTATACAGCCTTTTTATTTTTAGAATTATGTACAAAGGCTAAGCTAACAGATAAATTCCTGGTCAAATATACTTTATATTTTTAAGACATCTGATAATTATTGACTACTCTTTGGAAATTCTTTTTATTTTCTGAAAAACGTTTTCCTACATTTCCCTTGAACTTTCTTCCCATCTCCTAAAACTGGTAGATATTGAATCTCTTATAAATATACACAATAATTACATTTATTCTGCACCTTTTCCCCTGCCTCCATTTCCTACTATTTCTCTAATTTATGGAAATATCAAGAAAGTTCTCCATACTCTGCTCTTGGATCAATGTCTTGCAATTGCCACTCAATGACCTTTTACTTAATATTTTTTTGAAAGCTCTAATTATTGACTTAATTTTCTATTATTTTCATCTTTCTCTCTAGTATAACCCTCCTTTTTGCTTTATATAAATTTCTATGCACTCTTGTTCCTTTCTCCCTAACTTTAGTATCTTTCTACTTTATTCTTTGACTTCATCTCTGATTATTATTTTTTACACTTCTCCGAACAGATATCTCTGATTATTTTTGTGTGTAAAGGAGAAATAGACAAAGCCTCAATTACAGTTAGAGATTTCAATGCTCTTTTCTCAGTAATTGATAGCACAAGTACAGATCTTCCTCAACTTCAAATGGAGTTATTTCCCTATGAACTCATCATAAGTTGAAAATATTGTAAGCCAAAAACTATTTAATACCCTTAACCTACTCAATATCACAGCTTAGCCTAGCCTATGTTAAACATGCTCAGAAAACTTCCATTAGCCTAGAGTTGGACAAAATTATCTACCCATTTTATAATAAAGTGTTGACTGTCTCATGTCATTTATTGAATACAGTACTAAAAGTGAAAGACAAAATGGATGTATGGGTATAGAGTAGTTACATAAGAGTATCAGTTGTTTATCCTCACAGTCATGTGGCTGAATGGAAGCTATGGCTGCTGCTGCCCAGTACCACAACAGAGTATCATACCACATATCACTAGCCCCGGGAAAGATCACTTTTGCACCACCATAAAGCTGAAAAATTCTAAGTTGAAACATCATAAATAGGGAACCATCTGTAGATAAAAATTCCCTAGGATATAGGAGACTTGAACAACATTATCAACCAATTTAACCTAACATCTAAAGCTTTAGGTTTAACAACAGCAGACTACATGTTCTCTTATAAGAGCACACTGAAAAATTACTAAGATGTACTATATTCTGGTCCATAAGACAAGACTCAATAAATTTAGGAGCATTAAGCTAATACAAAGTGGAAATTTTCTCTGGCCACAATAGTATTGAACTATAAGTGAATATCAGAAAGATACCTGGATAATACCCAAAATTTTTGAAATATATGCAATACACTTCTAAATAACCCATAAAGAAGAAGTTACAATTGAAATTATTTTTAATTGAATAAAAAGTAAAACACAACACACCAACATTTTTGGAAGATACTAAAGTGGTTCTTAGAAGGAAATTTATAGCATTAAAAGCTTGTATTAGAACAGGGGCGCCTGGGTGGCTCGGTCGTTAAACGTCCAACTTCTGCTCAAGTCATGATCTCACAGTTTGTGGGGTTGAGCCCCACCCCCTGGGCTCTGTGCTGACAGCCAGCTCAGAGCCTGAACCTGTTTCAGATTCTGTGTTTCCCTCTCTGTCTGACCCTCCCCTGCTCACCCCGTCTCTCTCTCTCAGAAATAAATTAAAAAAAAATTTTTTTTTAAAGCTTTTATTAGAAAAAAGAAAGTTCTCAATGATCAAGCTTCTAAAGGGACAATTACCAAATGTAAACATGGAAAAAAACACAGTAAGGTTAAACACAGAAACTAATGAAAGAGAAAAAAAACTAAAATTATTTGTTTTGAAAGGTTAATAAAATTAATAAATTTCTAGACAGATTGGTAAAACAAAAAGAAAAAAGTCACAAATGTATTAAATATATGCTGAACATAGTTAAGCAACTAAAACGTGTTAATGAACAACTTTCTTAAAGACACAAAATACCACAAAAAATGATATGAAAACTAACTAACTTGCTTCACATTTAACTACTTCTGTTCTGCCAGCTTTACTCATATGACACAATAAAATTTCACATGACAAACAAAATTTTACTCCACATACTCAGACTGAGTTGTGTTAGAAGTTTGCAATGTGTCATTGAATTTCTGAACCATTTTTTACCTCTTTCAAAAAACAGTTGAAGAGTTAAACACAATACTAAATGTCTGTGTGGAAAATGCCTCAGCCCAGAGAGTTCTGCTAACGTTAACTGACAAAATACACCTTTAAAAAATGTTGGGAAATCTTTCATGCTGAGGCATTTCTTTACTTGGGCATAAGAAGTTGCTTAAAATAAAGGTTAAGTGTCATATGCTGCTTAATTTAACATTTTTAAATAAGCAGTAAGTTAAAGCAATTATAAACCTTTCAAAATCAAGACTTATCTGGATTGACAAGAAAAGACAAAAATTACCTACTGTGGCAAAGCAGTGCAAAAAAGAACCAGGAAAACGTTATGATACCCAGGGGATGAAAATCCAGGTAAAATGACATTTCATCTTTGTTATCATGAAGAATTTCTCTTATTATCTCCTTTCTAAAACTGTTCCATGTCATTAACAAAATCCCAATAGAAAAATTATGATATAGAGATTTTGATGAAATATGTGAAAAGAAGTATAATATTATGAGTAAAAGATCTTTATTTATTTTGTTACTTTTAGCACATATATTTGAAATTAGAGAGAATATGTCCAAGCACATCTCCTTCTATGTTTATTACAGTGCCTTGCACATAGTATAATTTCTCCATTAATAATAGTTGAATGACTAGTATGCAGAAAGTTGTTCACCTTTTCTTCCATTATATATCCCTGTAATTGGCCTTGATATCAGTTATTAGAAAAATTGCACTATTAGCCTTGAGAAGTACTATTTAAATAAGACTTTTACCAATATTTACTAATACAAAGGCTTAATGTGTGGCATTGCATACAAATCAAACTGCTATAAACTGGATTTTTTCCCCTCAAGTATCTTTATCTTAAAAGAGTAGATAATAGAATCCAGATTACTAAAATTTGGAAAGTGAAGTTTTAAAATTGAATATATTTCTCAATATATATAAACCACTGCTGAAAGAAAATATTGAAAACAACCTAGAAGGTTAACCATAAAAAAACAAATTGGATCAAATGATTATTAAATTGAGTATCACCAGTTTTTATTTAATGTACAATGGCATTTTATTTTTAAGTATAAACTTTCATTAAATCAAATATATTGAAAACGCCTAGGGGCGCCTGGGTGGCTTAGTCGGTTAAGCGTCCAACTTTCGCTTAGGTCATGATCTCGCGGTTCGTGGGTTCGAGCCCCGCATCAGGCCCTGTGCTGACTGCCAGCTCAGAGCCTGGAGCCTGTTTCAGTCTGTGACTCCCTCTCTCTCTGACCCTCCCCTGCTCACGCTGTCTCTGTCTCTCTCCTAGAAATAAATAAAACATTAAAAAAAATTAAAAAAAAAAAAGAAAACGCCTATGAGATAGATGGAAGACACTAGAATAAATGTCCTCCTTTCCCTAGAAGTAGATAAAACTGAACCAGCAAAAGACAAATTGATTTTTCACTATGGACCATGGAGTCATAAAGGCTAAAAGAGAAAGTCTAAAATTATAAGACCACAACTTGGAGCTGAATTAAGCTCCCAGTAACATTGCTCAAAGGGTAGACATAGAAGATTCTGGTTTACTCCAATGCACTAAGAATGCAGTCTTTTAAAATTGCTACTCTGACCTGGGTCATTCTTTCCATCAAAGTTTCTTCACAGCCTCTAAATTAAGAAATCATTTTGAAGTAGAAGAAAAAAAATAAAGGAAATATAAGGCCATTAAATTATGTTCTCTGGAGCAATGGTCAAAAAAACCCTCATAGTCACAGATAAAAAATGCTTTAATAAATGAATTACAGTGACCCAGCTCTTAAGGCCTGATTTTCAATGTCCACAGCTGCTGTTAACCAAAGAGGGACAGAATGTAATAACATAACTTTATTGCAATTCAATGGATGTAAGCAAGTTATTTCTTCAAATGGTAACTCTCTCATGATGTTTATCTTTTTTTTTTTCTTTTTTTTCTGTGTTGACTTTGTTTCTGAATGGGAAAAACCACAGAGTTCCTTTCTGAAGAAAGTATTGAGAGAAAGAGATCCACATTTCTTCAAAGAACTAATTTGAAATTTAACATTGTATTTTTTCCTCGTTAAACAAAATAAGTCTTTGTTAAAATTACAATTTACTTATAAAAGAAATGAAAATAATTGAGAACGTGTTCCTTCCTGCGTATTCTCACTTTTAAAATAATAATTCTTTCAAAATCCTACTTCCTAAATCTTTACTTAAAAAGATACATCACATTTATTTACACATTGTGGCAGGCACCATGGAAAGCATATCAATATGATACTGATAATAGTAAAAAAAATACCGTTATGTAAAATATTTAGTCAAATCATATTCATCCAAAGTTAGGGAAATCTTATAAAGTTTTCTAGAATTATTAACTAATTGTGAATGTCTAAGAGCTTCTCATATATAATAGAAAATCTATGAATCCTTGTTGAATTAAATTGAAGAAAATTTTGGTAAGCAAGATCACATCTTTTCTTTGATTACTCAAATGCTAACTTACATTTGTAATTTAATATTTCTCCTAAATGGACTTTTTCTATATGGCTACAGCTTCATCTTTAAAATTCAGTATATTTCTATGAACTTCATTAGAATATGTTTCTACAAAATTTGGCATGGGTTCAAATTAGGTTCTCATCTACCAACTGCCAATTCTGTTAAATGTTCATTGTTTTCATCTGTAATGAGGATTATTACAAAAGAAATGAACATTAAATAATATACTACTGAAAATGATTTATGCATAAGAAAGTGATATATGTCACAATTAAACTGAATGTATTTCAATATAACTTTATACTCTGTGCTATTATTTTTTGAATATTTATTTTTTGAGAGAGAGACAGAGACAGAGCATGAATGGGGGAAGGGCAGAGAGAGAGAGACACACACACAGAATCTGAAACAGGCTCCAGGCTCTGGGTTGTCTGCACAGAGCCCAATGTGGCACTCAAACTCACGGACCTTGAGATCACGACCTGAACCAAAGTCAGAGGTTTAACTGGACTGAGCCACCCAGGTATCCCTGTGGAATTATTTTTTAAGCATATATTATGCTATCTCCTGGAGGTTTTTTCCCCCCAAACAAACAAAATACTCAGTAAATTAATTTAATAAATGATGGTATAAATTAACTACTTATTGTTCATTGTTTCATTATTTGATAAGCCAAAAGTTTCAGCAAATGACTTAAATGACATACGTTGTGTTTCAACCTATGGAGGATTTATTTAGTTTAAGAATTCACTTACTTTTAGGACTAAGTGGAAAGACCATGGCTATGGATTCTTGTACATAGTTTGGGGGAAAAGAAATAGTTATTTAGTACTTACTACGTTAGCTACTATTCTAAACATTTCACAAGAATGATTTCATTGACTCTCTAGTCAATCTCCTGAGGAAGGTACTATTATCACTACACTAAAGACAGGGAAACAGAGGCTCAAGGAGTTTAAATAAATGGCCAAGGTGCACACTTAGTAAGTGATAGGTAGGAACAGGAAGAAGATTCTGGTTCCTAGTTTATTATTTAATATTTTAGAGTTCCGCCAATATCATCTCTCTCATTTTTATTATTGTGGTCAACACACAATGTTATACCAGTTTCAGGTATGCCACATAGTCATTCAACAATGCACATATTGCTCAAGGCTCATCATGTAGCTGTATTCACCAACCTATCAATAGGCATTATTACAATATTATTGATATATTGCCTATGCTGCACTTTTCATCTTCATGACTTTTTATTTTATAACTGGAGTTTGTTCCTCTTAATTTTCTTTGCCTATTTTGTCAAGTATCATTTCTTATCATTTTATGAAAAATAATGCCATTTTAGGGGTGCCTGGGTGGCTTAGTCGGTTAAGTGTCTGACTTTCGCTTAGGTCATGATCTCGCGGTTCGTGGGTTCGGGCCCCGCGTCAGGCTCTGTGCTGACTGCCAGCTCAGAGCCTGGAGTCTGTTTCAGTCTGTGACTCCCTCTCTCTCTGACCCTCCCCTGCTCACGCTGTCTCTCTCTCTCTCCTAGAAATAAATAAAACATTAAAAAAAAATAATGCCATTTTAAACACAACTATACATTTGAGCTGAATAATTTTAATAACTTTCGTTTGTACTGAGTGAACCTAAAATTAACCGAATCTTCAGGGTTGTCTTTATTTCCATAATCCGTATGGTTCTTAGGACATAAATGTGCCCTAACCTATTAAAATAAGGGCTTATTTAAATAAGATCATTAAGATATCTTTATTATGATAAATTAATACATCATAATAGTAACCACTATCACATCATCCCACAAACCACTCTCAAACACTATATGTTTGAATGAATACTGTTTTTATTTAAATTCCAGTTATTTAACATATGGTGTGATAATAGTTTCTGGTTCACAGCAGTGATTCAACACTTCCATACCATACCCAGTGCCCATCACAGCAAATGCACTCCTCAATCCCCATTACCTATTTTACCCATTCCCCTATCCACCTCCCTTAGGGGAATCACCAGTTTGTTTTCCATTTCTTCTTAATCTTTAAAACATTAATGTTTATTTATTTTGAGGGAGAGAGAGAAAGACAAATTGCAAGCAGGCGAGGGGCAGAGAGAGGGAAGCACAGAGTCTGAAGCAGGCTCCAGACTCTGAGCTCTCAGCACAGAGCCGGATGCGGGTCTCGAACTCATGCACCATGAGATCATAATCTGAGCCAGAGTTGGAAGCTTAACCAACTGAGACACCCAGGCGACCCACCACCAGTTTGTTTTCTATAGTTAAGAGTCTGTTTCTTGGTTTGCCTCTTTCTTTTTGTACCCTTTGCTCATTTGTTTTGTTTCATAAATTCCACATGAGTGAAATCATATGGTACTTATCTTCCTCTGACTGACGTTTTTCATTTAGATAATGCTGTCTAGCTCCATCCATGTCACTACGAATGGTAAGATTTTATTCCTTTTGAAAGTTGGGTGATATTCCATTGTGTGTTTTATATATATATAACACACACACACACACACACCACTCTTTATCTATTCATCAGTTGATGAACACTTAGGCTGTTTGCATTATTTGGTGATTGTACATAATGCTGCTCTAAACATCTGGGTGTATGTATCCTTTTGAATTAGTATTTTTGTATTCTTTGGGTAAATACCTACTAGTGCAATTGCTCGATCATAGGGGACTTCTATTTTTAACTTTTTGAGAAGCTCATACTGTTTTTGCAGAGTGGCTGCACCAGTTTGTATTCCAACTAATAGTGCATGAGGGTTCCCCTTTCTCCACATCTTTGCTAACACCTGTTGTTACTTGTATTGTTGATTTAAATCATTCTGACAGGTGTCAGGTGATACTCTTAATACCATATTATTTTTCCAGGCTTAATGTCATACTTAGAACAAAATTTAAAGATCTTAAAATGACCCATAAAAATTCTGGTTTCATTTCCTCCCTCTCTTCCTGTTCAGCTTGCTTCCCTCCAATACACAAGGCAGCTTTCCTCACAGGGTCTTTGTGACGCTCTTACCTCTCTGCCTACAGCACCATTCCCATGGATACTCATAAACTCCCTTTCTCATCTCACTGGGGGCTGGCTCAAATAACACTTCCTCAGAGAAACCGTCTTTGACTTTGTATCTATAAATAACACCTCCATCTCTCTCTATCGTTTGCTCTTTTAATTTATTTGTTTGTTTGTTTATTATTATTTTATTATATTTAATTCTATTATCGTTATAAGATACACTTATTTCTGTCTCTCCACTAGACTGTCATCTTCCTGAGGGCAAAGACTTTATCTTTTTTGTTGTTATTCACTACAGCTTTCATATGGTATAGAATAGTAGCTTCTCAAGAAACATTTGTTGAAGAAATAAAAATTTTTACTTGTTAATTATCTGATAAAGGCTATTCATAAATGCCTTTGACAAAAGCCATCAATTTTACTAATAGATTGCTTTGATGATAGTAGAAGCAATAAATCAAAATATTGATTCAAAATATATAATGTAACTTCATATCTTTTGGTCATTTCAGACTATAGGTGGCATATGAGGCCATAAGGTAGAGGAATAAACCAACACCAGACCAGGAATTAAGAGACTGGATTCTGATACTATCTATGTTTATGGCTTTAGACAAGGCATTTTACCAGAAAGGATCCCATAGTCTCAATGTTATCAAAATCCTATTTCAAGGTAAAAAAAAAAAAAAAAAAAAAAAAAGTCCAAATTCAAAAACATATTATGGAAGAGTCTGGTTTATAACCTAGGTATGTTAGTCTATAAAGTGCATTCTCTTCTATATAGCCTTCCTTCCTCATTAAACTCAAGAAGAAAGTTGACATTTATATGATTATTTAATCTGTGAAAATCAATAGAATAGTTTTTATAACAGTCAACCACTATGCTATTTCATTCACTGGGTAAATTTTTGGATATTGTCCACATATCCTTTCATTTGTTTTGTAATCTTATTGACACATAAATACTCATTATAGAGGGGAAAATGCTAGTATAAAATGCTTGACCAGAAAAAAATTAAAAAGTATTAAATTGACACACCAATTTAATTCATATCATGGAAGAAAATTAACCAGAACACCATTAAACATAAGTATTTATTTAGAATTCTTGTGTCATGAAAATACTCTAAAGGAGTGTTCTGTCTTAAAGAAGAGGGAAAACATTATGAAACTTTAATATGAAAGGTCAAAGTTCAGATCTTTTGGGAATAGTAGTCAAAAAAAGTAATTGGGAACAAGAGAAGTAGGGTTTTTTTTGTAAGTTTGGTTTAGTGTTGGTTGATTTATTTAGGTTTATCAAGACAAGTAGGAAAAGTATAAGTATAGAATCTAATGACATGAGGATTAGAGTAGAAAATTTTCAGTTTTACAAAGTATCTCAAAGTCCCTCCTTTTGCTCGGGGTGGGGGGACTGAGTCTCAATGATTGACTATAAATGTGTATAACTTGATCCAATTTTAATCTCAGACTCTTATAACTTTTGTCTTTGTAGTAGAGTTTCAGTCTTTCATCAAGTGGATAAAATATAGCACACAAAGGTTGAGACAAAGGTATTACCATAAGAATTTACAGACAGCCTTGGATAATACCTCTTAGCCAAGTCCTGTTGCTTGTGGGATCAGCCAGGATAACAAATCCCACCACACCCAGGATTGTAAAGAAGAGATGTGGTTTGATATTAAGAGGCTTGTATAACAATTTTTTACACTCTTAAATTACCCAGAGTAATAAGTGGAAAAATCTTAAGAATATCATTTTAGCAATTAAAAAACAGGGAGAGGGAAAGACAGCTGAGAAAAGAAAGCAAAGAAAGACAAAGGAGTCTCACACAGTGGATCTGGGCATTTGAGAATCTTGACCTTAGGTCATGTGTGGGAACCATTCATGTTCAGTGGGACTACTGCTGCTTGACCTGAAGTTCTTTAGAAAGACCTCTCTTGCTCTTTTTTTTTTTTTTTTTTTGCATATCAAGGTGTTGTTTTTTCTTTATTTCTTTTTTCTTCCTTTTTTAAATTGAAACCAAAATTAGTTAACTTACAGTGTAATAATGATTTCAGGAGTAGAATTTAGTGATTCATCACTTACATATAATACCCAGTGCTCATCCCAACAAGTGCCTCCTTAACGCCCATCATCAATTTAGTCCATTCCCCTACCCAACCCAGCAACCTTCAGGTTGTCCTCTCTTTTTAAGTCTCTTATGGTTGGTCTCCTCTGTTTTTATCTCATTTTTCCTTCCCTTTCCTTATGTTCATCTGTTTTGCTACTTAAATTCCACATATGAGTGAAATCCTATGATATATGTATTTCTCTGACTGACTTGTTTTGCTTAGCATAATACCTTCTAGTTCCATCTACATTGTTGCAAATGGCAAGATTTCATTCTTTTCCATCACTGAGTAATATTCTATTGTATGTATTGTATGTATATACCACATCTTCTTTATCCATTTGTCAAATATGTTCCATAATTTGGCTGTTGTCAATAGCGCTGCTATAATCATTGGGGTGGATGTGCCCCTGTGCCATCAGCATTTCTAAATCCTATGGATAAATACCTAGTAGTGCAATTGCTGTGTGATTCAAAATCACACAAGGGATAACCAAATA
Organism: Proteles cristata cristata; assembly: GCA_017311185.1. Classification (NCBI taxonomy): domain Eukaryota; kingdom Metazoa; phylum Chordata; class Mammalia; order Carnivora; family Hyaenidae; genus Proteles; species Proteles cristata. The sequence continues at coordinate 565,148 of JAESUZ010004150.1, read as the reverse complement.
AAATCCATTTGTTGATGCCCAAAAGGGCCTAACGGTTTGTCTCATGTCCATGTCTCACATCTGTAGTTTTCCTAGTATTGTGTGATTAACAGATAGGATATCACCAGAGAAATACTTAACAATCTTATTGACATTTTTCTATTTCAGCATCCTAGGGAAGCCATCTTGATGCTATTGGAGTAGAGCAAATCTTATCCTTTCTAACATGCTCCTTCAGAATCAGGTGATTAAGCAAGAGCTGACTCAAGATTTGATGCCAGTAGTCAGGAGTTCATGTTGTCTTTGATTTTTGGACTAGATAGCCTGGGAATGAGTTAAGGCAACTTATTTAGCATTATCATCTTGGAAGCATTACCCTTTGCTATTATACTATTTTTTTTTAATATATATATTTGTCAATTGTACTTAAAGCCAATTCCTCTAAAAGAGGTAAGGCATTTAACAGACCTTTTAGGTGGCTGCCATGTTTAATGAAAGCACCAATTGCAATGATGAAGCCACATTACATCTAAAACATACTAAAATAATGAACTTTGTCAAAAATATAGTTCCTAACCAAGAGGACATTTGTTCCATTATCTCTAGATAACTGGTAGACTCCAGAAAGATCTAAAGTTTAGTAATTTCTGTAGATTTGGCCTTTGGGAGACAGCTGGATGCAAACAAGACTGAGAGGGTTATGGTAACATGATCGGTTTGAGATCTTCCTTGTTGAGATCTGCAAACAGTGCAAAATCTGCATTGTTTTAAGGACATTCAAGGAAGTCAAAGTGAAGTAAAGGCAAATTTCCAAATAAGGTTGTAATAGTCATAATGCTCACCTTTCTCTTGATAAGAGAGGAAAAAAGGTAGATCGTTTTCCAGAGATCTGGTGCCATTTTTTTAAAAACATGAAAACACAATCTGTGTGTTATTCTTTCTTAAATTATATTTTGTCCAGTATAAAATTACAGAATTTCCATCTTATAAGACATAATAAATGCCATCTATACTATGTCTACATTTACTGTAAGATTGTAAAACTAATATATACAAGGTAGAACATTTAGAAAATAATTATAGATATAAGCAGGGAATTAATAATGATTCTCTATTCAAAAATGATCCTTTTGGGGGCATCTGGAGGCTCAATTGGTTAAGCATCCAGCTCTTGATCTTGGCTCAAGTCATAATCTCACAGTTCATGAGATCAAGGCCCACATTAGACTCTGTGCTGACAGTGAGGAGACTGCTTGGGATTCTCGCTCTCCCCCTTTCCTGCTTGTGTGCTCTCTCTCTCTCTCTCAAAATAAATAAATAAACATTTAAAAAGATAAATTTTTACATGCTGATGTATATTTCCATTTGTAATTGTATCTACAATTTGTATAGTAATGATAATTATGCTCATAAGTCAGTTCTTTGCCTTGTATACTATATATTTTAAACAATTTCATGTCTTATACTTTCGTAAACATTTTAATGGCATAATAATATTCCATCAAGTATATATTCCACAGATTACCAACTCATCGCCTTTTCTCTAGATTTTCATTGCTATGTTGTCAAAATTATATATAATATAAAAGATAATATTTTATAGGTATCATTATTGTATCTTTCTACTTCCAGTAATAATATTATTGATGAAGGCAGTGAATTGCTATTGTCATCCAATTCAGTTGCCAAGTTGTCTGCATTATTTTTCTTCTTGAAACTATCAAATATATGAGTGTCCACTGTATCATTTTGCATCCTAAGTAAATTCCATTAATATTGTCAATTTGGTAGGCAATAGGAAGAGGAAACAATGACAGAGAAATCAAAGAGATCGAAAAAATCCAGAAGTGTATTTTGCATCATGAAAAACAAAGGAAAAGAAGGATTGACTATGTTAAGCATGGTCTCTAAAGGCCAGTGCTGCAAAAAAGCAATTAGCTGTATTAACTGAAGTGTTCTTAGTGACTCTCAGCTAGTAATTAAAGTGGAGCATGAGGGCAGATGTTAGACTAGAGGAGGTTATTTGGGATTAGATAATAGAGGAAATGTATATACATAAAATATATTTTCAAGGCTTGAGAGAGGATAGAGAGTGGAGGCTTTAGGGAGAAATCAGGGGAGCAATATTTTAGAGATTTGGAACTTGAAGTTATTTTTAGATGAATAAACAAGAGGCAGACCAGAAGAGAATGAGAATGAGAAAGAACAGACTTTAACAAAATGTTCTGTAAATAGTTGAATAGAATCCTGCAAATACACTGAAACCATTCATTTCTCTTTAAAAAATATTTTTGAAGAAAATATACATAAACATATGTTTTGAACAAAATACTCATTTTTTCTCCTGTGCTTTCTTTTTATTTGTTTATGTCTTGAATTTTAGCACTTCTGTGTTCCCACAATTAATTGCACTGTCGTCCTTGAATAGAGATTTTTCAACTAAATATATCTGGGGGAAGATACTGAGCTCTTTGTTACATATCACCACCTTAAAAGATGGATTTTTCTAAAGCACTATATTTTAATAAAAGTTCTAGGAATATTTTGTGTTGATATATGATGTACTATTTTATGATGTACTATTTTATGATATTTCAAAAGTCAACAATCATTTCCCAATATACACTGAAAGGAAATAAGAAAGGGGATTTTGAGTTTTACTTAGTGATTTAAGTCACTGAGGGCAGCAAATATGACCATTCAGGCCTACACTCATCTTTTCTTCGATAAAAATGTGTTAGAAACTACTTATGGGAACAGTTGTTTAAATTCATCACCTGATTGTTCTGGTGGAAGACAGAAACTTTGACAATTTCTAAATTAGTCACCTTAAGAACCAGGTATTGAGTCTGACTTCTCCCTGTACCTGAGTACAAACAAAAATCACTAAATGAAATAAGTCAGAGAAAGACAAATATCATATGATTTCACTTACACGGAATCTTAAAAATGAAACAAAACTACAGTAGAGGACTTATAAATACATAGAACAAGCAAACTCCACAGACAGAGGAGTGGAATGTGGTAGCATGGGTGAAGAGGATTAAGAGGTACAAACCTACAGTTATGAAATAAATAATTCACAAGAGATGAAATGTACAGCATAGGAAATATGGCAATAATATTGTAATCATGTTGTATGGGTGACTCACTTATAGTGAGTGTTGAATAGTGTACACAACTGTGGAATCACCATGTTTTACACCTGAAGCTAATATAATGCTATACGTCAACTTCAATTGTCGTATGTATGTACACTTATAAAGTAAAAATAAAAAATATGTTAAATCACTATGTCTGAATAAAATGTGAAACACAATTCAGGCAGACTCTGATGTACCTTTTCTGCATAAAAGCAGATATGTGACTATAAAAAGCATCTAGTTTGATTATAGAATTGCTTCCCAATTGATATATTGATATATTGCTTGACTTATGTCAAACATTTTCTGGGGCACCTGGGTGACTGAGTCTGTTGAGTGTTCAACTATGGATCAGGTCATGATTTTGTGGTTTCTGGGTTGAAGACCCACATTGGGCTCACTGCTGTCAGAAAGGACCCTGCTTCAGATCCTCTGTATGCCTCTCTCTCTGCCCTTCCCCTGCTCATACTCTATCTCTCAAAAATAAATAAAGCATTAAAAAGGAAAGAAAAGCATTTTCCATTATCACAGATAAATCATAAATTTGTTTAAAACACAGTTTTACTTAAAATTATGAACAAAACATCAAAACAGAAAAGAGACATCTATAAGATGTAAGTTATATGAAATGCTATGATAGTTCAACACTGTGCATTAATGTAGGCATTGTGAGAAAGGTAAGGCAACTGGTTATAAGATAATCTTATTAACAAGAGAAAATGATCAATAAGAAAAAACAGTACTCTGATTCATTTACTAGCATCTTTCAGAAAGTTCATCTGAGCCTCGTTTAGGACAAAGGCATGCTCAAATGTCTCCACTGAAAGCAATTAAGTACCTAGAAGGATGCATTCTTTCCCTTCAAAGTAATAAAAAAATCAAGCATGGTCCTACTGCCTCACTGGACAGCACACTTTGCTTCACAAAATAGGAAGTATGCTTGACGAATCTTTTGCAAATTCAATCCGATTTTAAATAAATGTGTCACATTGTTATTTAAAGGTTTTCATAACTGGATTATTTTACAATATAGAAATTCTATAGCCACTTTTTAATCTGTTCATGCTGTTACTGATATAAATCTAAATTTTCCGTAAGCTTTTATAAAGGCACATTATTACAATTTCAATACTTTCGTACACAAATATGAAAATATCATGCCTGCATGATATTCCTGCAAAGAACTATACTTATATATGAGATATATACATATATAATATATATTGCTGTATTTCATTTACATATATCTGTGTATACATTTTATATACATATTTACATGGGAATGCCTTGCTAATAGTGCTAATAATAAAATCCTCTGTGCCCAAAATACATATTGGTTGGTAGACCCGCCTTCTGTGCCACTAATTTTTTGGAATAAAATACTCTAGTCTCTTGAATGTCTATGGAGAGGTAAAGCTCAGGGAACAAATCTGGTGCCCCAAACTAATCCAATTATACATTTTTAAATATAGTTCTATTTGCATGTGTAAATATCTTGAGGTAAAGATCTTCCTAATAGATTTAGGAGAAATTTTTATTGTTATGAAGTTTGCTTACTGAACAAGCCGAACTCTAAAATACAATCTTCTTTCAAATATGCTATTTTATATCTCCATTTCTTGCTTGCTTCTAGATGATATCTCTTCCAAATCCATATCTTTCTGATGATTTTTAGATATTAGAATTATTACATTTCAGGTACTAAAAAGTCAAGTCCAGTTTAAATCATAACTTCAATGTCTTAGCCTGTTCAAGAATTTTCCACAACCCCCTTTTTCTAGTTAGTTAACTCTTGCTTACTGTTTGGATCTTGGCTTAATCATCTCTCAGGCAGAAAGATTTTCTTGACATTTTTTACTAGATTATGCCAAAAGAAACACTCAGAGGCTAATAAAAATATTAATAAAAATATGACTTGTAGTGCTTGGAAGAGAGTCTAACCTTATGGAGAACTGGACTTCATAAAAAATAATATGTCAAATATTTACAGAAAAAAATTTAATGTACTAATTATTCTTATTATTCCTCAAAGATCAGTTTCCTCACATAATTATATCTGCAAGGGGCAACATTTCCATAGATGTTAACAATGAAAAAGATAGTGATGACGTTGTTCTTTTTATTTTTATTTATTTTTTGAAATTGTTCTTACTAAGAAGTAAGCAACTTACTAGAAAGGTGACCAAGGCTTTGTTTACTTGGAGGACTAGTGTTAGATTGGCATTGTGTGTGTGTGTGTGTGTGTGTGTGTGTGTGTGTGTGTGTGTGTGTGTGTGTGTGGTTTATCTCAAAATGCAAAGTATTCCCTTATTATGATCTGGGATATTTGTATTTAGTCATAATGGTGTAAAGAGTCAGTTTTGAAGGGTGCCTGGGTGTTGAGTTGATTAACTGTCCAGCTCAAGACATGATCTTGTGATTTGTGAGTTAGAGCCCCATGGCTGGTTCTGGACTAACAGTGCAGAGCGTGCTTGGGATTCTCTTATCCTTCCTCCCCCTACTCCTCTCTCTTTCAAAAGAAATAAAAACTTTTTTCTTTTAAAGAAGGGTCAGTTTTGCTTTCTCCATCACAGCTCTCCCCAGCATATACTTTCCTATGACCATGTTCCTGTCCTTCTCAGCACAGCTATGTGTATACATTCCTTTGAGTGATTCTTGATGGTTATTTCAAGCTCAGTGAGGCCAGGGCACATGACCTGTTTTGTTCAACAATACATTGTGGTGTGTGGAAGATGATACACATATGTGGGCATATGCACATATATCTGCTTTGGTTCAACATTAGGATATGAAAATGTACACCATCTCAAGAGTAAAATAACATTGATTATGTTAAAAACACCTTTTCTACTTGTTAAATACAATGTAACATTTGATATACCAAACATCCAAAGGCAGAATATCAACCTAGAGTTGATATCTTAGTTTAGTGTATAAATATGTGAATGACTGGTTTAACAATCTTCTAGTTCTAAAATTTATGTGACTTAGGGTTGTAACAATTTAGTTATTTGCTTTTTTCATTGGGTTCTTTATTCAGTCAGTTATCTACTCTACATCCGATTACTATGGCTCTGGCTCTGGAGAAATTACAGGTAGACACACAGTGTTAGAAGGGTGAACAAATAGAACACAAGATGATGATGCAAGCCTGGGTGAGTGAAAATCAAAGTTTTACTTCCTTACACAATTCACCCTAGATCATTTTTATACCATCTGCCGGACTCCTGTTTAAAATCTATTTTAGGGCACTGAGGTGGCTCAGTAACTTGAGTGTCTGACTCTTGATTTCAGATCAGGTCATGATCCTAGGGTTGTGGGATCAAGCCCAGCGTCAGGCCCACACTGAATATTGAGCCTGCTTAACATTCTTTCTCTCTTCCTCTGCCCCCTCCCCTGTTTGTGTTCTCTAAGTAAAAAAAAAAAAAAAGACCTATATATATTAATAAGGAAAGATTCCTGTCATTAAAGAGATTTCTCTTCAAAACTTTTTCCCGAATGTAAACTGGTACAGCCCCTCTGGAAAACAGTGTGGAGGTTCCTAATAAAACTAACAATAGAACTCCCCTAGGACCCAGCAATAGCACTGCTAGGAATTTACCCAAGGGATACAGAAATGCTGAGGCATAGGAGCATATGTACCCCAATGTTCATAGCAGCACTCTCCACAATAGCTAAAACATGGAAAGAGCCTAAGTGTCCATCAACGATGAATGGATCAAGAAGATGTGGTTTATCTATACCATGGAATACTACATGGCAATGAGAAACAATGAAATCTGGCCATGTGTAGCAGCATGGATGGACCTTGAGGGTGTTATGCTGAGCGAAATAAGTCAGGCAGAGAAGGACAAATATCATATGTGTGCACGTATAGGAGGATTAGGAGGAACTTAACAGAGGACCAAGGGGGAGAAGAAGGGCGGAAATGGTGGGGGAAAGGGAGAGAGGCAAACCATGAGAGACTCTTGAATGCTGACAAAAACTGAGGACTGATGGATGTGGGGGGGAGGAGGGATGGGCATGGAGGAGGACACTTGTGGGGATGACCACTGGGTGTTATGTGGAAACTAATTTGACAATAAACTATTTGTAAAAAACAAAAAACAAAACAAAAAAAACCAACTTTCTCCCAAATTTCATACCCAAATGCCTACTATTGCCACTCAGTCATCACTTATAAATCCCAAATTAACCTGTCCCAAACTAAACTTACTAGTTTTTCCTTCAAAACTGTTCATTCTTCAGTATCTTATACCTCAGTAATAGGCATCCCCACCTATCTTCACTATCACCTATCATCCAAGATAGAAATCTAGATATTCCACTATATTTTTTTCCATCGACCTCCAAACTTATTCGCCAAAGATTATAATTTCCAAATCATGATTTATATTTGTCTGATCTAGCCATTCTATCCATCTTTGATGTAGCTCCCTGGATTTAGGGGACCATCAGCAACTCCTGCTTCATTAAATATATATGGCCTCCTAACAGGTCCCCTTCATGCTAATTTAGAGCACTCCCCAAATCATTCCCAATCAATTCGTGGTGTAGTTAGAATGGTATTTGGGGGTGTCTGCATAGCTCAGTTGGTTAAGCATCGGATTTTTGGCTGGCTCAGGTCATGAGATCACAGTTCCTGAGTGCAAGCCCTGAGTCAGGCTCTGTGCCGACAACCGAAGACTGCTTGAGATTCTCTCTCTCTCTCTCTCTCTCTCTCTCTCTCTCTCTCTCCCTTTCTCTGACCCTTTCCCAATGTGTGTGTACCTCCCCAAAATAAATATACATTAAAAAAAAGAATTGTCTTCTTAAAGTGCAAATGTGATTATGCCATTTCCTGTCCACATGTCTCCTACTTTCCTCATTGCCTCAGCTGCTCCAACTTTCCAATTTATACTCTGTGTTTCAAGCCTACTTACCTACTAGCTGGTCCACAAAACTTCCCACTTTGTCTCACCTCTCAGCCTTCAGTCAAGTAAATACAGCTGCCCAGTATGTCTTTTCTTCACATCTTGCTTATCCTTCACTCAGCTACCTCCTATACATTCTTCAAAACTCAGTTTGGTGTGACTTTCCTCAGAAAGCCTTACCTTACTCCCCACACAGTGCTCCTTCTGTGTGTCTCTAAGTCTAGTATAGACATATGTTTAGAATAGACCTAAAACGCTCCTCCTACTACCTGCTCTTCATATCTGCTTCTCTTACCACTTGGTGAGTTATAGGAGTACAGACTTTTTATTTTCTGTTTTATTCCCAGTGCTTGGTATTCGATAACTAGATGAATAAAGTGTCACAGTATGGTTAGAGTGACAGCTATATAAGAAAAGAATTATACTTTTTTTTTCGCTTTAAAAGACATATAGGAGGCATGATTGTATAATAATTAAGAGGTGTCAGACTGCTTGTGTCTGAATCCCATTATCACTGGAAATTTGAGCAAGTGACAACTTATTTATAGCTTAGTTCTCTAGTAAACTGAGGTTTAAAGTAAAATATATGAAGTTCTCAGCACAGTACATTGCACACACACATACATAATACTCAATAAACATGGTTTGTACATTTAAAAAATGCCTATTGGGACCACAGGGAATAAAGGGACTAGCTCAAGAAATTCAATGAACTAAAGACATGAGTGAAGTGATTTTTGAGCAAACTATCTGCATATTTTGAATTAGGAGCAGAATCTTGTCAAATGAAGAATGCAGCACTCCCAAGTATGTTGGCTTCAATCTGTAAATAATCCCCTTGTATAAGAGAATGAGTTGGTTATCAAATTTAATTTTCTTCATTTATTTTTTCAAATTTATGTATTTGTTTGAAACAAAGTTATATAACATTGTATTTTTTTTCTTTCACTTTATAAGATTTTACAGCTTACACACAACTTCCTAAATAGTCCATGACAGAAGACAATTTGCAAACTAGTACAGAGAGCAAGGTAGGGTGTATCTAGAATTTTATGAAAATCAAGGATAATGTTTTCTTTAAATTTTTTAATTTTTTTTCTTTTTCCTTGTACAAACGTGATATTAAGAGCAGACTTGGAGGAGGTTACATTAAGTCATATTGCATAGAGGTGACATTAAATGAAGGTATAAGATACACCACAAAGTGCTGCCTAGAATTACACATGATAACAATCAATAGCACCTTTAATTTCCTTTTCCTTATGTCAGTCATGTTAGTAAAACCTGAAGTAAACAAATTATTGCTTATCAATGTGATTTTTTAAAACTTTTTTTCTAATACCAGTAGAAGTTAGAAACAAAATGTAAGTATGTGTTTCCTTGGAGTGGATTATGAAATAATATAATAGTGCAGTGCTTCCACTTAAAGTCCTATAAATTCAAGTTAATCTTGAAGTGAAAAGCAGAAGGTCTTCAGAATTAAATCATTTTGATTTCTTTATTTTAAAAAAAATTTTAATGCTTCTTTTTGAGAGAGACAGAGACAGAGATAGAGACAGAGAGGGCGTGAGTGGGGAAGGTGCAGAGAGAGAGAGGGAGACACAGAATCTGAAGCAGGCTCCAGGTTCTGAGCTGTCAGCTCAGAGCCTGATGCGGGGCTTAAGCCCACAAACTGAGAGATCATGACCTGAGCCCAAATTGGATACTTAATGGACTGATCCACCCAGGCACCCCACATTTTGATTTCTTTCGGACCCTTCAATGAAAAGTTTCTCCTTGAAACAACATACATGTTTACTTTAAATAGCTTCATTGTTATAAATTCAACTTAAAGAATGGCAACCTAAGTTCACTGTGTATTATTTTCTTGGTTTTTTTTTTGGGGGGGGAGGGTATCTTTTCAATGCAGTTTTTAAAAGTACAACGCAAGCTTTATATAGTGTGATGAGCTAAAAAGACTATTCCATTTCAAGGTCTGGAAGTAGCAGTAATAAAGAACTTTTGCAGACTTTCACCTTTAAAAAAATTACTACATGGGATGAATAAGAAGAACAGGTAAACAGTTTGTTTTAGACTTTCTTAGTGCTGAACTATGACATGAGTCTTTATATTCAAACATAGAGATAGATGGAACTAATGTTCAGAATTAAATTTTTGAAAACTTTCTATGCTGTTAAATTCTCTGAGGTTTTAGTTATCTAAAATAACTTACAGAAATATGAAAAATAAAATAAATAAATAATTTTTAGAGGGCTAAAAACAATTACATATTGAAAAATTCAAAATCATTCTTATTTAGGGGCTATAAATGGCTTCAGTGGTCTTGATCTATTAATATCGCAGCACTTGTGTTTCTATCTTCAGAGAATAAATAAAAGAAAAATAGGCAGGGCTTATTAAGAATCATTATCCCACCTTTTATTCATAGATCCATAGCCTTATTTGATCTGACTAAATGTGAATCTGCTCTATTGAAGACAATTCCTGGTTAGTTTTCATTCATCATGAAGTAACAAATAAGCTTTTTATTAAGTTTCTTAAACAATTGGAAAATATAGCAAAGCTATTCTTTCCACACTTAATATTGCAATATTCTATTCCTCTGTACTGAGTTTCCTTTTATACACCACTGATATGGAAAAACTATAATACTAGGATTAATCCTATTTCTTCTCACACCTCCGTACACCAAGGCAGCAAGTCCATCATAAATGTAGTACGTTGAAAGATGGGATACCTATCACCCACAGGTTCAAACTCTTGTCCCTATCTTCTCCTAGAACATCTTTCCATCATTAACATCCACACAACTGCACGCACACCTGTTTCCAACAATATTAAGGGTTTCCTACCGAGTCATGTTTCAGCACATTTGCATACATTGCTAACTTCATTTGAGATAGATTTTCCCATCTCACCACTTGGTAAACTCAGTCTTTAATATCAGTTTCATATTGCCATCTTAAAACCTTCCCCAAGACAACTAATTTGCTTCTTAACTTTTGTTTCTCATAGTGCTTTGTTTATATCTCCCTTCAGCACTCCACATATTGTAGTTTTGGGTTGACATGTTACTTTTCCCTAACAGACTGAAGAAGGAGACAATGTCTTGTTCATTTATTTATCTTCACCACTAGCGTAGCATCTGGACCTTGTAAGTACCAATAAGTATTTAAGTGTTATTATAATTAACACAGCTATAGTGTCAGGTATAGTAAGCAGTACCTATATATATAATCCAAACTACATATGTACCCTGGCAAAAGACATGCTTAGAATCATGAGGGAGTTGGGGAGTGGATAACAATCTGAGTCAGTGGTGTTGGCTGTTGAATTTTCTTAAATCTTTCTCTCATTTGAATCATTCACTCTTTAAAACTGATATTGTAAGTTGGCATTTGTGGAGCTATTCCACATTACAGTCTTTCATACACATAAAAACCAGTATCATATCACTGCTGATTCTTCTATCCTTTCTGCTACACATCCCCAATATCTTTCAACCAATCAATCCGAATTATCATGATTTTCAGTCACTTAAGCATTATCTTGCTGTCCTCCAAAATGGACTTTAGTTTTATTTAAGTATAGCAGTGAGCACTTACTGCAATATTTTAGATACAGTCTGACAATGAAACAGTAACACATGTTTCAGTCTTGACCTAGAGCTCTAGACAAACTGTTGGAAGTTTTGGGATTCCATGGAATGGGATGGGTCTGCTTTGGGGTAGGTTCAGGGAGGCAGAGAAGAGAATGGCCAAGTTGCTTCACTTTAATAAAATGAAATTATTCCTTTTTGTTGTTTGATATGCTTGGAATTTGTGTCAAATTTGCATGGAAAAGGAATTCTTAGGTCAAACTTCAAAAATATGTATTTTGACTAATATTTTTCTTGTGATGTGATGTAGTCTAAGATTGCTTATTGTATTTTTTAAATTTTTATTTGAATTAAAAAATTGTCATATCACATTTTTTCTCACTAAGCTGAATTTAAAATATCTTATTTTCCCAGTTATAGTGGTTTTATCAATATGTCCTTAATGTTTAACTTTTTTTAAGGTATTCACATTTTCCGGTAACAAAATGGTTATCCATAAAAAAAAAGTCTTTAATGTACAAAACTTAGAATATACCAATATTTGAAGGGCTAAATAGATCATATCATAAAGACGGCTCTATCCTTGGCCAATCTTTAAAGACAGACAATCTGCAGATATGCCATTCATTAAAATATCTTCTCATAAGTGAGTCTACCATAATAGTGTTCATATAACTGTTCATTTTTCATGATATCAGTAAAAAAATAAGATGCAATTAGTTTGGATAAGATTTACTAATATATAGGATTTTAGAAAAGAATATGTTTTTAAACTTCTCTTTTTTAAATGCTTGAATCAAGTTTTGAAATGTCTAAGATATGCTAAGCTATCTATACTATATAACTGTAAAATACCCTGATATTCAGTTGTAATCTACTTGTCAATATAGCTATCATCATTCAGATACAGAACTGAGCTTCAGTAACTCAATTTTCAGAACTTTCAGAAATGCTTTTAGGATGGCATAATAAAGAATAGGAAGTGGTACATACAACCTTTTAGAAGTGGCACATAAATGCTTACTTTCGTTTCAACATTGCACTTAAGATAATTTATTTTTTTTATTTTTTATTTTTACAAATAGTTTATTGTCAAATTAGTTTCCACATAACACCCAGTGCTCATCCCCACATGCACTTAAGATAATTTAGACAGTGGAGAAATAAAAAAGATTTAGACATGATGTTCCTTTCTCTCTACACACACAGTGTAAATTTCCTAAACCAAGGACTTTCTTCTACAAGTCACAGTAAAATAATCAAAACCATGCAATTAATTTGATATAATATCTAATCTACAGTCCCTGCTCCATTTTTGCCAACTGTCCAACCAATACCTTTTACACCTTTCTTTTTGGTCCAAGATTGCATATTACATTAATTGCCATGTCTTTTTAGTTTCCTTAAATCTGGAACCTTCTTTTTTTTATTGTTTTTTATTTATTTCTAGGAGAGAGAGAGAGACAGCATGAGCAGGGGAGGGTCAGAGAGAGAGGGAGTCACAGACTGAAACAGGCTCCAGGCTCTGAGCTGGCAGTCAGCACAGAGCCCGACGCGGGGCCCGAACCCACGAACCGCGAGATCATGACCTAAGCGAAAGTCGGACGCTTAACCGACTAAGCCACCCAGGTGCCCCAAATCTGGAACCTTCTTAAGTCACTTTCATTTTATGATCTGAAGAGTATAGACCAGCTGTTTCATAACATGTGTTTTTCAGATCCTTATACTTTGCAAGACTTATGTTATGCATTATTTTGTCAGAGGGCATATGCTGTCTTTTAGTCCCATGACTGATGATGTTAACCTTGAAGACTTGGTAAAGGTGATGTGGTTCCACATTTCTTCATTGTAAAGTCATGTTCTTTACCTTTGTGATTAATAAGCATCCTGAAAGGAATACTTTGATGCTATGTAAGATCTTGTTTCTCATTAAACTATAGCATCCATTTGTTATTGTGGTTTGAAAGAATTATCACTATGATTGTTGCCAAATAGTGATTTTCTCATTCCATCCTTTCTTCAAGATTTATTAGGTAGCATTCAGCTATGAAGAATAGGTTTATCCTCTCCCTGTTTTATCCATTTAACTATCAGTATGGACTCATGAATTTTTTAAATTATTTTTAAACAGCTTTATAAAGCAAAAGTTGGCATATAATAAACTATTTATGTTTTATATTGACAATTTTAAAAGTTTGAATGTGCATAGACATATGAAACATTTGTCCATTGGGAAGGAAAAATCATAACCATGTTGGAAATTTTCAAGGTCCATGACTGAATTTCCCAAGGACTCATGATTGGTTATACCCTTGTTTATTCACTTTTCCCTCAAAATTTTTTAATGTTTTATTTATTTGTGTGTGAGAGAGAGAGACAGTGTGAGCAGGGGAGGGTCAGAGAGAGAGGGAGACACAGAATCCGAAGCAGGCTCCAGACTCTGAGAGGGCTGTCAGCACAGAGCCCAACCCAGGGCTCGAACCCACGAACTGTGAGATCATGACCTGAGCCGAAGTCGGACGCTTAACCAACTAAGTCACCCAGGTGCCACAACGTTTCCCTCAATTTTCTTAAGTTGCCCCACCCTTTAAGTTAAAACTGATCTCCACAATCCACCATCTTTTTTGGAGCCTCCAATAACTTACAGAATTCATATCAACTTCTCGTTCTCTTTAATTTAACCAGTACTAAGTCCTTCTCACTGATTTTTGTCATTCAGCTAGAAATATATTAATCCATCTTAGCATTTACTATTTCTTCATTTTAAAAAACAGGGACAATGCTTTCTATTTCTATGCTCTTCACAATAATAGACATAGCTTATACTTAGTTGTTTCAAATATAACAAATAGTTAACTTAAAGATAAATATTTGTTATTCCAATGGGAAAGTATTAAAGATATTTCCACATGGAAAACAGATGTTTGACACATGTTAAAAGATTATAAGTCTCAACAAACAGTAACATTAAACTACATTGGTGATTCTCAATTTTTAAGTTCATAAGAATCACCTGGATGTGTTTAAAATGTCAGATTCTTATATGTTACCACTGGTTTGTAATTAATTAGCAATCTGATTATTCACTCTCATACATTAAGAAATACTGATGTAGATTTTAGCTTAGCTTAAAAGGAACTAGGATAGTTGCTCTTATGCCACTTGGCATAAAAGTATATCAGCAGCTGAGTGCCAAAATAAAACTTATTTCAATATAGAAACACCATACTAATATTTTTAAATTAAAAGGATGATGAGTAAATTTGTTTATTGTACACATCCCTTGGTAAATAAATTAAAAATATAGAATAGATTCAATGTAAGTTATTTATAAACCTTTATCTGGAGTGTTTTGGAGGTTTTTAGGTAGATGTTGACCCACAAAATGGTTTTTGGTTTTAGAAAAAAATATATATTTATAAAAGGCATATTCTATTCTTTCAAACTAAACTCAGAAATTTGAGAAAACCATTTTTGAAACTCAATATGATAAATAGATAATAAATAATTTAAACGGGCAAAATATCACAAACCAGAGTTGGTTCTCTGATCTTTCCTGACGGGAGGTGCAAAGCAATACAAGCAAAAACTATTAACACCACTCCCCACTGTAGCTTTGCAGACCTGATAGAGCAGATTTGAGCTTCTGTCATACTGATGGCATAAAGTGATAAATTGAACAATTATTTGGTCAATTTGACCTTGACACAGAGTTACTATGATAATTTCAATTGCACAAATGACTTCCTACAGAACATTAGATTTTAATATCTCTTCTATAAAGCCTTCCATGTCTGCACCTCCCCAGACCTAAGTGCAACTGTTAGGATAGAATGACACTTTGTACATGCCAAAGTACTTCACAGAGGAGATTAAATCAACTAGTCTGTACATTAGTTAAGATTAAGAATTTTTTTTTTAATACATCCCGTGCTTAGCATATGCTTGAATTATTTTCAACTTGAATATATGAATGAATGATTTCAAACACCTATTTTGCATGCAAAAATGCAGCTTTAGTGTGCAGATGAATGTGACTACATCTTAAGTTATATAAAAGATCATTGATGCCAATATTTTAAAACAAAAAGAAATTATGTTTAGCTTTCTCATTTCTGTACTGTGGTAGGGATTTTATTTTCTGCATTTATATGACAAATTATGTGAATATTCAAATATTAGTAATACTAATAAAAATACTAATAGTTTTTAAAATCTGTACTTGAATCTACTTAATAAATCCAAAAATCCCCCTTATTGATTGTTTTCCTTCACCTGAATCCATCAATGGTAAAAGTGTATAAAGGTAAGCTGAGCTTAATCTTCAAAGGTAGCATTTTGCTTAGTGTGTCAATGGTAAATATAGATATTTCTAAAAATAAAATCCAAAGATTGTTAATAAAGACTTGAAGTGCTTAAATACATATAATTCTTTCTGAATAGATACAATCCATCTTGAGGATATCTAAACTGGTTCTTTCAAGACACCCTATCTTTAATATTTATATATTTTGAGAGAGAGAGAGAGCACACACCGCAAAGAGGAGAGAGGCAGACAGAATCCCAAGCAGGCTCCATGCTGTCAGCACAGAGCCTGATGTGGGCTTCGTTCTCACACACAATGAGATCATGACTTGAGCTGAAATCAAGAGTCAGGTGCTTAACCAACTGAACCATCCAGGCACCCGAAGGCACTTTTGATAATTATTTTGAGGGTTTTTTAAATTGTTTTTGTCCACCATGTGTTTAATAATGAGAAAAGATGAAAGGATACTAATGATATAAATAGGGAAGTGTATAAATTAATAAGATTATAAACCAAGTCAGTGGAAAGTGATTTATAGAAAATTACTTTTCAGATTTGAACAATAAAACTTTTCATCAGGGAAAACTAGATATCATCCTCCTAACTGTTCAAGGTACTGGGTTCATTATATTTTAGGCTAAACCTTGTTTCATTTAGTGACCTAAATCATGTTTTGTGTTTTAGCTCTGACCAATACTTCATATTATATATTTATATATTTTGTCATTTTTTCTATATCTCTCACTACATAGTTTTTGCTCTGTGGGTATGATTTTTACCAGTATTTAGAAAGTTTTGCATTTTCATATTACTGTTTGTCTTTATATTACATATGCCTCTCATTCCCCTTTTCTTACATATGCCTCCTTCACTGGTTTGTCACCTTTAAATGATATCTTTTGTCTCAAATATTACCTATGCTGTGATCCAAAACTTTATTCCACTTTCCCTTTTCTTGCTTTCTTCATCTACCATTGTTTAAACAAAGTTGGATTATATCTAATTTATTAGGACATCTAATGTTTATCAATTATTCTTTCCCTGTTATTTCCAACATACCATTAGCCTTAAATTTTCATTAAAATGTCTTCAATTCTTAGCAACTGTCATTTTGCCTGTATTTCCTTAACCTGATCTTAGTAGAAAGAAGTTTACCATATATAGTATATTCCAATGAAATGAATTATGACTACTATATTCTCTGATTTTTTGCAGTCAACATTTATTTTTTTAAGTTTATTTATTGACGTAATCTCTACACCCAACGTGGGGTTCAAACTCACAACCCTGAAATCAAGAGCCACATGTTCCTCTGACTGAGCCAGCCAGATGCCCCCAACATGGTTTTCCTGTAACCTTGATATTTAAAGATAGCTTGACTAGGTAAAAATTCTATGGCTCACATTTTGTTTCAGTGGGTTCCTTGAAAATTTTGTTCCACGTTAAACCTCCCTTGTATTTGGTGTTGAGGTAACTAATACCAACCTCATTTTCTTTCCTTCTTCAAGTTCTACTACCCTCTTTGAAATTTACCCAGCTCTAGTCACACTGACCTTTTGTGGTTCCAGTATCACTTCAAGCTTCTTCCTGTCACAGGGCCTTTCCACTCCCTCTTCTTACTAGAGTACTCTCTTCCTGAATTTTTGCAAATTTTTCTCACATCATTCAGGTTTCTGCTCAAATGTCACCCTTCAAAGAAACCTCCTCTGGGTACCCTATTTACATTCCCTCCAGTTGTTCTATATTTCTTAATTAATTTTTTTTATTTTAGCTGTTATCATAACCTGAGCTTGGCATTATATTATACAAGTTGGCTCTTGAACATTGTGGGGGTTAGGGGCACCAACTCACACACAGTCAAAAATTCATGTATAACTTTAAAAAAATTTTTTTAATGTTTATTTATTTCTTAGAGAGAGAGAGACAGACAGACTGTGAACAGGGGAGGGGCAGAGAAAGGGAGACACAGAATCCAAAGAAGACTCTAGGCTCTGAGCTGTCATCACAGAGCCTGATGCAGGGCTTGAACCCACGAAACATGAGATCATGACCTGAGCCGAAGCCAGATGCTTAACCGACTGAGACACCCAGGTACCCTTTAACTTTTGATTTTCTCCAAAACTTAACTCTCAATACATAGCCTACTGTGGCCAGAAGCCTTATAGATAAACATAATCAGTCAATAACATGTATTTTGTGTGCTATATTATATGCTTTATTCTTACAGAAAAGTTGGCTAGAATATTATAAATATATAAAATAATATAAAATATTATTAAGAAAATCATAGGGAAAAGAATATACATTTATAATACTATACTGTATTTATTTTTAAAAAATGTGTGTAAGTCAACCCACACAGTTCCAAGTCATGTTGTTTAAGGGTCAACTGTGTATTATTTTATGTTTATATGGTACTTTTAGTCCTACTAAATCCTTAGTGTCTGGAACACTATATGGCATATAATGGGAACAACAAATATTAATTGAATGGATAAGTAAGAATTACAAGATAGATGAGGTAGAAATATTCATTTCAGGAAAAGTATTATTAGCAAAGATAGAGAATCATGATGCATGTGTTGGCAGTGGGAGGCACAGGGAGGTAGCTGGATCACAGTTATGAGAATTACAGGGTTTTCCTATGACTGGAGTAGAAGATTTAAGATAGAGGCTGCTTATGAATGAAGAGGGAAAAAAGTGAAAGAGAAAGAAAGAAAGAGAAAGAAAGAAAGGAAGAAAGAGAGAGAGAGAGAGAGAAAGAAAGAAAGAAAGAAAGAAAGAAAGAAAGAAAGAAAGAAAGAAAGAAAGAAAGAAAGAAAGGGGGAGGGAAGAGGGAGGGAAGAGGGAGGGAAAGAGAGAGGAGAAAAGGAAGGAAGGAAGGAAGGAAGGAAGGAAGGAAGGAAGGGAGAGAGAAAGAGAGAGAAACTCAGGAAAGAAGGAAGGAAAGAAGGGAGAAAGAAGACAAAGCCAATTAGAGCTCTTCTTCCCCTGATAAAGAGTCTATCCTGGAGAGGCACTGTAAAAGTAATGCAATCTGATTTGCCTGTAAGAAATCTCTCTGTGCTAGTGGTATGGGAGACAGATTATTGAAGAGGCAAACTTAGAGTCTGAGAGACCACTTAGAAGAATATTCAGTAGTCAGGAGAGAGCCTGAATTTAACTAGTAGGAAACATGCACAAAAATAAGAACAGAAAGAAAATAAAGAGAAAGCGTACTACAAGAACTTTCCCAAGTCACGTTCTCATATAATAGTATTGTTCATATATTACAAAAAGCTCATGTCCTGTCACATTTTTATCTCAGTTGATAAGCTATAAAGAATCCCTTAAGAAGGGAAAAACAGGGGCGCCTGGGTGGCTTAGTCAGTTAAGCGTCCGACTTTCGCTTAGGTCATGATCTCACGGTTCGTGGGTTCGAGCCCCGCGTCGGGCTCTGTGCTGACTGCCAGCTCAGAGCCTGGAGCCTGTTTCAGGCTCCTGTGACTCCCTCTCTCTCTGACCCTCTCCTGCTCATGCTGTCTCTCTCTCTCTCTCTCCTAGGAATAAATAAAAAGTTAAAAAAAAAATTAAAAAAAAAAAAAAAGAAGGGAAAAACATAAGTGTCAAACTGTCTTCTCACCAATTTAAATAGGATATAGTGCACTTAGTGGAAATATTGTGTCCTGAAATGAAGAGATTATTGAGTGAATAATGTTCAAGTCATCCTTACTAACCTGATTTGCTCAGAAATCTTATAGGATTACATACATATTTAATAATAGTATAATACATCATAGGAGACTTGAATGACCTTTAAGTAACTGAGGTGAACATTTCATAAAAGAACAATGCTCTACCACAGGTCAGTGTTTCAAATGTTTTTAGTTTTTTACAAAAACTAAATATATTTAGTTTTTGTAAATGCTTAGCATGAGTGTTTAGATAAAAGGAAGTCATTTCTGAATAAAGGACTTGCAAGCACGGACAGTTTGTCTTGAGTATAAATGTCTGCTGTTATTGAAGAAAAAAACTTGTCTATAATTTAAAATTTCTTCCACTGACATAACACCAATCCCACTTGACTGATCTCCTTTGAGAAACTTTCTTCTCAAAACAACAACAACAACAAATGCAGAAAGACAGGTGCTTCTTTTTTTTTAAATATTTTATTTATTTCTGAGAGAGAGTGAGAGAGAGACAGCGTGAGCAGGGGAGGGTCAGAGAGAGAGGAAGACACAGATTCCAAAACAGGCTCCAGGCTCTGAGCGAGCTGTCACTACAGAGCCCGGCAGGGCTCAAACCCATGAACTGTAAGATCATGACTTGAGCCGCAGTAGGACGCTTAATCAACTGAGCCACCCAAGCGACCCAGACAGGTGCTTCTTGAACCTCTCACTACCTGTTATCTTTCACTGCCCCCCACACACTGCTGTCCAGAGGCTGGAAACCTGCAGGCTTGTTTGCTACCCCTCGCTCTTGGCTGATCCAGTTTTCTCTCTCTGACTATTGTAAGCAGTGGTTCTGTGCTCAGAGACCTAATGTAATATTTGCAAAATTCAAGATGATTTAGCAAATATTAGTGAAAATTTATGAATCCAGAAAATCTGTAATGAGCCAGGGACTAGGAATACAGTCTCTTTCTGAAAAAAAAAAAAAAAAAGTTAACAGTGTGGTTCAGAGATAACTGTGCAAATGTATAAAACTGTAACATGCTCTAATAAATGTGTTTCTAAGTTGTTGTGAAATGAGAAAAGGTTCCACCTAGCCCTGACTTCGTCAAGACGAGTTTTAAAAAAAGTATATTTTAATATTTATCTCTGAAGGAGAGAGAGAGAGAGAGAGAGAGAGACACAGAGCATGAGTAGGGGAGGGACAGGGAGAGAGGGAGACACAGAATCCAAAGCAGGCTCCAGGCTCTGAGCTATCTGTACAGTTATCAGATGATTCCTGAAAGCCTTTCATTTATCTAGTGATCGATGGAGCATCATTAAAGTGTTGGTAAATGGTTAAAGGATATAATCATCTTTTTTTTTCCCTTAGAAGGTCCCCTTGGGAGCAATGAAGGGAATAGTTTTAACTGCAATGTGGGGCAAAACTAGAGATAGGAAGTTTAGTGAAAGGTAAGAAATACGGCCCCAAAGATCCTGAGTTCTTGGAGTTCGACCTGTCATTACTGGAACCATCTGGGGTTTGTAAGTCTGGTTCAAAGTAGAGAGTAGGTCATTCTCTACAGGATCCTGTGAAGGGAACAGATGTCTGGGTGTGCCTGATGCAGCAGAGAATTGGTACAGACAGATCGCCCTCTCCATGTTCCCCTAGAAGTTCACCTCACACCAGCTCTGACCCTGAAGAAACTCCTTTGGACCACTAAAATCCCTAAAGACCACAAAATCCTAGTCTCTTCTTAATGAAGCAACATTTCCACTTCTAATCTGCAACTATTTGAAAAACTTTTCTCCCTGCTGTTTCACAAAGCCAGCAAAAAGCCCATGTGATTGGTTTTGGGCAGAGGGAGAATTCTGGTGCGAGGGAAGTATGCACCCTGAGCTACAACTCCGTGTCTCTCTGTCACCGGAGGTTGCAACATCCACTACTGCTTGTTCGGATTAGCCTACGACTCTGTGAAATGCATGTGGGGTACTTCATAATTCAAACGGCAGCAGCAATCAGTATTTCTAATCAAAATAGCTCTCCACCCAGGGTTTCCCACTGCTTGTTACCCTGAGCTTACTGCATTATCCCTGTTCTGTAGTCAAAGTGCACAAAACTAAAAATCATTGGCTTAAACGTCTGCCTTGAATTTGAGTTCCGGCTTTGACATTAATTGAATGTGTGAACTGCTTTTTTTAGGCCTCAGTTTTCTCTTCTACAAAATGGCAAGGAATTATGTATCCTATAAGAGATAATGTTTTTGCTTTTCTTCAGTTCAAATTATTTTTAAATTTCCTTTCAGATTTATTCTTTCACCTATGGGTTATTTAGAAGTATATTATTTAATTTTCAAACATTTGGGGGTTTTCTACATATCTTTCTATCATTGATTTCAAATTTAACTTTACTGTGATAAGACAGTATACAATGCATGACTTGAATCCATTTAAATTTATTGATTCTTGTTTTATAGCTCACATATGGTCTATATTGGTAGGTTTTCTATGCAAACTTGAAAAAAAAGGAGGTTCATGCTGTTGTTGTCAAGTGAAGGGTTTTGTAAATGTCAGCTAGTCAGTTTGGTTGCTATGCTGTTTATGGCTTCGATTTTCTTACTGATTTTTGTCTACTTACTTTGTCAAATATTGAGGATGTCTACTTCCCTCATGGTTCTCTCTGTTTTTGTTTTATGTGTTATAAAGCCTTGGTTTCAGTGGCACGAACATTTAATATTGACATATTTACTTAATGAATGGACTCCCTTATCATTATGAAATGATGCTTTACATTCTTGGGAATGTCCTTAGTGTGAAATCTATTTTGACTGATCTTGATATAGATACGATAGTTTTGTTTTGGTCAGTTTTAGCATGGCATACCTCTTTCCATCATTTTACCTTTTTTTTAAGTTTTTTTATTTATTTTGAGAGAGAGAGAGAGAAAGAGCAGGCAGAGGGGCAGAGAGGGGTGGGGAAAGAGGGAATCTCAAGTAGGCTCTGCACTGTCAGTGCAGAGCCCAGTGGGGTTTGATCTCACAAACCATGAGATCATGACCTAAGCCGAGACCAAGAGTCAGGCGCTTAACCAACTGAGCCACCCAGATGCCTCGTCCATCATTTTACTTTTAATCTTAACACTTGTACTTCACTGTCTCAATGTCAACTGACACAAGTTGGAGTCACAACCAAATATACAGCATAATCCTTAAACCTGATCCTATCAAATGATAAGCAGTTCCATGCATTCTTTTCTGGAAGCCAGTAAGCTGGGAGTAATATTTTTTACTCTAGTCTGTCCTTCACCCTCCAAATATAATTAATATCACCAAGTCATCAAATTAACTTTGGCAATATCTGCTGCTATCTCTCTTCATTTCTACAAACTTATCACCATCCCTGTTTTCTCACGTGTATTCTTTGTCTCCTCCAATCTGTTCTCCACACCTTAGTCAGAGCAATCTTTCCAAAGCAAAATTGAATCATGTGTTCCAAACTCACATATACCATTTGATTAAAACAGTTCAGCTTCTAGGGCATCGGGTTGGTTCAGTCGGTTAAGCATCTGACTCTTGTCTTCAGCTCAGGTCATGATTTGATGGTTTCATGAGTTCAATCCCTGTGTCAGACTCTGTGCTGGCAGCATGGAACCTACTTGGGATTCTCTCTCCCTCTTTCTCTGCCCCTCCCCCACTTGCACTGTCTCTTTCTCAAATAAATAAATAAACTTAAAAAAAAAAAAACAGTTCACCTTCCTTTGATTTTTGGAAAAAAACAATAGATGTGCTGTGGCCCCCAAAACCTTGCTAGACTTTGCTTCAAACATTCTACTTTTAGTATGCTGTAGCCACACTGAAGTTCCTTTAATTTCTCAAATTAGTCTTCTTTCACAGACTTTTGAATATGCTTGTTCTTCTGTCCTAACCCTTTTTTCCATTGACTAATCTCTCCTCCATATTATTAATTTTAGTTCCTACTCATTCTCAGATCTCAGTTTAAGAATAATTTCCTCAAGAAAGCATTCCTTTCTCCCCTAAATTGGTCTAGGTCTTGGAATTTTTTTTCCACAGCAGCTTGTACTTTTTATTCACTTTATTTAAGACGGTTATAAATTTTACAATTATTTGGGTTATTATTTACGTTTTCTTATTTCCCAAATGAGCACGTAAGCTCCAAGGGGAAAGAAATTATGCAGCCACTGGGAGTGAAAAACAATCCAGCAGCAACTTTCACAGACTGATGAATGAGGACCAGAGGGAATGAAGAAACATCATTGGATGCCTTTGTAGACATATGCTCTAGGGAACAGATGGTCCACCACCAGCACTCAATGGCCTGATACCACTGAGGCTCATCTCCAAACCCAGACACAGTCCCCAGATAGTGCCAAGAAAGTCCTGAATTGACTGAGATTAAGTTTTCTGTACCTAATGAAATGGGCCTTTTGAAGAGAAAGAAATTAAGGTTATTAAGGGAAAACATTGAGAAAGAGATTTTTTTATGAACTTTAAAGTCTGAAATATCCATCGATTGTTCCTTCATTATAAACTATAATAAAAACAGAAAAAAAAACAATGAAACTTTAATCATTCAAGATAAAAAGAAAATAACATAATAAGGTACTAAGCTTTACATTTCTTCTCTTTATACCCCTTTTTATAGTCATTCCTTTTTAAATCCCTGGGTAGCAGCAGGTGGGGAAGGGGGGAGGGAGAGAATGGCAATCTCTTTAGTCATCAAAACTTACTAGAGTTGGCAAATAATACTTTATCATCTTGTAACTGGGGTTTCACTAACTCCTGGTTAGGGAAATGGAAAATGCAGACATTCAGCTCTGATTCCCACTGATGTCATTTAATGAGGTCCCTGCTGTATTTAGTTATGTAAATACTGTTACTGCAAAGTCTGTTCAAGATTGCGACTGTGTTCTCATGAATGCAAACACAATATCTTTATCCCAACAAATGTCCTCAAGGTACTGCAGTTTGTTTCTTGTTGGTATGTTTCTGTTATTTATGTGAAACAAAATTAAAGGAGGTAGGAAAGGAACCTTTTAAAATATCAAATTCACAGTAATTTTAGCACTTTCAAGCCAAGGAAAAGACATGTAAACAAATTCAGATTTCTTTTCCAGTTACAGATCTATTAGATACAGGTAAGATTCAATGGGTCATTTATTCCTCCTGTGACATTTTAGAGAAGGACACTACTGTTCTAAATTTTCCCCGACAACCATTACATTTTGCCTATTAAAATTATAAGGAAAATTGTAGCTACATTCTTTAGGTCAGTTTTGATGACTAGTACTTCAGATATGGCTATCCTTAGCATTCATTAGTTTAATAAATATCTATAGAACACCTATTCTGTATCAGACATTGAACTACATTCTGAGGCTATGATGGTGAGAGGAATGGAGCTCACCGTACAAAGGAATGTTTATACAAAGGGAAAATAATATGTCCAGCTTATCTGTATTACTGACCTGAGATTTTTTTCCTCCTACAAAGCAGATGTGAATTTGAGAATGCAAGGAACTCTTGCTCTCTATGTCTGCAACATGAAGTGACTAGAACTCTAGATTCAAGCCAAGTGATCTTTAGGAAACAACAAAAACCTGTGGAAGAAATAATGACAAGTACAGAGATGAAAAGGGGCTCTAAAAGTTACTGGTGATTCAGGCACCTGGGCAGCTCAGTCAGTTGAGCATTTGACTCTTGATTTCAGCTCGGGATCATGGGATTGACCCCACATCATCAGGATCACTCTGCCTCTGCCTGTGCCCCACTCATTCTCTCTCTCTCTCTCTCTCTCTCTCTCTCTCTCTCTCTCAAACACACACACACACACACACACACACACACACACACACACACTCACACAAACACAAATAAAAAATATTTAAAAGCTACTGATGATTTCTGAAATATCAATAGACTGAAATGACACTGACTTTAAACAAGTAATACAGAAGACTACTCATTCCCTCAAGCAAATGGCATTATTAGAGTTGGAGGGCTAGATTTCTAAATGCCAGAATAGCTAAAATGGAAGCAATGAAAGGTGACTTTTTAAGGTACCTGCTTTGGATTTTAAATTCATTTTTTTTAAAGGGCCTTATACTTAAAAAGGAGTAAGTAGTTATAGTAGTTTTTGTATTAGCTTTAGGCTCCAAGGAAGAGGAAAACCTTGACAATCATCAAATGGGCCTAACTCTTAGCTCTGAAAAATGTGGTGGTCTAAGCACTCTTGAGCTTGAAGGTGGAGGCTATTTTGAAAGGGAGAAGCAAAAAGCCCTGTTGACCCTAACACAATAATGTTCTAATTTAGCCTTTCAGAGTTTAAAGGTGCAAAATGGTCTTAGGTTGGCTTTGCTTATCATAAAATGATTACAAAGTTGAAGATTACATATTAGACTATATCTGCAAAGAGAACTTACAGCCAGTCATGTAGAAATTAAGAGAGATTTGGGATGTTTTTGGCAACCAGAAAGGGGCCCAAAAACAAAACTATAATTGTCGTAATACCATAAAATTAAAGATCCTATTTACATCCAGTTCCCTCTTTGCTAGAAGTTGCAAAGGCTACATAACAATTGCTTATAAAAAAAGTCACGGCAAGAGTTTAAGATGGGAAGGTGCTAACATTATTTGCTGCCTTTAAGCAAAAACACTTGTTCAAACACATACAACTATGCTTTTATTCAGGGTATGAGAAGTTCAACTCAGTTCTCTGATCTCAAAGTCCAGGGAGAAATAAAGGGAGAAAGTAAGAATCGGGAAGCCTTTTTGCAGAAAATGAAAACTTACCACTAGCCATATTTACTTGTCAAATTACAATAGGACACCAAATCCTTTTCCTGCTTCTTCATGGATATTTATTTAGCTGACCAGGTTACATTCCCAGATCCTCTTTGTTCTTTCTGATTGTTTTGTTGTGTTGTGTGGTTTTTTTTTTACGTTATTTATTTATTTTGAGAGAGAGAGAGAGAAAGAACAGAGGACGAGCAGAGATAAAGGGAAACAAAGAATCCTAAGCAGGCTCCATGCTGTCAGCTCAGAGACTAATGTGGGGCTGGAATTCATGAACCGTGAGATCATGACGTGAACTAAAGTCAGATGCTTAACCAACTGAGTCACCCAGGCGGTCCTCTCTTTGCTCTTTCTAGCCATGTGACTAAGTTTTTTTCCAGGAGCATATGAGTTGAATGGTATGTGTAAAACTTCTTCACTAGCTACTTAGGAAGTTGTTGCCTGTATTCCTTTCTGTATCCTTTTCCCTTGTCCTAGAGCATGATGAACCCACAACTCAGTTTTAATCAGGAAGGCAAGAGAATACAAAGGATGGTATACATTAAGGAGAAAAGCACCTGAATCTGTAAATGATCACTTGGGGCAGAGCAAACTCCAAACTAAAAAACCCCTGAAGTTTTCAAATTAAGACTTTTATAGGAGAGAAAAAAAGGATTTCTATCATTTTTAAGCTACTAGATTTTGGAGTGGTATTTATTTTAGCTATTTTGTGTTTGCCTTACCTAATTCATTTATGTATCTGGCCTTTGGCAGCTTAGGAAATAAACTATTTACTTAGCCATGTGGTTTTCTGTCATGCGTATTACAATTTTGGCAAAGAGCAAGGACTCCTACTCTTACAGTTGAGGAGGAGGGCACAGTAACAGTTATGGTTTTGTTGTTACTGGTTGTTGTGCTGTCATTTGCAAGAAAATTTACTAGTATATTAATTATTAAGTTGCCATCTTACCACTACAAGCCTACCCTTTTACACTCCAATTTTCTTGCTGGATCTCTGCAAGGCACACTTCTCTTTTACCAGTTGGGTGCATGCTGGGCCCTTGCAAAGGAGTCACTGGAAGACTGGAAAGCCAGAGGAGGGAGCAAATATTGACCTTTCCTTTTTCTGTTTGGCTTTCTGTTATTATCAGTATCATCATAGAAATTCTTCTTTTTCATTTGGCAGTATCAATTGGTTCCATTGGCACTGCTGCATTTCGTATGCAGATTTTCCAAAACTTGTAATGAAATATACCACTTCCCAATCAGAGACATTAGCATTGGGAACTGGCACCCCTCTGCTGAGGTCTATTTCCAGCCCATGGTTCCTCTCCTCTGAGCTCAGAGACACCAGTGCCAGTAAAGGAGCACCTCCTCCTCAAAGATCCAGATTTCAGAGAATTTATTTTACATTTCTAAGTGGTAATAATTCCAGATTGGGCGCCTGGGTGGCTCAGTCACTGAAGCATCTGACTTCAGCTCAGGTCATGATCTCAGGGTTCATGAGTTGGTGCCCCACGTCGGGTTCTGTGCTGATGGTGTGGAGCCTGCTTGGGACTCTTTCTCTTCTCTCCGCCCCTCCCTAACTTGCACTTTCTTTCTCAAAATAAATTAATTAATTTTAAAAAAAATAATAATTCCAAGTCTTCTCTTTTCCTCTCAGCATATGAACAATTAACTACTGCAGCTACTAAATTCATGATGTTTTAGTTACACTCTTAGCCTTTATGATTTTATACTATTTGATTAATAATTCTTCATAGTAAATTCTCTCTGTGAAAATAACTGGTTTAATTTCTGCCTCCTGATTATAGGCTAACTGATACAAGTAAGAAAAGAGTGAAGACCTGATAACGTTATTGATACTTATGCCATAACTTTCCCTCTTAGCTCCTTTTCCCCTTTGATTCTTCTTCCGATTCAGCAATCTAGTATAGCCATCAGCTATTGGCTCAGAAAATAGATTTCACAACAAAAAGCAGAGGAGTAAATAAGCTAATCGGAATTTATGGGATAAATAGAAAGACATGTGTGACATATTATGAGAATACTTTATGAATAATAGTTAATCTACTAGTCAAAACTAAACCAGGAGTAAAATGGGATCACAATCTCAAAGGCATATGCAAGTCTGGCAGTTAAGATAAACAAGTGAAACTGACCATGTGTAAGGGAAAACTAGCAAAAAGGCCAGAGATGGCAAGGGACACATACACTCAGCATCAGGGAGCCAACAGAAAGTGGAAGCAACTATGAATAACTGGACAATGTCAAACCATCAAAAGACAGGTGACTGCTTATATCTGGGCAATTAGTACCAGGTGGTAACAAAGACCTCTTGATCCCAAATCTTTGGATATTGTGAAAGAAGCAAAAACTTTGAATGTTTATCTGAAATCTTATTTGTTAATGTTGTCACTTATTCCACTTTTGGGGAAACACTCTGATTTGAAGTCCAGACACAATGTGACTTGGGGGAGTATCACTTGGAACTAATGGAAAAGGTATTTGTATCCTCTGAAATGGAGATCTTATCAAGCTCTATCAAGGATAGATAAACAACAGAAATTCTTGGGAAACTTGTAGACTTAGAGGCAGAGAGTCCTATTTCTTCCTTCCTGAGGAGATTTAAAGGAGGCTTCAAGATGCTAGAGAAGAAATGTGTGGGTAATGTGCTTAGGTAGAAGAATCAGGAAAATGGAGTGGCTTCTGTAGTCTCCTGAAAGTAAGTCAAATTACTAACTCAAGTAAGAAGGAGTAAAGAACTTTAGAGAATTCCAGTTTTTGGAGTCCTCATGTAGCAGGAAACAGAAGAATCATATGTATACAAGTGAACTTAAGAATCTGAGGGAAATTCAGAAAATTCAATAGACCCTAATATCATGAATGATGAATAATGCAATAAACATGTACAAGGAATAAAAACAGAACAGGAATGGAAATGCATTATTAGATACCAGCATAGATGACTGATAAAACACCAAGATCTGAAAACTTTCTACCCAAGACAACCTGGTTACATAAGACCCCAGAAAATCAGACATTACTCCATGGAAGATGAGGTCTCTGAACTGACTGAGATAAAGTTTCTGCTCCCATGAAGAATGTTAATTGTTTACAATTCAATGGAGTTAGAAAACGAAAGGTAATTGTAATATTACATATCTCAGTTTGCATTTGAGAGTCATATCTGCTACAAATTGATTAAAAGTAAAAACTTGACTTTCTAAATGTATACTGAAAAGAAAGGAGATATACTTTTAGAAGATTTTTATGCTGCTGATGTTCAAATTTATTTCTCTAGCCCTGACCTCCCCTTGGACTCTGGATTCTTAGCTCTAATCTCTTCTCTTCCTTTGACATTCTGACTCATTTGTCAAACAGTTCAGTCCCTGAGTGACCAAAACCAAACCCATCCCTCCCTCAGTACTTTCTCCCTCAGAAGTGGAGCAACCATACACTAGCTGTTCAAGTCAAAAACTTAGGAGACATCCCTTATCCTTTCGTTTTATGTCCGTGTAATTCTCACCAATTTGGTCCAATGGCAATTGACAGTGGATTTTACCTCCAAATATATCCTGCATCTATTCACTTCCCTCTGTCTCGACTACAACCATCCTAATTTAACCTCCATCATTTCGTTTCTCGATTGGACATCTGCATTAGTCTCTTAAGCAGTGGTGTGCTGAGCCAGCTTGTATCAACACTTGAGAACAAATTAAATTTTCAGGAGTTTTGCAAGGCTATGTGGCATGTTGGTACCTTAAAATTAGTTGATTGGAAGTATTCATACCATAAAAGTCAGCAAACAAATCAGTGCTTTTCCTCCCCTCTGGAAAGCAAGTTATTAAGCCTTTATCAATATATCACTGTTGCTATTTCCTAATTTGCACACCTACAACCATTTACCTCACAGCAGCATCCACAATCTTTTAAACAAATGAGGCATATCTTGTATCTTCCCTGGTTAAGATCCTTTAATAGTTTCTCATTGGATCTCCAAATATCCAAAATTCTTACCAAGGCCCAAGGAACTGTATATGATCTACTTTCTCTCTCTACCTCTCTGACTCTACCTTCTACCATTCCCTGTCTCACTTCAGGCATCCTGGACTTCATCTTGTCTCTCTGGAACATCAAACACTTTCTGATTTGGGGTCTGTACACTTGTTCTCCCTTCCTGGAATACACCTCAATTATATCTTCATGCAGTTGCCTCCCTCTAGTCACTCAGGTCTTAGGTAAAATGTCATTTATTCAGCAAAGATACTCTAAACGGTCCAACCCCTCTCCATGTAAATCATGCTTTATCATACCCTTCTGTGTTTTCTTCATAGTTTTGATCACTACTTGGGATTACTTATTGGTTTGCTATTTAGAATGTAAGTTCTATGAGAACTGGTGACTTCCCCCCACTGCTCTCTCTCCTTGGTACCTAACAAATGATTGGAAGTCAACAAAATTTTTGAGCATAATGAGAATATTCTATTCCTACCCAGAATTCCACTATTGATTGAAAGGTATATTTGCTCTTTTGGTTTTGTTGTTTTTATGTTTAGAGCCCCATAAGGCTGAATTTGGGAAAATTAACAATATTTTTCTTCCACATGTCTAAAAACTCACTTAAAAGTACTCTTTTAGTAATATTCCAAGTCCTAGAAAATAAAAGTTTTGCCATACTGAATCCCCCAGAAATCCAACACAGGTTAAAAGGCTGATGATAGAAGCTTTGAAACACGAACCTGACATTTGCTACTTCAGACTATGATTTATCTGTTTATTTTTCTGTTGTTGCATTGGACTCAGCTTCCTCCAGGGCAAGGTCATATTTTCATGCATTTTGTATTCCCAATACCGATCCAGTGTGTTCACATAATAGGGTGCCCACAAGTTTGTAGAATTAAATTGTGTTTGATGATTAAAGATATTTGTGGGCAAGATTGTAGAGGGCAAGATGGCGGAGAAGTAAGGAGCTCCGTACTTGCACTCGCGCCCATACATCACACAGAAAAGATCTAAAGCCATTGGAAACCTTACAAAACCTGAGAGATTGGGAGAAAAAGGATGCAGAATCCACTGAGAAAGCCTTCTAACGTGAGTGCGAACTGGGGAAGATAAAATAGGGCCGGGATCAGAGCCTCCAGGGTGGGAGGCGATCCCCCTCTACCCTCTACGGGGAGTGAGAGGAGAAAAGGAGAGAGTCCAAAACAGAAAAACCTCCGCTTGTGGGGGAAAAAACCTCAGCTCGGTGCATAGAAAGACCGTACTTGCCAAATACCTGCACACCAGATCCCTTCGCGCCAACTGGTCCTCGGGGAGGCTGAGCACACAAACTGCTTCTTTGTGCCGCTCCTGGAGGTTGGATTTCAGAGCGGCTGCGCCCCTGCCGCCATTGTAGCTCCGGGGCGGCTGGGACCCCTGAAAGAGCCGAGCTGACACCGGGCTTCCGCGCTCCTGGCTGGCTGGAACTCGAGAGGGAAGGCAAAGAGCTAAAAACTGGGAAATTTGCCTGTGAGTTCGTGTTTCGGGTGACGAGCCATAGAGGGACCCGGTTTTCCTCACTCCAGCGGGCTCGGGCTACGCGGACCCGGCAGGCAAGCCCCCGCGCATGCGCACCAGCCCGACCCAGAGAAGGAAGCAGCGATCCTGACTCCGCCCCCAGAGCTCAGCAGGGAGCCTGGAATAGCCCGAGGGGGTTGTCTGGGAAGCTGTGTCTAAGGCAACTTCAGCGGGGCGCGGACTGGGATTTGGAGATTGGAACTGGCCTGGGTTGAAGAGTGCAACCAACTTCGGCTGCGTCCCCGGAACGGGGAGTTGACACGCCAAAAAAACGCGAGCTGCAGCGCGGGGTTCAAGAAGGGACTGGAGCACCGTCACTCTCCACCCCACAACCGCCAAGGCAGAACCCCTGCCTGAGGCATCGGATCACGCCACGCCCATCCCTGCCTGAGAGGTGCCCTCCTCCCTTTTTTTTTCTCTTTCTTTTTTCCTTTTTTTTTGTTTTTTTCCTTTTTTCTTCTTTTTTTTTTCCCTTTCTTTTCTCTTTCTTTTTCTCTTCTTCTTACTCTTTTCTCGCTTTTTTCCCCAAAACACTGACCTGATTAACTCTGGTCGCCAGCTTGCTTAAACAATCACAACAAGTCCATTCTGTAAATGTAAATTCTACACCTACCGACCTTTTCATCTCTTTCTCTCAGGCGTAATAACACTATATAGTTTCTCTGGATAATTCCAGCATCCTTCTCTCACCTATCCAACCATATTCTACCCTTTACCTCTTTGGAAAAAACTTCTTATCCCTTCTGCCTGTTCATTCTATTTCCAAATCTGACTCATCTCGCCCTGCCTTCTCTCTTTTTCTCTTTGCTCTTCAACCAGCACTGCATACACACGGCTATTTAACTGTAGCTGGGAAATCCAGGTATATGCTTTAAACCGTTCTTTGTCCATCAGTTTTCTCCTTTTTTCCTTTTCTTTTCCCCTTTTTGACCCTTTTATGTATTTTATGCTCCCTATTATTCGCCCTCCCTCCTCCGTCTTTTCTCTTAACTTTTTCGTTTTCCCTCTCGCTTTGCATGTTAGTTGAATTAGCCTGTGCGTTTGTGTGCTCCTGCTCCCTGTGTGTTGTCTGTCTGTTTTCTTTTCCAGGGCTACCTCAAGAAACAAGCTAGAGTACACAAGGTGAAGAGTCCCAAATATCACTACGAATAGGAAAATAAAATAACTAAGGTCCCAACAAGAGAGACCGAGACATACCATTCAAAAAACAATCTCTGAAAGGATAGGCCCTGGAAAGTCAAAGAGTCTTCTTGGATATAGCAGTGCTCATAGAAACAGAGAGCATAACAGGTCTTTAAAACCAACAAGAGCTGGGGGCGCCTGGGTGGCTTAGTCGGTTAAGCGTCCGACTTTCGCTTAGGTCATGATCTTGCGGTTCGTGGGTTCGAGCCCCGCGTCGGGCTCTGTGCTGACAGCCAGCTCAGAGCCTGGAGCCCGTTTCAGTCTGTGACTCCCTCTCTCTCTGACCCTCCCCTGTTCACGCTGTCTCTCTCTCCTAGAAATAAATAAAAAAATATTAAAAAAAAAAAAAACCAACAAGAGCTGGAAAGCTAACTAAAATGACGAAACGAAAGAGCTCTCCTCCAAAGAAACTCCAAGAAGAAATGACAGCTAATGAACTGCTCAAAACAGATATCAGCAGCATAACTGAACAAGATTTTAGAATAATAATGGTAAAATTAATAGCAGGGCTTGAAAAAAACATAGGGACATCAAAGAAACTATGGCTACAGACAGAATGGAAAATAAAAATAGGCATGAAGAATTAAAAAATGTGATAAATGAGACACATAATAAATTAGAGGCCTCCAATGCATGGATTGAAGAGGCAGAAAGGAGAATAAGTGATTTAGAAGACACCATTCTAGAAAAACAAGAAGCTGACAAAAAAAGAGACAAACTGATCCAGAAACAGGAAAGAAGAATTTGAGAGCTCAGCGACACAGTCAAACGCAACAATATCCGTATCATAGGAATCCCAGAAGAGGAAGAGAGAGGGAAAGGTGCTGAAGGAGTCCTGGAACAAATTATAGCAGAGAACTTCCCTGACCTGAGGAAGGAAGTCAATGTGGAAATACAAGAGGCTCAGAGGACTCCCCTCAGACGTAACTTGAATCGATCTTCTGCACGACATATCATCGTGAAAATGGCAAACTACAAGGACAAAGAGAGAATGGTGAAAGCAGCTAGGGAGAAAAGGGCCCTCACATACAAAGAGAAACCTATCAGAGTGGTGACAGACCTATCTACTGAAACGTAGCAGGCCAGAAAGGAATGGCAGGAGATCTTCAATGTGATGAACAGTAAAAATATGCAGCCAAGAATCCTCTATCCAGCAAGCCTGTCATTCAAAATAGAAGGAGAGATAAAAACCTTTCCAAATAAACAGAAATTGAAAGAATTTGTCACCACGAAGCCAGCCCTACAAGAAATCCTGAGGGGGATGCTCTGAAGGAAAGGTTGCAAGGAACAAAGATTCCAGAGACACCACCTCAAACATGAACCCTACAAAAGATACAAAGACTCTAAACCCACATATTTCAATAAAAACACTGAATGTAAATGGGCTGAATGCTCCAATCAAAAGACATAGGTAGCAGAATGGATTAAAAAACAAAATCCATCTATATGCTGTCTACAAGAAACTCATTTTAGACGGGAAGATACCTTCAGATTAAAAGTAAGGGGATGGAGAAATATATATCATGCTACAGGAAATCAAAAGAAAGCCGGAGTAGCTATACTTGTATCAGACAAACTGGACTTTAAATTAAAGACAATCACAAGAGATGAAGAAGGGCACTAAATAATAATTACAGGGTCCATCCATCAGGAAGAACTAACAATCATAAATGTCTACGCACCGAATATGGGAGCACATAAATATCTAAAACAATTAACCACAAACAGAAACAAGCTTATAGATAAGAATGTGCTAATAGCAGGGGACTTTAATACTCTGCTTACAGCAATGGATAGGTCAACCAGAAAGAAAATCACTAAAGAAATAATGGACTTGAAAGACACATTGGACCAGATGGACCTGACGGATATATTTAGAACTTTACATCCTGAGGTCAGGGAATTTACTTTCTTCTCAAGTGCGCATGGCACATTCTCCAAGATAGATCACATACTGGGACATAAAGCAGCCCTCAGTAAATATAAAAGAATAGAGATCATACCATGCACACTGTCAGATCACAATGCTTTGAAACTTGAAATCAATTACAGGAAGAAGTCTGGAAAACCTCCAAAAACATGGAGGTTAAAGAACACCTTCTAAAGAATGAATGGGCCAATCAGGCAATTAGAGATGAAATTAAAAAATATATGGAAACAAATGAAAATGAAAACACAATTCAAAATCTATGGGATGCGGCAAAGGCAGTCCTAAGAGGAAAGTACATTGCTCTCCAGGCCTATTTCAAGAGATTAGAAAAAGCGCAAGTCCAAAATCTAACAGCTCACCTAAAGGAACTAGAGGCAGAGCAACAAGAATGCCCTAAACCCAGTAGAAGAGGAGAAATAGTAAAAATTAGAGCAGAAATAAACAACATAGAGACCAAAGAAACAATTGAACAGATCAATGAAACCAAGAGTTGGTTTTTTGAAAAAGTAAACAAAATTGACAAACCTCTAGCCAGACTTATCCAAAAGAAAAGAGAGAGCACCCAAATAGACAAAATTATGAATGAAAATGACTTATTACAACCAACCCCTCAGAAATACAAGCAATTATCAGGGAATACTATGAAAAATTATATGCCAACAAATTGGACAACTTAGAAGAAATGGACAAATTCCTAAACACACACTCACTACCAAAATTCACACGGGAAGAAATAGAAAACCTGAACAGACCCATAACGAGTGAAGAAATTGAATCAGTGATCAAAAATCTCCCAACAAATAAGAGCCCTGGACCTGATGCTTCCCTGGGGAATTCTACCAGACATTTAAAACAGAATTAATCCCAATTCTTCTCAGGCTATTCCAAAAAATAGAAATCGAAGGAAAACTCCTGGATTCATTTTATGAAGCCAGCATCACTCTGATTCCCAAGCCAGACAGAGATCCAGCTAAAAAAGAGAACTACAGGCCAATATCCTTGATGAATACGGATGCAAAAATCTCAACAAGATCCTTGCAAATCGAATCCAGCAGCATATCAAAAGAATCATCCACCAAGATCAAGTGGGATTCATTCCTGGGTTACAGGGCTGGTTCAACATTCGCAAATCAATCAATGTGATACATCATATCAATAAAAGAAAAGATAAAAACCATATGATCCTGTCAATAGATGCAGAAAAAGCATTTGACAAAATACAGCATCCCTTCTTAATAAAGACTCTCGAGAAAGTTGGGATAGAAGGAACCTACTTAAACATCATCAAAGCCATCTATGAGAAGCCTTCAGCTAACATCATCCTCAACGGGGAAAAACTCAGAGCTTTCCCCCTGAGATCAGGAACACGACAGGGATGCCCACTCACCACTGCTGTTTAACATAGTGCTGGAAGTCCTAGCATCAGCCATCAGACACCAAAAGGAAATCAAAGGCATCAGAATTGGCAAAGAGGAAGTCAAACTTTCCCTCTTCGCAGATGACATGATACTCTACATCGAAAACCCGACAGACTCCACCAGAAGCCTACTAGAACTGATCCAAGATTTCAGCCAAGTTGCAGGGTACAAAATCAACGTACAGAAATCGGTTGCATTTTTATACACCAACAATGAAGCAACAGAAAGAGAAATCAAGAAACTGCTCCCATTCACAATTGCACAAAAAACCATAAAATACCTCGGAATAAACCTAACCAAGGATACAAGAGATCTGTATGATGAAAACTATAGAAAACTTGTGAAGGAAATTGAAGAAGACACAAAGAAATGGAAAAACATTCCATGCTCATGGATAGGAAGAATACAGTTAAGATGTCATTACTACCTAAGGCACTCTACACATTCAATGCAATTCCAATCAAAATTGCACCAGCATACTTCTCAAAACTAGAACAAACTATCCAAAAATTTGTATGGAACCACAAAAGACCCCGAATAGCCAAAGTAATCCTGAAAAATAAAACCAAAACGGGAGGGATCACCATCCCAGACTTTAGCCTCTACTACAAAGCTGTCATCATCAAGACAGTATGGTATTGGCACAAAAACAGACACATAGACCAATGGAACAGAATTGAGAACTCAGGAGTGGACCCAAAAGTATACAGCCAACTAATCTTTGACAAAGCAGGAAAGAATATCCAATGGAAAAAAGACAGCATCTTTAACAGATGGTGCTGGGAGAACTGGACAGCAACATGCAGAAGAATGAAACTAGATCATTTTCTCACACCATGCACAAAAATAAACTCAAAATGGATAAAGGACCTGAACGTGAGACAGGAAACTATCAACACCCTAGAGGAGAAAGCAGGAAACAACCTCCTTGACCTCCACCGCAGCAACTTCTTACTTGACACATCCCCAAAAGCAAGGGAATCAAGAGCAAAAATAAACTGATTGGGACCTCATCAAGATGAAAAGCTTCTGCACAGCCAAGGAAACAACCCAGAAAATTAATAGGCAACCAACGGAATGGGAAAAGATAGTTGCAAATGACATATCAGATAAAGGGTTGATATCCAGAATCTACAAGGAACTCACCAAACTACACGCCCGAAAAACAAACAGCCCAGTGAAGAAATGGGCAGAAGATATGAACAGACACTTCTCCAAAGAGGACATCCAGATGGCCAACAGACACATGAAACGATGCTCAGCATCGCTCCTCATCAGGGAAATACAAATCAAAACCACACTGAGATACCACCTCACGCCAGTCAGAGTGGCTAAAATGAGCCAATCAGAGAACTCTAGATCCTGGCGAGGATGTGGAGAAACGGGCACCGTCCTACACTGTTGGTGGGAATGTAAACTGGTACAGCCCCTCTGGAAAACAGTGTGGAGGTTCCTCAGGAAACTAACAATAGAACTCCCCTATGACCCAGCAATAGCACTGCTAGGAATTTACCCAAGGGATACAGAAATGCTGAGGCATAGGAGCACATGTACCCCAATGTTCATAGCAGCACTCTCCACAATAGCTAAAACATGGAAAGAGCCTAAGTGTCCATCAACAGATGAATGGATCAAGAAGATGTGGTTTATCTATACCATGGAATACTCCATGGCAATGAGAAACAATGAAATCTGGCCATGTGTAGCAACATGGATGGACCTTGAGGGTGTTATGCTGAGCGAAATAAGTCAGGCAGAGAAGGACAAATATCATATGTTTGCACGTAAGGAGGATTAGGAGGAACTTAACAGAGGACCAAGGGGGAGAAGAAGGGCGGAAATGGTGGGGGAAAGGGAGAGAGGCAAACCATGAGAGACTCTTGAATGCTGACAAAAACTGAGGACTGGTGGATGTGGGGGGAGGGAGGGACGGGCATAGAGCAGGACACTTGTGGGGATGAGCACTGGGTGTTATGTGGAAACTAATTTGACAATAAACTATTTGTAAAAAAAAAAAAGATATTTGTGGGATTTATTGGAGGCCGAAATAATAGAGCATTTTGTCTTATGTTGAAAATGAATCTACAGCTGAATAGCAGAACAATATATAAGATCAAATAGGTAGAAGAGGAATGATTTGACCTTAGAGATAGCTACATTATACAAAATGAAAGTATTTATTACAAGTGAGATGGAAAAAGTGAATTTACAAAAATCCCTTTTAGAAGGTATTCTACTTTTTTTCTGGAATCAGAGACATAAGATCATACTCAGTAATGAAGGGTGATCACAAAAATGTCTTCTGTAGTGATGGGATTGAGGACCTTCTTGTTTGCAGAGTACTGATGTGCTATTTGGGGCTATGGGAAAAGAAGAAAAGAAAGAAAGATCCTTGAAACAGAGAGTCTAAGGAGGGATTGGTGAAATAGCTAAGGAGGATTTCCAGTTGGTTGCTATGCAAAATGAGATGAAAATCCTGCCCTTTAGCAATCCCACAGAATTTTCAATATACTCCCATTGCCTCATTAATGCTTTTGAGATATTAGATTCTTTAGGGAGGGTAATATCTAGGTTTTATTGCTCTGTATGGATTCAGTATCTAGAAAGTTTTCTTTAAAGTCTAGGCAGTTAACTGGTAATATTTTCCCCAACTCCCATTCACTGCCCTATCCACTTTAATTATACCACTGACAGATTTGCGGAGGATAACAATGACTTCATATCTCCAAATCCACAGATATTTTTCAAGACTTTCATTTGATACCATTGATTGCTCTCGTCTGTCTTACACTACCCTCTCCCAGTTTCTTCACCTTGCACATACTTACCAATGTATGCATTTCCTCCTACATCCTAGGTTTCAATTATTCAGTTTCTTTTGGAGTTTCTTTTGCTTCCTGTTTAAAGAACATACATAGTTTCCCATTGCTCTTGGAATAAAGGTCCAAATCTTAATAAAGCCTGTTAAGCCCTTGCTGATCTGACTCATGACTCTCTGAAGGCTGATCTTCCCCTACTTTCCACTTGCTCTCTGCCCTCTACCATACTGGTCTTTTTTTTTTTTTTTAATGGCTATTTATTTATTTTGAGAGGGTGGGAGGGGCAGATGAAGAGGGAGAGAGAGAATCTCAAGTAAACTCCACAGCCAGTATGGAGCCTGATATGAGGTTTGATCCCACAACTGTGAGATCATGACCTCAGCTGAAATCAAGAGTTGGACACTTAACCAACTTAGCCACCCAAGTGTCCTCATACTGGCATTTTAAATCCTTCAAATATCCCCATGTTACTTTTTGTCACAAGGGTCTTTACCTACACAATCCCTTTTTCCTGGAATGCTCTTCTGTCCACCCTTCATCTCCACCTACTTGTCCTCTATTCATTCTTCAATCTCACCTCAAAAACTGATTCATCATGGAAGCCTTCTACGACCCTACAGACTAGAGCAACTTCCTATGGTATAAGACTATGCTTATCTCTCTTTTTTAATGTTTATTTATTTTTTGAGAGACATAGCACCAGCAGGGAAGAGCAGAGAAAGAGGGAGACATAGGATCTGAAGGAGGCCCCAGGCTCCTACCTGTCAGCACAGAGCCTGAAGTGGGGCTTGAACTTATGAACTGTGAGATCATGACCTGAGCCAAAATTGGCACTTAATCAACTGAGCCATGCAGGTACCCCAGACTATGTTTATCTCTTCAGAGTAAGTGCCTCAATTTACAATTGTATACTTATTAGTATACAATTTACTTAATGTCTGCCTATTCTACTAGGTTGTAAACTTCCTGAGAGAAGCTTTGTCAGTTGGGAAACATCATTTTATCTCATCACCTAGTTATGTGACTGGCACTTAGGAAGTGCCCAATAACATAAAATGCTTAATTCTTCTCCTATGTCCCTGACTTCTCATTCTTGGTCTCTTTAGCAGGCTCATTTTCCTCTCCCTGATCATTAAATGTTTTACGTACTCAAGGTTTGGTCCTTGGTTTCCTTTTCTTCCCATTCCTTACTCTTCCTAAAAGAATTTCATTCACATTCAATTACCATCTACACAAAAATTACATATGTGTCTCTTCCAGCCAAACCCCTTCTGTAAGCTGTAAATCTGTTCACTCAACAAATGACTTCACCTGCTGGACTGAATATCAAAATAATAAGTCAAACTTAACATTTCTAACAGTAACCTCATGATTTTTCCGCTGTAAATCTATTATTTCTCCAGAATTTTACCTAATCGTACCAGTTAAAAACATGGTATCTATGCTTATGGAAATAAATGAAAATATCTTTAGTTCTTCCTTGATTGAAATTATAGCTGATGATAGAAGTCAGAGAATAGGATAGAAATTCTTGACACAATTGCTTTTAAGTGCACAAAGCACTGGCCGGCGATTTTTATTGACTTAGCTGGGTAAGAAAGGTCAGTAAGTATTTATATTTCAGTTGTAGTTCTTATTGATTGCACATGTTTTTAATATATTTTATACTAATCATTTGTCAGCTGTGTATATTATACATAAGACTTGCCATTTGTCAGATTCATTGAACAATAATTTGTCACTTTATAAGATAGCTTATAAGAGTTCTATATAAATATTAAATAAGGGTTAATTATAACCAGGAGGCATATTTATATATATTTCTCAAGTAGTTTTATATGTGGCACAATTATCCTCAATTTCTCAGGATAATAAAGCAATAGATTGCTAAAAATAGTCACTTATCCAAGATGAATGTTTATGGGAGATGAATTACATAGATGTTTTTGATTTACAACTTGGATTCCTCTTAAAAGAAAGTGGGTGGGAGACAGACAGACAGACACACACACACACACACACACACACACACACACACACACTCATCTCCTTGTAAAATGTGTAATCATTGTACTTGATCAGAGCTCCCAAAGAAAACAAGGGAAATGAGAGGCAGCAAGACTGCAGTTCAGAGACACCTGGGTCTCTTGGTCACATTCCACCTCATTCTTTATTGCAAAGTGGAAAAGGGAAGGCTTATGCACATGTCTAGGTGTATATCCTGCCCTTTTCAATAAATCAAGAAGAATAATCTCCTTGGTTGCAAATTTGTGAGATCTTGAACTTTCATCTATTTAGCTTATTGTCCTTTGGGAAAAGGTGTGTTCTGCCCTTTGCCAGGTCCATGTAAGTGCCACACAGTTCTTGTTAATCATCATTACAAAGTTTTCCCTGCTTTGTGAAAAAAAAATTGAATTGAAAACCCTCAAAAGTATCAAAAAATAAATTGTAAATGTGATCATGGTCGTTTCAAAGTTTCTGAACATTTTCAAGACTTTAGTATAAAAGCACCCTGAGGCCATCATATTAAAATTAATCAAAGCCTTTACAAAACCTAGTGTTCTATGGACACAAGTAAAAGCAGGTTCCAATGCTAATTCACAGGCTTCTAGGAGTATCATGGGAAGAAATGAAGCTCAATATAACTAGGTCTGCCTCCTGACATTATTCTTTGGCAAAGAGGGAGCAGATGTTCTTTGTGCGGATCCTTTGCAGGGAGGGCCTATTAGTGATGGCAAAAATGAATGTGGCTGATATAAGGTGACACATGAAAAACAGAAACTACAAAAATTTTCACAGTTTCAAATGGGATCCACTAAAAAACATCTCTTATCTGAATGCTCATTTACCCTAATGAATCCTTATACCATTTAATCAGTATTATCACTCACTTGGTATGCCTCCTACTTCAAACATTGTTCCTTGCCCATTTCCTTTGCTGGCTCATCCTTTTTTCCCTGACTTTGTAATGTTGGAGAAGGTCAAAGCTCTCTCTTTGATTTTTTTTCCCCTACACTCTGTAATCATTCTCTGGGGGACCTCTTTCAGTCTTATGAGTTTAAATGCATCTTTTTGAATCTTCTGTTCAAAACTTTCCCCAACACTTGAGATTTGTTCACTAAACTGTCCACCGAAATCTCCATTTGGATGTCTCAATATATCTCAAACTCAGCAAAATTAAAATTGAACTCTTGATGTTTCCCTACCCACTGTTCCCCTGCCCCAACCTGGCCTCTCACAGCATCCTTGAACCCAATTGACAGTCAGTCCACCCTTCCATTTGTTCAGGACAAAAATGTTCAGTCCTCTTTTTCTTATGGCTATATCCAGTCTGTGAGAAAATCCTGGTTTGTTTTTTTTTTTCTCTTTAACATATATTCAGAATCAGAATCTGATTGTTCCCCACAGTTTCTGCTGTTACTATTCTGCTCCAATCCAGTGAATGATTACCACAGGTCTCGTAAGAGAACCTCCTGTTCCTATGCCTAACCCTAATAAGACAAGGAAAAGCATAGCAGACAGAACATCTTTTTATTTAATAGGTCAGATTACAGCATTCATATCGTGTTTCTCTTTCCCTCGAAACTCTCCAGTGGCTCCCTATACAAAACCTACTAAGATCTACATCATCTATCCCCACTTCACTTCTCTGATGTTACTACGTCACCATTCTAACCAATTTCCCTTTGTTTATTCTACTCCAGCTACAGTGATCTCTTTGCTGTTTCTCAAATATGCAAGCAAACACCCAGCCTACAGCTTTTGCATGGTTTCCTCCACCTGGAACATTCGTTCCCCTAGATATCCACATAACTAACACCTCACATCTTTCTTAGATGTCATTTTCCTGGTGTGGTATGCTATAATCCTGTTGAAGAGTGGCTCACTCACAGTAGCCTACCACTCCCACTCATTCTCAATCCCTCT
Organism: Proteles cristata cristata; assembly: GCA_017311185.1. Taxonomy (NCBI): domain Eukaryota; kingdom Metazoa; phylum Chordata; class Mammalia; order Carnivora; family Hyaenidae; genus Proteles; species Proteles cristata. The sequence continues at coordinate 521,954 of JAESUZ010004150.1, read as the reverse complement.
CATCCTGCTTTAGTTTTTCTTCTCCCATAGCATATAACAACTTCTAGTATACCGTACATTTTATTTTTTTCATTTTCTATCCCACCCATTTCTGTAATAGAGTAGAATCTCTATGAAGGAAAATGTCTTTGTCTTTGTCATTTTTTAGCTGATATAGTCCCAGCACATGGAATAAAGCTTGACTCAGAACAGGTCCTCAACAAATATTTGCTGAATTACTGAGTTAAAATTTTACATATTTATATGTTATTTACATTCAGTTGTACTGCTTACCATTTAATTCTCACCTAAACTGAATACTCAATAAGAGCAAGTCTTATATCTATATTCTTCACTATTTACCCAAATATTAATTATAGTACTTAGCATATAGTAGACACTCAAATAGTAAATATTTGTTGTATAAGTGAAACAAAACAGAGCAATGGCAGATCCTTTATAAATTACTCAAACACTACACAAATAGGTCTACATGTGTTTTAGTCATGACTGACTCTCAATTCTGAATCCTGTCATCAAGCACTCTCTTTCCATGGCATGTTATATTACTCCCCAAAGGATCATAAAATTAGCCATGCAATATGGCCGCCCTATGACTTACACATTAATCAATCAGTTAGCCCATCAGTCAATCTTATTGAGAACCTTGCACAGAATTTGTTAACTTTCAGAGCTCCTGGTCTTGATTCATGGAGGTATCAAAAGACTGATCCTTGCACTTAATGCCTATATCATGAATTTGGCAATTAATCTGGAATGTTATTGTAATAATTATTGTAATAATTCTAACAATATGTTTATTTTTTTGTTTGAATTCAATTTGTGATTTTGTTTAATGTATGTGTTCCTGTATCTGCTACATTTCTTACTGACCAGTCCACAAGCTGCTTGAGATCAAGACCTATATCATTTTTCTTTGAATCCTAATTATATAGTATTCTTGCTCCCTGGATTAGAACATAATGGTCACAGATTATATCATCTTTTCTAAAAATAACATCTAAGTCATTGATGTCTAAAAATCCTGTCCCAAAATGATCCTAACTATCCTGAAAAAAGATTATATCACTACTAGAGTTACAAAACATTCCTATTACCTCAGAGGGTCCTAAGAAGAAGTAGATAACACTGTTCTACATCATTAATACCAGAGTTAGGTAAACATCCCAGGAGTAGGTAAAGTTGCCAAAGACCTCAATATAGAGGGATAGCCCTGGATAAGTCTAGAAGGACTGCATATATACAGGCCAAAGAAAACAAAAGTCCGTCAAAAAGACCTGTGGTTTCAGCAAAACATAGAAATTAGGCAAAAGCAAGAGGGAATCAGCAGAACTTAGCTATGCTAAGCTCAAGAATTTCCTTGAAAATTTGAGTTTCACATGTAAGAATTCTTGATGATGCACTTCTAAGGTGTTGTATGTTAAATTTAAATCTCTAAGAATGCCAGCCAATAAGGCTTAAATTCATTAAGTAAAAAGTGATGTTTTAAAATTCAACCATGAGCATCATTCATTCTCATTTTTTTTCTTTCTGAAGGACCTAAGAAAAAACATTAGCTTTGAGAGAAAACTTAAGCCATGTAGGGATATTGCATGGAAGACTCATTTTACAAAGATCCGAATTGCCTGCAGGTTACTGCTGATCTAATTTGAAGTAATAATTTAAAGAGTGAAAAACTATCTGTCTCATTATCTGTAACTTTTCATCAAATTATTCTTGCAGATGCTATAATTATTTTCTATTATGTGCTTTGTAAATTAATGTTTAAGTACTACCAAGAAAAGGGTGGTATTTCAGAGTGAAATTTTATTGGATTTGTTCATCTTCAATTATTGAACTTGTGTGATAGAAATGATAATAGAATGGTCTCAACTCTGGAGTAGTATTAATGAGCCATTTACTGTCTCCTTTCAAACAGGGAGCTGTATCCTTGTGTGCTCTGCTCAGATTGAGTCTATCTTCTCTCTTGTTCCAGCAGAAAACAACTCTTACATAGCCAAGGTACAGAAAAGAAGACTACAAAAAGTCAGGGTAAACTTGCTATGATTCTAAAACGTCCCATAACATTTAAGGATGGCAACACCTGTCCCTTCTCGCAGGTCATTATCTAGGTCCTAAAGTAATATAAGGTAAAATAGCTATAGGATATTTAGCTGGAGAGATATTCGTTCTGTTTGTCAGGGTTGGGGAATGGACATTGCTGTTTTAATCCAGAGAAGCATAGGGTATCCCATATAGGTCTTAGCATTTTTACTACATGAAAAGCACTAATATTTTCTATCTTATTTCTATGTGATATACACACCTACCACAAATACATCCTTTGTCCCACATAGCCCCTCATATATTATGACAGTTTTACTGCTGACACAAGAAAACTTCAAACTGTAAGTTAATTGAATGATAAAAGGCATCTGTAGTCATAAAAAGGAATCCATTCCTTTATTTAAAAAAATAGGTATACATTCAAGTTAGTTTTCCATTCTGAAACAGTGGGTAAAATATAACAATTTATATAGACACAGGCTCAACCAGCCTCACAAGGCAAATAGTTATTCCTTCACTTGTGTCACACTTACCTACAATTATTGACTAGCCACAATTATATTACAAGCATAAATTGATAAGGCTTGCAATGTCCACAAACATCACTTACTAAAGGCTTGAGTTAAAATGAAAGCAATTCTAGAAAATAGTAAGCTATGACCTTATTACCAATACATGTTCATAAAAGGTGTCAAGTCAGTTAACAGATCATCTTATTATACTTTGTGAGAATGAGGAAATGTATGGGGTGAACAAGTTTTTCAGGAGAGAGCCAGGTCAATATACGCACAATGGTTAGTCTACAATCTAGAAGACAAGACAGGCATAAAGGCACTTGGATACATAGTATTGAAAGGAGAAGACATCAAAACCTGAGAATTTTCTTAAACAGGCGATGGAACCATACCTAAAATAAATGTCACTGTTAAGCATTTGTGTAATTAATACCTTCGAGTTTATAATGTGCTCTTATGTACAATTTATCCCCATAGCCACAGTATAAGAAATGTAGGCAATATCATCATCCCAAACAGGAGAGGTCATCATTCCAAATTATTAATGACAAGATTTGGAGGGGTTTTTTTCTTGTATATAACTGATTCATTTATTAAAAAATCATTTTGAAAACATGGTACTGTCGTGGGCTTTGAGAAAAGAGTACTGAGCAAGATAGATATGATTTCTTCTTCCATGAAAATGATATTCTATTGGAAGATTCAGATAATAAGTAGACACATAAGTAAATATAATTGCTCTCAACTGCATTAAATGCCACATAGAAAACAAACAGTATATGATAGGAAGTAACTTCAGATATGATTGTAAGAAAAACCTCTTTAAAGAGATGATATATCACTGAGACCAGAAGGATGACAAATCACTAACCACTCAAACTATGGGAAAAGATTGCTGCAGGTGATAACAATATGTTGGCAGAATGTTATGAAGGTGGGAAAGCATATGCAAAGGCCTGTGGCAAGAAAGAGGTTAGTATGTTCAGGAGCCAGAAACTATTGAATCATGGAAGTCAAACAGGCCCTTCCCAACAACACCTCCCAGCTTTATTATATTTTAATTTTGCAATAGCCAACTCTGAAGTAAATGAATATAATCCAAAAATCTCCCAATGGGGTGATTACAAGAAGTCTTAGTTATACCTGGAGGTCGCCGGTGGTTACCATGGGTCATGTTAATGATCGGTTTCTAACCTAACTAGCCATTAAATTGGCTAAACTAACTTCACTGAAAATGCAACAGTCACTATATTGTCAAGGGGGATTGTTAATGGGGTTTTCTGGAACCCAGAAAAGTTGAGATGGCATAGTAATCAAAAGCATAGTCACTGAAAACAGACACTGAGGTTTGAATACCACTTCTCTTACTGGCTATGTAATTTGAGGAAAGTTACATGGGTTTACTGAGCTTAAGTTTTACTTTCCATAAAATAGTTCTTATACTACTATCATGCGAGATTGAAGTAGAAATTGAATGAGAAAAGGTACATGCCATGTAAGGTATATTAATATAGAACTTCATCAGAGAAAAAATTCTGTGTCATCTAACAAGAATTCTTTCTCTTTCGTTGAATATGTCCGATCCTTTCCTAAATTTCCTAGAGCATTCTTGCCCCAACATGGCAGCTCCTGAGAAATCATTTTCTTCTAAGGTGAATCTTACTCTGTTTTTGGATATATACTTGTTAAGTTTAATTTTTTACCTATTCTACACAGAAACACATAGAGGATTGGGTTGGTTAGGTAGCTGCCTGGAGAAACAATTCTAATTACTCTTTACCCTAGAGAGTACATATCTTTACCAATTTCATTTATTAGCATATGAAAGTTTATGTCTTGATATTATTTTAAGTAAGGATTTTTGAAGAAGAGTGTCCTTGTTGCGAATGCATCATAAAAAAGGCAAAATATGTAATTGCTATCATTCTTATGGTTTAAATGTATAATGTACATTTTAAATTATTAAAGGTAATTTTGCTGGTTTTTATTTTTTAATACATTTAATAGAAAGAGGGAATTATAAATTTTAGTGATAAAAAAATGAGAAATTGAAAAGCACAACGAATAGGATTCGTGTTACACTATGTGTGGTGTACAAATAGAATCAGGCATGTCAGCAGTTTGCTTTTATTTCATTGATCCATAGTATTTCTCAAATTTGCTAATATTTAACATTCCAAATACAGTAGTAGTTATCACTTAAGAAGTTCAAGATTATGTGAAAAACATTGAAAATTTCTATAATACTTACAGTCACTATAACTACATTTCAAGTAGCTCTCACTAAATTATGATGCTATGTAAACCAAGTTTGTAAGTCTGAGAAAGAAACTGTGTAGCCCATAATCCATAATTCATATATACTTTCCAACACATTAAACCAAGTGTATCATTGCAGGTGCCATGTTTAAAGCTGTTTATTCATTGATGCAATGAAGAGCTTAGCACTGTTCAAAAAGCTATGCAATACAGTTTATTTTATAGGAGGATCTATAAATTATGTTAACTTTGAACTTTAGTTCCTCCAGATGCAATAATAGGTCACCTAGCATTTGTTTTGTTTTCCACACTGGTAAAGCTAATTGAGCAATGTGAAAACTCCCTTCAATTTGCAATGTATAGAGACTTCTGGTGGTACCTGGCATGAAGCACTAACATAATAATACCTTTGATCTACAGTTAGGGGTAGAGGAAGATTTGCTTCATGATGTTCAAAGGATAGGTTTTGGTGTCTATATTTCTGCTCAATCAGAAAAGAATCTTAGTGCTAAAAAAGAGTATTATAAAACATTTCAATTACCACACATGTGTAGAAATCAGCACACCAACACAGGATTCAGAGTACTCAGATTAAAACAAAGAGCTGGGTGGGGAGCCTGGGTGGCTCAGTCAGTTGAGCGTCTGACTTCGGCTCCGGTCATGATCTCACGGTTCGTGGGTTCGAGCCCCGCATCGGGCTCTGTGCTGACAGCTAGCTCAGAGCCTGGAGTCTGTTTCAGTCTGTGACTCCTTTCTCTCTCTGATCCTCCCCTGCTCATGCTGTCTCTCTCTCTCTCTCTCTCTCAAAAATAAATAAAATATTAAAAAAAAAAAAGAGCTGGGTACAGTCATTTCAAGATAATATCTAAAGAGGCGCCTGGGTGGCTCAGTCACTTAAGTGTCCAACTCTTTAATTCGGGTCAGGTCATGCTCCCAGGATTCTGGGATTGAGCCCCACATGGAGTCCTGTGCTGAGCATGGGGCCTGTTGGGATTCTCTGTCTTTGTCTCTCTGTCTCTCTCTGTCTCTCTCTCTCTCTGCCCCTCTCGTACACCTCCCCTGCTCGTGTGCATTCTCTCAAAAAAAAAAAAGACAATAACTAAAGAAAACAATAAGCACTTTACAGAATATTGTAGAAGATTTTCTTAGCTGGACAGAGACTTGTAATTGCCCTGCTTGTTCTAATCAATTGGTCCAATCAATGATCTACACATTCCATTTTAAATTATTAGGTATATGGGGGAAATGTAAATATTTGTAATCTAAATATTCAAAATAAGAACTGACATAACTGTTTATAATATTTTATCTTGTTTGAGTATTTTCTTATGATTTTAGAGTTACAGTTACACAAATGAGGAGTTTTCATCACTCAGAATTCAAACATCTGTAGACATTTTCCTTATCTTAATTTGCATAGTCCTTGCTCAGCATTTGTGGGTTTGGCAAATGCCACCCATGTAGGTTTGATCAACATTCTTTCAGAGTGTTCAAAAACCAGAAGTAGAGTCAGTGATTCAAACTGAATTAGGAATCTTAAGTCAGTAGGCCACGTTGGAGACACTGTTGAACTTGGCTCCTACTGATGTAGTACCCATTTGAGGGTCCATAACAATTATAAACAAAACTTTCTTCCCAAGAACACCATGTTCACCCCTGGGATTTTACATCTTATGCGGAAGCCAGGCATTAACTTGCCTTCCTTTCAAAAACTCTGTGAATTGTACCTTAGGAGTGGTTATAAGAAACATCCAAATGTTTGAGAAAACACCACCAATAGATAGCATAGCCCTCAGGTGAGTGTGGGAACCTCTCACAAATGAGGGGTTAATTGGTTAATTGCAGGAGATATCTAAAGGGATAACAGACTTATTATTTATGCAAATTGTAAGGGGAATTATCCCTATATTTGGCCACCTAATTAGAGAAGGTGGTATGAAATTTGTTCCTGAGGAGGGTAATGACACAACCTAGTCCTGGAAATGATCAGATCAGCTCAATTCACTGGTCAGGTTTCTCACAGATAGGCAGACGCAGACCAAGGCAGGATCTTATGCAATTGCTGGTATACCCTTCTCTACCTGGATCAATGCCTCGGGCCAACTAAAGAGGTCATTACAGAAACTGAATGAGAAAGATATGATTGAATGAAACTGAATGACTTCCCAACATAGACTCTAATGGTTTATGAGTTCTGTTCTACTGGTTGGATCTAAGACCTTAGGGCACATGGTTGGGCTCAACAAAGAAAGTCAACATCTCCTGTTTGGGGTCATGTTGGTAGTAACCTTAATAAATGCTTTCAGAGACTAAAGCATTAATCTTTGTCAGATTAATCATAGTCATCAACAGAGTGGCATACTTGGAAAAGTTACCAGAAACCAAGAAAATGTAGAAAAGAAGGATATATATTTGGGGGAACAATTTCCTGTCTCTCACAATGCTACATAACTTCTGAGTGATGTACTGCCTTTTCTTTTTCCTGTTATCTTTTCTTAAAATTTTTTAATGTTTATTCATTTTTGAGAGCTAGAGACAGCGTGTGAGCAAAAGATGGGCAGAGAGAGACGGAGACCCAACATTTGAAGTAGGCTCCAGGCTCTGAGCTGTCAGCACAGAGCCTGATGTGGGGCTTGAACCCACAAACAGCAAGATCATGACCCAAGCCAAAGTCAGGTGCTTAACCGACTGAGCCACCCAGTGCCATCCTGTTATCCTTTTTTTTATTATTAATTTTTTAAAATGTTTTATTTATTTCTGACAGAGAGAGAGAGAGAGAGAGCATGAGCAGGGGAGAGTCAGAGAGAGGGAGACACAGAATCTGAAACAGGCTCCAAGCTCTGAGCTAGCTGTCAGCACAGAGCCCGACGCGGGGCTGGAACCCACGAATTGTTAGATTATGATGTGAGCTGAAGTCGGACGTTTAACTGACTGAGACACCCAGGCACCCCAACCCTGTTATCTTTTTAAGGATGTTTGTAATATGAACAGCCTTGGAAGATAGATAGTGCTGCCCTACACAGCAAAAAAACAGGTTTGCCTACAGTCTTGAAAGATAGAGCAGGCATGCTTATTCTTTAGCAAAATAAAGATAAAGTTTCCCTTTGGGATGAAGCACCTGACTTTCCTAGTGATCATTTTAAGAGGTTTGGTTTTCCTGAGCTTTGAGTCCTCCTGTAACAATAACCCAATCTTTGCCCAGCATCCACCTGGGTCCATGTGTGTTGGTCCTCTGATATTGAGGGCATGGAGAACTGATGACAATATGCAAATACACTATCCACTCTGTCATAGGAATGAACTTCTTTCTCTCTGACTCGGGATTCTCATACTCTTTTCCGTGAAAGTATGGCAGGCTAAAGAGTAAGCATGGATGTAAGGGGATGTATCAGATACATTACAATTCTTGACATCCAATAGAGACAATCCTCCAAAGACAAGGTCTTACCATACTATATAACATAATCCAGCTTTATATCTAATTTGGAAATCTTATTTCAGCCTCAACCATCTGCTATTCTGCTGGTTATTGCCTTAATTGTTACAATAAAAATGTGACATGTGCTCATTATGCATATAAGAATTATATTTTTAACAATTTAAAGACTTTGTTTTTGTAATAGCATAAGCTCACTAAGGTAGGGCCCATGATTCCTACTTCTTTTCTAGCTCCCCCTGAATACTTTGCAAAAACTGATATTTCATAATTGAATTTAAATGAATGAACATGACATTTTGTAGTTTACTTGGATTTTTTTTAAATGTCCTGAGTCTTTCCAAAGAAATTTTGCAAGTTTCAAACCGAAGAATAACTTTATATAGACACCAAACAGCAAGAACATAGAAAGAAAATGAAAAAGAGATCTGGACAGCTTACATAATTATTGTTATTATTCTCCAAGTGGAGAATAATTTATGAGTGAATGATTCAGCTATATGACATAACTACCTGGAATTAGAAATTTAATCACTGTTTTTTCACCATCCTCATACAATTCTAGTTTTTTTGAAAGTGAAAATCATGACTTTGTTTATTATATATCCAGGTCTACTGACCTAACCAGAGTCCAAAATGTGTAGACGGTATAATAAAATATTATTGTATTAAATATAACTATGTTTTCTAGGTGATCATAGACCATAATGATATGCTCTTTTAAACTCAGGAAAGCATCCTATCTATCTATCCACCTGCCTATTTTTCTATATACATATTTATTTTTAAATATAGGGATACATATACTGATACACACACACACACACACACACACACACACACACTGTAAAGAAACAAAAGCATGCATGATTTAATTCTTCCTTTATCTACTAAAAGTCCATTGTCATTCCATTTGTACATCACAGGATTTCAATATCTCAGTATCACTGTCCATCAATTTGAGAAGAAATCATCACTAAAATTTAGTATACAGATAAGTAAACATGCTATGTTTTCCTAAACCTCATTATCCAAATCTCTACTAACACAAGTAAAGTAACACAAAGGGAGCTGCAATATTCAGTTAAAATAATTATAAACCCTACAGCTCCTCTTGCTGAAAGTGCACAAATAATTATATTTTATAGACTTTCTGTCCTGTAGAAATATCCCTATGCAAATCTTAGTCTTCCTACCAACCACATAAAGTTAAAGAACTCTAGGCATAATATTTAACCAGGACTTATGCAAGTAGTTTTGAAGCCCTGTACATTTTAGAATGTTTCTTAGTAGTGGTGGTTCAGTGGCATCTATCTTCATAGCAAGGCTATGAGATTGTGTTTGCATAACAGCTTAAGTAACATTGAGAAATCTAAGGCTGACACAACAAAGAATGGGAAGTAAAGCTGACTGAGAAAGCAGCACTCTCTCACTGTGAGCTACACTTTGGTGTCCACTATTTTTTTCCCTTTTTTTCAAAACCGCAAATGGAGACCCTTAAAGGACCTGATGCAAATATGGAGTTCACTGGGTTCAACAATAATTTCAGAACGGTTTGTTTTCTAATCAGGTTTATGCCTTAACAAATACTATACCTGATTCTCCTCTCCCTTAGTTTTCAGAAAGTAGAATAAAAGGTTTTAGAGAGAAATAGAATAAAGACAAAATAAGAATGTCACATTTTTCCTCCATAATTTTCCCCAATGAAACATTAGTGAATATTTGAAGTTTCAGATAGTGATAGTGAAGCATTTGTCCATCTTTCATCTCTATTACAAGAGTGAAGAACATTGAGCATCTTGGGGAGACTTTCCTCGGTTTTAGCAGATGTAAACAGATATTCAAGTAAAACTGTTTCAACAGCTCTTCTTTCCTTTTTTGAAATAATCATAAAACCTATGAAAACTATGACTCTTCTTTTGGCTACAGATCTCATATACCTTCAGACTATGAATTCTAAAAGAGGAAGGAATAAGAAATATGCCAAGATGTTGCTGATATTTGCTGAGCTCCAGTCATTGTTATAAATGACTTATGAATGTTAACTAATTTACTACTCAATTATGAAAGACTCAGTAATACTTTTTTAGAACAAAGTAAAAATCTTTCTTATAAGAACGTGAGTTTCACAAATTATAAACAACTTTTTCAAGGTCATACAGAGAGAAAACGGCTGAGTTCAAATTTGCATGCAATTCTACCCATTCAAAATTTTAGATTTTCTTATTGTAAAATGTAGCATAAAAGCTTCAAATTAATATCATGCAAGAGTAACTACTACCATCTTGATGTCTTGCTGAAAACAACTATGAAAATGGACAAAATATATGAGGCAACCATTTTCAGGCACTGGACAATCAGCAGTATAGGACTGTGTTCTTTGAGAGAAAAGAAAGCTTGTGGTTAATCCTAAGATCCCTCTGTCTTTCTGCATGGGGGTCATTTCTAAAGTGGTAGATGGAGGTAGAGCCCAAACAGAGCAGTAGCATTTCTGGGCTCAGAAGGAACAGATCAGAGTTCAGGGATGCTAAACAGGTAGAATGTGCAGAGCAAGGTGACAGAGAAGAGAAAGCTGTTCAAATAGGAATAACGAGAAGTAAAGTACACATGGAGATTCACTAGAGTTCTCTGGCTGAGGGCTAAGTGGCATGCACAAGGTGAGACTCCATGATGCCTAACAGAGATCACATACCCTATGGCTGAAAATTGCACAGTGATAATAAAGATGGCACAGTGATGGGAGATATTGAAGATCCAACCCAGCAAGAATCTAAATCTTAGTTTAGATTCCAGAAAGTCTAAAATTTAAGAGTAAGGCACAGTCAGAGCACAGAGCAATGGCCAAAGCAGATAGCTAAATCCAAAATCTGACTATCCTACTTAACAAACAAAAACACAATCTACCAGAAAAATTTAACTATTATGCCAGAACTAACCTCAACACATTTTACACTCACTATGACATAGTACCTATACTGTCTTGGAGACCAAACAATAAACAGAAAAACAAAAAGACATGTGAGGAAGCAAGATATTATTATCCTAATCAAGAAACAAATGTTCACTAGACACAGACCCCAAAATGGCCCAGATGTCGGGTTCAGTAAACAAGAGCTTTACAGCAGTTATGCACATATTTTAAAGGACTTTTAGAAAAACGCAATAGTTGTAAATAACGAGAAATTTATTGTATAGGTATTATGTATAAAATAGTATTTTAGTGTGCAGTGCTTAGTAAATATTTGCTGAACGAATCAATGAATGGCACAGGAAGCTGAGGAATAAGAGGCTTACTTGACTGATTACTTACAAAATATCTGGTGACTTCTACCAGATCTGAGTTGAATGATGGTGAAATGGGAGACTGACTACAGTGAGTATACAAGTAAGTGTGAGATGAGAAAGTAAAGATGGAGATTTTATTTTTCAAGATAATGACAGTGAAAATGATAAGAGGGATTAGTGATTGGCAGGCATAGTGTCCAAGAAAACTATACCTTTTAAAGATGAGAAAGACATGACATGTTTATAAGACATAGAGAGAGAGGCACAATAACGAAGTGTCAATATGATAAAAACAAATATAGCCAGATGAGATTGGAAAAGTTAGATCAAGAGCACATGTGGAAATAATTAGCTTTGTACATGGAAAAATACTTTAATAGCAGTTGGTAAAATACTGAAATTTGTATCTGAAGATAAGTCTGGCAAGAAATTCAAAAGCCAGGGGTGCCTGGCTGGCTCAGTAGGTAGAGCATATGACTCTAGATCTCAGGGTTGTAAATTTGAGCTCTATGTTGGGTTAAAAATTACTTAAAAATAAAATCTTCAAGGTCACCTGAGTACCTCAGTCAGTTATATGTCTGGCTCTTGGTTTTGGCTCAGGTTATGACCTCAGAGTGCATGAGATTGAGCCCCATGTCAGGCTTGCACTGTCAATTGTGGTGCTTTCTTGGAATTCTCTCTCCCTTTCTCTCTACCATTCCCACTCATGCTCTCTGTCTCTCTCTCTCCCTCTTTCTGTCTCTCCCTCAAAGTAAATAAACATTAAAAAATAATAAATTCTTTAAAAAATAGTAAAATAAAAAGTTTTTTAAGAAATCTTTTTTTTCCTCTGTGAAGGAGAAATGAAGATATCTCCTTCTTTTTTATTTTAATTTTTTTTAATGTTTTATTTATTTCTAGGAGAGAGAGACAGAGACAGCATGAGCAGGGGAGGGTCAGAAAGAGAGGGAGTCACAGATTGAAACAGGCTCCAGGCTCTGAGCCGGCAGTCAGCACAGAGCCCGACGCGGGGCTCGAACCTACTAACCGCGAGATCATGACCTAAGCGAAAGTCGGACACTTAACCGACTAAGCCACCCAGGCGCCCCAAGATATCTCCTTCTTTTGTAGCAATAAACTTCCCTCTTAGGACCAGTTTTGTTGCATCCCAAATGTGCTAAATTGTTGTATTTTCATTTTCATTCGTTTCCATGTATTTTTTTTTAATTTCGTTTTTGATTTCCTGGTTGATTCATTCATTGTTTAGTAGCATGTTGTTTAGCCTTCATGTGTTTGTGGTCTTTTCAATTTTTTTTTTGTGGTTCTTCTAGATTCATTGCACTATGGTCAGAAAAGGTGCACATGATTTCAATCCTTTTTTATCTGTTGAGACCTGTTTTGTGACCTAGTATGTGATCTACTCTGGAGAATGTTCCATGTACACTGGAAATAAATGTGTATTCTTCTGCTTTAGGATGGGATGTTTCAAATAGATCTGTTAAGTTCATCTGGCCCAGTGTGTCATTCAAAACCATTGTTCCCTTGTTTTCTAGTTAGATAATCTATCCTTTGATTAAAGTGGGGTGTTAAAGTTCCTGACCATTATTGTGTTATTATCAATTAGTTCCTTGATATTTGTTATTTTCTCATATACTTGGATGCTTCATATTGGCTACATAAATATTTACAATTGTTATATCTTCCTGTTGACTTTGTCCCCCTTTATGATTTTATAGTGCCCTTCTTTGTCCTTTGCTACAGTCTTTGTTTTAGAGGCTAATTTGTCTGATACTAATATTGCTACTCCAGCTTTCTTTCAGCATCCATTTGCATGATAAACGTTTCTCCATGCCCTCACTTTCAATCTGCAGGAGTCTTTAGGTCAAGAGGAAGTGCTGAATCACAATTGTACATCTGAAACTAATATTACACTGTATGTTAATTTACTGGAATTTAAATACAAACTTCAAAACTTAGGGAAATTGTAGAAAAAGACAAGTAGTAAATTGGAAGAGCAGAATTAATGAGAGAGGAACTGAACTACATAAGAGGAGAAAAGACAAAAATAAAGTAGGGAAGAAGGAACAAAATATGTGAAGCTTTAAACTTGGGAAGTCTGGGGGCACCTGGGTGGCTGGGTTGGTTGAACGTTTGACTTTGGCTTAGGTCATGATCTCACAGCTCATGGGTTCCAGCCCCACGTTGGGCTCTTGCTGACAGCTCAGAGCCTAGAGCCTGCTTCAGATCCTATCTTCCTCTTTCTCTGTTCCTCCCCCACTCGAGCTCCATCTCTCTCTTTTAAAAATAAATAAACATTAAAATATTTTAAAAAAATCTTGGGAATTCTGAAGATATGCAAGTCTCCAAGAACTTTCGGGAAACTGAACTTTATTTACATTTTTGAAATAAAGTGATGTGAAATAAAAACAAGATTCAAACTCTCAAATTCAAGAGAGCAACAGCAGGACACTTGGCTGGTGTGTTTTGAAAACAGCAAGGAAGCAAGTGTATCTGAAATAGAGAGAGCGATGAGATACTCTTGAGAGACACATAGGTAGCCAGATCCTGAGAGTTTTGCCAGTCTTTATTAAGATTTTGATCATTCTGAGTGAGATAGGTTTTAGCAGAGAAATTACTGAATTTAAATCGGTTGCTTTGTGGACAGAAAAACATAGATAAAGTAGAAAGACAAGAATAAAAATGTTGTTGCAATAAAAGTGTTGAGAACTAATGGATGCTTTGGAGTAGATTGGTAGCTATAGAGATGGTGAACACCGGTTGGATTCTGTATATATCCTGACGGTACCAAAAAGATTGGCTAACAGTTTGGATATGCAGTTTGAGGGAGAGAAGCCAAGGGTGACAACAAGGTGCTGGTTGGAATAAATCGCTACCCTTTACTGGGGCGCCTGGGTGGCTCAGTCGATTGAACGTCTGACTTTGGCTCAGGTCATGATCTCACGGTTCATGGGTTCGAGCCCCACATAGGTTCGAGGCCCGCGTCAGGCAGCTGACAGCTCAGAGACTGGAGCCTGTCTTCAGTTTCTGTGTCACCCTCTTTCTCTAATTCTCCCCTGCTCACGCTGTCTCTCTCTCTCTCAAAAATAAATTAAACACTTCTAAAAATTAAAAAAAAAGAGCTACCCTTTACTGAGAGAAAGAAGGCCAGAGAAGAACAAAATTTTGGGGAAAAGACTCAATTAAGAATGTGTTTAGGGGCACATTAAGTTTGAAATATTTATTAAACTCTGAAGAAGAGATGCTGAGCAGTTCATGGGAGAATGTTAGGCTGAAGAGATAAACGTCTGTGTCACTAGCACATTAACATTATCTAAATACATGGGATAATATAAGAATAGAGAGAGAGGGAGACTGGAGAGAAATGCAGAGTTTCAAAAATTAAGGCCTTGGTCATGCCAATGTTTACAAGCTGGACTGATGAGAAATTACAGAAAAGTTCTTGATTGCTTGTCCCAAAAAGTTAACCCAGGTTTTAAATAAAATGTTTTAGACAGGCTTGGGGCAATTTTCTTTTCTTTTCTTTTTTTTAATTTCTTTGGAATTTAAGGCCCTCCAGAAACACTGATTTTTCATTGTCTCTCCATTGCCAATGACATTTTTTTTTTAAATCATGTTCCAAGATAACTTAAAATTATTTTATATGACTTGTAGTTTTCTTTCTATTCATTTAAAAATTACAGAAATATCAATCTTTTATAGGTAATTTCTTTAGGAAATAGTACCAAGCATACAATTGCCTTGTCTTATGCCTCAATTTTCTGCCAAACACTGTGTATATACACTATCCAGGGATTTTCAGACAATATATGATAATTTCAAAAGTAATCTTATCATACCCTTCATTATTCTCCAAATAAATTGTGAGATTTGAGAGTCCATATTCTGTATGCCAATTACCCAAAAGATGCATAAACATTGTCTCAAAATCAATCTGTTCTGTAGATATTCAGCCTCTGGTTATGGCAAAGTAACTTCTATCAGACCAACATTCCCACCAATAGTCATTATAAAGTCTATCTATCTATCTATCTATCTATCTATCTATCTATCTATCTATCTAAAAATATACACACGCACACACACAAATTCTGTTTATAGGCACTAGAAAGTAATAAATAAAAGGTAGAAACTAGGGGAAATATAACCATTGAAAATGACCATACTGTGTGAGATCTACATTTATCCACCTTTTCCCCTGAGGACATACCATGAATGTAGTTAATGAATAACAGAGTTCCAACAAAAAACACCAGATTTACTGAGCTGATTGATGTTCTTTTGGGACTGCCCAAAAAACTGGAAATTGAAGGGAAATTGCAGAAAGTGAGACAGTAAGAATCTGGATACTAGTTTGCCTCTAAATCCTTGGCAGACTCAAACTACACATGTACGGCCTAAGATTTAAGGACTCCAGCAGAAAGAAATAGTGAGAAGACTACAAGAGTTGAACAGATATTTCAGAGGCTGATAAAGTTTAAGTTCAGTTCCTGCCAAGGCACAGGGGATTGGCTAACAGCTCAGATTTCCATGGAAAGATGGAAGGCCACACCCATGTCCAAGCACCAAGGGTAATGATTATAACTAAAAAAATAAAAAATAAATAAAAAAGTAAAAAGGTCTGCACTAGAAGAGTCAAAATCCAAGCCTTCACATGAGTAAGGTGATTTGCCAGTAACTTAACAACTTGCTAAGTGTATCTGACTATATCTTCCAAATATCCATATACAATTTAAAAATTACTGGGTATGCAGAGAAACAGGGAAAAAATTGACTACACAATTAAGAGAAAGTATTGTCAATAGTAACAGGCTCAAAATGATCAAGGGGCTTTAAAATAACTATGATAAATGTTTTAAAACTCTTTAGGAAAAGATGAATATAATGTACTAAGGGAAGGGGATTTTTTTTTAAAGGTAACTTTTATATATTTAAAAATATAATTTATTTTTATAGCAATTTTAAGTCACAACAAAAGTGAATGGACTAAGCGCCTGGGTGGCTTAGTCGATTAAGCGTCCAACTTTCGCTTAGGTCATGATCTCGCGGTTCGTGGGTTTGAGCCCTGCATCGGGCTCTGTGCTGACTGCCAGCTCAGAGCCTGGAGCCTATTTCAGAGTCTGTGTCTCCCTCTCTCTGACCCTCCCTGCTCATGCTGTCTCTCTCTCTCTCTCCTAGAATAAAAAAAATATATATTAAAAAAAAAAGGGAATAGAACATACAGCATTGCCAAATACCCCTTGCCTCCACATACACACCACCTTTCCCACTATCAAAATCCCACACCAGAGTAGGATATTTGTTACAATGAACCTACAATGAAACCACAAACCATGAACTTGCTTTGATAGATCATAATCATCAAAGCAAAACTAAATCCATAGTTTATATTAGGGTTCACTCTTAGTACTGTATATTCTGTGGATTTAGGCAAATGTATAATGACATGTATCTACAATCACAGCCTCATACAGAGTAGTTTTACTGCCTGAATAATCCTCTGTGCTCCACCTGTTTGTTTCTCCATCTGCCAAACCCCTGTCAACCACTGATTTTTTACTGCCTCCATAATTTTGCCTTTTCTAGAAAGTCATAAACTTGAAATCATACAATATATAGTCTTTTTAGATTGGCTTCTTTCACTTAGTAGTATGCATTGAAGTTTTCCCCATGTTTTTTGATGGGTTGATAGCTCATTTCTTTCTTAGTATCAAATAATATTCCATTGTTTGGAGGTATCACACATAGTTCATTTATCCACTCACCTACTAAAAAAAATTAAAAAGGAAAATTGAGTTTTATTTCTTAAAAAAATCAAACAAAATTTTGATGTGTCTAATATGTATGTATTTTAAATATAATATCAAACAAGTCATTTTGGCAGAGAGAGGGGAGCTTTGGAAAAAAAAATGCTGTATTTAAACATTTGGAAAAGAAAAGGTGTTATTTAAAATTTTTCCATTATTAAAGTAACAAAAATACATTATATAATTTTAAATATTTGAAAAAAATATTTCTTGCCATCCTAACAAAACCATAGATAGCTGATTAATTCACCTTCCTTAAGAGTTTTAAAATTAATTATTTACATAATGGTTACTACACTGTGCATAAAAGTGTTTAATATTTTTATTATATATAAATGCAAAAGAAATTATTTAGACCTTTAAAATGAAACAATTTGGAGAACCATATGAACATAGAAAGAAATATATTAACTTATTCATTGGTTCATTTAAGGAGTCATAGCACACTTGGAAAGAGAGCATTAAGATAAGAAAATACCTTAGTAATAATGACTAAATATGTAAACTATTTTAAAATATAATAGATATTTTAGCTTACTCTGACATTTAAACTAGCCAGAGGTTGTCTTCTATTTTCATTCTTCAATTTCACTGAACTAAAATCATAGAGACTGCTTTTGTTACCTGCTGTGCTACAAAATTAGTGTTTGAACAGCCTTCAGATTTCATTAAACTTGGTTTAAAATCCTTAGTTACTTCAGTAGGGTAAATGATTCTATATACTTTTACTTTTGACAATCAAGAGCCACAGTTATGCTCTAGAAATTTGAAAATCTGAATGATCACTGTTGGAGAAATGATTCCATGTATATGCCCTATGGTAGGCAGAATTGCAGAACTGCAAGATAGCCCTCAAATATCCCCACCCCTGGTATACACACACTTTCCCCCAGGTATTGAATCAAACACTAATATAAGTACAGCTATAAAGGTGTACGTAAGATACAATTAAGGTCCGAAATCAGTTGACCTTAAGATAAGGGGATTATCTGGGTGCGCCCAACCTAATCAAATAAGGCTTCTAAAAGAACAGAGTTTTCTCCAGTTGATCACAGATTAGGGATCACAGAACTCTCTGATTTGAGAGATGTGCTAAGGTTGACCTAGAAGAACACAAACATCCAGGTCATGAACTATTTATAAGACCACATGGGTAGGAACTATGGGCAGCGTCTATGAACTGAGAAAGACTGCAGGCTGACAATCAGCAAGAAAGCAGAATCTTCAGGCACATAAGTATAAGGAATTGAATTCTGCCTACAACCAGCGAACCTGGAAGGAGATCCCAACCACCACATGAGAACACAGTATACCCAAAACTGATTTCAACTTTGTGGAATTCTGAACAGAGAACCAACCCATACCATACCTAGACTTACGCCCTATGTGAGCTAATAAAATGGTTGAGTGTGTGTGTGTGTGTGTGTGTGTGTGTGTGTTCTAAGATGACAAATTTGTAGTAATTTGTTGAGCAACAATAGGAAACTAACATCAAGTTGGTACAGGTTATCATTAATAAAAATTATTTTAATTAATTAATTAAATTATAATTTTTCTTGAACCTACCAAATATTGTGCTAATTTTGTTTTAATTTTGACAAGACACCCATGTCATGCTTCATTTCTTCCATTCATTCAATATCATACATGTAAAGCAACTAGCAACCTCCAGATGATCAGAAAGGAATAACTGTGATAATAAAGTATGTCTAATGTTGTGGTAGGTTTTCCAGACAAATCCGACTGAAAAACATCTTCTCTTCACCTATCACTACACACACGTCCCAGATTTATTGAATATTTTTAATAGATCTATTCTTACCATTTCTTATGTGGCTCTCCTCAGGCTGTTAAAATCCTGGAATGCCATATATCACCATTTCATTTCATTTATAAAGAATTCTTATTATTCCTTCCTACCTATAAAATTAGATGAGCTGTCTACAACTGTTGACAGCTGAAATGATTTCCTTTTTACTAATAATTCTGAATTCTGAGTAACATTCTACTTTTTTTTAAAATTTTATTTATTTATTTATTTTTTTTACAAATAGTTTATTGTCAAATTAGTTTACACATAACACCCAGTGCTCATCCCCACAAGTGCCCTCCTCCATGCCCACCCCTCCTCCCCCCCACATCCATCAGTCCTCAGTTTTTGTCAGCATTCAAGAGTCTCTCATGGTTTGCCTCTCTCCCTTTCCCCCACCATTTCCGCCCTTCTTCTCCCCCTTGGTCCTCTGTTAAGTTCCTCCTAATCCTCCTATACGTGCACACATATGACATTTGTCCTTCTCTGCCTGACTTATTTCGCTCAGCATAACACCCTCAAGGTCCATCCATGTTGCTACACATGGTCAGATTTCATTGTTTCTCATTGCCATGTAGTATTCCATGGTATAGATAAACCACATCTTCTTGATCCATTCATCTGTTGATGGACACTTAGGCTCTTTCCATGTTTTAGCTATTGTGGAGAGTGCTGCTATGAACATTGGGGTACATGTGCTCCTATGCCTCAGCATTTCTGTATCCCTTGGGTAAATTCCTAGCAGTGCTATTGCTGGGTCATAGGGGAGTTCTATTGTTAGTTTCCTGAGGAACCTCCACACTGTTTTCCAGAGGGGCTGTACCAGTTTACATTCCCACCAACAGTGTAGGACGGTGCCCGTTTCTCCACATCCTCGCCAGGATCTAGAGTTCTCTGATTGGCTCATTTTAGCCACTCTGACTGGCGTGAGGTGGTATCTCAGTGTGGTTTTGATTTGTATTTCCCTGATGAGGAGCGATGCTGAGCATCGTTTCATGTGTCTGTTGGCCATCTGGATGTCCTCTTTGGAGAAGTGTCTGTTCATATCTTCTGCCCATTTCTTCACTGGGCTGTTTGTTTTTCGGGCGTGTAGTTTGGTGAGTTCCTTGTAGATTCTGGATATCAACCCTTTATCTGATATGTCATTTGCAACTATCTTTTCCCATTCCGTTGGTTGCCTATTAATTTTCTGGGTTGTTTCCTTGGCTGTGCAGAAGCTTTTCATCTTGATGAGGTCCCAACAGTTTATTTTTGCTCTTGATTCCCTTGCTTTTGGGGATGTGTCAAGTAAGAAGTTGCTGCGGTGGAGGTCAAGGAGGTTGTTTCCTGCTTTCTCCTCTAGGGTGTTGATAGTTTCCTGTCTCACGTTCAGGTCCTTTATCCATTTTGAGTTTATTTTTGTGCATGGTGTGAGAAAATGATCTAGTTTCATTCTTCTGCATGTTGCTGTCCAGCTCTCCCAACATCATCTGTTAAAAAGGCTGTCTTTTTTCCATCGGATATTCTTTCCTGCTTGTGACATTCTACTTTTAAAAATTACTTTATTTAAAAAACACAGTTGGCTAACCATATAATTGGAATATTGTAAGCGACATACACAGTTGACTTATTTTCCTGTGAAAAATTCCCAGATGATTGCATGATTTCCCTTTTGAATTTTTATTCCCTAGATGGTTGACAGAGTAAGTTAACATATAATTTTGCCACCATTTGCCACTATTTACAGAAATCACTCTGTAACTGTTATGTAAGTAAGTAGAAGTAGTCCTAGTATATAACATGTATAAGGCTTAGAATGATAAGGATCTATAAAATTTTTCCTAACTAAGGTAAGGGGAAAAGAGTGAAGAGTCATAACTGTTCACATTGCTATAAAATATAGAGGTTAGTTCAGACTTAAGGATCTAGTTAGAAAGACATGTGTTAAACTCCTTCCTTTATCTTTTCCTAGCTGAGTTACTCTTGACAAGTTACTTTCCTTCACAAAACCTGTTTCTTGGTTTATAAAATGGACATATTTCTAGTACCTATTTCATCATATGGTAACAACAACAACAAAAAACCCTCAACCAAACCTGAGGCCCAGATACATCCACAAATAACATAAAACAATTCTTTCAAGTGCACATGGGACATTCTCCAGAATATATCACATATAAGGCCATAAAACAAGACCTGAATAAATTAAAGATGATTGAAATCATACCATGCATATTTTCTGACAATGGTATAAAACTAGAAATAAATCACAAGAAAAAGCTGAAAAACACACAAACACATGGATACTAAACAAAAACATGACACTTAATAGCCAGCGGATCAATGAAGCAATCAAAGAAGAAATTAAAAAATACATACAGACAAATGAAAATGAAAACATATCTCTGGGACACAGTGAAAGGAGTTCTAAGGGAAGTATATAACATTAGAGGTCTACCTAAAGGAATAAGAAAAAACTCAAATACATAGTCTAACCTTGCACTTAAAGGAACTAGAAAAGGAAGAACAAAGCCCAAGGCAGATAGAAGGAAGGATAAATAAAGATCAGAGCAGAAATAAATGATATAGAGACAAAAAAGGGAAAAAAATCAGTGAAACCAACAGCTGGTTATTTGACAAAATAAACAAAACTGATAAACAGCCAGACCTATCAAGAAAAAAAAAAGAGGAAAGACCCAAACAAGTAAAATCAGCAACAATAAAAAAAGAAGTAACAGCTGGCACTATAAATATACAAAGGATTATAAGAGAACACTATGAAAAAATTTATATGCCAAAAAAATAAGCAACCTAGAAGAAATTGATAAATTTTGATTTTTCAAAATCTGAATCAGGAAGAAATAGATAATCTGAACATACCAATTGCTAGTAACAAAATTAAATCAACAATAATTAAAAAAAAAAAAAGCCTACCAAAAATCAAAAGCCCAGGCCCAGATAGATTCACAGGTGAATTCTACCAAACATTTAAAGAAAACTGAATACCTATTGTCCTCAAACTATTCAAAAAAATACAAAAGGAAAGCCTCCAAATATATTCTATGAGGACAGCATTAACTTGATACCAAAAACCAGAAAAAGACACCACAAGAAGAGAAAACTATAGGCCAATGTCTCTGATAAACATAGTTGCAAAATCCTCATAAAATATTAGCAAACCAAATTCAATAATTAATTAATTGGATTATTAACCACTATGAGCAAGTGATGTTTATTCTGGGCATGCAAAGATGGTTCAATAGTTGCAAATCAGCAAACATGATACAATGCCTCAACAAAACCAAAGACAAAAACCATAGGGTTATCTGAATAGATGTAGAAAAAGCATTTGACAAAATTCAATATCCATTCATAATGAAAACTCTCAACAAAGTGGGTTTAGAAAGAACTTATCTCAACACAATAAAGGCATTATATGAAGAATCCATGGTTAACATTATACTCCATAGTGAAGAACTGAGAGCTTTTCTTCTAACATCAAGTATGTCCACTCTCACCACTTTTATTCAGCATAGTACTGGAAGTCCTAGCCACAGTGATGAGACAAGAAAAAGAAATAGAGACATTGATGTTGGTAAAGAAGTTGAATTGTCACTATTTGCAGAACACATGTCACAATTCATAGAAAATCCTAAAGACTCCACCAAAAAAATATTGGAACTAATAAATTAATTTAGTACAGTTGCAGATACAGAAATTGGCAACATTTCTATAAACTAATAACAAAGTAGCAGAAAGAAAAATTAAGAAAACAATTCCATTTACAATTGCACCAGAAACAATAAAACAGGCACAAGTAAACTTAACCAAAAAGGTGAAAGACCTCTACTCTGAAAACTATAAAATACTGATGAAAATAATTGAAGAGGACACAAACAAATAAAAAGATATTCCATGCCCATGGATTGCAAGAAGTAATATTGTTAAAATGTTTATGGTAACCAAAGCATTCTACAGATTCAGTGCAATCCCTGTTAAAATAACAAAAGCATTTTTTTTCACAAGACTAGAGCAAATAATACCAAATGTACAGAACCACAAAAGATCCCACATAGCTAAAACAATCTAGAGAAAGAAGAACAAACCTAGAGGTATCACAATTCCAGATTTCAAAATGTATTACAAAGCTGTTTTAATCAAAACAGTATAGTATTGAAACCAAAACAGACACATGGATCAATCGAGCAAGAATAGAACCTACAAAAATAAATCCCACTTTAGATGGGCATTTAATCTATGAGAAGGGATCCATATACAGTCTAGAGATGTGTTCCTATGGAATGGTGAAAGCACAATTTCTTGTCTTCTTTACAGTTAGAAAGAATAAATGAATCCTATATATTAGAAAGCTCACCTCAATTGGTTTAAACTTCTTTCTCTACTACCAATTGGATGTAGAATCTAAAACTAAACCCTCCTGGGGCACCTGGGTGGCTCAGTCGGTTATGCGTCTGACTTTGGCTGAGGTCATGATCCACAGTTGGTGGGTTTGAGCCCCGCATAGGGCTCCGCGCTGGCAGCTGGCTCGTAACCTGGAGCCTGCTTCAGATTCTGTGTCTCCCTCTCTCTCTGACCCTCCTGTGCTCACGCTGTCTCACTCTCTCTCAGAAATAAATAAAAACAGTTTAAAAAATTAAAAAAAAATAAAAATAAACCCTTCAGACTCTGTCTCCCTCTCTCCCTGCATCTCCCCAACTTGCACTCTCTCTCAAAAATAATAAACATTTTTAGGGGCGCCTGGGTGGCTTAGTCGGTTAAGCGTCAGACTTTCGCTTAGGTCATGATCTCGAGGTTCATGGGTTCGAGCCCCGCGTCGGGCTCTGTGCTGACTGACAGCTCAGAGCCTGGAGCCTGTTTCAGAGTCTGTATCTCCCTCTCTCTCTGACCCTCCCCTGCTCACGCTGTCTCTCTCTCTCTCTCTCTCTCTGCTAGAGAAAAAAAAAAGAATTGGTATTATTTCTTCTTAGGATAGAGCTATAGCAAAGTGGAAATATCTTGCTCCTTGGTCCTAGGGTCAACTATAAGTAAAGACTAGAACAAATAAATTATATCTATGTCTCTGCACGTGAAGAGACATGGAGTTTTAAACACTGTGGGATTCCAGAAATGTACCTTGAATAGGTAACTTCAATAAATTCGGCTTTCAGAAAATAAATTAGTTTTAATAGAAGATGTTTTATGTTCTTTAATCAGAACGAATTGCCTAAAATATTAGAACATGGCTGTGAAAATCATATATGTTATAAATGGGGGAAAATATGGAAATTTAGGTAAGCACTCTGTAAGATTTTTAATATTGTTTGGGTCAAAATTCCCTCTTGAGATCCTTTCGAAAGTTTTCCATGAAAGGAAACATGACCTGAGGAAAGGAAACAATTTATTAATCACTCACATCATGCTAAGCATTTTACATACATTATTTTATTTATATTCACAGAAACCACAATGGCTTGCCTTATTTTCCTCAAAGTTCTCAGATAAGGGACTAGGAGACGCAGTAATATGGGAAATGTTACATACCTGCTAAGTGTCTGAATGGAGTTTTCCATCCATTTCAATCTGACTTCAAAGTCCATGTTCTTCCACTTCACCAAGTTTTCAAAACAACTATGGCCTCTCAGATACGAAACAGTGCAGGCCTGAAAGAAACTAAGCATGTGACAACTAACACCTCTGTCTTCTGAGGACTGCTTTAAATTAAAAGGATATCTAACAGGAAAATTGAATTTCAATAAAATATATTCTTCCTGAATTTTCTTTCCAATTTTCAAGTTTCTATCTCAAACACATTTTTAAGTACAAAAACAAGGCAGTCTCTGACAACAAATGGCAAAAGAAACATAATAAAGAATTAACATTAGGGGCGCCTGGGTGGCTTAGTCGGTTAAGCGTCCGACTTTCGCTTGGGTCATGATCTCACGGTTCGTGGGTTCGAGCCCCGCATTGGGCTCTGTGCTGACTGCCAGCTCAGAGCCTGGAGCCTGTTTCAGTCTGTGACTCCCTCTCTCTCTGACCCTCCCCTGTTCACGCTGTCTTCCTCTCTCCTAGAAATAAATAAAAAAACATTGAAAAAAAAAAAAAGAATTAACATTTGATTCAGCTACAAGACACACAAGGATGTGTGTACAATTTTTTAAATAAAACAATGTTAATATAATTGTGAATTTATATTTCACATATGGAAGCAAGTAAACAATTTGCTGGCTGTAGTTTTGCCAGCAAAAGCCAAAAATATTCCACTCACCTACTCTGCAATCTTTCCTTTCTTATCCTTACAGTGAGAAAGTGGGTCTTTTTTATAGGTTCTCTCTACTGATCAGTAACTCCTTCATTCCTGTTAAGCATTAATTCTTTAAATAAATTATAAATTCCTATAGTATTATTGCATTTCATAAATACCTAAATACCCCTCCCTCACCCATTAAAAAAACTTAATTATTCCTAACTAAGTTAACTCCTTAGGCTAACTACATTTAGCATCTAATGCATCCTGGCAGGCTCCTCAGAAGGCTGTTCAGAGTAGAATTAGACACTCCACAGGGGCATCACTGAGGTATATTTTTTCATGGTGATGGCAGTTTACATGCAGCACCTTCCCTGATCATTATTCTTTTTTTTTTTTTTAATGTTGTATTTATTTCTGAGAGAGACAGTGTGAGCAGGGGAGGGTCAGAGAGAAAAGGAGACACAGAATCCAAAACAGGCTCCAGGCTCTGAGCTAGCTGTCAGCACAGAGCCCGACAAAGCGGGGCTCAAACAGTGAGATCATGACCTGAGCTGAAGTTGGATGCTTAACCGACTGAGGCACCCAGTCGCCCCCCTGATCATTATTCTAAGACATCACAAAATCTGATGTAATCTGAAGGCTATAGTTTTGAGGTCTTAGTCAATCTATTCAATCCAGGTATTGAAGCAGGTCCAGAACTCCGTGTGAAAAGAATATTGTTTTTTGCCTACAGTAATAAGGAAGCACATCAGCCATATGGTGATGAAATCCATCAGAAGACATGATCCAGGGTGGTTACTCCTCATATTGCAGAATCAACACTGCCCATGGTCATGTGGTTCCCACCATATAACAATGTTTCCTAAATCAGCAACATAGAATGCAAGCATCCAGAAAATAAAATCTCATGTCTGCTTTTTAATGCCTAATAAAAGCCCAGCTAAAAGAAATAAGATTTAGGTATAAAATTTAGGAAAGCTGTAGTTCCAAAATGAGTTGATCTTCAGCACATCTGGCAAGCTTTTATTGATTTATTTATTTGAGAGAGAGAGAGGGAGAGGGAGCATAAGCAGGGGAGGGGCAAAGAGAGGGGACAAGGGATATGAAGTAGGCTCTGTGATGACAGCAGTGAGCCAGTTGTGGGGCTTGAACTCACAAACCACCAGATCCTGACCTGAGCCAAAGTCAGAAGCTCAACCAACTGAGCCACCCAGTTGTCCCTGGCAAGCTTTTAAAAAGATGGACTTCTGGGCCTCACTCACTAGGTACAGCACTGCAATCTCTCAGTGATGGACCTACAAACCTCTTCTCTTTAATGTTCCCCAGGAGATGCTGATGATGAGTCACATTTGAGAGCATCCCTTTAGGAAGTCCAGAGGGTATCAATCTCTAGGTATAATAAACTCTAGATTGAGTTAGTTTTTGCACGCTGAACACATCAGCCTAGGCCTTTACAACATCTCCTTTTCTGACACATTATGTCTTCAACCTTAATGAAATTATCCCTCAAAAACAATCTCATGAAATCTACTTCTACTCTCACAGTAAAACAACTCATTATGCCATTCACTGTCCATATTATAATACCTGGAGTGAGAATATTTTTAGAATATGATATGAAAAATAATCATTTTTTTTATAAACTGGCATGCTTCCACATTTAAATAATGAGGATGAATGATTGTAATGCATCTTGGTTCCTTTTTGTCTGAGTTGACAAAGGTTAGTTAATCAGAGTTAATATTTATTCTGAGATACAGCATTTGTTCTCTCTTAGGACTGGTATTTTGCTTCCTCCTTTTTTTCCATTCCTAAATTCCTCATTTATATCTTCATTCATTAACCTTATTATACCTTAGGTTAGGTTAGGTATAACCTATTATACCTTATTATAACCTTATTATACAAAACACCTATATAATCCCTTAGAGTCCCTATTATGTATTATCAATAACTATGCTAAATGCTTTATATAAAATATTTCATCCCCATAACATCTTAGTCTATCTGGGCTGCAATAACTAAATTCCATAGACTGGGTGGCTTATAAACAAATCAAATTTATTTCTCATAGTTCTCTGGAGGCTGAGAGTCCAAACTCAAAGTGCCAGCAGATTTAGTGTCTGGTGAGAGCCCATTTCCTGGTTCACAGATGGTCTTCTGTGTGTCCTCATAGAGTGAAAGAGGGCAAGGAAGTTTTCTGCTCTCTTACCATGAGCTAATTACCTCCCAAAGGCCCACCTCCAATATATCACTTTGGTGATTAGGTTTCAGCCTATGAATTTTGGGAAGACACAAACATTCTCTAAAGCACATAATAAACCAGAAAGATGAATTTTATCTTCAACCCATTTTCCAAATGAGAAAACTGCTTTAAATAAAGAAATTAAATCTCTTTCCCAGAGTCATGTTCTTAGTATTGACACATACAAAATTTGAATACAGAACCAATTATTTTGTCTGCTGTGATATCTGCCCTTTAAGACGATTCTTTTTTTGTGTTTTAAATAATTTTGGGAGAAAGAAGGGAAAGGAAAAGACGGCAGAAAAAAGACAAGAGCAATTTAACAAGAGATGTGTGATTGTTAATAATTTTATGATTGTTAGGCTCTGAATTAATTTAACCTATTCTCCATATCTGAATTACCCAAATGTAGAAAATAAGCAATAAAATAATTCAGAGTTCTCACTTTCTTTAGGAAATAATCTCCATGGGAGACATAAATATTCTCTCTCATTCAAGACAGTAAACAAGCCAGACCATCTGCATATTATGCAGTTGAATGCATCCTTTGTTATCATTTCCAAATACCACCTTTCTATTAATGTAGAGAGAAGCTAGGTTTTCTACAATAAAGCCTGAAATGACTAAGAAATATAAGTAGTATGTATTGGATGATGCAAAAAATATTCAAATGTTTATTGAAAGTTCCAGTTATTTATAATCTAAACACCACTAATTATAAATCTATACTTAATATAACATTATTTTTCATCAGTATTGATTAAATTATTTCTCAAAAAATATTGAACAAGCTAAACTGCCTAAATCGTGTTCCAAATTTGAGGCAGTTATGTACTACATGACCAATATGATGGCTTTGAATAACAATGATAGTCTAGGGGATATTCATTCCAGACTGCCCTTAGGGATGTTTTGGGTTTGGGCATTTCAGTGGCTCAAGCATCTGTATTTAATGCTGTATTTAATGAAACTGCAAAAAGAAATGTATCCAGCATCAGCAAAAAAAGCGACCCAAAAAGAGAAAATTTTCCAAAAATGAAAGCTATTTCCATTTTTAAGTTTTTATTTTGATTTCTTTGATTGACAAAGAAATCCCTTATAGGCTCCATTTATGCTCTATTCTCTATTTTCGGGACAAAATACCTTAGTGTTTTTGATTCCTGATGGGGGTTCCCTATGAAGCAAGCCCCACTCTAGTGTCTCATGTTGTTTTGTCTGATCCATTTCACTTGGCATCACATTGGGCTGGAGTTAGTGTCTCATGCAGTATTCCATGTTTGAATGTAAAAGAGCAATAAGATTAAATTAAGGAAAATAAAATCAAGGAAATTAAATAATCACAGACATTAAGGCTGGACCATCTATTAGGTAACAATCTGTTTCCTTACAAAACAGTATTGGCTCTGACTGTATAAAATGCTCATTGTAAGGAATTCATATAGGTCTCGAATGAACAAAACTCCATGCAAAATTAGGTCTATTTAAAAAAAATCCTGAAAATTATGATGTAATAATTAACAATTTCTTGTTAATCATTATTTAAACACCATCTTTGTCATGTAGAGAGACACTTGAGTTCCTTTTATAATAGCACAAAATTTAGCTGTTCTTTTCTCTGATAACTCATGGAATCCCAGGTCTTCGAACTATAAGGCATCATCTAGTCCAATTGGAAACTTGCAATCATCATGAAACATTGAAGTGCTAGCATTACTTATTTATTTAAGTTGTTCCGATCATACTGCCTGAGATTTGACACCATGTAGTATAGCACTCCACAAAACAGGTCTAATGTTACATCCACTATTCCATATTACTTGTATTCAAAGGTCTCTTAAATTTTCTTTTATTACCCTTTTGAGATGAAGTATACTAAAAGGAAAAATGGTTTCACCACTCGTAAACATGTAGCAACAGATCACAACCATATTTGAACTAGTTAGCAGATTAGGTAAGCATTAGCTTAGAACTGAAGAAGGATACGCTTAAAACATACAAATAAAACGAAAACTTGACCCTCAAAACAAACAAATTAGATTATCTTTTCCTTGTTATCCATCTCTTCTACATCAGAACACAATTTTAAAAAATCGTGTTTGCAAAAAAAAATCATGTTTACGATGCATGGGTAAGAAAAAGGGATGATGTGGGGAGCCTGGCTGGCTCAGTTGGTTGAGCATCTGACTCTTGATTTCAGCTCACAGTCAGGGCCACATTGGACTCCCAGCTGAACATGAAGCCTGCTTAAGATCCTCTTTCTGTCTCCCCCTGCCCCTCTCCCCCACTCTCTCTCTCTCTCTCTAAAATTAAAAAATAAAGAGAACGAGGGGTGACAATTTGAAGAAAATAAATATTTTTATCAATTTATTTTTTATTTTTTAATCAATATATTTTAGAAAATCAAATGTAAAATTATTTTAAATGGAAACATATTATGACTAACTGGAATATATCCCAGAAATGCAATGTTGGTTTAATATTCAAATTAATTTATATAATTTACCCTATTAACAGATTACAAAGAGAAAAAGAACGTATAAACAGATGAAGGATACAAACTCCATTTCTACAAAATTTAAACCTCATTTGTGATAATAATTCTCAGCAAACTGGGAATAGAAGGAAAATTCCTGTACCTGATAAGGGGCACCTATGAAAAAGTCTACAGTGAACATCATAGTTTATAATGAAAAACAGATGGCTTTCCCTTTATGTTTGTGAATAAGGCAAGAAAGACTGATCTCACCATTTGTATTTAACACTATACTGAAGATTCTAGCTAGTGCAATAAGGCAATAAAATGAAATAAAAGACAGCAAGATTGCAAACTAAGGAATAAAAACCTCTTTATTTATTCTAAATATGGTTATCTAAGTAGAAAGACTTTCAGGATCTTCAAAAAGCTACTAGGACCCAGAAGTGAGTTTAGCAAATTTGCATGTCAATATAGTACAGAAAAGAAGTGGTATTACTGTATATCTGCAATGAAAAATTGTACTTTGCAACTAGTGAGAAAGATTTCCAATATCATTATCTTTCCAACAAAATATACAAAATAGTGATGAAAAATGTGCAAGGCCTGTACACTGAAAGCTACAAACCACCACTGAGAGAATTTAAACAAGGTTAAATAAATGGAGACCTAGATCATATTCATGGATCAGAAGACTCAATATTGTTAAGATTGTCAGTTATCCCCAAATTTTTCTGCAGATTCAATGTAATCTAAATGAGAATACAGCCGGCTTATAAACAACAGAAGTTGATTCCTCACAGTTCCGGAGTCTAGAAGTCTGATATCAGGGTGACAGTGTGGCCAGCTTCTAGTAAAGGGCCTTTTCTGGGTTGCGGACACTTATCTTCTTGTTATGTACTTATATGGCAGAAGGCAGAGAGGGGAAGAAAGTTCTCTCCTGATTCCTATAAGGGCACTAATCTCAACCATGAGGGCTATACCCTCATGATCTCACTTAATCCTAATAACCTCCTAAGGTCCCCACTTCCTAATACCATCACGTTGGGGAGTAGTATTTCAACACCCAAATGGGAGCGGAGAGGCACAAACATCAGTCCCTAACAATCATATAATGGAATATTATTCGGCAATAAAAGGCAGCAAACTATTGATACACACAAGAATGTGGATGAATTTCTAAATACTTTTATTGAGTGAAAGAAGTCCAACAATCAGAATACATACTGTAGGATTCCTGTAACTAAAATTCTATAAAATGCAAACTAATCCATAGTGATGAAAAGCAGATCCATGTTTGCCTGTGGTTGGGATGAAAGGATGAATGGTTGGGGAAATTACAGAGGAATATGAAGGACTTCATACATATGAAGTGGGTGATACATATGGTCATTATGTTCATATGTTCATTGCGATCATTTCACGGGTGTATACATATATTGAAACATATAACTGAGCACTTAAATATGGGCAGCTTATTGTATGTCACTTCCACCTCAGTAACATTGTTTAAAAAACACTAACTATAATAAGTAGAATATACCAGGCTATTCCAATAAAAATAATTTAAAAAATAGAAGCCTTTTCTATCAGAAATTATAAACAGCCATTAAAGTATAGATGTTGCAAATATAGTAAGATGAAAAATCATAACACGTTGTAGGTCTAGCCTTCCCACTAGCCAATGTAAAGGTATAATCCAGTCACTATTTATATTATGAAACATTTTTGATCATTTGTAGGGAATGGGAATGAGAATGGGAATTAGGGAAAAAGGTTGAGCAAAGCAACTGAAGTATTGAGGACATTCAAAAACCCTAAACTGAGGCAGACAGGCCCTTAAAATTGCAAGTCCGGGGCATTAACTTATGTGGTACTCAAGGGGCTAGAAGAAATTGTGTGTCAAGGATGGCAGTGAGGGAAAAGACACTGAGAGTTCATGAGTAGAAGGAAAGAAAACAAATTTAACCCAGATATGTCATTTGATATTTCTGCCTGTGCTGTTCCAAGATGGAATGGCATTACTATATCATTACTATATATTACTTGCTATAAATCTAATTTAAGAAAAGCCTTGAAAACTGAAAGGAAATTGTGTGTGTGTGTGTGTGTGTGTGTGTGTGTGTGTGTGTGTGTAGCCTTCTATTTATTTAGCAGCTTTTTTACCTTCATATATCTACCTATTAGCAAGACATAATTTTGTGGAAACTTGGTGTTTTCTTTTATAGTAAGCAGATTCAGATATAATACACAGTTATAAACTAGACTTTGACTTTAGAATTGTTTTGTATGTCCTATAAAAGTCCTAAACTTGACCCTGGCATGCACACTGCATAGAAACTACTAAAATTCTAATACACACCTGTAATTTATAGCCTGCTGATTTCCAAAACGAAGCAGAGGCACCTCATTCTAAAAGTTATTTTAATTGAATAAACTAATAGGAAAAGAATGAAGAAAACATAACTATATTTATTGAATGTAAAATTTGCCTGTTTTCTGACACTCAAAATGACAAGAAAACAAGACAATCTTTTTATTCACTACATAATAAAAATAAACATCAAATTTAAGAGAGTACTTCTTTTATCAGTGCAAATTTCTGAGTCCATCACATGCAATAGAATAATAGATGGCATTGATATCATTGGCATCTACTTTTACAAATGATTTTGTGGGGTACGTATTTGTTTAGTTGTGTCTCTTTTAAGACCTCAAAACGTAACTGTAACATGTGTTCTTCCAAAGGCATTTTGCTAAGCTTTTGGTTCTTAATTGATAAAAGATCTGAAATGCTAAGATAGTCATATGCCCTGATTTCCCCAGGATGGTTCCAATTTCTGCTTGTTACCCCAGCTTACTGATTAATAGCAACCTTTTCACTTTGAAGAGTGTGTCAGTTAGGATGATAAATTATATGGTCAACCTATAAATGGCTCCTTTGTAAAATTCAACAGCAAATCTCACTAGACACATAGGAATATAATACAGTCAGAATTGTCACATGTTAGGCCCTTTTAAAAAATTGTGTTTACTTTCTTTTAACTGATAACAATCAAGTATAGAGAAAAATATTAATACAAACTAAAAAGGCCTGTGAAAAATACTGGAAAATCCTAATACTGGAAATCCAAATACATGTCTGTATTTCTTTTAGGGAAGTACTCTTTATCTACCACTTTTTTCCCCTCTCTCCTGGCACCACCATTATTTATTTTAGAACATCTGTCATTGGTATGAGTAAATCTCCTTGTATTTAAATATATAAGTATAGTCCTGGCTCAGTACCTACTGATAAGAATGACGGCTAAAGTTTTCCATGTCATTCACAAGAACATTGACAATAAATATGCATTTCTTCACATATGACAAGGCTATCATTTCACTGTCTCATTTGAAGTTTTATTTTTAGTGGTTAAGACTAGAAGTCAGAGCCGTAGTGAGAGAGAAGTAATTGGCGTCCCGGTAGAAGACAGGAAGTTCAGTGTAGCACAGTAGGAAGGCTGTTGGCAATGGAAGACAGAAGCAGCTACAGCGTTCTCACATCTATCAAAATTTATACGATCAGCCAACACCGGAACTGTGTTTGTTTACCTGACCTTTTATTTCTGTGTGTGTAAGTAGAAAGACAAAGATGCTAATTCCTTTTCTGAAACTGTATTAGTGTAATAAGCACAGATTTTCCATTTCCCACAAATGCAGTCTTCCTACAAATTAGGGTATGCTTTAAAAGGATTCTTTAATTTTCTGGTCTAAAGATACATGGATGGAGAGGTACTGAAGTGTTTCCCTATGCAGGGGCCACGTTCTGATGCAGTACCGGAGTTCAGGCTGTGGAGGGGAGATATTTATTCAAGGCCACTGTTGGTACGATGACCAGAGGAGGCCAAGAAAGAGAGCTGTTGCTGAATGCTGTGGCCAAATATGATCTGATGTTCTAGGGGAGAACTGTGCTTAAGAGAGGGAAAAATAAGTAAGAACTAAACCAGTATGAAAGTAAGTTAAAATGTTTAAGAGTATAGATAGAAGCAATTCCTGGGCATTACAGTTCAACTTTTATGTAACTAGGAATGAACTCTGATGACTCTAAAATACTGAAGAGGGTCATATATTTAAGGCAACAAAGTCTTCTTTTCCAAACATTGTTTTTTCACCAGAATGAAATTTATTAAACACCCAAGTGTTTTAATTAAACAATATTTGATCATTTAGTTTGTTTAATAAGGAGAATTAAGTATTTTGTTTTCCTTCCTTTGCTAAATGCTGCACATGAAAGGCACACAATCTTTGTCTACCTGGTGCAACCAGGAGCTGTTCTAAAACAGCATCCATGATTCGTGGAGTATGTACTATGTACCAGGCACTGTTCTAGGCAGTAGAGATAAAGAAAAACAAAATAGAAAAGACACATCAGGGGTGCCTCGCAGGCTCAGTGGGTAGAGCGTGCCATTCTTGATCTTGGGGTTGTGAGTTCCAGTCCCACATTCTGTGTAGAGATTACTTAAAAAGAAAATTTAAAAGAAAGAAAAGACAAGACACATCTACTAGCAAGCATATATTGCAGAAAGAAAGACGGACAATAAGTTAAATGTATACATGCTAGATAATGGTGATGATCACAAGAAAAATATAAAACAGGGAAAAGGATGGGCACTGATATTTTAGAGTGGTTAGGAAGGCCTCACCGAAGATGTGCCATGTGAGTAAAGCCAGCAAGGAGCTGAGGGACAGAGTCAAAGAATATCTGAGTAAAGAGCATTCCAGCCTGAGGGCACAGACAGTGCAAAGGTCCCAGGGGAGTGGACTTTAAACTATTAGAGGCACATTTGTGTTGGCTGCACAAGAATAGATGAAGTCAAAGAGGTTATTTGGATACCATTGTGTGAGAGATCATGACTTTTTCAAGAGAAAGACATGACTTGGCTTTTACTGTGAGCTAGATGAATAGCAATTAGTGTTTTGAAAACCAGTTAGGAGTCCATTATATCACCAAAGCAAGAGTTGAGAATGCTTTTACCAGAATGGTAGTATAGGAGATGGTAAGAAGTTATCAAAGTCTGGATATGTTTTATTTTTTAAATAAGTTTTTAATGTTTATTTATTTTTGAGAAATAGAGTGTAAGCAGGGGAAGGGCAGAGAGATTGGGAGACAGAATTTGAAGAAGACTCCAAACCCTGAGCTGTCAGCACAGAGCCCAATGCAGAGCTCAAAAAGTCATGAACCTGAGCCGAAGTCGGACCCTTAACCGCCGAGCCACCAGGTACCCCTGGATATATATACATATATATATATATATTATATACATAAATATATATATATATTTAATGTTTATTTATTTTTGAGAGAGAGTACAAGATCAGGGGAGAGGCAGAGAAGGCGACAGAGAATCTTAAGTGAGCTCTGAGCTGACAGCAGTGAGCTTAATGCAGGGGTTGAACTCATGAACAATGAGACCATGACCTGAGCTAAAGTTGGAAGGTCAACCTGCTAAGCCACCCAGGTGCTCCACCTCTGGATATATATTAAAACAGAGTTGTATTTGCCAATGTGAATGAGTGTAAGAGAAATAGAGAAGTCAAGATAAATCCACAGTTTCTGGCCTGAAAGATAAAATTTCTGTTAGTAAGGACTATGAAATTGTACACAGGAAATTTGGAAAGAATAACAAGAACTCAGTTTGACACACCCATTAATTATTGGAGTGATCACTGCCAGTTTCAGAGCTAGAGAAGCTAGAGGAGCCTTACTTCATCTGCACTGGACCTCAGCTGTTGTCTATTAAACAAGATGCATACTTTAGATGGCCCACATCTGACTCTCCTGTGTAGATATAATGGTCCCAGATACCCATAAGTGGGAGCGTGTTTGGGAAACTCCTGAATGTGTGTGGAAGGATAACTGAAGTACTGGCTGGTGACACTAATTGTATTCACTGCAGTGCCCTGTAACAGTGTGATGTTTAGTCGGTAATATATCACAATAAATCATTACTGCCTAGTTAGTATTTTCAAATTTATTACCTTGCTTATCCCATTTCCCAACCTACACTAGGACCCAGGCTCTTAGCAAGCACAGTCCTTATCCATCTTGTATCAAGTATCAAGTCATTTGAATAAAGGAATCAATTATGTGTTCACATCATACAACTATGGGTTCACATATTAGAAATCTGTAGTTTACAGGATTATTATTTTCATTAAGTTTGCATCTGCCAAGTTTTAGAAAATGCAATTTTATCATTTAAATACTAATTTTATTATTAGTATATCATAAGCATGTAATTTTTTTCAAAATTCAATTTTCTTAAAACACTTAGCACACTATTAAGGCTTATAAGGCTGCAATTATTTAATTTTACATATTAAATATTGTTTCATTAGAATTTATTTTAAAGTTTTAAAGTTCAACTGGATGGAAAAGCTACACTAGAATTTTCAGGAGAAGAAATGATGGGTAGAGGTAAAGGAAGAGTGTATAAATGAAGAAGAGGGGAAAACCCGGAAAGAACAAAATAATCAAGAGCTGTGAAGGGAGAGATGTTCAATAAGGAATATTATCAAAATGGGCTATAAGAATTGTCAAGAATGTCTCAAGAAATCTTTCTTGGCCGTTGGCTCTAGACACCCCCAAACCACTACCACTCCAAAAGCCCATCAATACTCATGAATTGACTACTTTATGTGGCCCTTCCCCACCCCATATGCCTGGCTAAATGTTTACCACTAGGCTATCAAATCTGTGCACAGGGAAAAGACACCAAGTTGGTCAAGTGTCAAAACTCCACAATGTCCCAAAGGCCTGGATGTTTCCTTTAGGTTCACTTGGGACCTCGGGTACATCACTCACTTAAGCTTCTTAAGTTTCAATGTCTTCATTTGTATTTTAGGAATAAAAATGGCACCCACTTCATGGAGTTAAAAAAAAAAAGTTGAATGAGATGAAACCTCAAAATTGCTGTTATTATCATTATCATAATTAATTGGAATCCCTTTTCCCATTCTACTGTAAACTTTCATTGAGATGACCACCTATTAGGTTTTCAATAAATAGTTGTTGACTGGAGCTCCTCTCTTCTGTGTATCTAACATGATTTTTAGTTAAAATGCAAGAAACTAGATGTCAAATAGTAAATGCTATGAAACTGTTATTCTTATGTCAATTCTTCTCAAAGTTTAATTTTCTCCAGATACTAATCTAGATATGTTCAAATATTTTTACACATTTTCATTCAAATTGCCTTAGTAATAACTGTTAGAGGCAGAAAATTGAAATTTATTCTCATTAGAATATTGCTCCTTTCCTGTTAAATCTGTTGTCTACTGGAAAATCAATTTGTTTTAAATCTTTAAAAATTACCATGTTTTTGTTTTATGTAACCAAGAAAAAAAGTTAAGTGTTTAAATTCACTTTGATTTCAAACAAACAAAAATGGATCAAAAAAACTGAGATTTGCTCAGTTATTTTGTACTAACAGCTATGAGCTGCAGATCTCAATACTCCTCTCTAATCTTTTTATTCATCACCTGTTTCTGTCCCATGCCACCAACTCCAGCCCACTCCTACTCTTTTTACTCTCAGCCAATGATTTCACTCCATGCTTAACCTGAGGAAATAGGGGCGTCTGGGTGGCTCAAGTCGGTTAAGGGTAGGACTTTGGTTCAAGTCATGATCCCCGGGTTCATGGGTTTGAGCCCCACATTGGGCTCTGTGCTGACAGCTCGGAGCCTGGAGCCTGCTTAGGATTCTATGTCTCCCTCGCTCTCTGCTCCTTACAGGCTCACATTCTCTCTCTCTTCTCTCTCTCTCTCTCTCTCTGTCAAAGATGAATAAACCAACAAAACCAACAAAACTCTATGGAAATAAACACTATAATACTCCCTAAACTTCCCACTCCACCTTGACTTCCAAACAGTCCTCCTGCCAGCTGAGGTGACCCTCTTTCTTGCTCTTGACCCCTCCTCCCTTCTCCTGACTCTGTGCCCCATCTCTTATACCTCAAAGATTTTTCCTTCATCAATTGCCCTTTCTCTCTTCTGCATCTTTGATCTTTCTTGCTACAATTTCTTAAATTCCATTTACGAGAAGATTCAAGCCCTCATGTTCCTTAAACACCTTTTCTTGATCCTTTTTCCTTCTCCAGCTCCAGCCCTATTTCTTCCCATTCATTTTTCTACACAGTTTGAAAGATAAATCTATAGTCTGTTTGGATTTTAAATTCTCACTCTCTTCCAAATTGTACCACACATGTGGTTTCTACTCTCATCATACTACAGATTTATTCATCTTAATGCCCCAGAATTCTAACTTCCAACTGCTGTTTACAATGGCCTCTCTTCATCACACAGCTTATTTCAGCTCTCAGGTAATACCTAATATGGTTGGCCACATCTTCTAAAGTTTTGTCTCCTTTTCTATGACCCTATTCTCTTCTAACTTTCCCAATTTCCATCCACATTTTCGGTTTCATCCACTCTCTAAAATAATAGTGTTCTCAAGTACCTATCTCAAGTTCATTCTTGCCTAAGACCTACCTAAGCAAACTCATAGCTTCACATTTCATCCATTCACCAATTACTTTTAAATCTGTAGCTCCCATTCTCTTTTGTTTTCTCCAGCTTAGAATTTTTTTAAAGCCTCAGATCCACATCCACATTTCTAAATTCCAAGTGGGCATCTCTAGATAGACCTTTTGCATGCATTGTAAACTTAACATTCTCAAAAGTAAAAATACCTTCGTCTAAACCTGTTTTTTCTCCAGAGCTCCCTAGGTCTGCTAAGGACACCAGCATCTTACCAATATACAGGAGCTAAAATTCCAAGAGCCATGTTAGGTCTTTCTTCTTCTCCATTCCAATTTATTTATTCAACAATTTTTGTGGATACTGTTTGTAATACGATATATGGTGCGTGTGTGTGTGTATTTCCTAAACTACAATTTATTGTTTGATTACAGTCTTAATGTTTCTCCAACATTTACTAGAAATGCCTCCTACCTTATTTTATGTGCCTTCATTCTCTATTCTTTGAACTTAATTCATAGCTGACAGAATAATATATATATAGAATATATAGTCTATATATATATATAGTCTATATATATATATATATATATATATAATATATAGTCTATATATATATATATAGACTATAGAATAATGTCCAAAGTTCTTACTAGCCATTCAAAGTTCTTCAAGATTGCATTAAATTTAATAATTTTCCAGATCCCTACCCTACAACTCTCCACAATACTCATTTTTTTTCTCCCACTGTGTCCTATGTGTGCTGTGCCTTACTGCATACTGTTCTTACTACATAAAATATGCATTTTCCAGAGTTCTCTGGGTGATGTCCTATATTCAGGCTTCAAATTTGTGAATTTAAAATTTAAAATTTTAAAATTTGTGACACTATCTCCCCTTGCCAAGTAGATTAATCACACTAGACACTAGAAAGCAACTATTTAGACCAAGGATGAAGGAAATTTATTCAGAAAATACCTGAAGTGAAGGTATTTAACAGGCTCTAAGGACAGAGCCTGACCCACCTTATATGGGGGGACGGGGGGGGGGGAATAAGTTATCTGTATCAGGCCATATTCATATCTCTTACCTCCCCCAGCTTTCATACATCAATATTAGACAGATTTCAGTCCCTAGATATTTGATAGAATTGAGGATGGGCATTAGCCATGGTCTAATACAGGGCCGACCCCTAACACAGAAATAGGAATTTAATGCACTGTAATATGTTAGCATCAAATTAGCATTTTGGGGGACTCTTGCTTCAGGATTCTGTGTCCTCTAATATTTTTCTTACAAATATGGCAATCAGGGAGTAATGTTGAAACATACTTTTCATTGAGTAAACAACCATTCTTTTCCATAAGAAGAAATAAGAATTTGATCCTGAATTCAATAAATTATATTAATTCTGACCTTTCCTGTCTTCTTCTTAAACACATACAACTAATTTGACTAAAATCTCACTTGGGCAATCTTCTTTTGACTCCTGGACCTGAATGCCTACAGTTAGCTCTGGTTCAGACACCAAAACTATAGTTTTTCAGCTCATTTACGGTTCGTTATATAGTTGCTCCCACTTATCCACAGGGGATATGATCCAAGACTTCCAGCGGACACCTAAACTATGGATAGTACCAGACCCTGTGTATACTATGTTTTTCCCCTATATATGCCTAGCTAATGATAAAATTTAATTCATAAATTAGGCACAGAAAGAAATTAACAACAACAGCTAATAAAAAAAATAGGACATTTAGAACAATATACTACAATAAAAGTTATGTGAATGTGGTTTCTCTCTTTCAGAACATCTTATGGTACATCACCCTTTTTGTGATGATGTGAGTTGATAAAATGTCTCAGTAATGAGATTAAACAAGGTGAATGACAGTGTTAGGCTACTAATGACTTTTTGATGTGTCCTCAGAAGGAGAATCATCTGTTTCCGGACCATGGTTGACCACAGGTAACTGAAGTTGGGAAAAGGGAAACCTTGGATGGGGGGCGGAGGAGGAGGAGTCTACTGTATTTGTTATTCTCACACCTGTGTATCCCGAAAAGCTTGCCCCTTTCTAGACTTTAATTTGTAACCCTTACAGGCTGAGAGAAGCCTTCTAGAAGTGTTGGCCATTCTTACTAATTATAGAGACCCAGATTCCCACTTGACATTGCTCATAGGGATGACTGTTAGGACTAAGTATGCCCCACTTCCTCTGACTTCGTGTACCTTATGAAATAGTGACTTACCTCTCTTGTTAGAGAATGTTTGCCAAACACTTATCTATAAGGTTACTGACCATTTGGCTCATTAATTCAAACTTATGTATGTGCACTAAGTTTAGTTTTGAGAAAAGGACCCTCATGCAGCCCACTAAGTAAGTATGGTTCTTAGAAACCATACTGACTAATGGCAACTATTTGCAAGGCATGCTCTTACATCATTCTGAGCTCTTAACAAAGAGTTTTACAATCACACTCATAAGACTTTGGGGTTCATCTTTATGTGGATAGCATGCTTTCCTGATAGCACTCAATTAATCATTGTCTTGATGCCTTTCTTACTTTTAGAATTTTCTTTTAGAAGAGACTGGTAATAAAATGTAATTTTATTTTCTAACCCAGCAAGTCTTGGCTCCTTTAAATTATCTTTAAATTCCTTGCAATGAGTAAACACTTTGTTATTGTTATATCATCTTTCTCCATCTGTATTATATGATTATCAGCAAAAAGAAACCAGTTGACTTTTTTGGCATCATGTCTGGAAATTACTTTAGACAGATCCATCAACTGAGTAGGTGAATTTCCTATTTTTCATGTTACCTCAGGTGATAGGTTGGCTGTACTTTCTACCACAGTGTATTAAGAATGTCTAAGATATCTCCTTCACTTACATATTAGGCACCTGGGCCAGAGTGTATGGAACAGCAGAGGCTAGATGAACATCTATGTGGTCCTCTCTTCATGTCTTTTCCACATGGAAGTCTGGGCTTCCCCATAGCACAGTAGTCTCAGATAGACTTCTTGTGTGGTAGCTGTTTTCCCCAGAGAGAATATTCTACGAGACGGTATTTGGAAGCCATCATTATTTTCTCAAGGCTTGGGCCTAAAATCTACCATGGAATCACTTCCAGCTTATTCTACTTGTCAAAACAGGAGAGAAAATAGATCTCTCAAAGGTGCAAGTGTCAAAGAAATTTTAGCAATCTGTAATCTATCATATTTAATCTATGCTCTCCCCTCTCCATTTCACTGAAGTTTAGAGGCTTGTATCCATCCATGTAATTGGCAGCTCCACATCTCAAAAAGCATCTGACCACATCAAAAATCAAACCGTCTAGTGTTCCTAGAAGCAGGAAACGGCTCTGTCACTTACCAAAACCCTGCAGGTCATCTTTGACACTTCTCCCACATACTTTATGTAATACATCACCACGTCCTGATGATTTCACTTCATAAATATCACTATTTGCTCTTTTATTTTTTTTAATATTTTTTATTTATTTCTAGGAGAGAGAGAGAGAGAGAGACAGTGTGAGCAGTGGAGGGTCAGAGAGAGAGGGAGACACAGACTCTGAAACAGGCTCCAGGCTCTGAGCTGGCAGTCAGCACAGAGCCCGATGCGAGGCTCGAACCCACGAACCGCGAGATCAGGACCTAAGCGAAAGTCAGACGCTTAACTGACTAAGCCACCCAGGCGCCCCACTATTTGCTCTTTTATTCTAGTAAGCATCCATTATACAGTTCAGATTTCTTGAGAATAATTTATCATTCAGATATGAAAAGAACAGTAAAAAATTAACATCACTCATCTCAGAATTGCCTATTTTTATTTATAAATCCTAACCAAGCAAGGACCTACACATCCCTTCTCCTCCACTGTAATTAAAAGCTGCGTAATTTTAATTAATGTCTTACAAACCATATGAATAAAAAAATTGTGGGAGGAAGAAAAGATGATGTTTTTCTATAAAAAAATAAATTACCACTTGTCATCTTCGGGACAATGAGAGTATACTCATTAATACAGTTTACAGAAGTCTATAAGATATAGGACTGCCAATTTCAGAAAGCTGAAATTGTACCACTGAACTTTTGTAATTTTAAGGCATGACCTCAATTTTAGACTTCATTTATATGATTTTGTTTTCTATTGTACTGTTATGAAGCTCATGATTTTTTTCTCTTTGGTCTTGGAAATGCACTGAACTAGACTTACTTCTGGCAAAGGAGGGGACATGAACCATCCTACAGTTCAACCTTAATCTCCCTTCCTTCTGCCAATACATTTCTTACCAGGTTGAAGTCTAGTTTTTGATCTCTGGCCTACATTTTTCCTCTATGATGGATATACTTCTTTCTAACTCCTAGGGAATAGGGGTATCTCAACTGCTATTAGGTTTTTCAAATCTTTAATATGCCTGTCCATAAGATGGAATTTTCTGAGTTTGAAAGAAATTAATATTAAGGGTGTGTGTGTGTGTGTGTGTGTGTGTGTGTGCATTTAGCCTGTTACATAATAAAATCTTTATTATTTTAAAGTTATTTAAATTTATGTTTATGTTAAACTTATGTTTAAATTTTACTTTTTTAATTTATGACTTTATGAAATATTATACCTTATGTTTAAATTATTTTGTTTAAATTTATGAAATATTATGCTTTCATCACAAAAATAACAATTACCACTATTAAATGTTTACTTTGTGTCTAGAACTCACAGAACATTGCAATATCTTCATTACGCTGCCATTTTTACAAATGGAAAAACTTAGTCTTTAAACAACTTTCCAAGTCACATAGTAAATGGTGATCTGGAATGACCTTTACAAGGAGTACTTTTCATCATAAAACAGAGTCCCACAAATTACAGGGCATTTTGTGTCTGTCCTAGCAAATTTCACAAATCTGCCATTTACTTAAATTATTAGAACATATACTTTTCTTTCCAATGTATTTTTGTAGTTTGGACTTGAGGACTCCCTACTTTATAGTTTTTTTACCTTGGGAAGTGATTTAGCCACCCTCCTCATTTCTCATGTATGTAAAATAAAGGGGTAAGGCTAGAAGGTCTCCGTGAT
The DNA here is from genome assembly GCA_017311185.1 of Proteles cristata cristata. NCBI lineage: Eukaryota > Metazoa > Chordata > Mammalia > Carnivora > Hyaenidae > Proteles > Proteles cristata. The sequence continues at coordinate 478,254 of JAESUZ010004150.1, read as the reverse complement.
CTCTTTAGGTGCTAATGTTCTGTGATTTCTGACTGTGAGCTCCTTGAAAGGAAGCATTTACTAATCTTATATTATCTAAAACACATAGTTGAGTGCATTGTACCTAGTAGCTACTCCACAAATGTATCCTGATTGTAGTAGGTAGGTTTTAGAATGTCTAAATAATTAGCATTTAAAGTTAGAAATCCTTTTATAAATACATGCATTCATATTTTTCACTCCTTACTTACTAAACCAATGTAGTCTATTAGGCACATTATTATAAAACGGTAAAGCATAATCTCTGTCCTCAAAGAGTTTCCATTAAAAAAAATAATCTTTGATCATTTTTACAAATAACTGATATGGAGTTCATAAAAAATGACGCAATATGGATATTACTACCATTATTTTAACTTAAAATATGGGGAAACTGGGACACCTGGGTGGCTTAGTTGGTTGAATGTCCAACAGTTGATTTTGCCTCAGGTCATGATCCCAGGGTCATGGGACTGAGCTCTGCATCACACTCTGCACTGAGTGGGGAGTCTGCTTCAGATTCTCTCTCTCTCTCTCTCTCAAATAAAAAATAAAATAAAACAAAATAATTAATAAAAAAATAAAGTGAAATATGAGAAAAGTAAGACCCAGAAAGGTTAACTGATTTGCCTTGGATGACATAATAGTAAGTGAAGAAGCTTGAACTAAAACTCATATTTGATTCAAAGTCCAATAATCTTACCAGTATAGTATGACAATCCCTATTATCTCAATGATCAAAAGAGAGACCGTTTGACTGAAATAATATAGTGGGCTGAGAACTAAAATCTGGAAACAGTAATACCTTGGGAAATGGAGAAGGGAATAAGGCTAATTTGATCCTGCATACATCAAGAGGGAAAGGAAGTACAAAAACAAGAACAGTTCCTAATGCTGCCTTCTAATAATAGGCATTTTTCAAACATAAGATCTTAGAGAACCAATAGCATATCTTCTACAGTAATTTTGTGCTTAGTCAATAAGATGCATATGTGATCACAAAATAAAGAATATTTGTCTTCTGGAGGCATTTGAAAATAGAACTGTTTCTCCTTTACATAGCAAAACAGTGAAGAATGGTGCTATATAAGGGCAGGAGGTAAAGATGATTCTTCTTTAAATTCCTAAACACATGTATCCTTCTCTTATTTGATGATAATAACCCAATTCACTTGAATGTAAAGCTTAATAGGTAAAGAAAATGAAAAATGCTATTGATTTGTCTCCTACCTATCTACCTAAATCTGTACTTTGGGAATAAATAAATTTTCCTGGAGAGTAAAATAAATCTATTAAAACACTGTGTTAACAGAGCTTATAATTTAATAAGAATCCTCTTCTGATATTGCTTCCTCCTTGATTCTATTGAAACTGAGTTTTTTAAAAAAATGTATAGTAAGACAATTCCGAGTGAATAACAACTATTTCTGGGCTGCTCCATGTTCCTGCATACCTCAAATTTTATAAATTACCATTGCCTTTAAACCTAGTTTGGGAGTCCTATTAATGGAACACTGAACATTTGCTATAAAAATAAGTATGGGACCACTTGAGCAGAGTTTAAAAGAAAATTACAGTGGTCTTATTAAGAATCAGAAAAAAGTCGTAATGAGAATGAGTCAGCAGACCTAAAAAGAAATTTTAAAATGCTTCTTGTTGTCTTTTCCATCTCATGTTGAGTTGATTTTCTTCAGTGTTGCTGAATGCTTTGAAGACAACTCAGAGTATATCCGCTCTAGGCAAATTTTCTGCTATGTATTGAATTGGGGAACAAGAAGAGAATGCTAGAAATGAGAAAACATGATATTTTTTCCTAGGCACACTTTCTTTTGAAGATGTTGACATGGCTATCTATGCAGGGAAAGTTATAAAAATGTCAAAGATTTATTTTCTATAAGCCTAGGATGTAGCCTCACTGTAGGAATAACCTAGGCTTATTTCTAATATAACTCAACTTACAAACCAGGTTAAAAATTTTAAAGCAACAACAGCAATTGCTGAGTTGAATGTTATTGCACTTCAATTACTTCTACAGAATTTTTTTGTCAGCAAGTTTAGTAAACAAAGGACCTAACTAGTTCTTTTATTGACTGATCACTGAATTTTGTTCTGATACTTAAGATTTTCATGCCTTAGTTTTGTCATCTGTAAAGTGAAAAAATAGATATCATTTTATTATACAAGGATATTGTAAAAGCACTTAAAGTATCCTGCACTAAATAAAATATCTGAGCAAATAGGGAAATGTACATAAATAACTGGTGACAATTATTCAGACCTAATGTTACTTGAAAATATGACATATTTGAGAGAGGAAAATTGTAACTGCACTCAGCTAATTCTACAAGGGCCAAAACTTCCAGGATATCATTTGGCCTAACCCAAGAATTTCTAATGCAGTTGTGAATTTTAAGAATAGCTTTCATTCTATGAGGCCAGCATTACTCTAGATCAAAACCAGACACATATTATAAGAAAATGTATCACAGATCAATATCTCATGAATATAGATGCAAAAATCTTCAACAAGATATTAACAGGTTGAATCCAACAATGAATAAAAAGAATTGTATACCACAACCAAGTGGGATTTATCCTAGGGGTGCAAGACGGGCTCAACATTCAAAAGTCAGTAACTGTAGTCCATCACATTAACAGACTTAAAAATATATATATACATTATCATCAACAGATGCACAAAAAGCATTTGACAAAATCCAACACCAATTCATGATAAAAACTCATAGTGAACTAGGAATAAAGACAAACTTTCTCAATTTGATAAAGACTGTCCACGAAAAACCCTACAGCTAACATCATACTTACTGGTGAGAAATATAAAGGTTTCCTACTAAAGCAGAAACAGAAAAAGATGTCCCCTCTCATTACTTGCTTTCAACATTGTGCTGGAAGCCCTTATTAATTGCAATGAAGCCAGAAAATGAAATAAAAGCCATATAGATTGAGAAAAAAGACATGTTCACAGGTGACATGATTACCTATGTAGCAAATCTCAAAGAATCAACCAAAAAAACACCCTGGAATTTATAAGCAATTAAAACAAGCTTGCAGGGTTTTATTACAAGCTTAATTTACAAGAATAAATTGTTTTCCTATATACTACTAATGAATAAACACACTTAGAAATTAAGAACACAATACCCTTACATTAGCACCCCCAAAACTGAAATACTGTGGAATAAATAAAACAAAATATACACTAAACAAACAATATATATTTATATTTATACATATGAAATATTTATATATATAATATATGTTTATATTTATATATATGGAAAACTACAAAACCCAAATGAATGAAAGAACTAAATAAATGGAGAAAAGTCCATGTTCTTTGATAGAAGGGCTCAATATTGTCATGATGTAAATTCTTTCCAACGTGATTTATAGATCCAATGCAATCACAATCAAAATCCCAGCAAGTCATTCTATGGATGTCAACAAACCAATTCTGAAGTTTAACTGAAGAAGCAAAAGACCTAGAATAGCTAGCACAATATTCAAGGAGAAAAATAAAGTTGGCATTACCTTACTTCAAGACTTAAAATGAATCTACGGTAATCAAGGCAAAAGAGCCCAAGACCCCAGATATTAGATAGATAGACAGACAGATAGATAGACAATGTATATTTAAAAACAATACAATACATAACATATAATTATATATTTTATGTATTTTGTATAATGTATATTTTATATATTACATATATATAGTCAACTAATCTTTGAGAAAGCAGCAAAGGCAATACAGAGCAAAGACAGTCTCTACAACAAATGGTGCTGAATTAATTGGACATCCAGAGGCAAAAAAATAAATCTAGACACAGACCTCACACCCATCACAAAAATTAACTCAAAATGGATCATAGAATGTAAAACATACTATATAACTCCTAGAATATAACATAAAAGATAACCTACATAACTTCAGATTCAGTGATGTCCTTTTAGATACAACAAAAACATAATCCATGAAAGAAATAATTGATAAGATGAACTTCATTAAAATTAAATACTTCTGCTCTGTGAAAGACAATATCAAAAGAATTATAAAACAAGCCATAGACTGAAAGAAAATATTTTCAAATGTATATCTGATAAAGGCTATTATCCAAAATATATAGCTCTTAAAACTCAACAATAAGAAAACAAATAACCCAATTTAAAAAAATGGGCCAAAGGCTTTAACAGATATCTCACCAAAGAAGATACACAGATGGTAAATAAGCAAATGAAAAGATACTCTACATCACAAGTTATCAGAAAAATGAAACAAATGAGATACCACTACACACTTATTAGAATGGCCAAAATCCAGAACACCAAGTGTTGGTGAGGATGTGGAGCAACAGGAAATCTCATACATACAAAATCCTACAGCTATTTTTGAAGACAGTATGGTGGTTTGCTATAAAACTAAACATATTCGAACAATATAGTCTAGCAGTTGTTCTCGGAAGCTGAAAGTTTATCTCCACACGAAAACTTACACACAGATGTTTTACCAGTTACATTCTTAATTGCCAAAACTTGGTAGCAATCCAAATGTTCTTCAATAGGTGAAAGGCTAAACAAACTGGGTGCATCCAAACAATAGAATATTATCCAGAACTAAAAAGAAATGAGCTACCAAACCACAAAAAAACACGAGGAATATCAAGAAAGAAGTCAATCTGAAAAGCCTAAATACTGTATGATTACTGCCATATGACATTCTGGAGAAAACAAATAAAAGATCAGTGGTCAGTCGGGAGGGCAGTGAATAGGCAGAGCACAGAGAACTTTAAGGGCAGTGAAATATATTTGTTCAAACCCATAGAGTATACAAAATCAAGAGTGAATCTTAATGTAAACTAAGGACTTTGAGTGATGATGATGTACAAATGTAGGTGCATTCTTGGTAAAAAAAAAAAAAAGTGCCATTCTGGTGAGTGATGTTAGTAGTAATAGTGAACACTATGAATGTGGGGGCGGGGGGAAGGGACATATGAGAAATCTCTGTATCTCTCAATTTCATTAAAAAGCTAAAAAGTCATTTTTAAAAAAAGGAAAAAAAAGAACATCTTTGACTCTTTATTTCCATGGTACCTCAATGTGCCAAAACCATCTTATCCAGTCTTATCAGATTATGATTATAAATTTTTTTCTCTTCTGTAATTGTTATTTATTTGGGGCTTGTATTGGCTAGTATCTTTAAAACTGTTTTTAAGTCTCTGCTCTGGCTCTTCTATTTGCTCTCCAGACAGCAATTTGTTCCCATGGAGGAAAGTAAGAACTGTGTGAGCAGCTTGGCTTAATATTATGTTTTGCTCTATTTTGATCATAGTGCATCCATTAACCAAAGCAAAAATGACATTCAAAACTTGTGGCCGTATATATTTTCCTGCTGTACAATTCACATAAATTAGGTCATTTTTCAATACAGACATTTCTCTACTTGAGTTTTAAATATGTAAAGAACTTTGATTTAATTAAGTGTGACTCGTCATTCTGAATTTTTAATTGCCCACTTTTTCAAATAAGAACATCAGCGATGTTCTTTCTTCACTGAAGGACAATAAATTATAAAATGTACACTGATGTTACAACATAAATAACAATTCCTTCCATCAGTGGAATCCTGAGAATGGATAGAAAATTATACTAAAATTTCTACTATAAATTAGTATTTTGCAAGATCACTAATTCTTACCTCCACTACAGACCAATACAAAAATTAAATAAAACAAGGATACAGTTTGCTTTCATTAAAATATGTTCATTATAAAGGGAAGAAATTTACAATAATTATTCATTATTCTTATTTTGGCTGTCTTTTTTTAAAATCATTAATTTTGTCTTAATCTGAAGCTGAAGTCTTCAAAATAACTTTAGTCTCAAGTTTATAATACTATGCAATCATTACAACTGCCTTACTAAAACAAAAAGGCTTCTTTATTGAATACTTATAAAAGCTTGTTATTTAAGCCATTAGAAGTCTTGCAATCTCTACTAAGTGCAATGAAATAAAGGAGTTTTATCTTTATCATCTGTCTTATGGCAGAAACAAAGCTAGAATGCTCCCATATCATACATATTTAAATGAACTTGTATAGAATAAAAAAAAAGAGTGTCAATTTCTGAGGCCTGACAAATCCATTTATTATGTGTAGAGACAGAAAGATTTAGTTTATTAAAGAGCTGTTAAATTTTTTATCATAGCTGGATACCTAATCCATATAAATGAGCAGGCTACATTGTCACCAAATTATAATAGGTTACTTGCATTGTGTTCGAAAGAACAAAGTAGGCATTTCGAAAATTGCAATAGAAACAAAAGTTTTCACAAATTCATTATAGTGAAAATACGGTCTTAAAAAATGTTGATAAGTTTATCAGTTGCTCATGTCTAATTATCTTATGTAAAACACAGGACATGTTTTAAACTGTTTTCCATGCATTAAATACTTCTTTGCATTAGAAATTTTGGTTGTTTTTCCACGATGTGCTCCAGTGCCCTCTGCTGAAAGCTAAGATGAAGTTGCTATTTATTTAATAGATGATGGTAAAATTTAGTCAAAACATAAATTATAACTTTTATATGAAGGTGATTATTCCAAGGTGTTGTTGTATAGGTAATAACACAAATAATGCTGGTGATTTAAGGAATGTTATCAGGAAGGAAGTGGATGGGGTGCCTAATGGCTCAGTGAGTTACGCAACTGACTTGATTTTGGCCAAAGTCATGATCTCACAGTTTGTGAGTTTGAGCCCCGTGTGGGGTTCTGCACCATCAGATTCTCTGTCTCTCCCTCTCTCTCTGCCCCTTCCCTGCACTCTCTCTCTCAAAAAGGAAGGAGTGGCTTTCATCATATAAGAAGTACCTGTAACTATTTAATACAGATGTCTTAATTATCTTATTATCTTTCTCTCCACAAGAATTTGGTCTCTTGTGTTTCTATTATTTGTTACTTATCTGAACAAAATTCTCAACTATATACATTTATCATAAAATGCAAAACTAAAAATTACCTTTATCTTATTTGTAGAGAGGGGTTCTCTCAAGCTATTGTCGTTTTAGAGCCTATTCCGTGCATCCATTATATATTTCTTTCTTACTTATTTCCATTTTTTCTAGCTTTTTTGAAACTTTAGAGTATTTTCATGTGCATAATTTTTAGGTGAACATTACAATTTGTGCTTGAATATACCACAAAATGATCACACCCAAAAGTCTATTACCATCTATCATTCTACAGTTGATCACCTTTTTCCTCACCCCCCAACCCCTTTCACATCTGGTGACCACTAATCTGTTCTCTGTATCTATGAATTATTTTTGTTTCATTTTTTGTTGTTTTGTTTTGTTTTTGTAAATATAAGTAAAATCATGTTATTTGTCTTTATTTTTCTGATTTATTTCATTTAACATAATACCTTCAAAGTCCATCCATGCTGTTGCAAACGTCAACATTTCATTCTTTTTTTTACAATCAAGTAGTATTCTATTGTATATAATAATATACTAGAACTTCTTTATCCATCCATCCATTGATGGATGTTTTGGTTACTTCCATATGTTGGCTAGTGTAACTAATGCAATAAACATAAGGGTGCATGTATCTTTTCAAATTAATGTTTTTGTTTTCTTTAGATAAATACTCAGAAGTGGAATTGCTGAATCATATAGTAGCTCTTATATTAAAATTTATGAAGAACCTCCATACTGTTTCCCACAGTGGGTGCACCAATTTACAACCTCACCAACAATATACAAAGGTTCCCTTTTGTTCACATCCTCATCAACTCTTGTTATTTCTTATCTTTCTTTAAGGTTTATTGATTGATTGATTGATTTTTGAGAGAGACAGAGAAGTTTGAATGGGGGAGGGGCAAAGAGAGAGCAAGAGAGAGATTGCCATGCAGGCCCATCACTGTCAGCCCAGAGTGCAATGCGAGGCTCGAACTCAAGAAACCAAGAGATCATAACCTGAGCTGAAACCAAGGGTTGAACACTCAACTAACTGAGCCATCCAGGGGCCCCCATTTCTTGTATTTTTGATAATAGACATTCTAACAGGTATGAGGTGATATTTCATTGTGGTTTTGATTTGCATTTCCCTAATAATTAGAGATATTGAATGAATATCTTTTCATGTTTGTATCGGTCATCTGTATTTCTACTTTGGAAAAAATATCTGTTCAAATCCTCTGTTCATTCTTTATTAGGTTGTTTGTTTTTTGTTGTATAATTTCTTTATATGTTTTGGATATTACCCCTTATCAGGTATCAGGCAAATAACTTCCCCCATTCAGTAGTTTGCCTTTTCTTTTTTTTTTTTTTATATTTTTATTTATTTCTAGGAGAGAGAGAGAGACAGCGTGAGCAGGGGAGGGTCAGAGAGAAAGGGAGACACAGACTCCGAAATAGGCTCCAGGCTCCGAGCTGGCAGTCAGCACAGAGCCCAATGCGAGGCTCGAACCCACGAACCGCGAGATCATGACCTAAGCGAAAGTTGGACGCCCAACCGACAAAGCCACCCAGGTGCCCCAGTAGTTTGCCTTTTCATCTTGGTGATAGTTGCTTTTGTTGTGCAAAAGTTTTTTAGTTTGATTTTGTCCCATTTGTTTATTTTTTGTTTTTATTTCCCTTTCCTTTGGCATATAACTGATCCACAAAAACATCACTAAGACTGATGTCAAGGAGCTTACTGCCTATGTTTTCTTTTAGCTATTTTATAGTTTCAGGTATTACATTCAAGCCTTTTAATCCACTTTGAGTTAATTTTTGTGTTCATTATAACAGAGTGGTCTAGTTTCATTCTTTTGCATGTGGCTGATCAGTTTTCCCAACACCATTCATTAAAGAGACTGCCCTTTCCTTATTGTATATTCTCAGTTCCTTTGCCATCCATATATGTGTGAGTTTATTTCTGGGATCTCAATTCTGTTCCGATCTGTCTGTGTGTCTGTTTTTTGTGCCAGTACCATACTGTGTTGATCACTACAGCTAGGTAGTATACTTTGAAGTCAGGAGTCTGATACCTTCAGCTTTGTTCTTTCTCAGGATTGCTTTGATTCTTTGGGATCTTTTGTGGTTCCACACAAATTTTAGAATTATTTCTAGTTTAGTGAAAAATGCTGTTGGTGTCTTGATAGAGATTGCATTGAATCTCACTGTTCGTGGGTTCGAGCCCTGCACCAGGCTCTGTGCTGACTGCTAGCTCAGAGCCTGGAGCCTGTTCCAGAGTCTGTCACTCCCTCTCTCTCTGACCCTCCTCTGCTCACACTGTCTCTCTCTTTCTCTCCTAGAAATAAATAAAACATTAAAAAAAAAAATGAATCTGTAAATTACTTTAGGTAGTATGGACATTTTAACAATATTAATTTTCCAATCCATGAGCACTGAATATCCTTTTATTTTTGTCTTCTTCAATTTCTTTCACCAGTGTTGTAGTTTTCAGTATGCATTTTTTTACTTCCTTGGTTAAATTTATTCCTAGGTATTCTATTCCTTTAGATGAAAATGCAAATAGGATTGTTTTCTTAACTTCTCTTTCTGATAGTTTGTTATTAGTTTATAGAAACACCATGATTTTGTATCCCGTGGCCTTACTAAATTTATTTATTAGCTCTAACAGTTTTTTGGTGGAGTTTTTAGGATTTTTCTATATTTGGTATCAGGTCATCTGCAAAAAGTGACAGTTTTACTTATCATAAATTATGTTTATTCTATTGCTTTTTCAAATAACTTGTACTATTTTTATTTTAGCACTTATTTAAAACTCTGTTGTCTCAATTAGAAAATAGAAATGACATATGTGTGGTATTTAGTTCTGCACCTACCTAGAAAATGTCTCCAGAATTTTATACTGCAAAGCAAAGATAGAGTTCATGAATATCCACCACCGAAGACTCTTTTAGGGAAAAATGAGATAGAAGTTAAACCCTCTCTCACTTTATAACATAATACTACTGAATGATGGCTACTATAATCCGCTTCTCTTAAAAGAGGTAATTCTAGGGGTGCCTGGGTGGCTCAGTCGGTTAAGCGTCCGACTTCAGCTCAGGTCATGATCTCACGGTTTGTGGGTTTGAGCCCCGCATCGGGCTCTGTGCTGACAGCTAGCTTAGAGCCTGGATCTTGCTTCAGATTCTGTATCTCACTCTCTCCTTGACCTTCCCCTGCTCGCACACTCTCTCTCTGAAATAAATTTAAAATAAATAAATAAATAAAAAGAGATAATTTTATATTGTTTTGGATAGCTATCACAGACACCAATTTTTGTTTTCAGGCATTTACATCTGTACTGGACACAAAGCAAGGAAAGAAGAAAAATGTATTGATCACATTTGAATGATCCAGTTATTTTCTACATGAATCCTAAATAGCCATGCATAGAAAAGAAATGGTAAAATAGTTGTCATTGAAATTTCCCATATAAAAGGTATCAAACATTCTCATCTATTTAATACAATATCTGAATGTAATCTCTAAGTTACAATATTTAAAACATCATCAAGTTATTTTTCTGAAACCTAGCTTTAACAATAGTATTCTTAATTGTGGTCCACCTGTTAAACAACCTCTTACTGTTCTTTTAAAAGTAGAATAATAAACAATAATGTTTTAATTTTTATTAATAAGGTGCATTCCATACTAAGCAGTACTAAGTTTTAGCAGTTATATTCAGGTTTCAAGATAATGTTTCCCCTTCTGAATTTCATCTACTTCCACAGATACAGATATGAGAGAGAGAGAGAGAGAGATGATATAGATGTTCCAGATAAATAGAGATGAGAGAAAATAAGAAAGAGACAGAGAGAGGCTAGAAAAAAAAAATCCCCATAATTTTAATTTAGTAATCTGAGGGCAAATGTACCATATTCCAATTTCCCATTTAATCTATAACTATTACAGCCATATCATTAAAATAGTTAAGAAAAAGTTTAGATGCAGTTGGGTCCAGCCTGGAAAATGGAAAACATCTACATAGCTCCACAAAAGAACTTTAATATAGAAAAATGGTTACATAAGCTTTGGGGTGTAAAAAGAACAAAAGAGCGATGCTTAAATAACTCAGAGATAATAGCTGTAGCAATCAGCTATGACTCCGAAGCTGGTGGCATAAAAGAATAGATTGGAGTTCAGAGGTGAGGCTTTGTGAATTAGGTATTCATATTTTTGATGGAGAGAAGTGTCTTAGGTGCTACTAGTACCTTAGGAACTTGAGAAACTTGAGGAGCACCTGGGTGGCTCAGTCGGTTAAGCGACTTTGGCTCAGGCTGTGATTCTGCAGTTCATTAGTTCGAGCCCTGCATCAGGCTCTGTGCTGACAGCTCAGAGCCTGGAGCCTGCTTCAGATTCTGTCTTCCTCTCTCTGCTTTTGTTCTGTCTCTCTTTCTCTCAAAAATAAACATTAAAAAAATTAGTAAAAAAAAAAAACAGAACTGGAAAGGGAGTTCTCAGACTTCTGAAGGAGGGGTAGTGGGCAGCGCTAAGCTTTTGCTGGTATACTTAAGAGTGATTCTAAAAGTGCCAGAAAGAGGCTGAAAACAGTGGCCAACTGCCCCTGCTGGGAGTGAATGCTGTTCTCCAGGTGTCAGTGAAGGAAGATTAGAGGAAGACATACCTTCTACCTGAAGACTACTGTCTTATGGCATAATCAGTCTTAGCTTCTCATGAGAATCACTTCATCTTTTTAAAAATTTTTTAAATGTTTATTTGAGAAACAGAGCAAGACAAAGCCTGAGCAGGGAGAACAGAAAGAGAGGAAGACACAGAATCCGAAGCAGGCTCCAGGCCCTGAGCTGTCAGCATAGAGCCCAATGTGGGGCTTGAACCCACAAACACAAGATCATGACCTGAGCCAAAATCAGATGTTTAACCAACTGAGACACCCAGGCACCCCGAGAATCACTTAATTTTAGACCTTGGATATAAATGACTAATATTGGCATTAGTAAGACATGCTCCAAGTTCCACACAGACTGAATTAAAGATAGGCAAAAAGATATAACAACACCCACAAGATTTGACTGTTCCTTAGTTAAATGTATTGGTAAATCTTAAGAAGTAATGCATCATTCTAAATTGAGTTTGGTCAATCACTAGTCTAGATAATTAGTCAGCAGAGTACTTAGAACTGGCACTTGCAAATATCTTAAATTACGATCAGGGCCACCTGTGTGGCTCAGTCGGTTAAGGGTGCGACTTCAGCTCAGGGCATGATCTCATGGTTCATGGGTTCGAGCCCCACATTGGGCTCTGTGCTGACAGCTAGCTCAGAGCCTGGAGCCTGCTTCAGATTCTGTGTCTCCCTCTCTCTCTCTGACCCTCCCCTGCTCACGCTGTCTCTCTCTCTCTCTCAGAAATAAATAAAAAAACATTTAAAAAAAATTACGATCTGACTATTCGATCTCATTGACTTGATTTGGAGAGACCCTGGAACCTTATGCTATTAAACATAAAATCCCATTTGTAGCTCCCATTGTAGCTCATTGGAGCCTATGAGAATCCCCTAAAAGAAAATCCTACCAATAGTTGAGCTTCCCATGTGGTTTTTCTGGTGTGCAGAATATACTGCTCAAGATGATTCACTGGGGATGATTTGTGTCATTGGAAATTAAAATAAATAAACAAACTGGCATTCTACATTACACACTAGAAAGTCTTATGATTTTCGTGAGAGTGAGTCACTGGGACACTCAGGATCAAGATTCTAGGGTTGAAAGGCCATCGTCTGGAGATTTCTGAACTTGCTGACAGCGTCTGCATTCAAACACTAATAAAGTTAATTATTTTAAGTATTGATTAATACCATTTAAAGCTCTTAACAGGTATCCTAACAATGTCATTTTCTTATCTCTTTAGTATGTTGTAAATCACAAGAGGTCAGATACTCTCCTATAAAAATTTGTAACATAGATGGGAATTACAGAACAAGAAGAAATTCCCCAAGTCAGATTCTCTCTCTTTTGTGAATGAAGTGGTAATCTCTCTGATGTCATATGCTGTGGTAAAACTTGAATGCAGGTCTTTAATTCCATTGGCCATTTATCAAAGTGAATATATCTTTTACCAGATGATATATAAATTCTCGTTGAGAAAATGAGTGAATAGATGGATAATGATATCAATGAAATAATGAATGAAAAAGATTTAACATTTTAAATTCACACAAATATGGAAATTCAATTCCCATAGCAATAAGATTTGTTTAACAAGCTCTGAACATTATGATTTAAGACCCTGTCAGCAATTCCTGCTTAATCATATATCAACTTACTTTATAATACATAGCATAGATTATTCAACCTGAATACCAAAGTAATCTTAAGAGTTTCAGATAAGACAATATTTCTTGAGTTTGATGTAAAATGTGAGACTTTGGAATTCTGTTATCTTTTCTTCAGCCTGCCTCCTTGTTAGCCTGAGAAAGTTAAAGACAATAGAAATAGTAGTATTTCCATTCAAAATACATCATATGCTCATTCTTTGATGAATTATTAAAATAATATTATTATTGTAACTGTTAAAATTTTGGTATAGGCATGGGTGTTTAAAAACTTTCAGCCCTCTATTGAAGGGGAACCACTCTAACAATATTCAGCCAAAAAACATCTTATAGGAACACAATAGAAAATAACAAGTCACAAAATTTCAGCCCAAGTTTTACATTTCATCACAAGATACAAGATATGTTAATGAAAGAAATATTTTCTGCCCTCTTTATATATACTGGTTGCTCAATATACTTAAATTAAAAACAGATAATGTTAATTCTTCCAGATTTTTCTTATTAATAAAATACATTCAATTTTTTAGAAAGTAAATTATTTTTTACACAGAGACAATAATTTAGTGTTATTCTAATGGAACAAATAATTTAAAATGGTGAGAAATAATCCATACTTGTTATCAGTGATGAGCTAGTTTTTTAGATCAATCCTCTCATTAAAACAACAAAATACTTCATAAAACATAGTCAAAATTCCTTTAAATTAAATGAGCAAAAAAAATAATAAAGAACCATCAGATGAACATTAAGAAAAATTAAGACCCTAGAGGAAAACTGGAATTGCAGAACACCAAAACTTAAGACTGACAGAGATCTTTTTCTCTTTCTTTCAGCTGCTATATTATTGGAAAAACTAAAATGTTGTGGAAATTCAGAAAAAATTGTGATTCATTTCTATGGGTGGAGGACAAGAAATTGCAAAATATTATAACAGCTAGCTTTTATCTGAACTTTCAAGAATAGGCAAATGTTGAAAATTATTATGTCTGGTTTATATAACACAATCATAGAAAAATTAAAGTATGATAATCCTACTTCTTTTTTTTAAATATTTTTATTTATTTCTAGGAGAGAGAGAGACAGCATGAGCAGGGGAGGGTCAGAGAGAGAGGGAGACACAGACTCTGAAATAGGCTCCAGGCTCTGAGCCGGCAGTCAGCACAGAGTCCGACGCGGGGCTCGAACCCACGAACCGCGAGATCATGACCTAAGTGAAAGTCAGACGCTTAACCGACTAAGCCACCCAGGCGCCCCTGATAATCCTACTTCTTAAAGAAAAGATTTTTCTAGGTTTGTTGAGAAATAATGATGTATAATAGTACATTAGCTTAAAGAATACAACATAATGATTTCATAGATGTATATATGGTGAGATTATTACCATAGTAAGTTTAAACCACCACACATAGTTATAAATTTTATTTTTTGTGAAAAGAACTTTTAAGATTTACTCTCTTAACAACGTTCAAATACAGAATACAGTATTATCTAGTATAGTCATCATGCTGTATATTATATCCCAAGAACTTATTTATCTTATAAACAGAAGTTTGTACCCTTTGACCATCTTCAGCCATTTCTTCCACTGACCCCCTTCTCCTTCCAAATCTGGCAAAAATCAATTTGTTCTCTGTATTCACGGGTTCAGATTTTTTTTTCATTCCACATATAAGTTGGATGATACAATATTTGCCTTCTTCTGTTTGACTCATTTTACTTAGCATAATGCTGTCAAGCTTCATCTTTTTGTCACCAATGACAGGATTTCCTGGGTTTGTTTTGTTTTGTTTTTTTAATATTTATTTATTTTTGAGAGAGAGACAGAGCGCAAGTGAGAGAGGGGCAGAATGAGAGGAAGACACAGAATCCCAAGCAGGCTCCAGGCTCTGACCTGTCAGCACAGAGCCTGACATGGGGCTCAAACTCACAGTGAGATCATGACCTGAGCTGAAGTCGGCGCTTAACCAACTGAGCCACACGGGTGCCCCTTTCTGGTTTGGGTTTTTTTCTTTTTGATGCCTATATATAAAATATTTTCTTTGTCCATTATTCCATCAGTAGACACTTAGGTTGTTTTCACATCTTGGCTATTGTATGTAATGCTACAATGAACATGAGAATATCATTTAGAGATAGTAATAATGTTCTTTCAAATATACAACTAGAAGTGAAATTGCTGATTCATATGGTAGTTGTATTTTTAATTTTTGAGGAATCTCCATAGTATTTTCCATAGTAGATGCACCAATTTAAATTCCAACCAACAGTGCACAAATGTTCCCTATTGGCTACATCATCACCAACACTTGTTACTCTTTATCTTTTTGATAAAAGCCATTCTAACAGATGTGAGGTCATATCTCATTGTGCTTTTCATTTACATTCATCTGACAATTTCATGTACCTGTTGCTTACTTGTATGTCTTCTTTGGGAAACTGTCTATTCAGATCCTCTGTCTATTTTTTATTCAGATTGTTTTGTGCTGTCAAATTGTATGAGTTCTTTATATATTTTAGATATTAGCTACTTACCAAATATATGATTTGCAAATATATCCTCCCACACATAGGTTGTCTTTTCATCTTGTTGATGGTCTTTGCAGTGCAGAAACATTTTAATATAATGTAGTCCTACCATTTATTTTTGCTTTTGCTTTGGGCATCAAATCCAAAAATTCCTTACCAAAACTTATGTCAAAGAGTTTGCTCTCTCTGTTTTCTTCTGGAGTTTTATGGTTTTAGGTGTTATGTTAAAGTCTTTAGTCCATTTTTAGTTGATTTTTGTTAATGGTTTAAGATAAAGATCCAGTTTCATTCTTTTGCATGTGGTGGATCAGTTTTCCCAACACCATTTACTGAAGAAACTATCCTTTCCTCATTGTGTATTTTTGGCTCATTTGTTGTAAATTAGTTGGCATAAATATAGGGGCTTATTTATAGGCTTTTTATTTTGTCTCATTAATTTATGCATCTATTTTTATGCCAATACTATACAGTTTTGGTTACTAAAGTTCTGTAATATAGTTTGAAATCATAAAGTGCAATACTTCTAGCTTTGCTCTTCTTTATCAAGGTTACTTTGGCTATTTGAGGTCTTTTCTGGTTCCACGCAAATATTAGGATTGTTTTGCTTCTATTTCTGTGAAAAATGCCATTGAAATTTTAATATGCATTGCATTGACTCTCTAGATTGCTTTGGGTGGTAAGGACATTTTAACAATATTAATCCTTCCAATCATAAAAATGGAATATTTTTCCATTTAGATTATATTCTTTATTTCATCAGTGTCATAGTTTTCAGAGTACAGTCCTTCACCTACATGGCTAAATTCATCCTAGGTGTTTTATTCTTTTCTATGCAGTTGTAACTAGAATCATTTTCTTAATTTCTCTTTCTAATACTCCATTGTTACTATATAGAAATGCAAAAGAAATTTTTTTAAATGCAATTGATGTTTGTACATTAATTTTGTATTCTGCAATTTTACTGAATTCATTTTTTAGTTCCAACATTTTTATTCTTTTGTAGAGCCTTTAGAGTCATATCATCTGCAAATAGAAAGTTTTCCTATTGCTTTCTGGTTTTGATGTCTTTTACTTCTTTTTCTTGCCAATTGCTCTGGCTAGGATTTCCACTATTATGTTGAATAAAAGTACTAAGAGTGGGTATCCTTGCCTTGTTCCTGATCTTAGAGGAAAAGCTTTCATCATTTTACTTTTGAAAATGATGTTAGTTGTGGATTTATCATAAAATGGCCTTTATCATGTTGAGGCACTTTCCCTCTATACTCAGTTTTGTGAGAGTTTTTATTGTGCATGGATGTTGAATTTTATTAAATGCCTTTTCTGGACCTTAAAATAAACACGTGATTTTTACCCTTCATTTCGTTGATGTAGTGTATCACATTGATTGATTTGTAAGTGATGGATTATTTTGTATTCCTGGAATAAATCTCACTTGATCACAGCATATGATCCTTTTAATGCATTGTTGAATTTGACTTGCTAATATTTTGTTGAAGGTTTTTTAAACTATGCTCATCAGGGATGTTGGTTTGTAGAATTTTTTGTTTTGGTTTGGTTTTTTATTTTTTTCTTATAATGTCTTTGTCTGGTTTTAGTACCAGTGTAACAGTGGTCTAATAAAATGAATTTGGAAAAAATCAAAAGACAAATCAAAAATATCTTGAGACAAATGAAAATGAAAATACAAACACCAAAACCTATAAAATGCAGCAAAAGCAGTTCTAAGAGAAAAGTTCATAGTGATAAACACTTATATTTAAAAACTTAAAAAAAGAGTTCAACTTAAAAAAAAAACTAACTTTATACCTCAAGGAGTTAGAAGAAGAAGAACAAATGAAGATCAAAGTTAGTAGAAAGGGAGAAATAATAAAAGTTGGAGTGGAAATAATAGAAATAGCAACTAAAAAGACAACAACAAAAAACCCCAATAAAACTAAGAGCTAGTTTTATTGGGTTTTTTCAACTTTTTAAACATTTTTTAATGTTTTGTTTATTTCTGAGAGAGAGACAGCGTGAGCAGGGGAGGGGCAGAAGGAGAGGGAGACACAGAATCCGAAGCAGGATCCAGGCTCTGAGCTAGCTATCAGCACAGAGCCCGGTGCGGGGCTCGAATTCACTGACCGGGGAAAAGTAACCTGAGAGGAAGTCGGATGCTTAACCGACTGAACCACCCAGGCGCCCCATAGAGCTAGTTTAAAAAAAATAAGTAAATAAACAAAATTGACAAATCTTTAGCTAGACTTACCAAGGGAAAAAAAAAAAAGAGGACTCAAACACATAAATTAGAAATGACAGAGGAGGGGCGCCTGGGTGGCTCAGTTGGTTAAGCGTGTGACTTCGGCTCAGGCCATGATCACAGGTTTCGTGGGTTCGAGCCCCACATCTGGCTCTGTGCTGACAGCTCATAGCCTGGAGTCTGCTTCAGATTCTGTGTCTCCTTCTCTTTGACCCTCCCCTGCTCGCTCACTCTCTCTCTCTCCCTCTCTCTCTCTCAGAAATAAATAAAACATTAAAAAAAAAAGAAGAAGAAATGACAGCAGAGACACTACAACTGAAAACACAGAAATAAAAGAAATCATAAGAGACTACTATGAGCAATTACAGTGCCAACAAATTGGACAACCTATAAGAAATGAAAAAATTCCTAAATTCATATAGGACAACCTATAAGAAATGAAAAATTCCTATAACCTATCAAGACTAAATCATGAAGAAATAGAAAATCTGACCAAATCAATTACCAGTAGAGAAATTGAATCAGTAATCAAAAACTTCATAACAAAGAAAAGTCCAGAAACAGACATCTTTGTTGGTAAATTCTACCACATTTAGGAAATAATTAATACCAATTAATCTGCAACTCTGACTAAGATCATTTGATGAGGCTAGACCAAGAATAGATTCTTCAACCTCAAGAAAAGGTGGGTTCTAGTGTTGGTGACCTTATGGAACAAAAAACATAATTCAAAGCCCTTGCCTATGCCAGGGAAGGTACTATTGCTTCTCAATTGCTTCAGCTTTTACACACCATATTACAAAGCCAGAATCCCTCAAGGAATAGCTTCACATACTGCACAACTTTATTAGGGTGCACTGCTCTTGAGTGCAATAGACAGAAAAAATATGCATATTTGCTACTGTTCTTTTCTCTGTGAGCTTCTGTGAACACTGAAAGTGAACCCTGTTCTAGGCCTAATGTGTGTGTGCTGCATTGACAGTTGTCTTGTTTAATAAACATCTGACTCTGCTTAAAATTAGGCAGTCTTCTCACAAAATTTCCTGGGGTTGAAGAGAAGAATGTAATTTCTGATTTCAACCCTTACTATAAAGCTATAAACCTAGGTAAAGGGAGACATCAACAAAACACAATTGATATACAAAAATAAACCCTCAAGTATATGTCAATTAATTTAAGACAAAGAACAAAACTGTTTCAATGGAGAATGTATAATCTTTTTCTTTTTTCTTTTTCTTTTTTAATGTTTTATTTATTTCTAGGAGAGAGAGAGAGACAGCGTGTGCAGGGGAGGGTCAGAGAGAGAGGGAGTCACAGACTGAAACAGGCTCCAGGCTCTGAGCTGGCAGTCAGCACAGAGCCCGACGCGGGGCTCGAACCCACGAACCGCGAGATCATGACCTAAGCGAAAGTCGGATGCTTAACCGACTAAGCCGCCCAGGCGCCCCAGTATGATCTTTTTCTAAAAAAGTGCTGGAATAATTGTATATATATATATGAAATAAATGAATATGTAATTAAGACCTCAATTCATATCTCTCTCAATATAGAATAATTCAAAATGAATCAGAGACATAGGTGTAAACCTAAAACCATAAATCATCTAAAAGAAGTTATAGGAGAGATCTTCTAGACCTTAGATTAGGCAAACATTTCTTAGCTTTCTTGATACCAAGAGCTCAATCCATTTAAAACATATAAATTGGATTTCTTCTACTAAAAATCCTCGATTCTTTGGAAGACACCATTAAGAAAATAAAACATCAAGCCACAGATTGGGAAGAAATACTTGCAAAACATATTTAACAAAGAATTTTATCCAAAATATATAAAGAATTCAAAATTTAATAATAGGAAAACAACTAACCAATTAAAACATAGGTTTGAGTACATGCAAAATGAAAGATGATATGTGGATAGAAAACATGACATGTAATAATGTTTAACATTATTAGACATTAGCAAAAGTCATGTACATGTTAAGAACTGTATACGAATATTTATAGCTGATATATTCATAATTGCCAAAAAATTATGAACACCTCAAATGTACTTTAACCTAGTGAATGGTTAAACAAACTGTGTACCTCATTCAGTGGAATACTACTCAGCAATAAAAAGAAATAAACTATACACAACATCATGGACAGATCACAAATGTTTTAAGCTAGGTGAAAGAAGCCAAACTTAAAAGACCTACATACTATCATTCTAGAAAAGACAAAACTATAGGAACAGAAAACAGATCAATGGTTTCCAGGGGCTGGAAGTAAGAGAGTAACTGACTATGAAGTGACAAGAGGAAATTCTTGGGGGTGTTGGCAGTGTTTCATATCTTAATACGGTGGCAACATGGTAGTATGTCTTTATGAAAAGTCATAGAATTCCACACACACAAAAAAAGGATAAATTTCACAGTATAGTAATTATGCCTCAAGAAAAATAAAGCTGTAAGAGTTTGCCAACATAACAATTTGCCACCGAAGGACTGACCAAAAGAAATTCTTAAAGGGTTACTTCAGGCAGAAACAAAGGGCTGATAGAAGAGTCTGAGCTGCAAGAAAAAACTGATGATTTAGAAAGTTATATAATTGAAACTAAAATTAAATGAACATGACTGTATAACAATATATTTTATGGGATTAAAGACTTCTAATGAAGGTGCATACCAATAATAATATAACATTTGAGACAAGTTAATGGAAAAGTCAACATAATCTTCTCAGGGAAGGGTAAGGAAGAAAATTTAGATTTTAACAACTTATGTATGTTTTAATTTCTATTCTACACACAAAAAGAATAATAAGAAATCTATAACTTCAGAACTTGTTAAAGAATCAAAATGACAAGAAAAATTATACAATCTGTTCAAAAGGAAAAAAATAGAAAAAGCAATACATAGAAGTAGAGGTTTACGTTTAGCAAAATATAGGATAACACAAATAATTGTTCCCACTGTAGCAAATAAACTAAAGAAATAGCAGGGAGCAGGAGGATGGGTAGGAAAATACAAAACTAAATTACTAGAATTTAGTAGCTATACCCTTCACTGTGAACACTGGATATTAATAAGCAGAGCAGAGAATTGATGTATAGCAGGGCAAGCTGAATTACTCTGCTGAATCAAGGAATTACTAGCCAGAGTTTTTAATGACAGTATGAGTCAATGGAATGAACTGGAATTTGTAGAAACTGAAAATACACAGCCATTTCCACCATCCCACTGATTCTCCCCAATAGAGCTTTTACTAAGAGTGTGAGAAAAGTTGAATGGAAAGAAAACATTAGATGTTTATAACAAGTAAATATTATTTTCCTGATTTTATATGGATATATTATGTTTTTGTAGGGGAATATCCTTTTATAGAAAATACATACTAAAATATTGGGGCATGATAGGAAGTCATGTGAGCAACATATTCTATAATGTCTTTTTGAAGTTCATTATTTTGTTCTTACCATTTTTTGTAAGGTTTAGATTGTATCAAAATAAAATTTAATATTTTTAATTCATTGGATGAGTTAAGAGCTGAAAAAAGCTCTAAGGTAGTTCAATAGAAATTATCCAAAAGGAATCACAAAGAGGAAAAAAGAATGAAAACTCAGAACACCAGAGATCAGTAGAACAATATAGAATGGTGTGATATAGAGACCCAGAAGAAAAAATAATGAGAATAAAACAGAAGAACTATCAGGAGAAATAACAGCTAAGTGTTTTCCAAAATTAATGAAAGCCATTAAGCTCCAAACCTTCAAGAAATTCCGCAAATCCGCTACAGGATTAAAAACATACATGTGGTCATTATTACAAAACTGCTGATAACCAAGACAAAGTGAAACAAACAAAAAAAAAGACCTTACATTCAGAGAAGCAAAATTAGGATTAATAGTAAAAATAGTAGAAGGCAAAAGACAAGATAACAACATCATGAAAGTACTGGGGGGAAAAAGGCCCAAGCCAAAATTCAATGTCCAATAAAAAATATAATTTAGAAATAAACTGTAAAAACATAATGATAGTGATATGTCAATGGGACAAAGGAACCAAATGAAATAGTACCCAGTGGCAAAAGCTAGAATAATTTCAGCAAAAAAATTAATGTTTGGGGTTATAACCAAAGTATAAAATAAGTCCCTATGAGACCATACTGATATAAATAAAGGGTTAAATAGGTAAACAGAAAAGACAAATTTTCCACATGGAAGTATTCTCCCATACAGAAGATTCCAAATAATTTGTAACATAGAACTGTTCCAAACTGTGACTTTGGTGAGGTACGACAAAACTCCCTAATCCTTCATGTTCATGTGCAGCTTTTGCCCTAATAGAAAACTTAGAAAAAGAAGGTTTTAAGAATGAACTTTGATTACTAGAGTTATGGAGATATACTTCAGACATATTCTTTCCTTCACTGCCATTCTAAATTTTCCTCCCCTTAGCTATTACATTGGCAGTTTTAGTTTACTTATCTGCAGGTAGAAAGCAAGCCTTCATTCCTGCAGGGTCTGAACCCTTGTAATCACATGCTTCTCTGGCCTAGGTTGCTACATGTATTTGGTCACAATGACAATGGGCCAAGGTGGTACCAAAAGACACTCACGTAGATCATTCAAGTAAATGCACATGGATTTCTCCCTGTCCACAATGTATAAAAACAATCCTACCAACCTCTGTTGATCAGAGTCCATTACTCAAATCAGAATGGTGCCTCTTGTTGTCTGCTGTTCAGTAGATACTAAAAGTCCAAAGTTCCCTGGGAAACCACAGCTTGTGGATAAATGGTTACTTACATTTTCTGGGCAGTGTTCTCCTTAGGAACCAGTATGTTCAACCCTCAAGAGCCCAGAGTTGCAGGGATGAAAAACAAAAGGGGCCTGATCACTCTTACCTTTGATTGCAGCCCTATGTATTGGGATCACAGGATCATATTAGAAGCTTCTGATTCAATTCATGCACCACTTTCTAAAGGATAATACCCTATTCTCTAAAGGTGTTGCCTTCAAGTGATTTTTCAGGTGTGACTTTAAAAGGCTTTTCCAGAATTCTGTGAGGCCAGCTACTTCTGAATAGTGTGGTATGTGATAATGACCAATGGAGCCTACGGTCATGGATCCACTCTTATACCTCCTTCAGTGTGAGTGGGTCCCCTGGTTGAGTGGTGTGCTCTGTGGGATTACATACTTGTAGATTAAGCATTCCATGCACCCCAGATAACAGTGTTGGCTAATGTTTTGTGTAAGAAGAGGGAAAGTCATACTTGACATATGGATCTATTCCTGAAAGGAAAAACTGCTCACCTTTCTAAGATAGAAGTGTCTCATATAGCCAACTTGTTCCAAGTGGTTGGTTCAACTTCCCTAGATATAGTGCTGTATCAGAGGCAGCCCTCGGGTTGAACAGTTAGAGGTTGATTAGCCTTGGCAAATGAAAATCTATGCTGTTGAATCCATAATCTCTAACTCTTCCACTGTGGCCCCTATGTTCATGTGCCCATAATGTCAGATACAGGGTAACTTGTAATAAACACTGGCTAAATTTAACAAACTCCATCATTCTGTTAACTAGTTCATTAGGTATCTCTCTTATAATATGTATACCTTATTAGAATGACATTAAGAGAAATTAATTTATAAGTTAGATTTAGCTTATAAAATAAATATCATAATTTTGGAATAGAGAAATTATTTAAGTATATATTAAATGTTAATAGCCTTA
The DNA here is from genome assembly GCA_017311185.1 of Proteles cristata cristata. Taxonomy (NCBI): domain Eukaryota; kingdom Metazoa; phylum Chordata; class Mammalia; order Carnivora; family Hyaenidae; genus Proteles; species Proteles cristata. The sequence goes on along the minus strand of JAESUZ010004150.1, from coordinate 454,454 downwards.
CAGACAGAATCTTATGTTATTTTTATTTTTTACAGAATCATAATCTTGTAAAAATAGGCAATGCATGTATGATTCACAGGTTCATTAGAGCTACATTTTTGAAAAAAGTATATTCTCTAATACTTACCTAAGATTTGCAAAATGTTTTAGGTTATTAAGTTAGTCTTATGTGGGTTATTAAAAGCAAAGATGAATATGATCGTTACAGGCAACATTCAATACTGATAAGATACAGACACATGCCTCATCTTGGCTAGCTCTGCTACTTATCTCATCCTGTGGTCACTCACTTTAGTACAAGTATTGTTCAAGTTGATAAGTGATTTTTGGAATCTGCTAAGAAGATTAAAGCAAAGGTGGCTGTGGGTTTGGTCTTACACCAAACATTTATTTTGTTTTCAAAAAAAATTACACTTATTTGGCCAATTAATACACACAGATACATAAATCAAAGTGTGGCCATATGCTTTTGTGAATGGTACCATTCAGAGTTTTTTCATTAATAAACAACTTCCATAAAAGGGGATCACTTTGTTTTTGTTTGAATTGTGATTAAAACATATATATATATATATACATATATACATATACATATGCTTTGTTTTTCACTAATACTCTGTGTGATTTTTAAAATACACAAAGACATATAAGGAATAATTTAACAACTTACATGAACTCACTAAATTATCTTAAAATATTAAACATTACAAATAAAGCCTTGTATATTCTACTCTAATCGCATTTTTCTCCTTCTCAATACATATAGAACTTCTTAATTTTTCTCATAACCTTATATTACTTTGTGATTTTACTACAACGCAAATATACTTAAGAATTTATTGTAATGTTTGACTGAATGTTACTATTACATAAATTATATCATTGCATGTCATCTTCAACTTGCTTTCTTTTTTTTTACTTTGTATATACTAGTGATTTGGTTCATTCCTCTGCAATGTACTTTAATGTTCAGTTAACCATACTGCAATATATTTATTTTACTCATCTGGTAGATATTTATTTTATTTCCATTTTTTGAGATTACAAACACCAATGCTTTAAACATTCTTAAAAATACCTGTTTGAATAGTGCAGGAGTCTTTCCATGGTATATGTCAAAGTCAGTCCTTCTTACGTCAAAGGATATGTGCACCTTCAAATTTATTAGTCTTTTCCAAATTTTACCAGGAGGGTATAAAAATTTTTTGTTGCTCTGTGTTTTCAACAACACTTGGTATTGAAAGAGATTTTAAACTGTAGCTAACCTGATGAATCTGAATGCAAACTGTTGTGGTTTAAATTTGCATTTCTCTGATTAGGATGGTGTAGTGCATTTTTTCACACTTTATGGCAATTTATGTATTTTCTTTACTGACATATCAATAGTTATGTTTTCATAGTTTAATATTGTAATTTTGTATACAATGCATAAAATATTTGTCATACTTTTGTGTTGAAAACAATTGGCTTTCCAGTATAGTTTTTGTTTAATTCTTAACAATGTCTTTTCATGAACGTGAGCTTTTTTTTTTTTTTTTTTTGAGAGAGAGAGAGCATGAGTGGGTGAGAAGAGCAGATGGAGAGAATCTTAAGCAGACTCCATGCTCCGCACAGAGACCAATGCAGGGCTCAATCCCACGACCCTGAAATCATGACCTAAGCCAAAATCAAGAGTAAGACATTCAAATGACTGAGCCACCCAGGATCCCAATGAATCTCTCTCTCTTTTTTTTTTTAATATATTAAGATTTATCAAATATTTACTTAAGGGCTTGTGCCTTTGTGTAATGTCCTTTCCCCAATCCAAGGCCATGAAGATAATTTCTTATAGTTTCTTATACAAGTCAAAAAGCTCTGTCACACTTAAACTTTAATCATTAAGCACTGATTTTTTTTGCATTAAATCAGTAAATCATTTTATTTTATTATTTTTTTTACAAATAGTTTATTGTCAAATTAGTTTCCACATAACACTCAGTGCTCATCCCCATAAGTGTCCTCCTCTATGCCCATCCCCCCCTCCCCCCCATCCATCAGTCCTCAGTTTTTGTCAGCATTCAAGAGTCTCTCATGGTTTGCCTCTCTCCCTTTGCCCCACCATTTCCGCCCTTCTTCTCCCCCTTGGTCCTCTGTCAAGTTCCTCCTAATCCTCCTATACGTGCACACATATGATATTTGTCCTTCTCTGCCTGACTTATTTCGCTCAGCATAACACCCTCAAGGTCCATCCATGTTGCTACACGTGGCCAGATTTCATTGTTTCTCATTGCCATGTAGTATTCCATGGTAAAGATAAACCACATCTGCTTGATCCATTCATCTGTTGACGGACACTTAGGCTCTTTCCATGTTTTAGCTATTGTGGAGAGTGCTGCTATGAACATTGGGGTACATGTGCTCCTATGCATCAGCACTTCTGTATCCCTTGGGTAAATTCCTAGCAGTGCTATTGCTGGGTCATAGGGGAGTTCTATTGTTAGTTTCCTTAGGAACCTCCACACTGTTTTCAGAGGGGCTGTACCAGTTTACATTCCCACCAACAGTGTAGGAGGGTGCCCGTTTCTCCACATCCTCGCCAGCATCTAGAGTTCTCTGATTGGCTCATTTTAGCCACTCTGACTGGCGTGAGGTGGTATCTCAGTGTGGTTTTGATTTGTATTTCCCTGATGAAGAGCGATGCTGAGCATCGTTTCATGTGTCTGTTGGCCATCTGGATGTCCTCTTTGAAGAAGTGTCTGTTCATATCTTCTGCCCATTTCTTCACTGGGTTGTTTGCGTTTCGGGTGTGGAGTTTGGTGAGTTCCTTATAGATTCTGGATATTAACCCTTTATCTGATATGTCATTTGCAACTATCTTTTCCCATTCCGTTGGTTGCCTATTAGTTTTCTGGGTTGTTTCCTTGGCTGTGCAGAAGCTTTTAATCTTGATGAGGTCTCAATCGTTTATTTTTGCTCTTGATTCCCTTGCTTTTGGGGGATGTGTCAAGTAAGAAGTTGCTGCGGTGGAGGTCAAGGAGGTTGTTTCCTGCTTTCTCCTCTAGGGTGTTGATAGTTTCCTGTCTCACGTTCAGGTTCTTTATCCATTTTGAGTTTATTTTTGTGCATGGTGTGAGAAAATGATCTAGTTTCATTCTTCTGCATCTTGCTGTCCAATTCTCCCAATGCCATATGTTAAAAAGGCTGTCTTTTTTCCATTGGATATTCTTTCCTGCTTTGTCAAAGATCAGTTTGCTGTATACTTTTGTGTCCACTTCTGAGTTCTCAATTCTGTTCCATTGGTCTATGTGTCTGTTTTTGTGCCAATACCATACTCTCTTGATGATGACAGCTTTGTAGTAGAGGCTAAAGTCTGGGATGGTGATACCTCCCGTTTTGGTTTTATTTTTCAGTATTACTTTGGCTATTCGGGGTCTTTTGTGGTTCCATACAAATTTCTGGATAGTTTGTTCTAGTTTTGAGAAGTATGCTGATGCAATTTTGATTGGAATTGCATTGAATGTGTAGAGTAAGCACTGATTTTCTTAATGTTTATTTATTTTTGAGAGAGAAAAAGAGAAAGAGGGGAATGGGTAGATAGAGAGGGGTACAGAGGATCTGAATTGGGCTCTGTACTGACAGCAAAGAGCCCCATGCAGGGCTCAGACTCAAAAACCATGAGATCATGACCTGAGCCTAAGTCAGATGCTTAACCAACTGAGCCACTCAGGCATCCCAAGAACTGATTTTTTTCCCACAAACATTATCCCAGTACTTTTTATAGTAAGATTTGCCTTTTGTGTACCATGTGCAATGCTATCTCTGTTACATATTACATTTCCATATCTGCACAGGTCTATATCTAGGCTATCCTGTGTTACTGGATTGTCTATAACTGTATGAATAACACTCCTATATGTTTAAAACAGGTCTTGAAATCTTTGAAATAAATCCCATTTTCTCTGACTCTCTATCTTGTTCTTTACTCTTATACTAAAATCAGCATTAGAATTACTCATCATTAGAAATTTGACCACACACACAGACACACAGAAACTGTATGAATTTTAAATGAAATTGGTTAAATTTTTAGTTCCTTTTGGGCAAATTTGATATTTTAATGGGATCCAAGTCCACAAACATGGCATATTCTTACATTTAATTATGCCTCCTTGATTATCTTCCAATAAGAATTTTAAATTAACTCATTAAATATTTTATAAATTTTGTTAGGGTTATTCCTAAATATCTTATATTTTCCATGCTTATTATTAGTAGTATATTTAAAATTTTAAATTTTGGGTTCTTTACTTCTTTCATACAATAATGTCATAAATCTTTTATATTGTTCCCATCCTAATAAAAATAGTTAACAATTATATAATGCCTACTACATGCAGGTACAATTTTAGATTCTTTACTCAGATTAAATCATTTAAGTCTTAGCAACATTTATATCATTATTATCTACCTTTTTTAAAAAGTAAGCTCTATGCCTAACATTTGAACTTATGACCCCAAGATCAAGAGTTACATGCACTACTGATTGAGCCAGCCAGTAGCTCATATCTATTTTTTTAATTACAAACTTAAAATGGAGAATTTAAATAATTTCCCCAATGCCACCATTATACCTGTGTTGCCTTTCACCTCACAATCAGTAATTACAGTGAACTTATTTACTCTAATAATTTGTTAGTCTCTCTGGGTTTTATTTCAGATAATTATATTATGTGTTCATAACATATTTTTCTTTCAAATCTTCATACCTTCCATTTATATTTTCTTGTCTTATGATATTTGTTTAGCACCTCTACTACAAAGTTAAATAAAAATGGTGACTGTAGATTTCCTTATCTCATTTTACATGTAAGTTTTCATTTTTTTGATGAAAGTTCATTTCTATTCCTAGTTGCTAAAATTTTGTTTTTAATCACTAAGCTTTTTGTATATTTTTGTATATTCAGAAAGTATTTTTAGAGGCAAATGAAAATGGAAATACATTTCAAAATCTATAGAATGTAGCAAAGTGGTTTTAACAAGGAAGTTCATAACATTATAGGTGTACCTCAAGAAACAAGAAGAATATCAAATAAACTATTCAACTTTACACCTAAGAGAACTAGGAAAAAACCCCAAAAAACAACAAACAAAGCCCAGAATTAGCAGAAAGAAGGAAATAATAAGATCAGAATGGAACTAAATAAAATAGAGATGAAAAATAAAAAGGATCAATGAAACTAAGAGTTGGTTCTTTGAAAAAAATAAAATTGGTAAATTTTTAGCTAAACTCACCAAGAAAAGAAAGGGGAGGGGCTAAAATAAATAAATTAAAAATGAAAGAGATGTTAGAACTGATACCACAGATATACAAAGGATCAAAAGAGACTACTAAGAACAATTATACACCAACAAACTGGACAAGATAGAAGAAATGGACAAATTCCTAGAAAAAGAAATCTTCCAAGATTAAATCCTGAAAAAATAAGAAATTTGAAAAATCAATTAGTAGTAAGGAGACTGAATCTTCCAAACTCTTCCAACAAAGAAATTTCAGGACCAAATGGCTTCACTGGTGAATTCTACCAAACATATAAAGAAAAACGTATGTATCCTTCTCAAACCTTCTAAAAAAACTAAAAAGAAGGGAATGCTTCCAAATTTGTTTTATGAGGCCAGCATTACCTTGATACCAAAACCAAACAAGGACATTAAAAGAAAATAAAACTACAGGTCAATATCCCTGATGAACATAGATATAAAAGTCCTCAACAAAATATTAACAAATCAAATTCAACAAAGCATTAAAAGGATCATACACCATGATCAAGTGGGATTATTCCAGGGATGCAAGAATTTTTCAACATTGACAAATCAATGTGACACATCATATTAACAAAATGAAGGATAAAAATCATATGGTCCTCTCAATATATGATGAAAAAGCATTTGACAAAATTCAACATCCATTCATGACAAAACCTCTCAAAATTTGGGTATAAATGGAACATACCTTAACATAATAAAGACAATATATAGCAAGTCACAGCTAACATCAGACTCAACAATGAAAAGCTGAATGTTTCACTCTAAAATGAGAAACAATACAAGGATGCCAACTGTTACCACCTTTGCTCAACATGATATTAGAGGCCCTAAACAGAACAATTAGGCAAGAAAAAATAAATAAATGGCACCCACATTGTTAAGGAATAAGTAAAACTGTAACTATTTAAAGATGACATGATTATATATATAATATATATAATATAATATAAAATAACATAATATATTTATATATATATAAAGACCACCTAAAATCTGTTAAAACTACAAAAGGCATTCAGTAAAGTTGCAGAATACAAAATCAATATACAAAGATCAATTGCACTTCCACACACTAACAATATCACAAAGAGAACTTATGAAACCAATCCCACTTACAAATTTCCATATTTCTAGGGATAAAATACCTAGAAATAAATTTTACCAAGAAGGTGAAAGACCTGTACACTGAAAACTATAAGACACTGATGAAAGAAACTGAAGAGGACACAAGTAAATAGAATGATATCCCATGATTATGAAGTGGAAGAATTAATATTTTTGTAATTTCCATATTACTCACAACAATATACAGATTCAATGCAATCTCTATCTAAATGTCAATGGCATTTTTAACAAAAATAGAATGAACAATTCTAAAATTTGTATGGAATCACAAAAGACCCTGAATAGCCAAAGAAATCTTAAGAAAAAAAAATCTGGAGACATCATGATCCCTTATTTCAAACTATATCATAAAGCTCTAGTAATCAAAACAGTATACTATTGGCACAGAAACAGCCACATAGATCAATAGAACAGAGAGCCCATAAATAAATCCATGCATATATATTTAATTAATTTATGACAAAGGAGGCAAAGAATATACAATGAGGAAAGGTCCTTCTCTTCCTTGGGAAAAACTGATAGTATTTGGAAAACTGGACAGCCACATGCAAAAGTATCAAACTACTTCCATATCTTACACCATACACAAAAACTAACTCAAAATGAATTAGACTTGAATCTACTACATGAAACCATAACATTCCTAGAATAAAACAGGGGATAAGGTCCTTGACATCATTTTTGGCAATGATTTTTTTAATATGATTCCAAAAGCAAAAGCAACGAAAACAAAAACAAACAAGTAGGAATGCATCTAATTAAAAAAACTTCTACACAGCAAAGGAAACCATTAACAGAGTGAAACAGCCACCTACTGACTGTGAAAAAAAATATTGCAAATCACATATGCTATAAGTGGTAATGTCCAAATATATATTAAAAAAAAAACTCAATAACAAAAGAAAAAAAAAATCTGATTAAAAGCTGAAGAGAAGCGGAATAGATATTTTTGCAAAGAAAATATACAGAAAATAAATTAGGCACAGGAAAAACTGCTCAACATCACTTATGAGATGATGCCTTTCTCTCCTTTACTTCTAAAATTCTCATTATGCATATGTTGGCATGTTGATGGTATCCCACAGTTTCTTATGTTCTGTTCAATTTTCTCAATTCTTTTCTTTTTCTATATGCAGATTGGATAATTTCATTTGACCTATCTTCAAGTTCACTTTCTTCTACCCGTTCTTATCTGTTATTGACTTCACTAGTGAATTTTTTATTTCAGCTATTGTATTTTTTCAGCTTCAGAATTTCTGATTCTTTTTTTATATAATTTTTCTGTCCTTATTTATATTCTTTATTGGTGAGATACCATTATCTTGATTTCATATAGTTCTTTTTTTCATGATATTTTTTAGCTTTCTTAGCAAATTTAAAACTGTTGTTTTAAAGTCCTAGTCTAGCAAGTGCAATATCCATACTTCCTCTGGGACAATTTCTGTTCATTTTTTCTGATAATGGGCAATATGCATTTTTTCTTTGCAGACTTAAAAAAGGCATGTTTTGTTGAAAACTGGGCTTTTAAATATTATCATATACAAAAGTGAATTTAATTTAAAAAAGATAATGAGGGGCGCCTGGGTGGCTTAGTCGGTTGAGCGTCCGACTTTCGCTTAGGTCATGATCTCGCGGTTCGTGGGTTTGAGCCCCGCATCGGGCTCTGTGCTGACTGCCGGCTCAGAGCCTGGAGCCTGTTTCAGTCTGTGACTCCTTCTCTCTTTGACCCTCCCCTGCTCACGCTGTCTTTCTCTCTCTCTCTCTCTCTCCTAAAAATAAATAAAAAACATTTTAAAAAAAAGATAATGAATAGGTCATTGAAGCTTGACTCTGGGTTGGGGGGACTCTTTTAACACTTGGCCAAGCATTTGCAACTCTGTCTTAGCCTTCACTTCCTGCACGTGCTGAAACTAAAATAAAGCCAACAATCCGTTTACAGTCTTTTTAAAGCATGCATCCCACCCTGGACAGGTGTATGACTTTCTAATGTCTCTGATATATTGAGCAAAACCCTTAGTCCCTAAAGATTCTTGCTATCCAAATTTTTCTACAGCTTTCAGTGCTCCCTAACATATTTTTTGCCCACATGACAGAAGCTTGTTCATTTGACTTCCAAAGTTTCTACAGAACATCTGTGTAATAGTAGTTATTCTATCTTTTTTGCCCCTGAGAAAGTTCCAAATTAGTAAAAACAAAGGAAGGCTATGCCAGTCCTTCAGGGAACCCAAAGACAGGACAAAACAGACAAACATAACCCTTGGGTATAATGTCTGCTCTGCTTCCTCAAGGATGAAATACCTACACTGAGAATGTGAGTTGCCATTTTCTTTCTTTTTTTTTTTAATGTTTACTTAATTTGAAAGAAAGAGATCACACATGTAGAGGAGAGAGAGAGAGAGGAGAAAGAGAGAGAGGAGAAAGAGAGAGAGAGAGAGAGAGAGAGAGAGAGAGAGAATCCCAAGCAGGCTCTCCATCGTCAGCACAGAGCCCATTGCTGGGCTCAAACTCACAAACTGTAAGTTCATGACTGAGCCAAATTGAGTCAGATGTTTAACCATTTGAGCCACCCAGGCACCCTGATGCCATTTTCAAGACTGTCACTGCTGTGACACTTAAGGACACCTTAAGTGTCCTTCTGGTTAAACATTCACTTGATTGCTATAAATCTTTGTCTTTCAGAATTCCGATAGCTTTAAATCTCTACTGAATTTTTTCATAGTCTTTTTCCTTTACTAGTAAAACTTACACTGCTTTTTTCTTTCATCTGTTAATGTGGGAATTACATTGCTATATTGTTTTTCCTAATGAAAAACCATTCTTTTATTCCCAAGATATTCAATTTGGACCTGTCGAGTTTCCATTTTACTTACTGCTGATTTCCTTATATATTCTTTTGCATAATGGGACCTACATTAATGATTAATTGTGGACTACATTTTTTTAGTTCTCATGCTCTTTGTATATACTTGTGTAGCAAGGAATATTGGACTTGTAAACACATATGAAAGTGCTTCTACTTCTTAAATTCTGTGGAATATAAAGCATTTTTTGGATTACATCGTGTATTCTGAGTTTCTGGATTTTTTGATCTTCCTTTAATAATATTAAACTTTCTTAATCAGGCGGTTAATGAAAAGGCAATCTACTAAAAGGGAGAAGGTGTTTTTAGGTTAAGTATGACTCTTTCAAGATTAGTTTTTTAGCTTTGTTAGAGAGGGTTAAACATAGCTGCCTTTACTATTGGGCCAGTTTATCACTACTACAGAAATTTGACCTTATGAAGGCCAACGTTCAAAATGCACCTTCAGACAGAAACATAGAGTATTTTTCAGGGCTCAAATCATTTGTTTCCCTTTTTTCAAGAAGAATAGTCTTTTGATATCTATTGCCCAATATCTGAAAACAATCGTCTCATATATTTTGTGTGATTTTCTAGGTTTTTTTTTTCTAATTGAAAGGTTTATCTAGTGCCAGTCATTCCAACATGCCAGAAGGAGAAATTCTCTGTTTTGTTCCATTTTTATTGTTGTTCTTTTTCTTTCTTCTATTCATTATATTTGTTGTGTTTTCTTTTTTTTCTTATGGTAGATGCTTCTAGGTTTTGAATATTTTTTTCCCATCCTACATATGCATTTAAGATTAAGTATTTCCTTTGTTGTACTATTTTGGCTACAATAATAATAAAATGTTCCAATAAGTGGTATTTTCAATATACTTTTTGTTTTGCCAATACATAACAGAAATTATTTTTTTTATTTTAAGTTCTTTTTTCAAATTCCAGTTAGTTAACATACAGTGCAATATTAGCTTCAGGTGTACAGTATAAGTGGGGTGACACTTCCATACAACACCTGGTGCTCATCACAACAAGTGCACTCCTTAATCTCCTTCACCTATTTAACCCATCCCCCCAACCACCACCCCTCTGGTAACTATCAGTTTGTTCCCTATAGTTAAGAGTCTGTTTCTTGGTTTGCCTCTCTCTCCCCCTCCATGTTCTTTTGTTTTGTTTCTTAAATTCCGCATATGAGTGAAATCATATGGAATTTTCTTTCTCTGACTTATTTTGCTTATTTAGCATAATATTCTCTAGCTCCAACCACTTTGTTGCAAATGGCAAGATTTCATTCTTTTTGAGGGTAATATTCCATTGTGTATATATATATATATACACGATATATGGTATATATATATATGGTGTATATATATATACATATGGTATATATATATACATATGGTATATATATATATATATATATATACACCACATCTTTATCCATTCATCCGTCAATGGACAAATCCAATAATACATTTAAAAAATCGTTCACCATGATCAAGTGGATTTATTCCTGGGTTTCAAGGGTGGTTCAATATTTGAAATTAATCAACATTATATACCAGATTAATAAAAGAAAGGGAAAGAACCATATGATCATTTCAATATTCTTCTATGTTATCATGTGCATTAGAAATTCTAATTTGCAATGTAAAGCATTTGGATATATATTATCTTTAACATAGGAAGTTTCAATCAACTGAATTATAGTCAGAATACATCTGTATGGTTACCGGTTTTTGAAATTTTTGAGGCTTCATTTATGGCATATTAATCATTCAATTTGGTAAATATTTCATGAATACTTAAGAAGGATACGAGCTGTTCAAATTATAATTACATTGTATCTACTTTATCAAGCTTATTAATTTTGTTCTATATCCTTATTAATGTGTGCTTGACTCATCAATTATTTAGATAGGCACGTTGAAATCTCACATGATGATAGTTAATTTGCACACCAATGTTCATAGTTATTCGAATTTATTCTCAAATAATCTGAGATTATGCTATTATAAGCTTAATGTTCAGAAGTAAATTATGTTTGTGGAAGACTGAACCTGTTGAGATTGTAGTTTGACCTTTCCTTAACACCCTTTGCTATAAAACATATTTTATTTTTATATAGTGATACAAATATTATTTTAGTGATGAAAAACATAAAATATTAAGTAGTACTAACTTTTTCTCACCTACTCACCAGTTCAAGCCTTATATAAAGCCTGATTAGGAGAGACTATGACTATTATTTAAGAGTAGAAAAGAGACTATTTTCCACTATAAATATTGTATCCTCAAATGTCAGACTCTTTTGTATCCTCCGTCTTGGTATTGAACCAAGGAATATTTATCAAGAATTGACAGAAATATATATACATAGAGTAAGAAACTCATAAAAACACCAATTAAAAATATCTTAAAAAAGCAAAAAAGGATCTATTTGTATTTCAGTTAAATATCAGAAAATATGTCACATCTGTGGTCAAATATTCAGTAGATTGGCATGTATTTGGTTATTTCAATAATACCCATGATCTGCTGATTATCTGCCATATATCAGACATTAATCTATACATTATACATGTACGATCTCAGTAAGTGTGTACACTTCAGTAGGTTATTTGGTATTTATCTCTGGCCCTATTTCCTCATCTTTAAAAGAACACAGCAATATCAATTTGTTTTCAGGGTTGCTTTTTGGTGTTAAAAATTTATTAAAAATACCATTTCCTGTGAGTTTTCCTGATGGGCAGAAGAGAAACCTGTGTAACTTAAAACAAACAAGCAAACAAACCAACCCTAAGTCCTGTAATGCTGTACAAAAGGCACGTGATTCAATAAGGAGAAAAAGTAAGCCTTCAATAGGTAGATTTTTTTCTTTAAAAAAATAGTCCATGCACGTACACAAACATACACATACACATACAGAGCTAACAATTTTCTCTTTAAAATTGTTTCCAAGTAATGAGCACACTGATAAAAGGGCAATTTAATAACAACAGTAACTGATGAGCTTCTAGCCAGAATTTTATTGATCTACTTGACTACAAAAGTAAATTTCCCTTCACGGTACTCGTCTGTTTATGTTTTATTACAATACTTACAAAGTTTTTCTCCTTTCTAAATGTTTTTATATATCAATAATTAAATGTTTGCCTTTACTTAGTTCTAGATTTAAAACAGCCATGTAATTCATGAGGACTTTATAATATTAGAAATAGAATATAGCCTCTATTAAATAAAAATATAAGTATTAAGCTTACTGTTTTTCATTGTCTGTATCTTATGATTGTACAAAGTATAGCCTTTGAGTTTCACTTTTAATTAAGCTTTGTATATTTTTCAGACTCTTCAGGGAGGAAAGAAAGAGCAATCATACCACTGGTAAGAGTCAGCATATACAGCACACCAGGCTTGAAATTAGTGGTGACAAAGATAATTAACAGATAATGTCAATGCAATGAAGTGTTGTCACAAGATAATGGTCTCCTGCTGCTATATAAATGTTGAAGTGGAGCCAATTTTTCAAAAATAAATGTCAAAGTTGAGACAGGAATTTTTATCTCATAAAATAATAACCCTTAAACAATGTTTTATTACAATAATTTATTTTAGTTACATTATACCTTGCTCTAAAAATGCTAGAAAAAGTAATTATTTTATAATAGGGATCCTATAATTGTGTCCTGACAGTTATTTATTATATTCAATGTCATGGTTATTCAAAGTCTGACATCTTTATTTTTAACAATTTAGTAGTGTTTATTTCAGGTATTTCTCAGCACAACTATTTTACTTCTTACACAGTTACCCTGTATAAGCTCTCCTTGAAAAAAAAGATTTACACCTGAGATTCTAAACAAAAAATTATGTACTAATTTATTATCAATAAATATGTTGTACTGATAATGTTTTCAAATTCATTGTTATGTTTTTATTTAAAACCTTCAGTTGAATATAATTTAATTGCCTATTTTTTAACTAACTTATATTTTTCCTAAGGAATATACTTTCCAATTCTTACATGATTGGAAGTAATATCACAAACTCAAATCACAACTAAGTAATCACATATGAATTATTACATGACTCATGAATTAATATTGGAGGCTACTGCCAAAGTTAGAGACCTTTGTGTAACTTATTTGATCTAAACTTGGCTTGTTAAAATAATTTTGTGCCAATTAACAATTTATTTTTTCTCAGCTGAAAACTCTTTTTACTTCCTCCAATCGTGAAAGCAATGTAACCTTATAAACAGTTTCCTTTGCTAGGTGGCACATTTTAAGCTTTGTTAGTGCTGAGTGCTAAAGGGACCCAGCAGAGGAACTGTCTTTTCTGGGTTTCAGGATGCTCCTCCTGGTAAACTCCTGCATGCACAACAGCCAACAGCACTTCTAGGGCAGTTTCCCCAGCAGGCAGTTTTCCAATTCACATCCTTGCAGAAGAATTACCAGTAAGTTCTATGGCCCAGGACCTCAGTGAACATTTTCACCATTGTATGAGCTACTGCTACACCCTCTCCAACAAGGTCAAAGTCTCAGCATTGGGAAGAAGGTTCTTCCTTCAGGGCTGTCTCAGCCAAAAAGGTAGAGGCCCCTCCTTATGTCTGTTCTTCTATTCTTCAGACTTCTTTCCCATTCGTAGGTAATCCGTTATAATTCTTTATATGAAACCGTCCCTGCTAAAATTACTATGCAGTTTCTATCTTTTGACTAGACCCTGACTAGCACAACTTTCAGTTTTTTCTCATTTAAAAAAATAGGTACCATAATATAATGGATTTTTTATTTTCTTATTGAGGTGCAGTTTATTTAATATGGAATTAACCATTTAAGAATATATCATTCAGTGCAGTTAATACATTCACAGTATTGCTCAAACACCACATACCTCTAGTTCCAAGATATTTTTATCAACCCCAAAAGAAAACTCTATTCTCATTAAGTGGTTACTCCCCATTTCCCCTTTGCCTCATTCCTAGAAAGAACCAATCTGCTTTCTGTTGTTATATAAGTTTACCTATGCTTATTATTTCATTGAAATGGAATATATGTGACCTTCTGCATCTAGCTTCATTCACATAATGTTTTCAAGCTTCAGCCAAATAAAAGCATGTATCAGTACTTCATTTTTTTTTAAGGTAACATTTCATTTCATTCTGTGTATACAACACATTTGCTTATCCATACATCTACTGAAAGACATTTGAGTTAGTTGTACCTTTTAGCTATTGTAAATACTGCTACTATGAGTATTCATATGCAAGAATTGATATGAGTCTCTGTTTTTAATTCTTTCAGATATATACCTACAGGTACAAATATTGACCATACAGTAATCCTCTATTTAAACTTTTTGACGAACCACCAAACTGTTTTCCATTGTGGCTGCACCATTTTATATTCCCACCAGCAATATACAGTGGTTCCAGTTTCTCCATATTCTTTCCATTTGTTGCTTTCACTTATGTTTAAATTTTTTCAATGTTTATTTATTTTTGAGAGAGAGAGACATAGAGAGAGAGAGAGAGAGAGAGAGAGAGAGCATGAGTGGGGGAGGGGTAGAGAGAGAAGGAGACAAAGAATCCAAAGCAGGCTCCAGGTTCCAAGCTATTAGCACAGAGTCCAACATGGGGCTCAGACTCACAAACTGTGAGATAATGACCTGAGTTGAAGTCAGACACTAACCAACTGAGCCACCCAGGCACCCATTTTTCATTTCTTTAAAATTTATAGCCTTCCTAATCGGTGTTAAGCAATATCTCATAGTGGCTCCAATTTGGATTTTCCTAATGATGTTGAGCATCTTACATATTTCTTGGCCATTATATATCTGATCTGGAGAAATGTCTATTAAAGGCCTTTGCTCATTTGGTTTGAAGATTTCTTTTTATATTCTGGATAATAAACTTTCATCAGGTAAATGATTTACAAATATTTTCTCCTATTATGTAGGTTTTCTTCTTACTTTCTTGATAATGTCTTTTGGTGCACACAAGTTTTACATATTTATGTAGTCCAATTTATCTAGTTTCTCCTGTGTTGCTTATGCTTCAGTGTCATACTGAAGAATCCATTGCCATATCCAACATCATGATTTTTCCCTGTTTTCTTGTAAGAGTCTTATAACTTTAGCTGTTATATTTACATAACTAATCCAGTTTGAGTTAATTTTTTCTGCACTGTGTGAAATCAGTATTAACTTCATTCTTTTTCATGTAGATATTCAGTTGTGCCAGGACCATTTATTAAAAAGACTATTTCCTCACTGAATGGATTTGCCACACTTGTCAAAAATCAACAGCCTGGTTAGCTTAGTTGGTAGAGCCTGCAACCCTTGATATCGGGGTCCTGAGTTCAAGCCCCATGTTGGGCACAGAACTTACTTTAAAAAATCAATTGCACACAAATGTATGGGTTTAATTCAGGACTTTCAATTGTATTCCATCTATCTGTCTATTCTAATACTGGTACCACACTGCTTTGATTAACTGCAGTTTATACTAAGTTTTGAAATCAGAAAATATGAGCTCTAATTTTTTCCTTTTTCCTTGTTGGTTTGGCTAGTCAGAACTCCTTGCAATTCTAGATGAATTTGAGAATTGGCATTTCTAAATTCTGCAAAAAAGGATGTCAACTTTTTTAGGGGTTGCCTTCAATCTGTAGACCACTTTGGGTAATAGAATGGTGTTGAATTTTGTCATATGCTTTCTCTGAGTCAACTGAGATAATCATCTTTTTTTTCTTTTTGTTCTATGACTGGGGTTTCTCATTTTGACTTTCTCATGTTGAACCACCCTTGCACCCTAGGATTAACCCCACTCTCATGGTGTATTGTCCTTTTCCATATGCTTTGCTAGTGTTCTATTGGCATTTTTGCATATTTTTTCATAAGGGATGTTAATCTGTGGTTTTCTCTCTGGTGTCTTTGGCTTTGATAAGATAATGCTGGCTACATAGGTAACAAAATATTCCTCTCTCTTCTAGTTTTTGGAAGCATTTGAGAAGGACTGGTGTTAACTCTTCTTTAAATGTTTGGCAGAATTCACCAGTAAAGCCATCTGGTCTTGGCCTTTTTTTTTTTTTTTTTTCTGGTCAGGGAGGTTTTGACTACTGATTGAATCTCTTGATATTTTCCTGGATCTGTTCAGATTTGTTACTGCTTTTTCAGTCAGCATTGATAATTTGTTATGTTTCTGGGTACTTGCCCATTTCGTCTTATCTAATTTGTTGATGTACAGTTGTTTATAGTATTCCCTTCTAACACTTTTAATTTCTGTAAGGGTAGTAGTAATGTCTACTCTTTCATTTCTGATTTTAGTTACTTTCAGGTTCTCTGTTTTTCTTCCCCTTAGTCAATCTAGCTAAAGTTTGATCAATCTTGTTATTCTTTTTCAAAGAACTTATTTTGTGTTTCATTGATTCTACTTTTTTTCTATTTAGTTGATTTCCACTTTAATTTTTGTCCTTCCCATCTTGTTTGCTTTCTTTTTTCTAATGCCTTATGGTATAGAATTGGGTTACTGATTTGAGGCCTTTATTGTTTTTTAAAGTACTCATTTAAATGTATAAATTTTCTGCAGAATACAGCTTTCACTGCATGCTATAAGTTTTGGTATATTGTGTTTTTGCTTTCATTCATCTCTAAATATTTTCTACTCTCTCTCATGATTCCCTCTTTGGCTAATTTGTGAAGAGTGTATTTCCAGATATTTACAAATGTTTTAGTGTTCCTTCTATTATTGATTTCTAGTTTCATTCCATACAGTCAGAGAAGATACTTTGTATGATTTCAATCTTTTAAATTTGTTAAACATGTTTGGTAGCCTTTTATATCATGTATCCTAGACAGTGTTCCATATACACTTGAGAAGAATATGTACTCTGATGTTTTTAGATAAAGTGTTCTATTCGTCTGGTAAGGCTCGTTGTTTTATAGTACTGTTCAAGTCCTACACTTTCTTATCATTCTTCCATCTAAATGTTATATCCATTACTAAAAGTGGAGTTTTGAAATTTCCAATAATTATTGTACAATTGCCTATTTTTCCCTTCAATTCTGCCAGTGTTTGCTTCATATATTTTAAGGCTCCTTTGTTTGGTATATATTTATAATTTTTATATCTTCTTTATTAATTTTGACATAAACTCTCCTTTTCTCATAATAGCTACCTTGGCTCTGTTGTTGTTCCTATTTGCATCCTTTTTCCATCCCTCACCTATGAGTCTATTTGTGTCTTTCAATCTAAAGTGAGTTTCCTGGGTCATGTTTTGGTTTTTGGATCTATTCTGTCAATCTCTGTCTTGAACTGGTAAATTTAATCCATTTACATTTGAAGTGATTAGTGATGATAAGTAAGAACTTCTCTATTTTGAAATACATTTTCTGTATGTCTTGATTTTTATTGTTTTATAATTTCTCTAATACTACTTTCTTTTCTGTTTGATTATTTCTGGTGTTATCATTTTGATTTCCTCCTCATTTTCTTTTCTGTATACTCTCAGTAATTTTCTTAATGATTTCCTTGGAAATTAAGATTAGCAACATAAGTTAGAAGAGTCTACTCTGAATTAATTCCAACTCAGCTTCAGTAGCGTTGACAAACTGTTTCTATTTAGCTCCATGCCTCCTTTATGTTATTATTATCAAAAATTACATCTTTGTACATTGTCTGTCTCTGTTAAAGATTATAATGACTGTTTTATAAATTTATCTTTCAAATCATATGTGAAAAGAAAGAGGTGTTACAAAATAAGAATACCATAATACCTACTTTATATCAACCTGTGTAGTTACCTTTACTGGAGTACTTTATTTCTGTGTATGCCTTCAAGTTATTTTCTACTATCTTTTCATTTCACCATAAAGATAGAAATGTCTATCTTGGGGTGCCTGGGTGGCTTAGTCGGTTAAGCGTCCGACTTTCGCTTGGGTCATGATCTCGCGGTTCGTGGGTTTGAGCCCCGCATCGGGCTCTGTGCTGACTGCCAGCTCAGAGCCTGGAGCCTTTCAGTCTGTGACTCCCTCTCTCTCTGACCCTCCCCTGCTCACGCTGTCTCTCTCTCTCTCTCTCTCCTAGAAATAAAACATTAAAAAAAAATCTTAAAAAGGAAAAAAGTCTATCTTAACTTAGATATGTCACCCATTGTCTGCTGGACTCTATGATTTCTAATGGTAATTCAGTTATTAATCTTATTCAGGATCACTTGTATATGATAAGTCATTTCTCTCTTGCTGCTTACAAGATTCTGTCTTTGGTTTTTGATAGTTTTATTATAATGTGTCTCAATGTTAATATCTGAGTTCATTCTATTGAAGTTTGTTGTATTTGTAGATTCACTTCTTTCATCAAATTTGTGAGGTTTTCAGCCATTATTTCCTCATATATTCTTAACTCTTTCTTCTTCCTGGGCTCCCATGATGCTGTGCCCTAAAGATTTCTCAGGCCCTGTTCATTTTACTTCTTTTTTTTCCCCCTCACAGTGGATAATTTCAATTGTCCTATATGTGAGTTTAATGATTTTTTTCATCTACCTACTCAAATATATTATACCCTTCTAGTGAATCTTTTATTTCAGATATTATCATTTTTTCTGCTCCAAAATTTCTATCTGACCCCTTTCTTATAATTTGTATGTCCTTATTGATATTATCTATTTCATGAGACATCAGCCTTCAGGATTCATTTAATTCTTTCAATGGCTTCTTTTAGCTCTTTGAGAAAATTAAGACAGTTGATTTAAAGTATTGTCTTATAAGTCCAATGTCTAGGCTAGTTCAGTTATGGTTTTTGTCTCTCTCTCCTTTTTTCCAGGAAAAGACCATACTCTCCTGCTTCTTTGTTTGCTTTGAATTTTGTTTGCTGAAAAGTTGACATTTTGAATATTCTAATGTGTGAACCCCAGAAATCATATTTTTCTCCTTTCTCTCTCTCCTGCCCCCAAGGTTTGCTGTTGTTGCTTGTTGAGGGCTGCACCTGTCCATTCATTTAATGACTTTCCCCAGCCATTTGTCCAAAAATTATTTTCTCTGTTGTGTATAGTCACTCATTCTCTGTTCCATTATCTAAAGGGTTAGTCAGTGACCTGACAGAGATTTCTTTAAGTGCTTAAATTTAGTAGCATTTTTCTTCATTAAAACTTCCCTGATTGATGTACATTTTTCCATAAGTTTCTAGATTTCTAAAAAGTTTATTCTGTTTTTGACAGCTTAATGAGTTTCAGTAGAGTGAGCTCCGTACTCTTTTCCATATTGACACTTTTATTAAAATGTATTTTTATGTTTTACCCAAAAAATGACAAACTACTTAGAATTCATGAATTACAAATGTAAATTATTATCTTACTTGAATTCATAACTTACTAATGAACATATTCTCTATAGGACCTAGATAATTAACAAGTTTTGCTAAATCTTTGAATCCTATATTTTTCTATGCTTACTATATTGACGGTACCCATTATGGCTTCTGAATATCTTATTAGTAGAATTTAAAAGTAGTAACATTTCTTGAGCAGGTATATTTTAAAGAGATCTTATTCCAAGTAATTTTATCAGAATTCAAGGATACAGTATTATATAACATTTAAAATTTATAATTGCATAAATATTGCAAGAATATTTTAAAGGAGGTCACCATTTTCTATGCTTTTAATATAATGATGAATATAAATTTTTCCCTGGTGGGACCAAGACCACATATCTTAAATATCTGGTGATTGTAAACATTTAAATTCGCCCCTAAAGAATCATGTTGCATCCCAAAAATGAGAAATGCACCTAAAGAACAATAATGTCACACTGCTAAGACTAATATGCCAGGTAGTTTTTTCCTCTACACTTAATTTCACTTAAAATGAGAAATAAGCTCAAGAAGAAAACTTATAATAAATTTTAAAATCTTAATTCCATTTTTGTCTATACTGTTCTTCAAATATTAATTAGAAAATTGCACATATACAGCAAACACAATTTTGTCCATTTACCAACATTCACATTACTAATTTTAAAAAAGAGAGACATGTTTGAATATTATACACAACAAAATAAAAAGGCAATGCAAAAATAATTATATACATGCATAAAATGAGAATATTAGAATGGGTGTGCTTCTTGAATTTGACTCTGCACAGCTGATTTTTTCAATGCTCTTCCAAAATTCAGCTAATGGAAAATCAGCCATTTGTATTTGTTCTCAAAATGCTGTTTGTTTTTTTCCTCCAAGGAAGCAAGCAAACAAACTGATTCAAGGAAAAAATCTAGATACTAACACATTTGTATGCATATAATATGAATGAACACTTTATTAAAATAATTTTTAAAACAAAATATATTCACCAAACCAGAACTGATATATGCCAGAGGTTTTACAAAGTTCTTAAGCAAAGTAATCCTTTAAGAATCAAAGAAAATATTCCCATCACTCTGGAAGAGTGGAGTTATATAGAAAGTCCAAAATTAAATTGGTGGCAAAGTGAACCTAATAAAACTGAATAGGAATGTATGTGTAGGGGTGCCTGGGTGGCTCATCTGGTTAAGCCTCCAACTTCAGTTTAAGGTCATAAACTCAGAGTTAGTGGGTTCAAGCCATGCATCAGGCTCTCTGCTGTCAGCATGGAGTCCACTTCAGATTCTCTGTCCCCCTTTCTCTCTCCCCCTTGATGTGCCCACATGCTCGTTCTCTCTCTCATTCTCTCTCCCTCTCTCTCTCAAAAATAAATATTAAGAGGGGCGCCTGAGTGGCTTAGTCGGTTAAGCGTCTGACTTTCGCTTAGGTCGTGATCTCGCGGTTCGTGGGTTCGAGCCCCGCGTCGGGCTCTGTGCTGACTGCCAGCTCAGAGCCTGGAGCCTGTTTCAGAGTCTGTGTCTCTCTCTCTCTCTGACCCTCCCCTGCTCACGCTCTCTCTCTCTCTCTCTCTCTCTCTCTCTCTCTCTCTCTCTCTCTCTCCTAGAAATAAATAAAAATAAAAAAATAAAAATAAAAAACATTAAGAAAAAAGGAATGTGTGTGTAGAATGGGAAATTAGGCTCATAAGAGGAAGCTGGGTAGAAAATCAAGTGATTTAATTAATTAACTGATGCGAAGTTTAAAGTTTCTCTTTTCTGACCTCTGTAGTTTTTAACACTAGATCAAAGCCACCTGCAGCACTTTGTAAAAATGCACGTTTCTCGAATACTCCTCTAAGATTTAACTCATGAGTCTGTGGTATAACCCAGGCATAAGTATTTTAGCAAGCCCTGGAGGCAACTCTGATGAATAGCCAGAGGTGCATATTGCTAATTCATCCTGTAGATGTTAAATGAAAAAATATATATTTAATATCTTTACTTTTATATATCTGTGCCCATTTTATTAGGGAAAAGTCTAGTCTCTACTCATTGAAACTCCATAATGGTAATATATGCATGAATTTAAATAAATTTATTTTGTGGTCTACTTAAATTTTATTCAATGATCAAATAAAAATAGTAACCGGGAGATATTTTATAGCCCTACAGAAGAGTAAATGCATCTCTTCAAGCCCTAAAATTCAGTAACTACTCAATGTAAACTACCAAGTTTGCCCTAACCTCAGAGTCTTTGCCCAGAAAGTCAAATAAAACTTAATGTGTATTTAATTCATTTCCTATTATGTCTGACATGTAAGCAGAAATGTCTATGGCCTTTCTCGTGGCCTGTTGTGGCCACTTAGTACAATGTCATCACAAGCACCAGGATTTTTGTTTCTTCTGATACCAAACAAGATTATAAATGTGAAAGAAAAACTGAGTTTTTTTTTTAATTTTTTTAAATGTTTTATTTATTTCTAGGAGAGAGAGAGAGACAGCGTGAGCAGGGGAGGGTCAGAGAGAGAGGGAGTCACAGACTGAAACAGGCTTCCAGGCTCTGAGCTGGCAGTCAGCACAGAGCCCGACGCGGGGCTCGAACCCACGAACCGCGAGATCATGACCTAAGCGAAAGTCGGACGCTTAACCGACTAAGCCACCCAGGCGCCCCTAAAGAAAAATTGAGTTTTGACTCTGTTAACAGCTTGAGTGTAGCTACTGTGGATATAAAAAGGCGACCTTAATTCTAGGCCTGAAAGAATAGTCGGATAGTAAGGTGATAGATAACCAGTCTCTCTTAGTACATTGTGACTGTAAGTCTTAGGCTGTCTCACCCAAGAAAAGATTTTAAAGCAAATGCTACCCATATCTATCACTCTTAAAAAACTGAACTATTGTTCACGCAGTGGAAACTTCACATACTTTAGCATCTGAATAAACTACATTTAAATTCTAGCCCTACTAGGTCCTAGCTGGGTAAGCATCTGGAGTATCCAATGGCAGTATCTGCATTTCTATAGCCATGGAGTGCCATAGGCTATCAGGGTTCTCTTTACTTCTCAAAACAGTCATTAATGCCTTTAAATCTAACGAGATTACAGAATCAATTCCAGAACACTCAGAATCAATTTTAAAAATTCATCCTAAAATTCTCTTTTTCTAGAACCACTCTTAGTACCAAAAAATGTATTAATCAGGATTCCAACAGACAAATAGTACTAGTAAGATAGATAGGTAGGTAGGTAGATAGATGATAGATAAGAAGGGGGAAGACAAAAAGATTTGTTTCATAGAATTAGCTTACACAATTGTAGGGACTAGCAAGTCTAAAGTTAATTAATTAAATTAAATTAAAAGCAAAATAAATAAATAAATAATTTAATTTAAACCTGAGTACTACAGCCTAATCATGTTGACATGAAAAACTAACCATAACAGACCCCTCTCCTTGGAAATAACAATAGCAACTTCTGGGTAACCAAGAATGTCTTCCTGTAGCTCATATCTTCTTTACAATGTAATATTACATAATTTGTTGCATATAATTATCATTCTGTTGCAATCATCTTTTATGTTACATCTATGTATAATTAATATTTACGTCTTTGTTTCCATAGTTATATTTTATAAAAAAAAAAACACCTTAGACAGTGTCATCAGCAGGTACATTGATATTTCAATAAGGATAGGCACAGAGTGATAGTGATTTCTATAACTTTCTAAAATACTCTACTCACTTTCTAAAACTACAATATTTCTATCACTTTCTAAAATACTCTAACCATTGAAGTCATGGTTATCTTCAATGAAATTTTGATGAAAAATTATAGGAAAACATGCTTCTACAAGTTCCTAGGTTATGTTAAGATTCATCCTGAATGTAAGGAGTATATTCCATCTCTTTAGTGACACCCTGTGCTATGCTACAATTCCTCATGTAATATTGTAGGAAGAAGAATCCTACTTCTACATAATAATACACTAAGTGTAACATTCAGTAATAATTTCACTTAAACATTTGCTCAAACATAGAGCATGGTCTTTCAATTTCAATAAGCATGTATTTAAAAAATGGTTATCTCTGTGAACACAGATTTATACTTTTTGATACCCACAGTATCCCCAGATCCTGAGATATCACCTGCCATAAAGAGGATTCACAATTAACTTTTCAGTTTTTCAAATGTAACAGCTTTATAATAAATAATTCACACACCATAATATTCACCCTTTTAAAGGTGATAATTCAGTGTTTTTGAGTATAATCACATAGTTGTGCAAACATCACCACTATATAATTAAGATTTTAATCACCCCAAAAAGAAACCCCATGTCCATTAACAATTCTTTCTCATTCCCTCATTTTTGTCTCTTACAAGGCTCTGACAGTCAGTTATCTACTTTCTGTACCTATGGATTTGTGTACTCTGAACATTTCATATAAATGGAATCATACAACATGTGGCTTTTTGTGACTGGCTTCTTCCACTTAGCACAATATTACAAGGTTCATCCATACTGTGCTATGTATAAATACTTCATTTTTATTACCCAATAGAATCCAGTATAAGGATATACCACATGAATTTATCCATTCATGACCTGATGGATGTTGCCACTTTTTGGCTATTAGGAATAATGATGCTATGAATATTAATGTACACTTTTTTGTGGGTGTACGTGTTTTCAATTCTTTTGGGCTGATTCCTAAGAGTGGAATTTCTGGTCATATTGGTAACCCTATGTTGAACATTTTGAGGAACTTCCAAACTGTTCTCCAAAATGGCTTCTCCATTTACATTCCTCACTTATTTTGTTCATTGCTGTATCTCCAGCACTTAGAAGATTGGCTAGAAGGTCTCATACCTATATATATTGAATGAATGAATGAATGAATGAATGAACATAATTTTCCTACTTATTCACAAGTTCTCAGCATAGCAAGCTAGTGCCCATCACTTATTTAAAAGAAGTAGTTGTAAAGAGGCATTCCTGATCTCTTGTTATTAGTTAAGGCAGAAAGGAATATCAGGTAGTTACCTATAACTCAGGAGCACGTTGTCTCAAGGATTAATCCTCCTGAACATTATTTTTCTCAAGAATATAGGAATTACACATTCAAAGTAATTTATAGATATATATCATGATTTATTCATAATTAAAACAGCAAGTCAGCTCAGTTGGTTGGTATATATGCCAACAAAACCATGTTGATAAGTTTGAACCCCATAAAAGGTAGTTTTCTGTTTGTTTATGTACTGGCCACATATTGCATTCCTTTCCCTTGGCAACTCAACATTGCCAAAGAATAAGTTGAAGGCAATTACATCAGCAGAAAACATTAGCTTTATTAAAAAGGTGCTTTCAGTTTGTTGACAGTTTCAAGAGATCTATCTGTAATCACACAAGATTCAGATGTAAATATTCAATATTCAAAGGTAATATATACCCTATCTACTGTGGATACTTGAGTTAAAACAAATCAGAAGTATGTATTTATTTTAAATTCCTAGTAAATTCATCGTGTGCCCTCATTTGCTATATTAACCGTACAAGGAGTTATGGATGTAGATCCACGAGGCATAGACTCCTTAGTTATTAGACATTGATGTGTTGCTGTATTTTGAACACCAGGCTGGCACTTGTTTCAAGTTGAAACAATCAGCAAGCTTAAAAAATACCAAAATCGCTTAAATATAAAACAGAATTTATTTTCTTAAGTAATGTCAAGTGTAAAATACAAGCTCATGTGGAAAAATAAGTTTCATTTAATATTTTCATGATTTTACTTTCTTCTAATTTAAATATGATTAGGACATTTATCTAAATTTATGTTGAGGTAGTAAAATGAATATAATGAAATGCAGTTCAAAGCAAAGCATTTAAGGAAGATATGCATGGATGTTCTTATGATCAAGATAGAGAAATGTGAACCTTGAAAGTTTAAAGGCTACCATTTATCAAATTCTGAACTACTCAACAGCAAAATGGATGTCCCAAGAGAAGCTTCCTAGCAATCACGTTACAAGTGGCCCAACAGTGGGATGCTTGATAATGCTACAGCAAAAAAAAAAAAAAAATCAAATGCTTCTCTGACTCTACTTAGAAAATGCCAAGAGTAATAGAACTATAGAACTATAGCTTCTGCCTCACCTGTAACTTTGAGATATCCTGCAATGAAACGGTCTTCATGGATGTTAATTAGACACAAAACCCAAGCTGCAGTAGAGTTTAAGAAATGGAATTTCTACCTTTTTTGTCTTTACAACGTAGGAAAACCTCTGAGAAGAGGTGGGAAGAGATGCTGAGTGCCAGCCATCATAACCACCAAGCCTAACATTTGATACAACCACTGTGAGCATTTTGTTACTTTCCTTGATATTTATAAATCAATACCTCTGTATCTACTTCTTTATAATCGGATTTTTATATTGAATACCTGAATGATGTTCAATTTTATGGATATATACAATTGATCTGATAAATGTTCCATTTTGAAAATGTAGATTGTTATAACAATGTAACATGTTTTAATATTAAAATGTTACAGTGTTTCAATAAATATTTTTGTGGCTAGGAGCACACAACTGCCAGTGATTTATAACAGAGCAACTGACTGGCTCAGTTGGTTAAGTATCAGACTCCTGATTTCGGCTCAGTCATGATCTCATGGTTGATGAGACTGAGCCCCGCATCTGCCTCTGCACTGATGGCACAGAGCCCATTTGGGATTCTCTCTCTCTTCTCTCGCTGGTTTTTCCCTCCATGTGGACTCTCTCTCTCCGTCTCAAAATAAAGAAACATTTAGAAATATTTTTGTGGCTAAATCAGTTAACACATTTATGATATCTTCCTTAAGATACACTGCTAGAAGGTACTTTCTATAAACAAAGTATGCAAAACTGTAATGCTGTAAAATAATTTAGAGAAATATGGTATCAATTTGTTTTCTTACTGTGTACACAATTACCCAGTTTCCCCCATAATCTGACCTACACTGGCTGGAACTAATCATTTTTTATAAAGATTGTCATATTATTAAGCTTTGTAATTATTTGACTATTAATAAAGTTATTTTATATGTTAATTTGTCATATGTACAATTTTTTAAATTAATGTTTCCTACTTCATTAAAATTGAACTTTTGTTTTAAGTGATTTTTAAGATATCTGTTATTATTAAGATGTTATTATTATGCTTATTAGCCTTTTTATTGCATATATGCCACACACATTTTTCTCAGTTTAATTTTTATGGTGTTTTCTCAGTGTACATTTGTCCTGTATGTTATGGTCATGATTTTTTCAGTTCAATTTTGAATTATAAAATTCTCTAAAGAAATTTTCATTTTTATTTTTTTAATTTTAAATATTTAAAATTAAACTAAGTCCATTGTGACAAATCAGCATTTTTATAAAATATAACAGCTTTGTTGAGATCTAATTCTCATACCAGAATAGTCATACTTTAAAGTATATAATACAGTGGGTTTTAGTATATTCAAAGAATCATGCAAACACTGCCACTATATAACTTTAAAACACTTTCAAATGAAAATGGAGAAATCTCATCTCTATTAGCAGCCACTCTCCATTCTCTTGTTCTCTCCACCCACCCACACCCTAGAAACCACTAATCTACCCTTTATTCTATGTATCTTTCCATTAGTCCACTCTCTCAAATGCAGGTTTGTCTTTTTATCTTACCTAATTTGAAGTGGTTTATTATTGTGGTTTTAATTTTCATTTCCCTAATGGCTAATGATGTTGAGCATCTTTTCACAGGCTTATTGACAACTGGTATATCTTCTCTGGAAAAATATCTTTTCAAATCTTTTGACTATGTTTTAATTGGGTTATCTGTCTTTTTATCATTGACTTATAAGAATTCTTTATATTTTCTGGATAAAAATCTCTTATTATATATGTTTTACAGGATTTTCAAACATGTCGGCTGCCTTTCACTATCTTGATAATTTCCTTTGAAGCACAAGTTTTAATTTTCATTAAGTTCAATTTATCTATTTTTTTTTTCATTTGTTGATTGAGGTTTTGGTGTTATACCCAAAAATCTTTGTCTAACCTAAGGATACAAAAATCTACTCCTTCATTTTCTTCTAAAATGTTTATAATGTTAGCTCCTATATTTAGGCCTATGATCCACTATGAGTTAA
Source organism: Proteles cristata cristata (assembly GCA_017311185.1). Lineage (NCBI taxonomy): Eukaryota > Metazoa > Chordata > Mammalia > Carnivora > Hyaenidae > Proteles > Proteles cristata. The sequence continues at coordinate 426,687 of JAESUZ010004150.1, read as the reverse complement.
TTATTGTGTATGATGTGTGAAAGAGGTCCAACTTCATCTTTTCACATGTGGATACCACTTATCCCAGCCCATTTGTGAAAAAGACTATCCTTTCCCTATTGAGGCTTTCAAGTCTATTCCACTGATCTATACAACTATCTCATTGTCTGAATTGCTATAGAGCTTTTTTTTTTTAATGTTTTATTTATTTCTAGGAGAGAGAGAGACAGCGTGAGCAGGGGAGGGTCAGAGAGAGAGTCACAGACTGAAACAGGCTCCAGGCTCTGAGCTGGCAGTCAGCACAGAGCCCGACGCGGGCCTCGAACCCACGAACCGCGAGATCATGACCTAAGCGAAAGTCGGATGCTTAACCGACTAAGCCACCCAGGCGCCCCTGCTATAGAGCTTTTAGTTAAGTTTGAAAATGAGAAGTGTGGGTCCCCTAATTTTCTTCTTTTTTAAGATTGTTTTGGTTATTCTGAGTGTATTATATTTCCATACATATTTAAGATCATTCCAACAATTTATGCAAAAAAAGACAGCTACAATTTTTCTATAGATAGCATTAAATCTGTAGGTCAAATTTTTTTAATGTTTTATTTATTTCTGAGAGAGAGAGAGAGGCAGTGTGAGCAGGGGAGGGTCAGAGAGAGAAGGAGAGAAAGAATTTGAAGTAGGCTCCAGGCTCTGAGCTAGCTGTCAGCACAACCCAACACAGGGCTCGAACCCACGACTGTGAGATCATGACCTGAGCTGAAGTCAGACACTTACCTGACTGAGCCACTCAGGTGCCCCATGTAGGTCAAATATTTTGACTCATGAACAGGGGACAGTTTTCATTTATTAAAGTCTTCTTTGTAGTTTCCAGGATTCATGTCTTGTGCTTCTTTCATTAACTTTATTCTTAAACATTTTATTCTGTTGATGCTACTATAAATGAAAGTATTTATTTGGAGTGTTCATTGCTAGTGTATAGCAAAACAATCTTTTAAATTATTGGTCCTGTATCCTGAAACCTTGCAGAATTCATTTATTAGCTGTGATAGTTTTGATACAGATTCCTTAGGATTTTCTATATATAAGATCATGTCCTCTGCATATATAGTATTATTTCTCCATTTTCAATCTGGATGCCTTTTATTTCATTTTCTTGCCTAATTTCTCTGGCTAGAACCTCTAGTTAAATATTGAATAAATATGGCAAGAGTAGATATCCTTATCATTTCATGATCTTAGAAGGAAAGCTTTCAGACTTTCACTGTTAGCTGGAGTTTTCAATAGATGCTTTTTATCAGCTTTTGGCAGTCTTCTTCTATTCCTAGTTTGTTGAATGTTTTTATTATGGAAGAATCTTGGATCTAATATTTTTAAGTCAATAGTAAACAGCCAGTATTCAACACTGATAAATAAAACATTTAATCACATTACATGAGTACAATTTAGGTTTAAAAATTAGCGTTATCCCAAAGTTTTCTAGTTTTCTAGGTAAAATGTGAATTGAGTTTGAAGTCAGTTCAAAAAGAAATAATCCCAAAATATTGTGAGTAAATGAAATATTATGAAAATTAGTGATAATTCTATAGAAACAACTATTCAGAAAAACAAGACAATCCTTATTTTATAAGCAGATTCAATGTTCTAGCACTTACTCTATAATGTTTGGAGCCAAGAAGGCTACAATTGCTTCTGCAGAAAAGCTTATTCCACAAGTTAAAACTGAAATATTATGAGAATAATCATCATCATCAGAAAGTTGTTTTTAATATTCAGCCAAATTTATCTTTCTGGAATTTACACCATTTACCCTACTTCTGCTTCCTAGTTATGCTTTGTCATTTCTTCAGCTGGGAAAAGTATACTTAACATTAAGAGAAATGGTTATTGTGTACCAAATTAGAACTGCTTTTTTTTTTTTGTTGCTGTTGTTGTTAGGTAATCTTTCTTCCAAGAATATGTCTTGGAATAAAAAATTGCTAAAAACTTACAATTTTATGTTACAAAAAACTTACAATGTTAATTTTATAATTTATAAATTGCATGAGTATTTGTTCAATGAATGAATAAATTGTAATCATGGTGACTTACAAAACATTGAATCACTATATCCTCCCTCTGGAATTTCCTAAATAACAAATCATGTTCCAACTTTCTGATACTTAAGAATTGGCATAGTACATTCTAAGTGACTATTTCAATCTTGTCAGTCACATAAACCTACTTAAAAGCTTCTGTACAGTTTCATTCAGTTCCTAAAAACAAAATTATTTCATTACTACTCTGTCCACCATTGTTCTCAGTTTTGGGGATGTAGTGGGTGAAAAAGTCAAAGACATCTAGTTCTCATGGACTATGTACTCTACTACAGGGAAGACAGATTGTGAACACATAAACAAGCAAGATAATTTCAGAGAGGGGCTATTGCTAGACATGATAGAATATTCCGATATGATTTGGAAAAATTGGAACCTCCTCAGTGAGTGGAAATTAGAGGAGAATATTATCTAAGAAGGAATTTTAGGAAGGTCAATGATGTGCTTGTGAGGTAATACCTCACTTATCTCTTAAACGTGCACTTTTTAAGGATTCTGTGGGTCTCCCTTGTTTTACCTAGGAATGAGATGTCAAATTGAGAAAAGCCTTGACAAGGAGTGATACCTAGTAACTAGTTCACATATCAAATAATCCTAATCCAAAGAATGATGATGATAACCTGTATTTACATAGCATTTGATAGCTTTTTTAGTATTTTCACATTTCTTGCCTCCATTGAGCCTCAGGACACCCTTTGATGAAAGTAAAACAGAGTATTATTTTAAAAAGAAAAACCAAGTTCAAAGAGATTGAGCAAGCTATATATCACATAGTTGGCAAATGATGGGATTTAGACTAGAACCAAGCTTTTCTACCTAATTGAACTAATAATGTCAATTTTTGTTATTTTATTTTTATTTTTAAATATTTTTATTTATTTCTCGGAGAGAGAGAGAGAGACAGCGTGAGCTGGGGAGGGTCAGAGAGAGAGGGAGATACAGACTCTGAAATAGGCTCCAGGCTCCGAGCTGGCAGTCAGCACAGAGCCCGATGTGGGGCTCGAACCCACGAACCGTGAGATCATGACCTAAGCGAAAGTCAGATGCTTAATCTACTAAGCCACCCAGGCGCCCCAATTTTTGTTATTTTAGATTGGTACTTTGAATTGACCAGGTATGATTACTGGGGAACTTACTTTTCATGTAAAGTATTAGGAATACTTCTTGATTTTAAAGAGGACAGTAGAACAATGATTCTCAGGATGTGGTCCCTGGACAAGCAGGATTGTTGCATGGGAACTTGTGGAAGTGCAAATTCTCAGACCCCCATCTCAGACCTACTGAATTGGAAACTCTGAGAGTGGGCCCCAACTATATGTGGTTTAGCAAACCTTTGAGGTGATTCTGATACTTGCTATGATTTGAGATTATTAATTTAAGAGATAAGAAATGGCTATCCCCAGGGCACCTGGTTAGCTCAGTTGGTCCGACTTCAGCACAGGTCATCTCACAGGTGGTAGGTTCAAGCCCACTTTGGGGCTTTGTGCTGAGAGCTCAGAGACTGGAGTCTGCTTCAGATTCTGTGTCTCCCTCTCTCTCTCTCTCTCTCTGACCCTCCCCGGCTCATGCTATCTCTCAAAAATAAACAAACAAAAAGAAATAGCTATCCCCATATTCTTGTTGTTTTTTTAATTGGCAATACAGTAAAACGTTGGTTTGCAAGCAGAATTCATTCTGGAAACACACTTTTAATCCAAAGCACTTGTATAACAAAGCAAAATTTCCCTATAAGAAATAATGGAAACTAACATGATTTGTTCCACAACTCAAAAATACTTACATAAAAGCTATTACAATATAATACAAAATAATAAATAAAACACAAAATATAAAAAATAAACAAGTTAAGTTGCAGTTACCTTTGAAAACTTTCATAGCTGGTGTGAGGGAGACAAGAAAGAGGAGGGTTATTGTGTAAGACTGTGTAGTACAACTTTCACTATCACTAACAGAATCACTGCTGTCTATTGGCTTAATGAAGTCTTTTTATTTTCGTGCAGTTTTATCAAGGAACCTATCCAATGACTTAGAATGAAGCAAAGCATGCTTAAGCTTACTCTTGTATGGAAAAGGAAAAGACTGTCCATAAGTGCTTTGAAAAGTGATAGAAAATACACTAGTGCCCAGTGTGGGAAACTTCTCACGTTCTAAAACATCACTGATTTCTGCCAAACATCACAACCTGAGACCAAACATCCGAGTATGGGAGAAGAATACCCACAATCCCCCAGCAAGAGAGAGACAGACAGACAGAAGAACCACTGGCTCAGTTGTGATCATTGATGTTTGACATCACGTATTACTAGTATTATAAGACATCACTCATTTGTCAAGTTAAAATGTATTAGAAATGCTTGCTTGTCTTTCCAAATACACATAGAACAAGTTACTTGCAATCCAAGGTTTTACTATAAATATGTAAAAATTTTAATTTTAACTTAATTTATATACATATATAAAATTAGTATATATATAAAAATATGACCATTTAATTCATGATTTTTAGTGAAGTCTGAAATATTTCACACAAAATAGTAGCAAGAATTTGTAACATCTATTTTTGTAAGCAAGCGATCAAAAAATTATATTGTATATATTTCTAGTAGAACTGTGATTTCGTATATCAGAATTCTCTTCCTTGGGAATCTAGATCAAATAAATAAAATCCTCAGTATGTAAGTAAATATTACAAGGAAGTTTACTACAACGTGCAGTATAGACTACTACAATATATACTACACTCTGTACAGAGATCCACAGTGGTAAATAACTAAAAGTGAAGTAGACTCCTATCAGTGGGGAAATAGTTGAATAAATCATTGGTATATATTGAATAATTAATAGCCACTTAAAATAATTAGTTAAGGCTACCCAAGTGAACTAGAGAGATTGTCATTACAATTGGGTAAAAACTGCACCTTTTTGGAAAATAGAGAATGATAGAATAGCATCTATATATACACATGCCTGTCTATATGCTTATTTAATTATATGAGAGAGATGAAGAATATGACAAAATGCATTATAACCTCTTAAATGGCATAACTATTGGGGCAGGGACTGATCATTAATGTGAAATAAATAAAGATCATAATTTTATAATTATATACTTTTATCAATTACACCTGTCTGACTGAATAGCCCTTTAATCACATTCTGCCTACCCTACAACCATGTCAGGAGGATAAATAAGAAGCATACTACAATAGCTAAGAACCTAAATTCTGCAACCTTAAGGCCTTAGTCCATATCCAGGCTCTACTACAAATAGCTCTATAGCCTAAGAAAGTCTACTTAACCACTCTGTGGCTCATTTTTTTTTTAAGTTTATTTACATTTCTTAGAAAGAGAGAGAGTGCAAGTAGGGGAATGGCAAAGAGAGAAGGAGAGAGAGAATCCCAAGCAGGCTCTGTACTGTCAGCACAGAGCCCCACACAGGGCTCAATCCTACAAACCTCGAGATCATGACCTAAGCCAAAATCAAGAGTCGGACACTTAACCAACTGAGACTCTCAGGCACCCCCATGGGTTAAATTTTCTTACCTATTAAATGAGAACATAATCGTACCTATCTCACAAGTTTGTTATAAGATTTAATTAAGTTAATGTATGTACGAAGCTAAGTACTATACCACTGTTCTAAATGAGTTAACCTAAGAGTTACTATAACAATCAGCTTACAAAGTATTGCGTTTTATACAGCTTACATATCAAACAAAAACTATCACTGTAATTATTAAGCCATAAATATAATATATAAAACAGACCGGGCACAAAGTAGGTATACAAGAGTTAGTGTCTGTTCCTAAGGTACAAATGACCATCTTCTTCCTTCTTGAAGGACTACTACCACTCACTCTTCCTTCTCCTCTCTCTTCCCCCAACTCCTTTGGGAATGGAAATTTATCAGTTTCTACTATACCCCAGTATTTCTTCAGGGTAATAAAAGTAAATAAAGGCTTTTATTTCTTTTTTTTTTTAATATTTTTTATTTATTTCTAGGAGAGAGAGAGAGACACAGCGTGAGCAGGGGAGGGTCAGAGAGAGAGGGAGACACAGACTCTGAAACAGACTCCAGACTCCGAGCTGGCAGTCAGCACAGAGCCCGATGCGGGGCTCGAACCCACGAACCGCGAGATCATGACCCAAGTGAAAGTCAGATGCTTAACCGACTAAGCCACCCAGGCGCCCCTAAAGGCTTTTATTTCTGATAACTAGAGAGAAAGAGAGTTAACAAAAGACATACATTAATTTATTCAGCAAATATTATTGAGTGACTATTACTGGTGGCAGAGTGAAGGCTCTTAGAAAAGAGCAGTAAAGAAGGAGGGAAGGCTCTCTACCTACCAGTTTATATCAAATTAATTATTTAAATTATGTTATGTGCTACAAAGGAGAAACAGAATGAAAACAAAGGATGAGTCAAAGAATTCAGAGAAGAACAAAGAAACTAGGCAGAGGCCAGGCCACGTAGAGCTCTAGGCAGAGGCCAGGCCACATTCAAGGTATTCAATGTATCTGAAGCACAAGGGGGAAGGCACTGGAAGGGACCCAAATCAGAACTGCCTTTTTAAACATTTACACATGATGGAGACTCCTGGGTGGCTCAGTTGGTTAAGCCTCAGACTCTTGATTTCAGCTCAGGTAATAATCTCACAGTTTGTGGGACTGAGCCCCATGTTGGGCTCTGCATTGACGGCATGGAGCTTGCTTGGGATTCTCTCTGCCCCTCTATTTCTCCCTCTGCCTTCATTTCTCTCTCTCTCTCTCTCTCTCTCTCACTCACTCAAAATTAAAAATAAACATGTAAAACAATCTTTAAATAGATGTGTTCCTGCCACTCCTGAAAAGACACTGAAATGATAATATTGGAATAAAAAGCTATAACTGCAAAAGGACAGAAGGAATAAGAAAGGACACAGGAGATGATGCAAGGGCAGAAGATGTAAAGGGTCCACCAGATGGAAGCGGTGAAGGAGTAGTAACTGCCTTACTGAGCAGAGGAAGCTGAAACATCCAGAGACAGAGAGCAAGGAGAAGCTGGAGCCTCACCTCAGAAGAACTCAGAAATGGAGGCATGTTGTACTGATTCCACAGAAGATGGCATTAAGATTGAAAGCTAAAAAAGGAGCTAGTGTCACTCTTTCTTTTTTAATGTTTATTTGAGTTTGAGAGAGAAAGAAAGAGAATAAGCAGGGAGGGGCAGAGAAAAAGAGAGAGGGAGACACACAACCTGAAGCAGGCTCCAGGTTCCGAGCTGTCAGCACAGAATCTGATGTTGGGCTCAAACCCACGAACTGTGAGATCATGACCTAAGCCGAAGTCAGATGTTTAATTAACCGAGCAACTCAGATACCCTAGGAGTGTCACTCTTAAGTCTCCATCCACACAGCTCTTGTGGTCAGGTGATTACTCTTCCCCAAACTGGCAAATAGTTTTTCCCTGGAGATAGGAAAGTCTCCAGACCTCAGGCCCCAGAACTATAAGAGGGCAGAACCCTGAGAGGCCCCAGATTGGAAAATAAAAGCATGTAGACTTTAATTATTGTCCTGCACCCCCAGTAAAAGATTAGATAGTCCCTCTCTGATATTTGGGGGTGCTCCAGTTCAAAATACCTTGAATCACCCAGCAGCAAAAACCCTGTTTTGAAGCCTTACTAATTATACCAGGAGCTTCAACTCCATATCTTATTGGTGAGTATTTAAATGTAATTATTCAGATAAGCAAACATCTAAGAAAATCTAATATATATAATTAATATGGTCAGATAAATAAGCATAGATTATAGTATGCATAAAATAAGAAACAAGAATAATTAATAAGCAAAAAAGTATGCATATCTTTAAACTACAACAGTTGAAATTGTGATTTGACAGAAGGCTCAGAAGAGAAAGTCCAGGAAATCTCCTAAAAATGTTAGAGCACAAGAAGTAGGGGGCAGTAGAGATGCAGTATTGAAGAGAAAGGAAAATTAGAGATTCAATCTTGGTGACCAAAAATTCAACAAAAAAGAGTTCCAGAGAGGGACGACACAGAAAAACAGAAGGAAGAGAATTATAGAAGAAATAAATCAATAGAATTTCTCAAAATTGAAGGATTTAAAACTGAGTCTGTTTGAAGTGCTCACTGAGTATCCATCAGGATGAATGAACAAAGTGCACACAGCGGAAAGAGAGAAGGCACCAAACCTTCCGGAGAGATGAACCAGGCTGATCAAAGGATCTGGAGTCAGAACAGAAATAGACTTCTCAGTAGCAATACCCATCCATGCAAAGCAGAGGCTTGGGGTCATATTTCCAGTTGGGAGTGAGTCGTGATGCCTCTCTTCAACTTAAGGAATATAGGAGCCCAAAGATGTACAGGCGATGAGAATTGGGCTCATATGATGGGAGTTGTAGAACACAGAAAAAAGTAAGGTAGGAGAGCTTTAGGTAAGTTACAATTTCATAATTGTCTCTGATCTTCATTCAGACTGGGCTCAGCTGTTCTGACTTTTCCTCATTTATCCACCTTCTTAGTGCCTTTCATGTGGGTCAAGTAATATTTGAAATTCTAGTTGCAGGAATGATTACCAGATTCCCCTCAGTTAAAAATATTTTTAATGTTTATTTATTTCTGAGAGACAGAGAACAAATGGGGAAGGGGCAGAGAGAGAGGGAGACACAGAATCTGAAGCAGGCTCCAGTCTCTGAGCTGTCAGCACAGAGCCTGACATGGAGCTTGAACTCAAGAACTGTCTGACGCTTAACTGATGCTTGAAAGTCTGACACTTAACTGACTGAGCCACTCAGGCGCCCCCTAGATTCTCCTTACTTAGGGAGATCTCCACCTGAGAAGATAACTCCCTCCCCTCCAGATTTTGAAAGCCAAGGGAAAGGAGAAAAGAAAGAAATGGAATAGGATTGAACAAGCTGATAAATCACAGTATTGACCCTCCAGAATTACCCCTGAAAGAGGATGGCTTGAGCCCCGAGCGCTCCTGTTCACCTCTACACCAATTCCTCCTTGTCTTAATGCAGTGATCCTTCAGAAGGAAGCTGTATCAGAGACCTGCCTGTATTTTTTGAGTACCAATGCCTATATATCGCTTAGTATAGCAACTGGTGCTTCGTAAAATCAATCTAACTTGCTCTCCCCTCCTTTACTGTTCAGCAGCTCCCTCAGAGTATGGGTGAGGAACTAAATACAAATCTGCATTGCTTGGTTTACCTGATGGGTAAGCTCTTGTCGGTTGAAATAGTTGGCAAGAAGTTTTTAAAGATTGTGAATTGAAATTCTTGTCATCTTATCCTTCAGCATTGAAAATAATGACCTTGAATGCAGTGTCTACATTCCCCACACTTCTTAAGGGAGCTGTTAATAAGTGACAAGAAAAAAACTGGTTTGATTCATCTGCTAATGAGCTGTCTCAGATGGTCTAAAGATCAAAGAAAAAAAGCAAAACCTTAGGATATTTAGATGAAAGCAAAGATATTTCAGACAAATAAATTGAGAAAAATGAACACATGGCGAACTTCACTCTGCCTGTTGTGGAAATACCGTGAAGAGTACCAACAGGCCAGGAACAGGATAAACAAATACAGGGAAAGTTCTTTTCAGAGTTTGTTTACCTAATAATATTGAGCACTGAAATCAAACAGAAGAGGGTCATGAGAGAGATCTGCTTTACTCCACTCACACTATTAGAGTGTGTAAGTACTATAGAGCTAAATTACTCATTTGGACTCCCACATAACAGTTTGTTCATACAGTAAATATGAACGCACAGCAGTGCATTGCAGGTAGTTTTATAGGAGTCTGTCTAGACTGTGGAGGGCTGAGAGACAAGGACAACTGAAAGGAGCCTTATTAAAGTGTGTTTACATTGCTTCAATCATACAGTAGATATTCAATATTTTTTGACAGTGAAATTATTTTGAAATAGTCTTATCTAAACACCATCCAAATCAATGTGCGTAAAAACAAAAAGCAAATGAAACCTTCAGATTTTAGTTTGTCTTGATTCATGATAAAAATACTGCTAGCTATACCAATTGTCCTATGAATCAGGTCAGAATGATTCAACTAATGAATGCTTATCTACTGGGATTCTACGCCTAGTATTTATAGTAAATTCACCATAGTGTCCTTACGCAGGAAATGATTTACCATAAACTGTCTAGTAGTTTAAAGTAAGATTACTTATTCTGAAGTATAAATATGGTAACAAGGTCAGGATATTCCACTTCAAAAATAAAGAATCCTCACCTGACAAAGGTTAAATCAATCTTCAGGTTATATCTGAAATCAACTCTGCCTCAAAACAATGAAACCCATTTATGGTAAATGTAAACTCATTTACTATAACTTGTGGCACATACTTATTAACACTATTTTGTAGTTGTAGCTCCGTGAGTGATTTTCACCCGTTTGCGTTAGAGAAGCGTTACAACAGAAGAGCCGCAAGCTTTCATTTTACAGATTGAAAGACGGACCTGAAAGCAATTTCTTCAAGGTTAAGCACAGGTGTGTGTGACAGATTTGAACTTAACCCCTCTCCCCTTTTAAATCCACGTCTTGTTTTCAGGATTTCAGTGCAGAAGCGATAAAGAAGTTGTGCATTCTCGATTGCCAATTATGAATTCATCGACAGTGAATACTAATAAAATAACATTTCGTTTTGTGAAATACCCAAGAGAATTAGGAAAAAAATCAAAGGCAATAAATTGAAATCTGCCTATTCATAGTATTTATGCATAAGGAAAAACCGAATTGGGTAGATAGGAAATGCATCTTACGGTGAATTTCAGTAACAGCACTAAAAAGAACGCTCGAATTAAATTTCGTATCTAAACCATCATCATTAGAAATCATTTTAAACATGCTTTCCAGGCACACTTCCTTTTCTCTATAGACGTCTGGCTTGATTATTCACTTATTCATTTTTCAAATGTAACTTTTTAAGTTTGTCTTCAGTTGTAACGACTTTTCAGAAAAGTGAAACCAGATGGAGCACCGAGAGCTGCACACATGGAGTCAAGTTGGTCAGGAGACTGAGGTGCGGGCGGGGGCGGACGGATAAAAACGGAGATTTCTCTACCCCTCGCCCGGTTGCATCGTGCACCTCCAGCCTAAACCGGGGTCCGGGCAGGGCCGCGGGGCCGCGCCCCTCCTCGGGCCCCCGCGGACCCCCGACTGCGCGCGGAGGGGGCGCTGCGGGCGCCTCCACGGGTGGCCCGAGCGCGCGCCGGGCTGCGATTGGATGCGCAGCCGCCAGCCACCGGCCAAAACACTAAAGCGCTGGGGAGGGGGGAGGGGGGGGAGTTCTAGCGAGTCGAGGGCTTTGGCTTTTTTACGTCTCTCCCACCCCGCCCCTCCCTCCCCGCACTCCATGCCGGGTCTCTGTCTGCAGCGCGCCGCGTCTGGCTGGCGCCCGCCGCAGGACACCCGGCGCAAACCCAGCCGCCGCCGCCGCGTCGCGCGGGCTCCAGCCCCGGCCTCCCCGCGTCCCCGCGCCCTCCGCTCGCGCCATGGGGCCAACCTGCGGCTCCTAAGAGTGGTCGCCTCCGAGCGGCGCGCTCGCCCGCCCATTCCCCCCCTCCCCCCACGGCGGGCGATGGCTTAGGGCGCCAGAGGGGCCGCCCCGAGGTAACACGAAGGGAAAGGGCGGCTGCCGGGGGCGAAAGAGGCCAGACGATGAGTTTCCACAAGGAAGACGGAGTGAGCAGCCTGTGCCAGAAGGCGCTGCACATCGTCACCGAGCTGTGCTTCGCGGGCCAGGTGGAGTGGGAGAAGTGCTCGGGCATCTTCCCCCCGGACCGCGGCGCCCAGGGCGCAAGCAGCACAGGTAACCGGGGACGGGGGTCTCGCGCCCGCGCGCTCGGCCGGGACCCCGCGCGGCGCCAGGGCGCCCGTGGGACGCCGCGCCTTCCTACCTTGCTCCTTCTCCCCTCGCAGCTCCTGGACGCTTGCCGCGTGGGCCCCTCGCGTTCTGCCCGCCCCTCTCCACCTGCCCGGCTGCTTCCGCGGCCCCGGCGCGCTCCCCGGCTCGCGCTCCCCGTCGCCGCCGCTCTCCCACGCCTGCGGGCTCCCTTCCGGGGTGGCGAGGCGAGCGCGGGCGGCGGCGCCGCGGCCTCGAGCTGCCCTCTCCCGTCTCCCGTCTGGCGGGTCGCGGGTCGCGAGCTTGGGGAAGGGGCCCCGCCGCGGAGTCCCCGCTCGGACGCGAGAACAGCCTTGCAGTTAGGGTCGCCTTGGCCTCGGGGCGCAGCAAGGTTCCCGGGTGGGGTAACTCGCGCCTGCGACCTGTCGAGCTTTTGATAGTGTCCAAGCCCCTCATTAAATGTGATTTTGGAGGGTTTCCTGACAACGTTGGCGAAACAGGGATTATTATTATTTTTCTTTTTTTTTCTTTTTTCTTTTTTTTTTTTTTTGAGTCGACAACTAAGGCTCCGGCCACATATAAAGTGGAAAAAGAGAAAAGATCCTAAATCCTTGCTACACACATGCGCTCAGACAGACACACCCCAACGCACAGGCATCCTCTCTCTCCGTTTAGGAAACTTGGGAAGAAATGGGGTGGGAAGGAGAAGGACCGCGACCCTCAGAAATCTGGACGTGGAAAGAAGCCTCGGGTGGCAGGTTTTTCTCGGAGGGTGGGGTAAACCGTGTCGGAACTCGTGTTTGGTCCCTCTTGCGGAGAGGGTTTAGCCACCTGCGCAGTGTCTGGTTAGTGCAGCCCGTCGTCCGGTCACACGAGCGAGACGGACTCCAGACTTGCGGGCCGCGTGGTTTCGAGAGTCCCCGGTGACGGTCACTTGTTGCTTTGGGAGACCAGCAAACGCTGCTTTCGGGATCTTCGGCAACGGGCTGGAAGCCTGCCCTCTCTTCTGTAGGTCGTGTTTCTTTCCCTTTGCTTTCCTGTCATGCTGACCTCGCGACGGGGCTTCGTGGGTTGAGGGCAGCCAGGGCAACAGGTGAGATGCCCGCAGCCCTGCGGGCTGGGAAGGAGGCCAGGAAGGCGCACTGAGTGAATCTCCCACCCACCACCACCAAAGAAAAGGGAGAGGAAAAGGAGATGGGGATAGATGTGGTTTAGCTTTTCCCTACCAGTATTTAAACGCACTGCCTGCAAGGTTTTCAGATTCTCTGATGGTGGCAACAGGAACCGACAGAGGCTGCTTTTCTGCCTGCGGTGGGCAGAACCTGAGAGATGCTGCTACTTGGACCCTGGAGCGGTATGGCGGTGTGACACACGGTTGGTGCTGTCCCCATGCTGGACGCTGCGACATTTTGTGCACATACAAACACAACAGTCTTGTTCACGTGTTCAGTAGGTGTTAAATTCCGACGAGTGTATCAAACAACTGTTAGCGGAAGGAAACTGGGTGAACATGGTGTATATGCGTGTCACGTGTGTGGTTGCTAAGCATGAGGTAAAGACCCAAAATAGTGTGACCTTAAAAGTCCTCTGTGGTGATACTGGATAAACTCTTCTGACACGTCTTTAGCGATAGACATGGGAAAGATAAAGGCAGAGAAGGGGGTATAGTGGAAGAAATTACAGTATTTAAAGACCTATAATTTGGCCATTTAACCGTTGATGCTGTGATCATCTGTTTGTGATCATACACCAAGGGGTGGTCTCCTGGTTCTCAGATTGACTAGAAATGAGGAAAAGTTGTGCAGCTGGAAAACAATTACTAGCTTATAAATCTTTCTAAATACACAACCATATAAACTTAAGGTAAATCACAATATATGAATTACAGAAAGGGTTTTGAGCGTCTCCTAAGCACACAAGAGGTAGTCATAGTTCCCATTCCTTTTGGCCTTTCCCTTAGAAAGAAAAATTGGGGGAAAATTAGTCTAAAACAATTACATGGATATTTTCTCCTGTTAAGGGAAAATATATACTATTCAGGTGCAATATTTTCTTTAACATATGAATATATTTTGAGTGGCTACCACTAAAGAAAACATTCTGTTAGGTTGTATATGAGATCTAAAGATGCACAAGATTTCTTTACATTTTCCTTTTGTAAATCTATGCAACAACTAGAAATAAAATACTTTAAGCCACAGATAAACTCCCAATATCAATAGATATCTGTGAAGTGGATTCAAATATTACTCACTGAATCTTTATATCAATTAGCCACTCAGCTTCACATTGTTCTTTAAAGTCGATTTTCATTTAACTTAGCACCTGTGCCCTTTATTCCAGGCCCCGAAATAAAAACACTTCCAGTAGGTGATCCTTCTACTCACTGTTTGTTGACTAGGCAACACATTATTGGTAGGAGGACATTGACATTGAATGGTACAGTGGTTATTTACTTTAATGTTAATCAGCACTGCCCATATGGTGTCAGTTATTCAAAGGGTGCAGTGACAATTACAGGCTTCCAGATTGTGTATATTTTTAGATTCCTTCACATAGGAGTAGAGGGGGAGAAATTCCCATAATCCCAATTAAAGTCATTCTACATTAAAGAACTTATGAATCACACATATAAATAAGATACTCTCCTACCGGTGTTTTAAGTTCCAATAAAGAGCAGCCTTCACCATCCTCTTTAACAGCAGTAGCAGAAGTGTCAGCAGTGCTATTAAGGATCTACCAATCAAGTTCACTAATCCCATATTTTCGTAAAATTGGTGAAGAGTTAGACTGAATCTGCCAATCCTAATTACTTTTTTGTAATATTATTAGAGACACTATTGATGTCAACATTACTAGTACACTAAAAAGTTCATCATGTGTAACTTTTAGAAAATCAAATGTTCGACCTCTCTTTACCACTGATTCTCCCCACCCCCAAAAGACATGTCACCAACTAAATTCATCTTCATTCACAATATGATTTAATACTTAGGGAAAATATAAAACAATTTCAGCCTAAAATGTTATTTTTCAGATATACCATGGCAATACACTTAATGGTTTTCAAACTGCATTTGGGTTCATTTCTGATCAGTCCTTAATTGCTGCCCCATATCCAAATGCTTATGAAGTTTTAGGGAAGTATGTTGCTTAAAAGGCAGACCTCATAAACAAAGCTAATCAAATCCACTGAAGCACACAGTCACACCACAACTGTATAGGCCTAACCTTAATTTAAATATTTGCAACAAACTTTTAATTCATCATTGTTTTAATTTTGCATTTTAGTACTTTTAATTTGGGACTAACAATTCTAAAATAAAAGTTTAAACATTTTTTTTCTAAATTTCTGTGTGTTCCTCAATTTCGTAGATGTGGGGATCAGTAGGTATATAGCAAAGAATTTCTTTGAAGTTACTTGACTAATAAAAGAGATCGCTAAGTGGGATTTTTAAAATTACAGTGTGATTCTCTGAGATGGTAAGTCTATGAAAAGGGCTTAAAATGAATAAGAGTGTTTCAAAAGTTTTTCTGTACAGACACAAACCAAATGATTAATTAATTTATAATTCTGGTATAACTACACACTGAGTTTTACACATTCTAATGATTGTATAAAGAGTAACAATTTAGAAGTATAGTGGAAATTTTTCCCCAGACTTGAAGGTCTGAGAAAGTAATTGAACCACAATGAATTCAGATAGGCCCATATATGAAGAAGGATGTAGGAAGGGACGTTTTTCCTTCTTCCACATTGTCCTTCCAATAAGAATGTCACTCCGATCAAGAAAGTCTCATGATCATCAATACATATTATGCTTGGTCTCATTTGCTCCAAAGGGAAAAGAACAACTACCTTCAAAGGCCAAGTCAGTTTCAGCAAACATTTATTTTTCTTAATTTTGAGATATCAGTATTTTGACAATATTGATGGGATTTGTTTTGCTTTAATCTTTTTTCTTAAGACAAATTAAAATCTATATTTCCTCTTTCCTAAAAAATGTTTACGTTTATTTATTTTGAGAGAGAGGGAGGGAGAGAGGTGGGGAGGGGCAGAGAGAGAGAGACAGACAGAAAATCCCAAGCAGGTTGAGCACTGCCAGCACAGAGTCCAATGCAAGGTTCAAACTCACCAACCATGAGATCATGACCTGAGCCGAAACCAAGAGTAAGACACTTAACCGACTGAGCCACCCAGGGACCCCTATATTTCCTCTTTATATGAACTGTGAATCTCTGAAATCCAGTTCTTGCAAGAATGATTTTATATACAAGATCTGTAGCTGTCAAGTTCATTCAAATCCCATTTTCTTTAAAACTTAATTATCATTTTGTTTTGTGAAAAAAATAGTCATTATATGGAATGCATCTACATTCATTTACAAGATTTCTTTTTTACAAATTCTGGCATAAGAGAAACATCACAAATTTTTATTGGAATCTCTAATGCCAATTAAAATTATCTATATTTTGAAAATACACTTGTGTTCTTCCTGATGCGTACATTAAGTCAATAGAATATAAGCTCTTTGAGAGCAGTGGTTTGTTTACTGTTTATTCTCAGTGCCTAGAAAAATCTGCGACTCCTGTTAGAGTCTTAATAAATATTTGTCAAATCAATAATAGAATGAATTAATGAATTCATCCTCAAGAAGCCAGTTTCCTTATTTGTAAAACGATGAGTGCTATTTAATAATTTCCAAATCCCTTTGAAACTAAATTATATTTATTTGTATCTGTGTGTCTCCAGTATCCAACTAAATTATATTTATTTGTATCTTTGTATTTCCTTATTTGTAAAATGATGAGTGCTATTTAATAGTTTCCAAATCCCTTTGAAACTAAATAGTATTTATTTGTATCTGTGTGTCTCCAGTATCCAGTATGTTGATAGGCATGCAAATTATGTTATGATAATAGCAGAAATTAGAGCATTTGAGACATTTAAAACCTAGAATCTGAGCAAAATACTCATGAAAAAGCAACTGAACATCATATGGATATCTGTTGACTTCCCACAGAGTGTTCAGGTAGAGCTATGATCCAGTGGCTAAATTTGTAAGTGTTGTGTGATAAATGTATTAAGTTTATGGAAGTTCTAGAAAAGTGGGAATATCTACTTAAAATATAAATTTATAATAGTAAAGGAAAGCCTGTTTGCTTAAGTAGAAACTAGCATGGGGAAGATAATCGTATCTTTTTTTCAAATGACTATTAGTCATACCAGTTAGAACTAGAAGTCATTATTTTGCAGTGTTGAAAACAAAGGCAGGGGAAGTTGCTAACTTTCCCTCAAATCACAGCTTGTTAATAAAACAGCTAAGATAAAGCCCAGGGTTCTTTAGGTTCAATAAAAAGTAAACATAGGAAGATTTCTGGGGGGCATCCTTGGTGCCATGGGGCACTGTAACAAATGTTTGTAAAAATAGTCTCTTCACTGTCATTATATTATTGACTATAATTAATATATTGGAAGGTATTAGTAAGATTTCTCAGTGTGTAATTATGACCCAGATTCCAAAATTTCTTTTTATTAGATATACTGTCATACAAGACACAACATTCTTTATTTTTCTTACTTGAGTACATGCATGCAAATAATTAAGTGTACATGAGTGTTAATTCATGAATGCTTAGCTAAATGTAATTGATTTATTTGAAAAGTAAAATCATGTAAAAGATTTTATAGTATGTTTGAAATGCACAACTTAAAAAAGAAATAAACGCACAACTTTGAACTAATATAATTAAAAATATAGCTCCTTCTATATATCTGTAAATAACCCTATAATGAAAACAGATATTAAATTTCTGGTTAAATTATTTTTGTTACTTTGTAATTAGAAAAATAATACATTAAAACTTATTTTTGCTTTATTTTCCTACCATATTTTGGATACGTAAATTTAGTAATCGATATGTATCATTATTAAAATTCAGTGCTATGATGTCAAAGAAAACTAGACCTCCTAATAGGAAGTGTTATTATTAAAGGTCAATAAATTATGTTGCTTGTTTCTAATTTGCACAATACTGACTTTCTCTGTTGATGGAATATCCAGCACTGCCCAAGTTTAGAAACAATCCCTGACTGAAGGGATAGCTTCTTGTTATTGTCTAATAGTTTTCTTTCTCCTTATCATTTTAAATATCCTAATTAACCACTGACACTGCAAAAGCTGACATCAAGATGGCTTAGGTAGACTGTCAGAAGATAGAGCTATACACACACACACACACACACACACACACACACACGTAATGTATATGTATACATAAAATCAAAAAGTTGTGCGGTGATGCCTCAGAGCTAGAAGGGTAGAATGATGAAGGTGGGGGGAGGTAGAAGGATGAACTTTATTTTTCATCCACGTGGATCTTGAAATGTATTATGATCTACTGTTTTCACATTCTGTTATCGAATAGAGAACATTACAGTCAATTTAAAAAACCTTATAAATGACAGTTTGTTCGTACTGCAAAATTATTTTAATTAAACAGTGAGGATGCCAGTTTACAGTTTTTATTCCTTTAATTCTGTTTCAATAGTCATAGATTTATAGGGATAATGGACAAAACAATATTACGCTATTATCATTTCTAATATGTTACAATATGAATTGTAACTGTATCTGAGAGGTGGTTTTAGCATTCTGCTTTTATTCCACAGATATTTATTGAACACTCAGGTAAAAGCCACTGGGCCAGACATTAAAATGTATTCATAGTATGGGGCTTGGATGGCTCCTTCAGTTAAGTGCCTCACCCTTGATTTTGGCTCAGGCCAAGATCTCACAAACCATGAGTCCCGCATCAGGCTCTGCACTGGCAGGGCCAAGCCTGTTTGGGATCCTCTCTCTCTGCCTCTCCCCTGCTGGGGCATCTGCACACATGTGCACTCCCTCTCTCAAAATAAATAAAGTTAAAAAAATAAAATGTCCTTGTACCATTAATTAAATGCTGTGCATAGTTCAAATTCATGTACATGTAGAATTAATAATCACAGATCATAAATTATGTACTCAATTATGGACATAGGCAAAGATTTTTTTATAAGTTTGGATACTTTTATGCCATATTGAATACCATATGTGATTGAACCTGAGATGCTATGGATTATAAGATGCACCATTATTAAGAAAATGTTGCTAGTTAAATTATAACTTGATACTTTATCACAGACATAAATTGTTAAAATCATATGCTACTCTTGCACAAACAGAAAAAGTAAACTAAAGGACATAAATGGATTAAAATAAGTTTAAAGTTGAGCATGATTCTTCTGAATGGCTGTTTGATCTTTCAGAATTGGTGATACCATGGTCATCCCACTCATTATTGGGCTCTGTGCCATCAAAAGTGCTGTCAGAGGTATTAATGGTTAATTTTTTTCCCTTAAAATAATTCATAAAAAATATAAAGGCCATTTGGTGTTGTGCTCTAAACTACCTGTACAATGTGCAATGTTAGTTGGAAAACTCACTGACTCACTCCCTTCTCCACCTATCCCCCAAAAAAGTTTGTCTTGTAAGGATTATTGCTAGGTTTTACTGTTTTCTCCACTGTTTTCTTTCAAGCCACTTGGACTCATTCTATTGCTTTCTATATTGGTGCCTTTGCTTTTGTATATGCACAGAGAAAATTATGACATACTTACTTCCTGACTATTAGTGATTTTAATAGGCCATTTATACAAAAATGTATTCTGATTTTAGAAAATGTAAATGTTTTAAAATATGCTTTTTTAATCAATTAAATATAGTATTAATATGAAGTTTTTAATCATTTACTGAAATTCAAGAAAACAAATCAGTACTGTTAAAATGGAAATTATAAGAGGCTTTGTTTAAAGGATAATGTTGTTTGATTATGTATTGGATTTATAGATTAAGAGACTGCTAGTTTCCATGTATTCATTCATTTCCCTCCTTTTATTTCACAGTATCAGAATCCTTTATTTTTATTTAGGTATGTAGCAGCATTAAAATAATTTAATTTTTTTAAATTTAAAAATAACAACTTTTCTCAGCTTTCTTTATGATTTGCTGCAGCCACATGACTAAATCTGACCATCAGAATGTTAGTGGCAGTGATGTGTACTACTTCTAGGCTGTGCCCTTAAAATTAAAGGACAAACTCTCATCTTGCCTTTCCCCTTGGTATTCTGCCACCCAACTGCCTGGGACATGGGTGTGGTAGCTTGCCATCTTGACATTAAGGAGAAGGCAAAAACCTTTGAATAGCAAAGCACAAAATATAAAAAAATGAGGACTCTAGACAATTTGAAACTGATGTGTATGCCCTGGCCTGCTTATGCTGGGATAGTTAGACCACATGAGAGAGAAATAAACTTCTTCCTTGTTTAAGTCATTGTTAATTTAGCCTCTTGTTATAGAAATCAGACTTATGCCCTAGTATAGTAAGTAGCACAGTGACCCTTGAACAACACAGGATTCAACTGTGTAGATCTAGTTATATGCATATTTTTCATAGTACAGTACTCTAAATGTATTTTCTCTTTTTTATAATTTACTTAATAACATGTTACTTTTCCAACTTTATTGTAAGAATATTAAGTTTGGGGGGAGGCAAAAGTTATATGGCAGTTTCAAATGGATAGAGGTTGTGCCTCTAACCCCCTTGTTGTTTAAGGGTTAACCATAATATCATCTGAATAGGATAAAATGGTTAACTTAAAAGAGAATTCCAAATTTTTATCTTAGAAACAGTTTTCCTCAGCTTTCTTTGAATAAGAGTTGTTGATTTGGGGCACCTGAGTGGCTCAGTCAGTTAAGCATCAGACCTCAGCTTAGGTCTCATGGTTCATGGGTTTGAGTCCCACATTGGGCTCTGTGCGTGTGGAGCCTGCTTGGGATTCTCTCTCGCTTTCCCTCTCACTCTGTTCCTCCTCTACTTGTGCTTTCTCTCTCTCTCAAAATAAATAAACTTAAAAAAAAAGTGTTGCTGATTTGTATTTTATTCCCCTTCTTTCTCTATGGAATGATGCCATAAACATGGTCTATGTTCAGGCAGTAATGCAAAGAAACCAAAGAAACAAAACGCTTGAAATATCAATGAACTAAATTATAAGTTTGAGTAATTACAAGAAATCATACTTTTGTACATTTTGAAAATTAAAGAACTAGAATTTAAAAATTTTAAAAAACAATACAGAAGCCACAGATAAGAATATCAAGGAAGTAGTGATGGGACTGGAGAGCATGCCAATTGGTCTGTGCTTTTCAGTGTGATCATATCCATCGGCATAGGTAGTAGACAATTAGACCTAACACTTTTTACAAGCCTCAGTGAATAGGACCATGCAAATGTTATTATGGTCTGGTTATACAGACTTTAGCAGAGTTCTGCTTTACTCAGAGTTTCTGAGGAATTAGCATTTTTGGGCTTACCCTTTTCTGATGAGAGTTGTCTTTTCTAAGTTTTTCAGAACGGGGTCACTTTATTTTGAGATATTAAGACACAACAAAAGAATAAGATCTTTATAGCAAAAGTGAGTCAGAGATACTTCGATAGATAAGTAAAGCAATGGTTATGCATATATATGTAATCAAACCAGAGTTTGGGCAGTTTTAAACCTTATTATCTGGGCACCTAATCTAATATCTAAATTTAAGTAACTCTTGGTCTTACCAAAATATAATGAGTGTCACATAATGGATTCTGCTTAACTAACTATACAGAGACATTGAAAATTTGAGATAGATCCTACTCATCAAGTTTGCCCATTGGAAGGGAAACTTCAAAGACCCTGCAGAGAAGGCAAGCAAAGCCATTTATATGCATCACCCGGGCCTCCCAGGGGTTGACCCTTTCCTCCAGTGATCCTTTCTCTACCTAACCTTCCCAGTCCCCAACCACAAGTTCCTATGCCTTCATCTTTCTCACTTGGAAACTCCAGTCCTTTCACCCTTCTACTTCTCTGAATTCTCTGTCAACAGATATGGCGCCATACTTAATGATGCATCATTTTGTCATTGCAGTGGCTTTCTCCTTTGACGTGTATTGTATCTCCCTGTGCTGTGGGGAAGGGAGACCTCATTCATGGATAAATTCATCTGCTTCTCGAACCCTACACCAGAGAAACTGAATATTTAGGAGGTTTTAAAACCAGGCAGGCTAGTATCACTCTATTAGCTTCCAATTTCAAAAGAACCCTCAATTCTGAACAGAAATCCTATGTTTGCCTATTAATTTTCTCCTGTTCTCTACAGTTCCTATTTTCAAACTTACCCCACTATATCTAAATATTCCAGGCTATTCCCAAATACACCAAAGTAGCTGGCAGTTGACCCTAACTCCTACTTGGGAGAGAAAATATTACTTATCAATAAGAATCCACTTGACTTTCTGCCCAAAGACCTAAAAACTTCCCTGATTCCAGAATCATCCTCTTTTATTTATAAAGGAAAAGGTGAGGCAATCCTTTCAGCTTTGCTTCAGACCCCATCCATCCATCATCACCATTTATGGGACGTCACCATTTAATTATTCATTCTGCTTAACTTTCTTTGTCCTTTTGTCTACTGATTCCTTCCCTTAAGGTTTAAAACATGCTTGAGTATAGCACATCCTTATAAAACACTTCCATCACCTCCACATGCTACTCAAGCTATTGCTCTCTCTCTCCTTTTCTACATCCAGTTTCCTGAAGGAATTATCTGTTCTCATAGAATCCACTTCCTCACTTCTATTCATTTATTCAACCATATTAATCTATGTAATATAGCCTCTGTTTCACTGACCTCATTGAATTCACTAAAACCTACTTATGTTAGTAGTTACTTGTTCTAATTGAACTTATTTTAACATTGTCACACTGTTGATTACTTCTTAAAATATTCTCCTCCAGGGGCATCAGTTAAGTGGCTGACTCTTGATTTTGGCTCTAGTCAAGATTTGACAGTTGTAAAATGGTGCCCTGAGTCAGGTGCCATGCTGAGCATAGAGCCTGCTTACAATTCTCTTTCCCTCTGCCCCTCCCCACTGCTCATGCTCTTGCTCACTCCTTCTTTCTCAAATGTATAATGAAAACACATTGACCTGACTCTTTTTTTCAATACTTCTGTTTCTTAGGTTTCTATGCACATAGCCTCTCTGTTCCTTCAAGTTCTTTTTCTTTAAATATTGATGTACTCAGGTTTCTATCAAATTTTGTCTTCTCTTGCATGGATTCAGATTCTAACTATTTAAGGAAGTCTTTTAATTTCATCTTTAGTTGCAGTCAAGCATGACCAACAGCTTCCTCAAACTTTATACTTGCATAACCACCAGTACTTCAAACTCAGTACCACCAAAGCTGAAGACATGGTCTTCCTTACTTCATCATCCTGTTTGTCTCCCACTAATTCACATTCTTATCCTCCAGTCTTCACACTCAACTGGAGCTTTCAAGTCCCAGTTATCTCAATCTGCTTTTCTCCTCATTTCAGCAGCCCTCGTTCAGAACCACTATAATCCTTCTAAGAATGACTATTATAATCCATTAACTAGTTTATCTTCTAGTCTGACCGCCACTCTTCTCTTCTCCTTAGGCAGAATGTTATTTCTGAAATGTATATCTGACCATTTCAGTATCTTTATTTAAAAATGTTTCTGAGGCTACTCATTTTTCTTTGAACTAGGACCAGACTCTTAACATTTTTCATTCCAGGGTTAAATGTTGAGTCACAATCATAAAAAAAAAATCATTTAAAACATTTTAATTACTATATAAGGTCTCCCAGATTCTTCCTTAATCTTTTTATAGTCAGATACTTTTATTTTGCTAAACAAATTTTGTTGAAAAAAATGTATGTCATAAAGTCCTAAGTATTAAACAGTTTTTATTTTTAAAATAAAATCACTTTTACTGATTAGTTATAATTACAATAGCAAGCAGTGTAAAAATCTATAAAATACAATAAGCTTGTTTTCATAAATTCATTGTTTCAGGATAAAATTCTAATTATCCCAAC
Organism: Proteles cristata cristata; assembly: GCA_017311185.1. Classification (NCBI taxonomy): domain Eukaryota; kingdom Metazoa; phylum Chordata; class Mammalia; order Carnivora; family Hyaenidae; genus Proteles; species Proteles cristata. The sequence goes on along the minus strand of JAESUZ010004150.1, from coordinate 402,781 downwards.
TTCTTTCACTTTTTGCTATTGAGAGTAAATATCTTTTCCCCTTTACTCTGTTTTTTAAATGAAAGGAGCTTTAAGATAGGAATCCTGGCCCATCCCCATCTCTGAGAAATGACTTACCAGTTTCCTCCTTCTTTGAGATATAAGCTTCATATCCTCAGGAAACAAATATTCTCTACTTCTCCATGTAGTAAATTTAACAGTGTCCAGTCCTCATGGGGAATACCAGTGATGGTCCAGCCAGGCTTGTGACTGTATGGACAAGTCTAATTAAATTCACAGTGGCATATTAGCAAGTTCACTTTCTGATAGACCTAAGCTGATAGCCGCTAGTATTTTATTTATTTATTTATTTATTTATTTTTATTTCTAGGAGAGACAGAGAGACAGCGTGAGCAGGGGAGGGTCAGAGAGAGAGGGAGTCACAGACTGAAACAGGCTCCAGGCTCTGAGCTGGCAGTCAGCACAGAGCCCGATGCGGGGCTCGAACCCACGAACCGCGAGATCATGACCTGAGCAAAAGTCGGACGCTTAACCGACTAAGCCACCCAGGCGCCCCTACCACTAGTATTTTAAATGCTACCTGTTTGAACATGTGTCCGTCTCTCAGTTGTTCTGAGCACATATGGATAGGAAAATGGAATGTTATTTGTTAGCTTCTTGAAACAATATTTAGTTAGAAATGTTGGTGTTCATTTTAAACAAATTCACTCCTTTTGGTACCAGTTGTCATCAGATGAGTCTCCCCTCTTCTTACTAATCTGTGAATCACCATTCAGTCCATACTCAATCCATAACTATGCCTCTTTTCTCCTAAGTACTCTTGTTTAAAGAAAAATAAAGAGTTGATAATGATAGAACCCATCACTGCACTTACTTGGTAACTTACAATGCTAAATACTTCATATACATTTACATAAACCTCACAACATCCTATGAAATAAATATAAATACTTCTATTTTTCTGAGGCTCTTGAAATCTAAACTACTTGTCCAAAGTCTCTGTGGTAGAGTTGACATTTAAACCCAGACGTAAACTGTACCAGGGTAAAAACTATATTATTTTATTTTCTGGGTAGAAGGAGTTCTACCATATTCATTTCTGCATATTCCTTCTAAATTACTCAAGGTTTAGTCATCCAGCCACCTTGAAATCCACAGACTTTTGAGTTCCTTTTCAGATAATTCCCAAAATGTGTATTCAGTAACTCCATAAACATTTTTTGACCATGTGATAAATACCAGACACTAAACTAGGTGAATAAATTTGGTTTCTGCTCTGAAGGATCGAAGACTGAGTGTATTTGTAGGATGGCAACATTTGGAGAAGAAAAAATAAGCATAAATACACAATCCCTTATCCACAATTTAAAAAAAATTTTTTTTTTAATTTCTAAGAGAGAGAGAGACAGCGTGAGCAGGGGAGGGTCAGAGAGAGAGGGAGTCACAGACTGGAACAGGCTCCAGGCTCTGGGCTGGCAGTCAGCACAGAGCCCGATGCGGGGCTCGAACCCACGAACCGCGAGATCATGACCCAAGCGAAAGTCGGACACTTAACCAACTAAGCCACCCAGGCAACCCTAAAAAAATTTTTTTTAATGTTTATTCATTTTTGAGAGAGAGACACACACATTCAGAGTGTGAGCAGGAAGAGGGCCAGATAGATAGGGAGACACAGAATAGGAAGCAGGCTCCAGGCTCTGAGCTGTCAGCACAGAGCCCGATGTGGGGCTCGAACTCAGAAACAGTGAGATCAGACCTGAGCCGAAGTCGGATGCCTAACCAACTGAACTACCCAGTCGCCCCCCTTATCCACAATTACAAAACCTCAACACCTTGAAAACAAAATAATTTTGTAAATTGTAGCATTTTGATATCGATGCCCTACCTGAATTGGCATTAAGCTACTTATAATCTTCAGTGATCCCACTCAGTGTGATTCATACATTTCATTTTAGATATATCAATGTGTTTGGTTACTCAGTGTTATCCCAGATAATGTGTACTTTCTAATTGCCTTTCTAATATTCAAAAGAAAATAATTTTTGAAACACATTATGTCCCAGGAGCTTTGGGTAAATGATTATAAGTCAATCAGTTCTTATGATAGCATTGTTACAGTGATTAGGTATGCTTTCAAAGCCCTTAGGAAAGGAAGAGGCAGGGAGTGTCAAGAAAGAGGTACTATTGGATCTGATTGTTGAATACAGATTTGCAGTGAGCCAATTAGAGGAAGATAAAAGCATTGGAACTGCACACAACAGCCTGAACAAAATCATGAGAGAATAATGAGTGGTCAGGGGAAGGAGTACAGGTGGGAAAGTGATAGACGAATAAACCTGACCAATACCCAGGGGTCAAATCACAAAGGTCCTGGAGAATGCCTTACAAAGTTTGGATTTGTCCCAGATGGCTAAGAGGTGACGTGGAAGAATGTTAGGCTGAGAGGTAAGGTGACCATACATCTCAATTGCCAGAACATGACTTGGTTTCCTCCTGCTACCCTGGCAATACCGATAACACAATTTTTCACTTTCACAAGTAATTTAGTTTGGGTGAAATATTTTATGGTCCTCTAAGTGGTAGAACCAGGTACTGACTTTAGAAAGAAAATTATCAGTAGTAGGGAAAATAGAAATAGGGTCAGAGATTTCCACAGGACTTTTTCCTACAATGAGAACAACTTTATGAATGCCAAATCCTAGCACATAGGAAAAATGGCATAGAAGAATGTCATCACATTTTTGTGGGTAGAGTAGAAGTTTTCTAATGCCCGTAAGTAAGAAGGGAGGCATTTTCAGTTATGGACTGAAAACCAACCCCATCCTTTCTTCTTCCTCACATTGCCCTGTGGTTCCTTATATCTTGGCTCTTGGTTCTAGCTGGGTTGAAGAAATTAACTGAGTTCAAATATCCAGAAAAATATAATGTAAATGGAGGTGAAAATGCATAGAGATGATGAATCCATAATTGTAGTAAAATGCCTCCATTTAAAATAATTAGGAATCAAGGGGTACCTGGGTGGCTCAGTCGGTTAAGCATCCGACTTTAGCTCAGATCATGATCTTGTGGTTCAAGGATTTGGGCCCCACATCATCAAGCTCTGTGCTAATAGCTCAGAGCCTGCTTTGGATTCTGTATCTCCCTGTCTCTGCCCCTCCCCACATGCATGAGTTCTTTCTCTCTCTCTCTCTCTTTCTCTCTCTCTCTCTCAAAAATAAACATTACAAAAAATAGTAAGTATATTTATATATTTTTTTGTTTTCCTCAAGTTATGGAGCTAATGAACAAATTAATAAGTGGAAATAAACTACAAAATATATGATCACACATTCTTCATCAATTGAATATAAATGGGAAATATATTTAATGGTTGCTTTAATAAGCAACTAGAAAATGAAGGAAAATATTAATATCTATGTATCACAGCATGTCAAATTAATTTTTATTCTTATAATTAAGTAGCATTAAAAATCTGGAGTTATTTCAATTTCTGAATAGGTTTCTATTAGCTACAAATTGGGAGTTTCAGTAGAACCATTTTATCTTACTAATCAGGAAAATGTAAATTAAAATAAAGTATCATTTCCTCATCATATCAGTGAAAATTAAAGTATAACAGCTTTCTCTTAGATTGTAGGAACTGATAAACTCTTAGGATGTTTTTATTAGAGACACTCTGGGGTTCTTATGGAAAAATCTAATAAAATTAAATACGTGCATAACCTATGACCTTGCAATTCTATTTCTAGGTATTTACCTTAGAGAAATATTCAGAATATATATGAGAAGAAGGGGGCAAGGGTGCTCATTATAGCTATGTGGTAATAGTAAAACACTGGGCATAATCTATCCCATAATATCCATCATGGGGAAGTATTTTGGAATGCTGTGTGAGATGAAGTTACACCCCAAGGATCAGTGAATAAAAAAGTAAAGCAAATTGAAGAAAGAAATATGCATAAGCCACTTATATATTTTTAAGTATATAAACAATTCTATATTCGTATGGGTCTTTAAGAGATATCTTTTTATTAGTGCTTGGGCTAGATAGATACACACCAAACTGGGATCAATGGTTGCTTCTAGGGAGGGGTAGGAAATCCTGAATTTCCAGTAGTGGTTAAAGGAAATTAGATTTATTCTTTATTAGTTTTCTAGGCCTTTCATAATGAAGTACCACAGACTGGTAGCTTAAACAACAGAAACTTACTCCTTTACAGTTGTGGAAACTAGATGTCTGAGATCAAGGTATCCAGGAGGGTTGATTTTTTTTTTTTTCTGAGGCCTCTTCCCATTGGCTTGTAGGTGGCCACCTTCTCCCTATGTCCTCATATGGTCTTTCTCTGTGAGTACCTTTGTCCTAATCTCCTCTTATAAGGACACCAGTCATACTGGAATAGTGCCTATTCATAATGACCTCATTTTGCCTTTATGACTAATTTAAAGGCCTTATCTCCAAATACAGCCACATTCTGAGGAACTGGGGGTGATGATTTCAACATAAGAAAATGAAAAGGATTATGGGACAGACACAATTCAGCCTATAACATATTCCTAACATTTTTATTTTAAACAAAAGAAATTGGATTCATATTTACATTGAGTCTAAGCAATGTAATAGAAGAAAATTACAAGATTATTTACGTCTAGACAAATTTTTCTTTACAGGAAATCTGTTTAATTTCTAAGGGTGCTGTAACACCAGATTGCCAACATTGATTATCTTAGGAAGGTGAAAATGGAAGTGGGTAGGATGTATCATCAACTCTTTTAAAAACAGACTTTACCATTTAGAATAGCTTTAGATTTACATAAAAATTGGGAGGATAGTACAGAGTTCACATACATCCCACACCCAGTTTCTCCTGTTATTGATATTTTATATTAATATGGGATGTTTGTTTAATTAATGAAACACTATTGATACACTGCTACTTAAAGTCCATACTTTATTCACATTTCTTAAGTTTTTACCTAAATATCCTTTTTCTATCCCAGGATGCCAATTAGGATACCACATTACATTTGGTTATCATGCCTCCATAATCTCCTCTTGGCTATGAGAGTTTTTCAGACTGTCTTTTTATTTGACAGCCTTGGCAGTGTTGAAGAGTGCTGGTCAGATATTTTGTAGAATGGCCTCCTATTGGAATTTGTCATATAGATTTCTAATGATTAGTCCTGGGTTATGGGTTTGGGAAAGAAGACCACAGAGGTGGGGTGCCATATTAAAGATGCATACTATTAACATGATTCATTATTTTCAATAGTCACCTTGATCACCTCGTGAGGTCTCTCCACTATAAAGTTGCCCTTTTTACCCCTTTCCATACTGTCTTCTTTAGAAGGAAGTTGTTATGTGCAGCCCACACTTGAGGACTAGGGAGCTGTGATCCACCTTCTTTAGAGCAGAGTATTTATGTATATTGCTTGGAATTCTTCTGCACAGATTTGTTTCTTTTCTCTCATTCGTTCATTCATTTATTTACTCAATCCTACTTTTTTTTTTTTTACTATATTTCTTTGGATCATTTTACATAATGAGCATATATTAATTTGTGGTTGCTTTGAAATAAGGATATTTTAGAGATACTTAGATAACACATCATTAATTTGGGACATGAGAAAGTAGGAACATATAAAGTTATCAGAAAGGACCTAGGGAGGTTAAAAATATAGCTGCTAGTGTACCTCTTCTCTGTTAGTAACATGTTATCCTTATTTAGACTACAGAAAGTGTTTTATACAAATATTTGACATGATTCCCTGCTTAGAAACTGAGAAATTTACATCTTTTGATAAAAGATGAAACAAACAGAAGCCTTCCTTATTGTGTTCATTTTCCAAGTTTCTTAAGTTTCGTAAATTCACAGCAGTTTACAAGTTGCCACCTTTCATTCTGCAAACTCTTGGACCCCTCGTAGTGTTCTTGGAAGTAATATGCATATATCATGCCTTTTCTAAATACAATTGGAATTTTTCATATAGCTCCTCTGAGAATTTCTAGGAGTAATTATTAATCTTCCCTCCCTTCAAAGATAACTTAAAAGTTGGGGCGCCTGGGTGGCTTAGTCGGTTGAGCGTCCGACTTTCACTTAGGTCGTGATCTCATGGTTCGTGGGTTCGAGCCCCGCGTCGGGCTCTGTGCTGACTGCCAGCTCAGAGCCTGGAGCCTGTTTCAGAGTCTGTAACTCCCTCTCTCTCTGACCCTCCCCTGCTCACGCTGTCTCTCTCTCTCTCTCCTAGAAATAAATAAAACATTAAAAAAAATTAAAAAAAAAAAAAGATAACTTAAAAGTAAATTTTGAAACTCTAAAAAAGAAAGCTATTGATAATAACCATAACGTAAATTATCTCACCATGTCCACTCTTTTATGGACACTATCGATGGATTAATATTTCTTCACCTTGTAATTCCTTTCCAGATATTTCAGTCAGCTTGCTAGCGGTGGTTGTCAGCTTCTGTGGCCTGGCTCTGTTGGTTGTCTCACTTTTTGTCTTCTGGAAGTTGTGCTGGCCTTGCTGGAAAAGCAAACCTGTGACTTCCAACATCAGTACCCTTCCACAGAGCGTTTCAAGTGCTCCTACTGAAGTCTTTGAGACCGAAGAGAAAAAAGAAGTTAAAGAAAATGAAAAGCCAGCTCTAAAAACTGTAGAGCCTGCTATAAAAATCAGCCACACTTCCCCTGATATCCCAGCGGAAGTCCAAAACGCTTTAAAAGAACATTTAATTAAACATGCACGTGTGCAAAGACAAATTACTGAGCCTACATCCTCATCCCGGTAAGAAAAGATCATATACATAAAACTGTGCATGCATTTATGTGTGGCTTGTGTGTGTGTGTGATTTTGTAAGAGAAAAACGGAGTTGAGAAAGGAGAAAAAAACAGGAGAAATGAGAAGGCCATAATAAACAGATAAGGAATAAAGAGGAATAGGGCAGGACAGGGGCACCTACGTGGCTCGGTCAGTTAAACATCCAATCTTGATTTCAACTCAGGTTATGATCTTGTGGTTCATGAGTTCGAGTCCTGTATCAGGCTCTGAGCTGACTGCATGGAGACTGCTTGGGATTCTCAATCAGTCTCTCTCTCTCTCTCTCTCTTGCACACATGTGCTCTCTCTCAAAATGAAGAAACATTAAAAATTTAAATAAATAAGTAAATAAATAAACATTAAAAAAAAAAGAGAAAAAGGGCAGCACAGAGGAAGTAAGGATGAGAGAAACTGGGGACAAAGGACCCAGCCAGGGAGCAGTACCGTGAAAGGGTTTTAGTAGAATGTTAGGTCTCAGTAAAATAATGTAACTACAGACTATTATTTATTTACTCTTTCCCTTGAAATATCAGTGCTTGATAGTTGCTACCTGCAGTTTCAGTGTAGTTTAAGTCAACCAATAAATATTGAGAAAACTTGCAATGTCTGTCGTGAAATCATCTGGAGGTTCATAATCAAAACTGAGTAACAGAGACTAATGTTTAGTTTACAATTGTTTAGTAACTATATCGTCCACAGGGAACTACTGGAAAATGCTATTTGAACACATACAGGCCAAGGTCATATTGGGTAGACTGTGGTAAGCACCACACGAGTTTGGTGACTATCATGTGCACACTGAAGAGTGTACACAAAAGGATGGAAATGAGAGACTTTTTCATGGAGACATATTTTTAACTCCACTTGGAAAAATCCGTAAAAGATCACTTGAATGAAAATAATTTGCTGAAACATATTTCAAATTGTGTTAACTATAAAGGAAAAATAGATTCTTTGAAGAGTCATTTTTTCTCCTAAGGATGGGCTTCAATCCTTAAAATGAATGACAACATGATGGTACTAGTTTTTCTCTGGTTCTCAGAAATAACGACTAGTTTTACCCTAGGGCAGAGTAAAATCAGTGGTTTGGGGCGGTAAGGTGGTTTCCTGACTCCCTAATCTTTCCTTTCTACCTCTCTCATTCTAAGTGTCATCTATGCTTTCTGACATGACATAATTTTGTAGCTTCGGAAACCTATGAAATTGAAGTGCATGGATTGTGTTTGCCACTAGGACTGAAAGAATATTCAGTGTATCTCTTGTGAAATAGAAAAGAATTTAATTAATAAATAATACCACCTCTTTCTGAAATACATTTTTAGAGAGACAAGTAGGAATAATTGTTACTTTGGGGATAAGGAACTTTAGAATAAGGAGGATGGATGGAGATGTCTTTTCACCCTCCTTACGCTTTTCTGTGCTCTTTAAAATTTATAAACAATGAATGCCTCATAGTTTTTCTGAACAGTGGCATTTAGGGTAATTTTTAGTTTTTATGATTTCTATATAATACAAATATATGTTAATTTAAATTTATTTACTGTGGATATTTAGCTGAAATAATTATCCCCTATGCTACTTTTTTTTTTTTTTTTTTACAAATAGTTTATTGTCAAATTAGTTTCCACTCCCCTATGCTACTTTTAAAATTGTTTAGATGAGGGGCGGGGCGCCTGGATGGCTTAGTTAAGCGTCCGACTTTGGCTCAGGTCATGATCTCGTGGTCCATGAGTTCGAGCCCCGTGTTGGGCTCTGTGCTGACAGCTCAGAGCCTGGAGCCTGCTTCAGATTCTGTGTCTTCCCGTCTCTCTGCCCCTCCCATTCTCATGCTCTGTTTCTCTCTGTCTCTCAATAATAAATAAATATTTTTTAAAATGTTAATAAAAATTAAATACACATATTTATAAGGAAAACTGCTTTAAAATTAATCTCATGATTACGTAATTATCACTACTATCATCACTAGAAACAGTGGCCAAATACAGTATTTAATAAAGCCTTAAAGATACTCAGGAGTTTTAGGGTAAAAATGTTAATTTACAACACATTTTTATTTTTTTAGAAAATATTTTTAAAATATTAACAGTAGTGTCTACATTAGTCAGCTTAGTATTCAGAGTCATTAAGCTCTTTTAGTTGTTAAGTGCACCCTACATATGGACACTTTGTCCCCCAATCTTAAAAAAAATCAAGATTGAATTATATATATCTCATATTCTATGAGAAAAAGTTGAATACAAGTTCATACTTTTGCTAGTACTTTGATATCATTTCATCTGTCTCTTTGAATTTCCTTGTTTATATGAGTGGCTGTGGAAGAAAGATTTATATTTGACCACTTGCAATTTGGTCACTATGCAGGCACCCTTCCTGCTAATTCTGCTGACCTGTGAAGTAAGTATTATTAATTATTCCCATTACTTGTGAGTTAACTCAAGACCCAGAGAGATTTATAATTTTGCCTAAAGTCATGCAGATGGTGAAAGTTAGAATTCAAATGTATCCAGATTGATGGTTTCACATTTTAAGCATTAAAGCCAAGGTGATATAGTTTTTTATAATCAAAGATGTTGGCTACAAAGTCTGCTGAGGACAGATAGTTTGGAGGTTGAAGAATGACGGCATCTTCCTGCTCATTCTGCCCGGAAATCTAAAATTATAAGTGGTTATTATGAATGACTAGAGTCATGATTTTAATCTCTTTGGCTTCGAGATTAATTCCTTGCCTAAAACTTGATTATATTTGCTTCTCGAAACCTCTCATCTACATTAATTCCTTCATCATACTGGAAACTACCCTTACATGGAAGGAGGAGGAAATTGCTGAGTTCATTATGCAGTCCACTTGGACACAGAGATTGAGGGCACATTATCATAAATCAGATTATTCTGCTCAAATCTTAACTTTTCAGTGAAATGTAGCAAAATCAAACCACACACACAATGTACAATGAATTTAACTTTAACCCTTGGAACTGGTTAGGTTATACCAGTTCCAGTCTGCCACTGGGACTCCCTTTTACTCGGCTCAGACAGTAGCTGACAAACATCTTACCCTTTCAAGTCTTATTTGTCTCTATAACTTAATAACGTTTTGATTGGTTCAAAAGTTAACAGCATTGCTGGAAACTGGAACATTTTCCAAGTTCTTCCTTTTCAAGTTCCTAGACATTTGGCCCCATCAGCCTGCCAGAAGCCAAATGACCCAGGAGGCAATTCTATATTTCTTAGTTACTAACATTATTCTAGCATGTATCTTGATTGACTGTACATTCATCCAGTAGTCTTATTCAGTAGATATTTACTAATGGATATCATCACTGTCTTATGCACACTCTGTCCACTCTGCAAACTTAAGGGAGCAGGAAAAAAATTACAACATAATGGAAAGATAAGACATGAAAGACCAACTTCAATATAAGGAATTACACAAGTATAAACTCTGGTGGAGAATGTGGAATTCTGAGAACAGAAAAATTATTTCTAGCATGAGGCTTAGAAAAGGGCCTTTAGGCAAAAGCTAAAGGAAACTAAGAATTCACATAAATGGCAATTGGGAGAAAGTCTGCAACCCAGATAGAAACATTTTATGTGAAAAGACCTAGAATAGGAAATGTTGCCATGAAAGTAGATGAGTTACTTGATCAGAAAAGAGAGTTCAGTGGAGGAGTAAAAGAAGAGAAAGTTGGCTGGACTCAAACTATAAGAGGCCTTGAAACCATGCCCAGGACATTCAAGGTCCATCCTGTCAAAAATATTTGCAGGAGAAGAGTCCCTTGGATAAAGAACTGCATTCTAAGAAAATTAATTTGGCCACAGTTTATAGGACAGACTAAAGAAGAAGACATCTATTTGATAAACTAATATAGTAGGTCAGAGATGATAAAAATCAAATGGAAAACAATAACCAAAAGACAAAATAACCTGAGGGAAGTTGTAAAGGAAGAATTTAAGATCCCTTATATATATATGAACACTGTGACACCTTAGTCATTATAAATATAGCCTATACCTTTTAAAAGCCTGCCATTCAAACTATAACAATCTGATGATACCAAGCTACCGCCATTCAAGCATTGTGGTTCCATATTCCTCCACACATAGAGCTCAATGCTGCTTTCTTAGGGAGAAAATCTGCCGAATTCATTTGTGTATTGCTCTTGACACCTAGACAGAGTACTGTAGGAATTCAGGTTATATTTGTTCATCTAAAAAAATAATAATAAGTGAATTTGATGACCTCATCTTATCGATCCAAATGGATATTTCATGATTGCCCACTAGAGGAGTGCTTGGTCTCTTTACTATCCCCACCTCTCAGTGCATCTGTATTTTTGCTTTTATGCTTCCCTCATCTGGGATGGTGACCTCTTTTTTTATCTACTGTAAGATGTTTAAGGAAAATGCATCTGAGAGCCTACATTCTCTGCCCAATTATGAGCTATTACCCTTTATTATTTGAAGCCATAGTTACAATCTGGCAATTATTTATTGTCCTAATATTTAGCTCTAGCTATTTGCCATACTCTATCCTAAGCTCTCAGAGAACAAGGCTGTTCCTTTTTTTTTTTTTTTTAATGTTTTATTTATTTCTGAGAGAGAGAGAGAGGGTCATTGAGAGAGGGAGACACAGAATCCGAAGCAGCCTCCAGGCTCTGAGCTAGCTGTCAGCACAGAGCCCGACGCGGGGCTCGAACCCATGAACCGCGAGATCATGACCCGAGCCAAAGTTGGACACCTAACCGACTGAGCCACCCAGGCGCTCCGTGGGCTTTTCTGTTTTTAACCTACTTTTATGCATTCCTAGTTTCTGTCACTATGTAGGTACAGAATAAGCATCGAGTGATGCTTTTGGTTGATTAGTCGTCTCTCCACTTCACATTGCTCTTTTAACAACAGCATCAGGTGGTGAGATAAACTGCCCATATTAGAAAGAGGTTAATGATGCCATACTCCCAGGGACGAGTATGAGGGTCAATTTTCTGTGCATTCATTAATGGTGTAGAGGAGAGGTGAATATTTAGTGGCAAAATAATTTGTTGAGGATGAAGAATTATATAGGTTAGGCACTATTAGGATTCTTAGTACCTACTGAAAAATAATTAGGAAACCTAATGGCAGAGCTAAGTGAACATGAACAAAAGCAGGAAAATGTGCATGGGAAGAAATCATTGACTTATATGGACTTACAATCAGCTATGTATGGTTGCTTACAAAGGTAATTTTTAAAATCATTACATAAGAAATCAAAGAATTGTATAAAAATACATAAAACTGGGTTATATAGTTTTCTTTAAGAGATTTTTTTTAAGTTTAATTCCTCCCAAAAAATAGCAGAAATTGCAATTATCCATTCCAGGGCACTGTAAGTAATGGAAAGCAAGATGTTATACAAAGGGAGAGTATAAAAGATATATACCTGGCTAGGATGTCAAGAAGCAGTACTTGCCCCAAACTGTGAGACGACCTGAGAAATATCTCTTTGAAGTAAAATTTCATGAAACATGCTGTGCAGAGGCTTGAGGTGGTTAAATAATCCTTTTTATCAAACATGTATTTGATTACTGCACTTACTTCATTCTGAAGTGGGATGGCTCTTTGTAGCAAGGTCAGAGACAAAAACCTTATAAAATAAATTCAAACTTGGAGAGTTTGTTTTCTGGCACTGACAATTACTCTTGATAAGCTCTTTATAAGCACTATTTATGAATTGATTGGACCCTCCTTTATAATACAGAATATTCTTGGAAAGTTTGATTTCATGAGGCACAGGAATATTAGGGTAAATTGTTTTAATACAAACTCCAGTTAACATTTCCTGAATCCCAGCGTAATACTATGGAATTCGTGAAAAGGTGAATAATACTTAGTCTCTGCTGTTATAAAGACTATGGTCTAGCAAAAGGGTTGAGGAATAGAAGAAAGATGTGAAAACAAGTAATTTCAATACACTGCAGACATCAGGAACACCATAATACACTGAGAAGTGGAGACTTGTAAAGTAGGAGAAAAGCCAAGAGGTATAACTCAGAAGCCAAGTGAACACAGTATGTAAATAACCAGGAATGATTAACTGTTAAGTGACCCTAATGAGGTCAGCTGGGATGAAGACCGTGAATTGCCTGTGAGCTTAGCAAAGTGGGGAAGACATTGTTCACATTTCTAAGAGTGGTTATGGTGGAGTTGGGCATATGTAAAGCTAATTGGAGTATGTCTGAATAGAAGGAAACAAATTGGACAGTAAACAGACTGTCCTCAACTCTTTCAAGGAGTTTTGCTCCAAATGTGTCAGAAAAACAGAGTAGAACAGGGAGAGGAAGTGGCCTAAAGAGAAGTTTCTTTTAAGATAGAAGAAACAACAGTGTGCTTTTATACTGATAGGTAGTGATTCAACAGAGAGGGAGCATTAATGCAATAGGCAGAGGGAATATTCTTGAAGGTGCAGTGAGACAAAATGGGATTTAGTATATAAGTGGAGGGATTGGCTTTAAGGCAAAATACATAGGTACAAATGCCAGTAAGAGTGCTGATAAATAGTGGGAGTCTGTGGAAGGTTTTGGCTCTTTGCTTCAGTTTTCCTGAGTGCAGTGGAGACTTAGGTCATTAATGTAGACTGAGAATGAAGAAGGTGATGGAGGTTCCTAGAAAGGTGAGAAGGTATGAAATAGACTTCTTGTGAATCTAGGAGGTTGAGAGGAAGAAGGAACTGGTGTGCTACATTAGAGTTTGCGTGAGGAATGTGGTCATGGATTTAAAGTGGAGCAGTGAGGGGCACCTGGGTGGCTCAGTTGATGAAGCATCCAACTTTTGATCTCGGTTCAGTTCGTGAGATCAAGCCACATGACAGGCTCTACACTGAGAGCAGGGAGCCTGCTTGAGATTCTCTCTTTTCCCCCTCTCTGCACTTCTCCAATCAAGTGCATGCATGCACATACTTGTATTCTCTTTCTCTCTCTCTAAATGAAAAATAAAGTAGAGCAGTGAGGATTGTTTTATGTATTTCTCCAATTGCATTCACTTGCGCTTGTGCAGGTGTAGCGATGATGGAGACTTGAATTCACCCAGAGCCGCAGTTTTGTGCTAAGGAGGTAGAGAGCAACAGGGAATAGGGAAGGTGTGGATGAGAGTGATTACTAATTAGCCATGAAATTAAAACTAGGTAAAGAGAGGGAAATGATATCAGGGAAGGAGGGACTATGAAATGGTGGTACAGTCAATGGATTGTAAATTCTGGTGAGTTGGAAAGGTTGTCTGGGTTGGAGTATAAGATGGTCTGAGCTAGAAAGGTAATAGGTGTTGATCAGGGAGAGGCATGCATGACCCTGGGATTCTAGAGAGTTTGCACCTAATGATGACAAAACCTCAGTAAGTAAAGAGCATCATTCCAGGAGGGGAGTTCAGGGAACCCAAAGGGCACAAGGTGGGAAGAAATATATGCATTGCTAGCAGCTAAAACAAAACCATTGTCAAAGCGGTGTTTTAGTGGACCAGGAAGTAAAAATAATGAAGACTTAAATGGGAGTGAGGTAGTAATCAACAGATGACTAACAATAAGTAGTAATGGGATTATGACTTACTGGCTTGAGCTCCAGCACTGGGAGAGGTGGGTGAAGGGAGGATGGTGTCAAAGTGACAATGGGGAACAAGAGGAATGTACGATGGCCTGGCCACCAGGCCAGTAGAACAGGACTGTGAGGAGAATATCAGTCACCACATGAGAGGGGGCACACAGGAAACCTGACCTTGGAGAAAAGTCATGTTTCTATTGAGCAATAAGGTGAGAAGAACATTCAAAGAAGAGATTAAGGATATAGAGGATTTTGCTGAGGTGCAGTTTTTATTTTTTTTTAAGTTTATTTATTTATTTTGAGAGAGAGAGTGTGAGCTTGGTGGGAGTGGGTGGTTAGAGATGGGGTGGGAAGAGAGAATCCCAAGCAGGTTCCACACTGTCAGCACAGAGCCTGACATGGGACTCAAACTCACAAACCGTAAGATCATGACCTGAACCAAAATCAAAAGTTGGACGCTAACCGACTGAGCCACCCAAGCACCCTTCCAATTTTTATTTTAAAAATTCATCGTGACATATTATACAACTTAGTTGGCTTTCATATAGGTAGTGCTCTTCCTGTTATTTTTGTGGGTGTATTAATGAACCCTTGTTTCAAATTAAATAAAATAGGAAACAAATAAAGATGAAAACTTAGTTTACCAAAAACTTGATTTAGCCTTACTAGTCAAGACTTATCGGGGCACCTGGGTGGCTCAGTTGGTTAAGCTCTGGCTCATGATCTCACAGTTTATGGGTTCAAGCCCCGCGTTGGGCTCTGTGCTGACAGCTAGCTCAGAGCCTGGAGCCTGTTTCAAATTCTGTATCTCTCTCTCTCTCTGACCCTCCCCTGCTCATCTGTCTCTCTCTCTCAGGAATGAATAAAACATTAAAAAAAATTTTTTAAAGACTTATTAACTATGAAATGGGGCAAATAACATGTAACATATGCTGATAGTTTCTGATACAAACTCTACTACCAACAAAAACAAGGAAAGATGAATTTCTTATAAACATACTGAATAAATCAATAAAGTGTTGCTAAATATATTTTTGTTTTTCCTCGCTGCTTTCTGAAGCAATGTCTAAGGTAGACTGAACAGATGGTAAAGGCACTACAGTTAAGAGTAGGAAGATAAAGGTTTCCCACTTAAGGAAAGAGAACTGGTAGTTGTTAGAAGTGAGTTCATCCGTCCGTGTTGTCCAGGGTGGTGGCTGAAGGACAAACACACAGGAATGACTCTGTGCCATCCGCACACCCCCAAACAGCCATCCTTGACTTGAGATGGTCAGAACCAGAGAGTTCAGTATGGTATTTGCACTTTAGCTCCTTGTATCCTGAATTGTAATGATATTATCAATATGAGAAATTACAGTTTTCAAAGTCATCTAATATCTCACTGGATCCTTACTGTGTAAAAGGACTGTTTTATAGGTAAGGAGAGGAAACCCCAAACAAATTAAGTGACTTGCCCAAAGTTGCTCTTACTTTATAGGGAAGCTGGGAACAAACTGTCTGATTCCAGTCCAACACTCTACCCACCTCATCTCAGTGTTATGATCTTCAGGCACCTTCTCCTGGGTAGTAGGGAAAAGTTGGCTTGGTTTCCAGTGGGATTCCAGGACTCTACCCACATGTCAACCAGAGTAGCTCTGACTTTACCTATTCAATTTCTAGCTTCCAATTTTTTTTTTAAGGAAAAGATCTGTTGGTAATAAGTATTTGAAAATCACCATGGTAATGCATGTTACTCCTATGGCATTAAGTAATTTTGATCTATGTAGCTACTGTCAGGTATTCTAGGTACGGTAGGGAAAGTTTTTCCTTCTCTATCTGGAGAAATACTTGGGTGGTGCCATCCTAGGGTTGAAGGGTAAGAATGGCATCAGTAATAGTCAAATGGCCTATGTTTTGATTGGTTGGATATTTGTGTGAAACTAGCCACTTACCATGTCATTTTAAAAGAGAAGAAAAGGGAAGAAAGAAGTTCTGTTTTGTCATGGCAGTTAGTTTAACATTGTAATAATTAAAGCTTCTCTTCACTGACTAGCTAAACTATGACTTAGAATATACACTATTTACCCTATAATTAGGGCACTGGCTTACTAGAACAAAAACATTACTAATCTTTGATTCTTGCTGGAGGGGCTTTACAGCTGTACAATTATATTCACAGACATAAAGAAATTGCTGATTCCTAGGAGAGGTTAGAAGATTAAAATTTTGTTATATTGAAAAGTATGAGTGTGAAATTATGGAATCAATCTATAAGAAACAAGGAATTAACTTTTGAGAGAATTTTGCTTATAAAATTTTTCTATAAATATCATTACAGGGGTGCCTGGGTGGCTCAGTCAATTGAGCCTCTGACTCTTGCTTTTGGTGCAGGTCATGATCTCATGGTTCATGGGATCAAGCCCTCCATCAATAAATAAATAAATAAATAAATAAATAAATAAATAAATAAGTAAATAAGTAAATAAGTAAAAAATAAAAATCTTTACAGAAATGAAAGTGATTTAGGCAGAAATATTATTTATTTAATAATCTAAATCTCTTAAGAACACTGAATATATAACTTAAATATACTATATCCCCTTTAATAATTCAGAACATTTACTACTTGTATTCTTTTTAAAATCATTCTTATTTTCATAAATGCTCTCCAATGGTGACCTGACCCTAATTTAAGCCCCCATTTCTGTATAAGGAATAGATACAGAAGCTTAAGCTTTAAGAAGCAATGATATTCCAATATCAGATTAGCACTAAACAATATCAAGAATTAGAATGGGATTAGCTGTGCCATTTTTATGGTATTTAAATAGTTGTTTAGTATTTCAGTCCTGAAAATAGAAAATAAGCTAATTAAATGTAAGAGAGCAAATTTGGAACAACTGATTATAACTCTGATTAACATAATTTACATAATAAAATTCCATTTTATTAATATATATAATGATATCATGAATAGAATTATTAAAGAATCATAGAATGCCAGAGAGTCATAGAAATTGAGTGTTAGAAAACAGAAGTCTAGCATCTCACCTGAGGCAGAAACCTTTTTCTTCAACATCTAATCTTTGTTTCTGTACTTTGTGTTCGCCACTTTGGACAGCTCTGGATATTTTTAAATGTTCCCTTATATTAAGCCAAAGTCCATCTTTACTTGCAACTTCCATAGATGCTTAATAATTCTGCCATGACAGTCCTTCAGAAATTAGAAGACGGATTCCTATCCTTTCTAGGCTCAACATCCTCAGCTCCTCAAATTACTGCTCAAATGGTAACATGGCTAGGAGCTTACTTCTGGGTATCCACTCATTTTTTTATCCCTCTTAAATCAGTCCTTGTGTGTGCATCAATGAATCAAGTATTAGTTAAACATGTCCTCAGTATTATTTAGTGCTTGCTGTAAAAAATGTAGACCTGTACTAGACAACAGAAGTGAGTATAGGATTTTAAAGTTAAGTACTAGATAGGTATTAAGTGTAAGAGAGACCTGAAAGAAGAAGAGTTGGGCAAAGACCAGTATAGAAAGCAAAACAGAAGTCAATGAGGATCTGGACTGAGGAGATGGAACAGAATGGACAAGTATATGGAATGTTTCAAAGCAAACATCAACTGCATTTAGAAAATTGAGTACATCTCATGAATAAAGGAAAAGGTGATTCAAAGCCTACTGCAGGTTCCCAAGCACAAGTGGTTGGTAAAAATGTTAGAGCTATTGTCTGACACTGTAATGGAGAACTAGTTTGAGAGCAAAAGGCAGAAAATGATTTTGCTTGTGTTTGGGGAAAAATAAAGATATCCGTTTAGAAATCTCTTTTAGAGATGTAGAAATATGGAACCAGAAGTTTACAGATCTGAGATATATGCAGGGAACCATCAGATTTAAGATGACAGTTATAGTTCAAAAATTAATGATTAGTCTATTGGAGAGACTGAGGAGAATAAAAACAAAAGACCTGGGACTAAGCCTTGAGGAGACATGTAAGTTGGCACAGCTTATGCCAGAAATCACAGATGAAGTAGAAGAGAAGCTGATCTTAATGCAAGCCACATTTATAAGACACTGGTAAGTTGATATAGCTAATGTTCCAGGAATGTTGACTAGATGAATGGTAATAGTGATAATAGGAAAGTCAGTTTGAATTGTAGAAAACTCTATTTATGAGGTTGGCCCCAAATTCTAAAAGTCTACATTTTAATCCTTAGAATTTCTGAAGCCCACTCCATGTTGAAAAAAGGAAAATGTACTAATTTTGGCTGTCACCACTATATATTCTTTTCACAAGTAAATATTCATTTAGTTATCTTAAGTATTAGGAATAATTAACACAGTATAAGAATAGGTGGACTTATGTTTCTTATTCTAATGGGGTAGTCACTAAAACATGAAATTCACGAAATGCAAATATCTAGATATAAAGAAACCAGCCTTCTGAATGATTTGCCTACACAGGACTTACAGCAAGATATAACCAGGTGATTGATGATTCATGGTATTTTGTGGAATACTAAACTTTGTTGGTATTTATGTTTCCTCACAATTCTGTATAACTACGTGCTTAGGATCGGGAGTATAAAATTCTAAAAGCTCATAAAAATGTATATTAGAATGTTTCAGATGTTTCTATAATTCTAGAAGTCATTTCCTTTGAATATTACATTTCTGGTTTTTCAAAAGTAGCTGTGTGTGTGTGTGTGTGTGTGTGTGTGTGTGTGTGTCTCCCCATCTGTCTGTCTATTTATACAAATGAAATGCTTTCATCATGTGGGGGTGGGGGAGGATTTATATGCCACTATATACTGCTGTCATCAGAATGATCTACCTAAATTGTCTTGTGTGTACGTGTGTGTATGTACAGCCACAATTCCTTCAGGAGACACCTGCCAAGGCAAATGCAGGTTTCCAGTGTGGATTTCAGCACGGGCACAGAACCCGCTTTACAAAGAGGAGAAACAACAACGAGCATTGGGAGGATAAAACCAGAGCTCTACAAACAGAAATCAGTCGACTCCGAGGGCAACAGGGAAGATGTCAAAACCTGTGGGAAACTTCACTTCACCCTCCAGTATGACTATGAAAATGAACTTCTAGTTGTTAAAATTATCAAAGCCTTAGATCTCCCTGCTAAGGATTTCACAGGCACTTCTGACCCTTACGTGAAGATGTATCTTCTTCCAGATAGGAAAAAGAAATTTCAGACCCGTGTGCACAGAAAGACTTTAAATCCTCTATTTGATGAAACGTTTCAGTTTCCTGTAGCATATGATCAACTAAGCAACCGAAAACTACATTTCAGTGTATATGATTTTGACAGATTTTCTAGACATGACATGATTGGGGAAGTGATTCTCGATAATTTGTTTGAAGTCTCTGATCTCTCCAGGGAAGCCACAGTGTGGAAAGATATTCATTGTGCTACCACAGTAAGTAATAATTCCACCAAACT
Source organism: Proteles cristata cristata (assembly GCA_017311185.1). Taxonomy (NCBI): domain Eukaryota; kingdom Metazoa; phylum Chordata; class Mammalia; order Carnivora; family Hyaenidae; genus Proteles; species Proteles cristata. Next base: position 382,956 of record JAESUZ010004150.1, on the reverse strand, counting down.
ATTGTTTTTCACCTATAGTGGTATATAAAACTAATTATCACTTAACTTATTGGAATGTATTTACAAAGTTACAGAATTTACATACTAAAAGCCTACAAAGGTAGGATTTGATTACATATGTAATAATAATGTAGGCAGTTCATACAATATTAGTGATTATATAAATTAAAAAACATCTCTTATAAGTTAACAAAAATAGTAGTTCTTTTCTCTTATAAAATGTTTATTTTATCACCTATTCCCAGCACTCAGTTTCCTTATAGTTAATATTGAGTGACTTTCACTATTTCAAATTTTTTTCCCTCAGATCAAACCTAAAATGTACTTTCATATTATTTGAAAAGCCCTTGGTTTAGTCTAAAATAGCCCATTCCTTCAGAAGGTTTCATGGAATAGACACAATTACAGAATTTTAAATGTTTAATGAACAGAAGTGATTGCTTATATTAGAATTTTTGTTTTACATTACAGAATTCTTTCTCTTAACATAAAATAATAACTGTAATATTGAAAATTTAGAAAATAGTAAAAAACATAATACAAAATTAAAATATTCAATAATATTACCAATTACATATAATATCATGGCATATTGCTTTCTAAATTTTTTCTATATATGTTTTAAAATTATTAAGTTCAAACTAAGTTCAGGGCACCTGGGTGGCTCAGTTGGTTGAGCATCCAACTCTTGATTTATGCTCAGGTCATGATGTCATGGTTCATGAGTTCAAGCTCTGTACTGGGTTCTGTGCTGACAGTACTGAACCTGCTTGGGATTCTCTCTGTCCCTCCCTCTCTGTCTTTCTCTCTCCCTCCCTCCACTCTAAGATAGATAGATAGATAGATAGATAGATAGATAGATAGATAGATAGATAGATAGATGATAGATCAAACCAAGTTTAAATTTTTTCATACTGATTTTCTCTTATGCTACATTTGTTTTAGTGTATGATGTTTAAACATGTGATCTATTTACCTAACTATTCTTTTATTGTTGAACATTTGAGATAGGCATAAATTTTTTTATACTAAAAATTGTTATTTTTTTAATACAAATCTGTTTTATTTAAGATTATGTGTCTAGGATAGAATTATAGAATTGAAATTAGAAAACTGGTCACTTATGTTAGATTGCAGAATTGTTTTGACTTGTTAGTTTTTAAATGAATACATTTAATTTTTTACCACCAACTTGTCTTTAATTTTTTATTATAGACATCCTTTGTCCAAATTTTACCAAAATTTATAAACTTAAAATGTAGAGGTCCTTAATAGAGATAAGGGATAATTTAAAAAATACAAAAATTTTAAAAATATATAAAAAATAAAAATAGGAAATTATATTTTAATTCAGAATAGCTCCTGTTTTTTAATTGGTTAGAGAGCATATGTGACTGGGAGAAAGGGGCAAAGGGGGAGGGAGACAGAGAGAGAGAGAGAAAGAGAGAGAAACAAAGAGAGGGAAAGTATCTTAAGCAGGCTCGACAACGCTCAGTGCAGAGCCCAACTCAGGACTCATTCCTACTACACTGGGATCATGACCTGAGCTGAAATCCAGAGTCAGATGCTCAACTGACTGAGCCACTTAGGTGCCCCAAGAGTAATTCTTTTATGTTTTTCCCCCATCAATGTTTTACTAATTAAGATGAGCATTCGGGGTCATTATATTTTCTCTAAGAATGATACAGATAATTTAAAATTTTATACTTCCAGTTTGTTGAATTGCATCATCATAGCATTCTCAATTGTTGGGTTTTATTTCTTGGTTTCCACTGTGATATTTATTAGGGAACAAAGAAGAAATTTTGAAACTGGATCATATTTCAAAGATACATTGGAGCTCTTTTTTAAAAAAATTTTTTTAATGTTTTTTATTTATTTCTGAGAGAGAGAGAGACAGCGTGAGCAGGGGAGGGGCACAGAGAGAGGGAGACACAGAATCTGAAACAGTCTCCAGGCTCTGAGCCAGCTGTCGGGGTGAGATCATGACCTGAGCTGAAGTTGGACGCTTAACCGACTGAGCCACCCAAGTGCCCCATTGGTTGTTATTCACTTTATTACTTATATTCCTATGGTGGAAAATCTGCAAATGCAGATAATAATTATTTGTTAGGTTATTACTTTCTTGATACCTCAATCTCATCCCTTCTTTTTTATGCATTCAATAAATATTTGCTAAGTGTCTAGTATGGGTGTGGCATGTTCTAAATATTTAAGGATGCAAAAAATTGTTATAAAGTGTGTTCTTGGGCCCATGTGGGAAATCAAGGATAATTTCCCCATCTCAAGATTCATAATCTTAATCATATCTGCAAAGTCCTTTTGCCACGTACGTAACATTTTCCTAGATCCCAGAAATTAGGATGTGGCCATCTTTGGGGGTACCTTTATTCTGATTACCACCTCTATACACACATTTTCATTTCAGTACTCTGGATCCAGAAGGAAGTAGGTAATAATAAAATATATTATTAAATTATTCTAGCCAGATGACATTTCTTTGTAACTGGAACATTGAGGCACATATTGTTCTAGATACTACTTGCAGGTTTTCTTTAGGAAGATAATAATGAAACCAACATTCCTTGACTATGGGGCCCAAGTTCACAATATATGCTAGTATCATGTTTTTGGGTAGTGTGGTGTTTAATTAAAGCTTCTCTTTAGCTTTTGGAAAATCATTAAGCAATTTTACATTTCAGATGAGTAAAATGAAAAAAATATGGGTTTGGAAATTGCTTAAGTGACTATCTTTTCTTACACGTTTTTAACTTCAAATAATTTCATACAGAAATACAGAGTTTTCTACAAAGAAGGAGAAGAAAGGAAAGAGATAGAAATGTAGTCATATGCCCACACTCACCCAAGTTCTGTAGAAACCTGCAAAGGTAATCCAACTATGTGCACATAGATATAAAAGAACTTAAGTAACAGGCATAACATATATTTGAATTAAAATATTAGCTATGTTTATATTAGAAGATACTAATGACAAATATAGATAAATATCTAGTTAAACATTTATCTTGAAAAACATTCTTATAATTTAAGGTTCTCATACTGAAATAATCATGTGTGAGTATTTTCCAGAGTGCCTTTATATGCTGCAAACCTCCAACTTAAAAATTCTAAAACTTAGTAAAAAAAAATTTTGTCACCAACTTGAAATAGTTGATATATCTTCAACGTTTAATGAATCTCTTTAGTGTTGCTTTACTAATATCATATTGATGTAAATGCCATGGACCTCTTTCCTTCTTCAGGCCAATGACATAATTATCAGTATAGAACCCTATGGAAATAAGAGTTGCAGCTTTTTTGTGATTGTTGTTTTTAATTATTTTACGTATCTTATTCCAACAAATTTTCATCATAGAGTATGTGTTACAATTTTTTTCCATATATCCAGAGGCCTGTCCAAGGCTTTCTCCAAAAGTTTCTCCAAGGCTTTCTTACTAAGCCAGTTCATTAAATGAAATTGATTTCTTTTTCTACAGCATTAGATTCAAATAACTTCAGTTTGATTACATAAGAATTTACTGAGAACCTCCTATGTACAAAGTTTATACTTTAGTAAAATACAAATTTTGTTAAATTTGTATTTGTATTTGATCAAGAACATTAGTCTAATAGAAGAAACAAGTAAACAAAGAAATAAGGCACATGCTAATATATAAATAATGCTATATAATATTTTCCTGAAAACTTCCACAAATGTGGTCTGGTCCATACACACATCCTCTCCCTCTCTCCTCTCATGCAGATTATGTCTAATATGAAAATGGTTTATAAGATCACCATATGAGGATGGTAGAATTCTGAATAAAGGAGAGGAAACAGCATGAGGAAAAGGAAATAAAGCAAAACAAGTACATTTTCAGGGGGATAATAGTAGACTTGTATGGATTATGCCCCTTATGAGAAGAAGGGCTAAAGAAAACCAAAAGTAGAACGTTCTATTTAAACTACAATCAGTAAGCCCCTTAATGCTGTGGGATTTGTAACTGTTTTTATCAGGAGAATAGAACTCTTGGAGCCATCATCTTATATGGCATCAGTGTGTACAGTGGGTAGGAGTAGAGGCTCATGAAATGTAGGGGGCCAGGTAGGAGTCTACATTAAATGAAATAAAGACTGGCTGAGGCTGGTAGCCATGGAAATGGAAAGAAGCTAATATCTGCCGGTGGAAGCACTGTGTGTTGCACATATTTATACCTCCTCCGAGTACATGTCTCATGTCTTTCCCTTCCCTCTGAGCCAGAAGACAGAAATCACCCTGTATACCTGTACACCTGTACACCTCTTATATTCTTCGCAGTGTATATGAGCACTTAGTGATTAATCAGTAAATACTTGTTGAATAAATTAACGTAGCCAATTTTCACAGAAGGTCAAGTGTGAGAATGTTTGTAAGTATAAATCTGCTACTACCAGAGGGAAAAAACAATGCAGAGATGTGCCCTATTGATTACAAATTAATAAATATTTTCTTAGTTCTATTTGTTAACATCAACTACTTTCTTCTGTAAGAAAAAAATGAAAAACTTAGTGTGTGGCATAAATTCATATGTAAAATAAAACAGGAATATTTTATTGTCAAAATTCCATCAGGTTGAAACATATTTTGTACTCACAATTTCATTACTAATTATTTCTATGTAAGAAATAACATTTTTATCAGGAATTAGGTTTTTTTTTAAATTTAAGATTGAATGGCAAAGGGTATAAAAAAAGGTATGCCTTCATCTTTATAAAAATTAATTTTTACTTTAGGGATCATCTGCTATATACCAGAAATATGGCAAGCCAGTCATCTCTTGCACTAATATAGAAATATCTCCAACACAGAGAAAAATCACATTGAAGAATTGTGTGTACCCTATGCCACTATTTTTGTAAAGGGAAAGAGAACTATCTATTCATAGATACATATATTAGAAAAGCCTACATAAAGATACACAAGAACCTAATAATAGTAGTTAGATATTGGCAAAAATCATAGAATATGTTTGCAACATATGCTTTGTATACATTTATTTTTAAGCTATGTAAAAGTATATTTGTCAAACTTTTAATTCACTTATTTCCAAAGAGTCAATCAATATAAAGACTAATGTATTTTGAATATTTAAATGTCCACACTCAAGAAGCCACTGAAAGTATAGGTAAAGAAAAGCTTGTCTTTTTTTGACAAGAACTAACTTTATCTTACATATTTATTTATTTACTCATCTCTTCAATGAACATTTTCTTTCAGCCCCAACCATGTTCTAGACAGGAATTCTCACAGGAAAGGAGGGTATATGCACATAACCACACTGACCTACTTTAGAGCTATAAAGTGCTTGAATCTATTATCTTTTAACTAAGGATCTGTCAAGTTTGAAAGAGTAGAGCTTAACATGACAAACACAAAGAAACTATTGTGTTCATTGTACCAACCAGAGTACTAAATGTACTAGCTGAGCTTGAGCTTGAAGTAATGTATTTTAATATCCGTGACTAAAATTTCTTTAAGTGTTTTAAAAAAATTGTTTTTTGTTTTCTTATTTCTAGTGATATATTTTTATTTTCCCCTAAGCATCTTGGATCTATCCCAGGATCAAAATAATAATGGTTTTTGTTTTGTTTTGTTTTGTTGCATTTAGTTATCAATTCACTTTTAAAGTTCTTTAACTATGGAATAATGGGTTAGCCAATAACATTTTAAAGAACCGCAAAATTCCAAACTTCTTCTAAAAAAAAAAAAGAGTGGTGAAAGGCGAGGCAAGAGAGAGTAAACCTTTTTGGTCCGGAGCTGCCCTGCTAAGTCTCTGGAGTGTAGCAGGAAGGATTATAGTTGTAGGCCTGCAGACTGGGACAATGAATCCATATCTGCTCCTCCTTAAGCATTCCTAATTTTCTATTTCATCTCTGTAGTGTCACAGAAACCACATCTGCTAAAGGGCAGAGTTAATTTATCATTAACTCACATGATGCAAATAAATTCTATAAACCTGTCTATCAGATCTTCTGGTCATTTTGCAAGAATTTATAGGAAGTATCTGTGTTGTAATATAAAATCAAATTAAAATCAAATTCAAAATAATAGAGTCTATCACAGACTATCAGAAGATTATGAGAGTTCCCAAACATTGGCTCTTCTTGGTCTTAACACCTGCTCAACTCTGTCAGATTGTTAAAGGACTTTGACTTAAGGAAGCAAAGCAGGAACAGACCCGTAAAAACACAACAAACTGGTGGTTGCCACAGGGGAGGGGAGTAGAGGGATGGACAGAATGAAAAAAAAAATGAAGAAAAAGAAATAAAAATAAGGAAGTTTGTCTCTTGAATATTCAGTATCCAATAAATCGCTATAGTTGTTTATATTATTTTGACAGTTAAATCACATCTGTGTACATTTAGAGGGCCAGGCTTCAGTGTTTGGTCTGTTTGGACTACCTTTGCATTTTACATAAAACATACTAGGCAAATTGGCTTTAAAATAGCCCACAACAATTATATTGGCCTTTCTTTATCAGTTTCAGCAGTAGATTCCCATAATATTGATTTTAGTGTTTTGTTTCACACAACAAAAATGTTAATTCATATCTAATGCTTAAATTTATGCCACCAGTTTTAGTCTTCATTCAACACTGAAGCTACACTTGCTAAACAAATACAGAATTGTTGGGTGAGCACAGAAGATATTTTGAGTCACTGAAAGAATATCAGTCAAAAGTTGGTAGCCAAAGCTGACCATATTTTAGTCATAACATTTGGGGTTGATCTTTTTTTTTGCCTAAATTCACTGCATCCACATAATTTCCAATTTAAATTCCTACCTTGCTCGACTTGTAAAGATTATAATGCTATCTAACTTCTTTATCATCCGTGGGTCTCTCCCTCTCTTCCCTGTCTCCTCGTCTCCTGCTTCCCCTCCTTCTCCCTTTTTTACTGCTCCTCCTCCCCATCCGACTCCCTTCTTGCCCTCTCTCTCTCTCTGGCTCTTATTGGAAGCAGTGTAGTCTAATCATTGAAGAATTTAGGCTCTGGGACAAGCTTTGCATCCCTGCTATGTCACTTATGGCTTTCAACAAGTCTATGGCTTTGAGCAAGTTACAAAATCTAAGCCTTAATTACCTTATCTGTAAAATGGAGATTATGAGAAGGCAAACCACAGTTTGTTGAATAAATAAGTGCTTAGCACAGAGCCAGGCATTTGTAAATGCTCACTGTACATTACCTGTCAGCAAGTATAACAGAATAATATCAGGATGTGGTTTGGTTGTTGATGTCACTTACATATTAAATAGGAATAGACATCTTGGTGCTAAAACATGGTTATGTCTTAATGTTATGGTAGGAGATAGTTTTAGGTGGTATGCTTTTCTATTTAGGGTGGAAAGTTTTGTGTAAGAGTTAATTTAAATCTTTTTAGTTACTGTATGGTGTGATTCAGTGAGTATAGGATTTTTTCATGAAGTATATACTTATAATGTCACATTGCACCCTAACTTGAGTCTTCCTTTTACACCAGGCACTTCTCCTCTTTGTTCCTTCACCAACTTGTACATGCGCCTATTAAAAAGTGCATCTTATAAAACTTCAGTGTTGGGAGCCATTCTGAACTCACTAGTTGAGAATATTCCTTGTGAATTTAAGGCAGGTTTGCAAGGTCTCCTGCGGTCAGATGATAACGGATATCTGCCTGTACTTAATTGTTTCTGCTTGAGCACCGATCCCTGAAGCACCTTGTTGATTGGTACGGGGAGTAACTTATCCCCTTATTCTGGCCCTGGTTTGATGACTGCACCTTGTGAAGGAACTTATTATAGGAACTTCATCTTTTGTGGTTATGGAAGCAGCCATTGTGTTTCCTGAGGATCCTGTTTCTCTTGATACTTCCCATTAAGCGATAAACAGGCTATTGACCCCTGCTTATAAAGAACTGACCTTTGCCTTTACCTTTGCCTATTATCTTGTTTGTATTTAAATGCTAAAGATACCTTCCTTCCCCATATGATAAGCATGAGTACCCTACATCAACCACTAAAAATAAGGTTGTGCATATCAATGCTCTGGAAAATTTTTACTGACCAAAGAATTTATCATCAGAATGCCACTTCTGTGTTGTCCCCCATACACTTAATCATAAATAAAGCTGAGACTCAGTCAGTGCAGAGATGCCTGCCTGATGATCAGAAAGAATCTCGGGGCTCTCCCACTCTCTCGACGACACCATCCATCCTTCAGGGAACCCTGGACTGGCTGAAGTGGGACTCCGGCACTTCAGGACCTAAAGATGCTAGATGTAGTCCGTGTGTCCCTTGAGATTCACTCTCTACTATGCTCCACCCTGTCCAGTACTTCAGGGGGCTGGACTGTTTGGTCTACTGGCACTGTTCTCGGCATTGTGGCAAGAGATGTTAGGGCAGGAGAAGAATGTCATTTGGATATGGAGTCTCTCCTCTCTCTCTTGAGAGATTGCCTCAGGCTGGCCTTGTCCCTCACCTGAGGGCACAATTCCTCTCAAAGCAGCCTTTGCTTTTCACCACTTTTTCCTTTTGCGTTCAGGTAACTGTTCTCCCACCCTGTCCTTTCAGACCTAGAGGTAGGTCATCACGGCCTCCCCTGTTCCCAGTACCTGTGTGTGGTACCATCTCTGGCGGCTTTCTACCTCTACTCACATCTCTGTAGATAACCCATTCATTTAGTCCTCTAGAATTAGTTTAATTTGTGTGTGCCATCTGTTTCCTCCTGGATCCCTGACTGATAACCTGAAGGGGAAAAAAAAAAAAAGATTCCTGATTACAAACAAATTAATTTCTTATAAACTTGGACTTTGCCATATGTCTGAGCTTTTCTATGTGTTCATTGCCTTTAGTCCTTTAAAAGCTTGCTAATAAGACAAGGCCCTCAACTGCAGAAAGTGAGAAAGAACCATGGCCATGCTAACATCCCGTAATCTTTATACACAGAGAATTTGCAAACGAACTCCTTAAAATGGAATTTTACATTTCATCACAATTGAAAAAGTGAGAATTTCTGCTTCTTAAAAATCAAGATTCCAGACAGAAGTAATACATTATTTATTAAAAATAATCTGAAAAAGAACTCTATGTTAATATAGGTTTCAAAACATATTTATGTGCCCAATTTCCCACCTGAAAATATTTAAATAGAAACATTTATAAAATATTATGCATGTCCCTGGTTTCTTAAGTAAAATCTACTGAATAACCTTTCTTAACAGTTGTGATCTTTATAACCATCAGTTGTCATAATAAACTTGAAAAGCGAATTTTGATTTCTGTCCATTGTTCTTCCATTACACTGTTTTGTCTCCATTATCAGTTTACATGCTCCCTGCATTCCTTACCTTTCCAATGTGTTGCATTTGGGTTTCTAATAAATATTTACATTGAGAGAATTGTGTACAAATAAAATCAGAGTCTTAAATGATGACCTGAGATCTTTTTCTCGGAGTAAAGTGCTTGAAATAGGTCAATAAGTCAGAAGACTTTTCATATTAACTTAAAAATTCTGGAGTATGTTTGGAGTAGGAGTTTGAGGACACTCATGTCTAGAACATGTGATCATATTTTATAATTGCTAGAGAGTTCAATTTAATCCTTTAACTTTATAGTTTAGTAAATGAAGGCCAAGGGATGTTAAAAAAAAATTACTTACATTCACCCAGCTGATTAATCGGAGATCCAGAACTATATTTTAAATCTTTAATCAACTCTTAGTTCAGTGTTCCTTGTCTTGAATTATATTGGAGTATTACTGTTCTTGGAATATACTAAAATAAAAAGAATTAAATTTCTTTTTAATACGGGAGTTCAACATTTGGCTTTCAGAGTTGAAATCTCAAAATATTTACATAGTCGAATTAAAGAAATTTTCAATATGATACTTAGGACAAAAATATGCCTACGGCTTTTAAAATTTATAATCCTGTCTTTTTAACAACTTTTATTAAAATGCATGAAGAGCTAAACTGACTCTCTTGGCCTTATTTTAAAAGAACAGTTGCAATCAATGTTCTTTCATGAAATTTCTAGGCAATTTTTCTTCTCTTAGATGTAACTAGTGAAAACATCCCTATTTGGGGCATAATTGAATTTTGTCATTTGTGTCTTGGTGTATTTTAATGTTTGGAAGTTGCGAGAGAAAAGGAGAAACTTTTCAGGGGCTTTTGGGTGGCTCAGTCAGTTGAGCATCCAACTCTCGATTTTGGCTCAAGTCATACTCATAATTTGCAAGTTCAAGCCCTGCATTGGGCTTTGTGCTGACAGCTCAGAATTCTAAGCAGACACTTAGAATTCTCTTTCTCCCTCTCTCTGCCCCTCCCCTGCTCATTTTCTCTGTCTCTCTCAAAAACATAAACTTTAAAAAAAAAAAAAAGGAGAAGTTTTTCGGCCCCATGACATTCTAGCAACATGCTTGCATCTGTTGCAAGTTTTAGGAATTCATTACAGTTATAAAGGTATCACTGAGTTAAATATGCTCCTTTCTTGCACTTTACTAATTTAATTATCATCAACACACTCTTATATAGTGGAGAGAATATGCAGTTGACTTTTAAATGTGAATGTTTAAAATATACTCCTCCTTCACTATAATAGACTGAATTACACAGCTTCCTATAAATCAGGTAACTGATTTTCTAATTTCTAAAGATTTTTTTCAAAGAAATATAGTTCTTCATCTTTTAGCTTTGAAATCTAATGCCATGAAAACAATTTGAAGTCTGTTGTCCTGGATAGTAAAATTGGAAGTATTGTTTCAGCTGGGGAAGGTTAAGAGGGAAACAGTTCCTTCTACAGGAATTGAAGTGGGTGTAGTTTCCTTAGAAGCCTGGCTCTGCTGCCTTCTGGCTCCATTACTTTGGGTAAGTTGCTTAACATTTCTGAACTCATTTCCTTGTCCATAAAAAAAGGCATATAATAATATCAACCCCACAGGAATATTTTGAAAATAAAGTAAGATAATAAATGTGAACTTCTTGTAAAACTTAAAGTTACCAAGTGTCATTTATCTCAACACGCTGTTATCCTCTTGATTGCTAAGAACGCAGTTTCTTCCGAATCTTAAATTTCTTACCCTAATAATTAAATTTCCTAAATGAATCACCTTCATTTAAAAAAAGTGAATGAGATACTTTTGCTTTACTCTTTTCTTCAATCTTAAACTTGAATAAAATAGGACAATTTTATAAAAGATTATAACCATAGTATATATTGCATTCAGTCTTTCTATAAACCTAATTCACTAAGCCAGAGATCTTACTGAGTACCAGTTTTATTTATGTCTTTAGAGTGCTTTTAAAATTTTAAATACTCTCTGTACAGTCCCACACCCCATGTAAGTAAAGGATGCTTTACAAGTACAGGTACTTATCAAATACCAGTCTACAAAAGAGTCGATAACCAGAAGCAGAAAATTATGCCCAGTCTCTGGGCTTTTGTCAGAGCAGGTAGGCTGCAGATGTTTAACTTCTAGTCTCACTATATACAGAGTAGCAAATATAATGTATTACACATCCAGAGAAAAATAATTGGTAAAAGAACATTTTGTGATAGAGGTCAGTTACCTACTCTGTCCATTTATAGAACAGGGATCTTAAATCCACCATTTCGTCCAACTCTGTTGAATTCTCCTATTTATCAGGAATTCTTCTGAATGTTTCAGAGCATAATCTGTCCCCACTATATAGGGCTACTTTCTAGAAAAGGGAGGCAGGTAATAATGGAAATACGTAATATGTCCAATGAATGAAATGCTTTGTGAAACAGAAGCAGAGTAAAAGACAGTAAGTGGCAGGGGGCAGAGTTGCTCTGCATAGAGTGGTCAGAAAGGGCCTCTCTGATGAGTGTGTTAGATGATGAGATCAAAGTAGCAGGAGGGTCAGATCCGCTAGAGCCCTCAGGCCAAGGAAAGAGCTTTTAGTTTTACTGATTGAATTGTGAGACCATCAATGGCTTTTGATCAGAAGTGAGCCATGGTGTCACTTATATAAATGATTTCTGACTACTACGTGGAGAGCAGACAAGGGGGAGCTGAGGTTGTTTTTTTGTTGTTGTTGTTGTTTGCAGCAAATTATGCTGAGACTGAGAGTGTCTTTGCCAATAATTTGCTTAATATAGGTTCACTGTGAGGTTTATAATTTATAATAATAGTTCACAAACCAATAGTGTGCCAGATAACATCTCTTAATATGCCAATAAAGAAATACCAAGCCAATGATAGATCAATTACAGTATTGTTCCAGGCAAAGAGGAGATGAATGAAATAAAATCCTCATTTAGCTGAGGTATTCCTTTCTTCGAGTTTGCTCTTAGTAGAGTCAATGCTTCCAACTAAAATTGGTATCAGTTGCTGGCCTAGGAGGAGCTAGGACCATGTAGCTAGCAGGAGATAGCACTGGTATTGCAGACAAGATGGGCTACTATGAAGTCATTACTCAGGGGACACAGGTTACACCACTACCTCTGGCAAGTAGCCTTGTCAAGTCAGAAATACCTGTCCCTTCTCTTTCTGACGCTGCTGCACAGTTTAATGGCACTGCCAACCAAGAGTATCCTGGCCATGGCAGGAGCAAGTGTCTCAAAATCTATAGACAGCTATTTAGATTAGCAAAGAGTAGCCCAAACCAAACACTCTTGAGTTACTGGTCAAACCTTGGTTTCTAAGTTTAAAAGTCCATCACATGATGGACACCCCTGCCATTACTTCACTATCAGTGATGTAATGGTTCTCTACTCCATGTGCAAGAGTTTGGTAAGAAAATCTTAATATACAACTGCAGAACAGTTTCATCGAAGCAAGTTCTTCAAAACAAGCTCAAACTACAAACAGTGTTGTCGAAAACAAGCTTTAAGGGTGCCTGGGTGGTTTGGTCTCTTGATCTCAGCTCAGGTCTTGACCTCAGGCTGGTGATTTTAAACCCCACATTGGGCTCCACACTGTGCATGGAGCCTACCTTAAAAAAAAAAAGAAAAGAAAAACAAGCTTTCAAACATTGGTTTGAAATCACAAGTCAATACACAACCGGGGGTGAAACCATGTAAACTAATTTAAGGCAGTATCTAAAATAATGAAGCCAAGTCCATCCAGTCCAAGCGTCTATGTACAACAATACTGAGAGAATTGTCTTAAACTAGGGATTTTATGAAAGTGTTTAAAAGCTTCAAACACTCCAAGGAGAACTGCATAGTTTGTTCCATAAGTTTCTATGCCACTATCTATAAACAGTCATCAAGGTTTGAGAATAAGTCTCCAGTTCCTCTCACCAAACTTTAAGGTATCTCTTAACCAGTGTTATAAAGGTCAGAGTTCTTAACAGAGTTGCATCCTCCAATTGCTCTTGTCCTGGTGTCTACAACATGCTGTCTCCTCTTTGGTTCCGGCTGCTCATTATACCGATAGTTATGATTTGATTTGTTAAATCGAGGAAAGGCCGTTTTAAGGTCTCAGCTCTTTCCTGCAAGCTGAGCACTTTGTGGCTTCTAGTAGCTAAGTCCAAGGCTGTGTTGGATAAGATAAGAGCTAAACCACTGTGGCAGGCAGAGGTACTTCCCACCCAGACTGGGAGCTGGCAATGGTTCTCCCACTGAGCAGAAACATGGCTCTATTAAATAGCATCCCTGGCAACAGGAGCTCTGGATGGGGACTGCTGATCACTACTGCTCCCATCTCTAACACTGCCATGCTCTCTGCCCCTTTCTGCCCTGACTTCAGGAAAGTTTCACGGGGACTTTGTGCCCTGGCCAAGCACAATGCTTAATATGATATTGTATTATTGAAACGTGTGTTTCTTTCTGCAGAAATACGAGCAAGTCCTGCTAGAGGGCATCTGGTGGGCATTTTCCCTGTCTCTCAGTGGAGATGGTGGGAAAGAATCAATAATGAAAATGTATGTAAAAATCCAGGAGTCTAACCAGGTGCTATGGCAGAACCCTCCTTTGCCTGTTCCTCATTGAACATGGTGAAATCTGGTTTAATTACAATCACTGGGAGAAGGAGGCAGGGCAGGAAGGAAGTGTTGTGTGAAAATTGTGGTTCTCTGAACGAAAAGGAGGGAAGTGGGCTAGAAGCTGGAGAAGATGTATAATGTTAATTACATTTCCTAATTGTATCTATCAAACAACTTCCTACTCCTCCTTTGCCTCCCACAGGCACGAGACTGCTTGTGCTGGCAGGTTGGAGGAGACCGCCAGATGTGCAAGGAAAAAGCACAATTTTTACACCTTAAAGATACATTTGAGTCTCAAACTCCAATGCATGATAGGACTGTAAGCAAACATAATCCCAGATCTCTCTAGAGGGATCTTTGAAGAAATAATGTTTTTTTCTTAAATGTTTTGATTTATTTTTAAGAGAGAAAGTACAAGCAGAGGAAGGGCAGAGAGGGGTTGGGGACAGAGGATCTGAAGCAGGCTTTGTGCTGACAGCTCAATGCAGGGCTCAAACTCACAAACCGTGAGATATGCCCTAAGCCAAAGCCAGACCCTTAACAGACTAAGCCACCCAAGTGCCCCAAGAAATAAAGTTCAATAAAACCGATAGATAAGTATCCTCTAGCTTTACCTCCCCAAGCCCTTAGTGTATCTTTAGATGGCTCAAAACTATTATGACTATTTCTGGTACTTCCAGAGCCACCATATGAACATGCCCGTGCACAGTTCCTGGGGGCCCCTCAGAGTCCACAACACCCAAAAACTGTCTTTACTCACTTGTTCCCTGGTTACTGAGTAGCTTTCACTCCCTCAAACGGTAGATGACCCTACTGTCACTGAACTCCTAACCTGGCCTGATGCTCTTATGATTTATTCATTCAATAAGTTTTTTACTAAGCATCAACCTTATTCCAGTCACTGACCCTAGAAACATTGTTATGACATGAAAAGAAACAGTATTTTTTTTTCCAACATCTACTATGTGTCAGACTACAAACTGGGCCCCTAATATATATTAGCTCTGAATATTATCCCTTTAAAACTTAAATGCAACCCTTCCAGGTAATTGGTATTAGTCATGAAAGTGGATCTCATCCTGACTGCAGAAAAAAATCAGGGTTGATCTAAGTATTCCTGAGGAGAGGTCATTTAGAATAAGGCCAGTGTGTTGCCATTTAAATTTTCCTGCGGTCTTGCCAGAGCCAGTGGTCTCTGTTCACCTTCTGGTCCTGGCTGACACTTCACTTCTCACCTCATGGCCTCTTTATATGCCGCTCCCTCTGTTTTTAATTCTCTTTACCTTTAGTCATTCTTCAAAGTTCAGATTAAAAGTCACCTACCTCTGAAGTTCTCCTAATTCTCATGGGAAGAATCAGATGCGTTCATTATCCAGTATGGTCTTTCCTCATGAATCCCCAACCAGATCAACCCTGATCTTGTTCCTGAACTTGAAATCAAGCTGGTAGCACTAGTTGATCCTTTGTGGTCTTTCTAATGAGGTCCTGCTGGGTCTATAGCAAACAGGGGCTAAAAGGGCCTATTCATACATTCTTGAACATGCCTGAATTATATATACTACTTAGCCCTCATTTTAGTAGTGCTTAAAATTATAAAATTTTTGAGCTGGAAAATATACTAGTTCATCTTATTGAACACCCTCTCAGGCTATACCAAAGAAACCGAGGTCAAGTGAGTTTAAGTGGATTGCTCATGTTTAGGTTCCATGATTTTCTCAGGTGCATGGATTGTATGGGTCAGAGAGAAATATAGATTTTACAGTAGCTGGAATGCAGCAGCCCCACTCTGGTTCTGCATCACACTGCAGCTTCATTTTATGAGCAGGTGGATGAAAGACTGATAATTTAATGAAGAAGCTCATTTTGATCTAGCAACACATCATTTAACCGTGTGAGGAAAACCATCCGTTTTCTTACCAACTAGGAAATGTGGAAGACAGGCTGCATTTAGAATGCTAAGTGGATGTGAGGACTGCTGTCACCATGGCAACCAATTGTTTGTTTAAAATTTTCTATTCAATAAGTCCTAATGATTCTTACTTTCTAATAGATCTCTGAATCCAAACCTTTCTTCAGCCAACACCTTCACACACCTGTTTACTTCAATGGCCCCTCTCTCTTTTTCATCCTAATCTACCTATTTGCAACTAAGAGATGTTTTTCAAGTGTTATTCGCATTACTGTCCTTATTTTTTGAGTGTCTGTTTATGCCAGGCACTTTACATGCATGATACCTACCTTTGTGAGGTGGATATTATTATCCCCATTTTGTAATTAAACTGAAGTTCAAAGAGGTCATATATTTTTGACATGTAGGAATTAGTACATGGAAGATGTAGGATTTTAACTCTGGTTTTTCTGATCTGGTAACTTACACACCCTTTTCATTCTGCCAAACTCCCATTCTTTCTTGTTACCAGTACTGTAGGAGCCACAGAATAAGCTACCTGTAGCCTTACACCACCTCCAACATGTCACCAAACTCCTTATTTCTCAGCAGAAGCTGCTCATTCTTATTTGTAAATATTAATCATAGTACTCACATACAACACTATTCCTCTTGTTCTGTGCCAAATCCCATCCCTTTAGACTCTCAAACCCCAATGTGATGTTCACTTCCCTCCAGGAGTGCTTCTCTTAGTTATGACATAGTGTAGTTATCAAGCCTTGAATCTGCCTCCTCTCCATCTCTGTACTCAGCAACTATACTTTGACCTTATGTAGCTCAGTCCTGGAATAGGATGTGCAATGCAACTATTTGTATATCAACTTATCTTGCTAATAACTTTTGTTTTTATATTGAAGAGGTGGTACATGGAAAGAAACTTTATAACTGTGCTCTGTTTATGAGGTTAATGATAGCCAATTATTAGAAAATGATCTTTATCTACCCAGCCCTATGTTTGTGGAACTGAGATGAAGAAATCAAATGGACAGTCCCTGACCCAGCCTGAGTGTTAGCCTTTTTCATAAGCCCTTCTTCCAAGTACAGAATCAAAAGATGGTCACTGTGAATGTCCCACCAAATACATTAGTGTGTATAAGGATGGTCTTCTTACCTGAAAGGAATTTCATGGAACACTATCCTAGACTTAAAGCAGGTTTTCAAATGATTATTTGACCAGAGATAAAATAGCTTTTCAAAGATTAATATGGCAAGTTCATGTTTATGTAGAATTGGAATAAATGAGGTTACCCACAAATAAAGTTTTCAGAAACTCAAAGCCTTTCTCATTTTAAGAAACTAAAACCCAAAATTACCACTTCAAACACTTTAAGGAATTTGGATAAAAAATAACTCTAAAAATTAGTATATACTTCTCTACCTTCTTAAACAGAACATATGGAATATTTTTTCTTAGCTTAATGACTCAAGAGTCACCATTTTGAATACTCATTACTGTTGAAGTTTATAATAAAAGGCCGTTTTTAAGTTACTAAGACATTATTAGTGTTAGCTCTCCTTGATACAAGATGATTCCAGATTGTTATCATTATTAGAATGTCTCCTCCTTTCTTGTACGAATATTGTCTTTTCCAGGCATCATTTATTGCTTCCTTCACCAGACCAACTGCTGTTTCCCCATCTCCACATTTCACATGTGAGTTTTGACCTGCTCTAGATTGATATCCCAAGTAAACATTGTTAGAATTTTGTCTAAAATAACAGTGAATGGGTACTGAATAAAAAATGAGGTAGTATCCTTATTTAGGGGAATTTCATCATATAACCGTGTTATATTTATGCTGTATATTCAGAGACCTTTCAACTTGTTTCCTGATTCTTTGCTGGACACAAGAGGGTTCAGACTGTTGGGGCTGAGTATGGCCTTATAAACTCCAGTGATCTGGGGTAGAGAAGAAGCAGGAATTAAAACAAACTCCTCTCCCTGGAGCAAGGCCATCAACACAGGGACAGACTCTGTCAGGATACCAAGAATTAGTGCACACTAGTTCACAGGAGTGCAGCCAAAATCTGCGTTCTGCTGTTACATTTGTTACAGGACCTTTTTGAAGGTCATATGGCCATTTACCTTCATTAAGTTCATTTCTCATAATTATCTCTTAGATCATTTCCAGATACAAGAAGTTCTAGAATATTGGTATTTACCTTAAAGAATATTCTGCCCTTTTCAGTGTGTGAGCAGTTTCAGTTCTTTTACATTCATATTTCCTGAAGGGAAAATCTATTCTAATGAAGAATCTAACTTTTGTGCAGTTGCTATGCGTGCATATTATACATTAAGCATTACCACCCAGTCCATTCCAGTCTCCTGACCTGATGGAGTTTAAATACTTCAGGAGATTTCTTACTACTACAGTAGGCAAAAAGCCCACATGCTTGTCATGCCGACCTGCCTGGAGATGTTCTTTAATCATGCTCTTTGCTTTTGATTGATTTAGGCTAATACCGTGGTCAGCTCCTCAGTTTAACCTCTTTATGTTTACCTGTTAATAACAGTCAAAACTATGTTCCAGCTGGCTCCATAGAAAGGACTTTTAAGAGATGGGACCGAATACGATAAATTTTCTTTGTTCCAACCAGTAAGCATGTGATATAATCTAGAAAAGTAGACAAATTACTTCCACAGGTTGTTGTAAAAGTGAAACCATATCAGTCACCACACATGAGACTATGTATTATTAATCCCTTTGATTTCTCTTTTTGTTTGTGGTACATTCCCTGTTGGACTCTAAGCATTTCATCTCTGACATCATGTCTCCTATCACCTTCCAGCTTCTCCATCATCAGTTAATTCCTGGAAGGAGAAATACACAGTGAGAGAAAGGGGGTTGGCTTCCAGTAGAAAAATGTCAGGGAAAACTCTACTGACTTGGGGGCGCCTGGGTGGCTCAGTCAGTTAAGCACCTGACTCTTGACCTCAGCTCAGGTCTTGATCTCAGGGTTGTTAGTTCAAACCCCACATTGGGCTCCACGCTGGTCATGAAGCCTACTTAAAAAAAAGAAGACAGAGGGGCACCTGGGTGGCTTAGTCGGTTAAGCGTCCGACTTTCGCTTAGGTCATGATCTCACGGTTTGTGGGTTCGAGCCCCGCGTGGGCTCTGTGCTGACTGCCAGCTCAGAGCCTGGAGCCTGTTTCAGAGTCTGTGTCTCCCTCTCTCTCTGACCCTCCCCTGCTCATGCTGTCTCTCTCTCTCTCTCTCCTAGAAATAAAACATTAAAAAAAAATAAAAAATAAAAAAAAGAAGAAAGAAAAGAAATACTTGGGGAAAGATAGAAAGAGAAACAGGAAGAAAATAATCAGATAAAATAGGATCAGACTTAATTTCTTGACTTTTAGAGCCTACTGTTTTCCTTCTCAACTGAGATCTCCAAGGACAGAATCATGTCACATCTACTTGACATCTACGGCACCTACCAGTGCACCTAGCAAATAATATTCATTAATTTCTTGGTGGTGAAAAGAATGAATCCTTTGTAGGAGGTTGTATTCATCCCGTTTTTTCTCAGGCCCTCCTATTGGATCCTGCTCATTATTTTGGGTCTGTAGCAATCCAACAGCCCAGAGGAGATTCAATTGGATATATCTTTTGTTTTAGAATACATAGTTTTTACTATTGTTCTTAGAAAAATAATAACTGCTTTTCTTCATTAATTTTTTTCATTTATCTACTACTTACTGAGCTCCTCATATGTGTAAGGCACTGATCCATGTGATAGCAATACTACCATGAACAAAAGAGAATCTTTTATCATATGCCAAACACTAGGTTGAATACTTTGGACTTTATTTACATTATCTCATTTGATGATTAACAACACTGTTGAGTGGGTATTTTTTCTCAATTTGAAAATGAAGTTTCAGAGATTCAAAGTCCAATTAAATTTCCTGGATCTTACAGCTAGGAAGTAGAAAACAGGAGTCAAACACAAGTTTAACTGACTGTAAAGTTTATATTCCTAATTACCAAGCTCTACTACTTCTAGACCCTGGATAAAGAAACAGAAATTATATAAATCAGAACCTAAGCTTTAAGAATAAGTCCAATAAGGGGCGCCTGGGTGGCTTATTCGGTTAAGCGTCCGACTTTCGCTTGGGTCATGATCTCGCGGTTCGTGGGTTCGAGCCCCGCGTCGGGCTCTGTGCTGACTGCCAGCTCAGAGCCTGGAGCCTGTTTCAGTCTGTGACCCCCTCTCTCTCTGACCCTCCCCTGTTCACGCTGTCTCTCTCTCTCCTAGAAATAAATAAAAACATTAAAAAAAAAAAAGAATAAGTCCAATAAATGTGAATAGTTTGTCATGAAGAATTTTTAGGAACCAATTTCTATGGGCCTGGGTATATAAGCAACTTATTTCCCACCAAATTAAATCTACTACATATTGTCTTACTAGGAATGATTTAATTAAATCCTGTAAACAGCTCTTTTGGAAGCATCCTAAATGTACATTGTTCACACTCATTTCCATTTGTCTACCATCTATGCAGCCATGGAGAGGAAATATATCTGTATCAGGGTACTGTGGACAGTTCAGATTCATGTTTAATACAAAGCAGATCAGTTTTTGGCCACATTGACTAATAATCTTTTCATTCCTTTCAAAAAATGCACTGAGAGCCAGCTATGTACTATGTACTTCAGTAGGAAGTAGCAATAAGACAGACAAGAACGCTACTGTCCTATACCTTAATAGGGGAATCGGGGAAACAAAAAGTGAATTTAAAAGATAATTTCTGATGATGATAGGTGCGATGAAAAAAATGTAAAGGGTCTGTGAATAGGTGAGCATAGGATAGGAAGAGGAAAGGACTCTCTAAGGAGATGCTGTTTGAGCTGATTCCTGCATAGTGCCAAGGAGTCATTAATGGAAAGATATAAGAGAAAAAAAGAAAATACAATAGGCAAAAGTGAGAACAAACTGCATTTGTTTGAATAACAGGGAGAAAAAGACTTCTGAGTCTGCATCAGAGTAAGATGAAAAGAGAGGCAAGAAATAAAATTTGAAAAATAGGTAGGATCCCTATCACACAGGGCCTTATATCTGTGACCTTGTAATGCATTGTCCAAACCAAAGACATTAGTAACTGAAGAGGATGAAAGGGGCTCCTTAAGTGGCTGATTCTCGACCTCAGCTCAGGTCATGATCTCACAGTTCAGGAGTTCAAGCTCCATGTCAGTTTCTGCTCTGGTGGCTCAGAGCCTGCTTGGGATTCTTCCTCTCTCTGCCCCTTCCCCAGTTCATGTGCATGTGCTCGCTCACTCTCTGTCTCTCAAAATTAAAAAAAATAAATAAATAATTGAAGGGGATGTTCTTAATAATTACATCAGGACAGTTAAGTACAAACCCAGAATTTCCCAGATACACTAAGATTTATAGTTAACCCACTTATATACAAGGAGTTGGAATTTTATTCCAATATAATTGTGAGCCCTTAGATGGTTTAAGTGAGAGTAAAATAATTTGATTTGCCTTTCATAAGTGATCACTTTGGCCTCTTCTGAGATCGATCAATTTTAGAGACTGATAAAGTAATCCTGATATTGTCTGATACTCATAGAGCTGAAAAGAAAGTCACTAATTTGTATATACTTTGGAGATAGTGTAGACAAGACATGGATCGGATGTGTAGGGACGAGGGAAAGAAAAAGGAAAAGTGACTGCTGGGCTTTTGGCTCTAGCCTCTGGTTGAATTATGACATCATTTGCTGATTTTGGAGACTGACAGGAAGTGGGTTCAGAAAATGAATGGGAATGAATGGAATCAGCAGTCTGGTTTTGACTATATTGTATGAGATTCCTGTTAAAAACACAAGTGGAGATGTGAAAGGAGTGGCTGGACTCTACTCCCTTTCCTTACTCTGTTTAGAACAGCTTTCTGGCAATGTCATGTATATCTTTAATAAAATAATTTAGAATGGCATTCAGATATTCTATTAAAGTGATGTTTCACTCAACATCTTCAATTATATTTGGTTTTCACTATCTGGTGCTTGAAATTGCTAATACTACCAATTGCCCTTCTAGGAAAGTATAGATCTGGGTGAAATCATGTTCTCCCTTTGTTATTTGCCAACCGCTGGACGTATGACATTGACGGTCATCAAGTGCAGAAATCTGAAGGCTATGGATATCACTGGATCATCAGGTATGTACGCAGTTGGCCTGTGGGTCAAGGGTACATTCCCAAATTCCAAATAAATCACTTCGTGTATACAGAACTATATATGGCTATTGAATTATTGAGTTCATTTGTCTATAGTTCATTTGGATAAGTACTCCAAATCACCTCTTTTGTTTACATCATCATTTCAAAAAATTTTAAAAGATGTTATCAAATAGATTGGCTACAAACTTGGATTTTTATTTTTACTCTTTCTCTACTGATCTAGTTCTTTCTCAGAAATTCATAATTTACCCATCACTGCCCTACTTCTAACCAGTCAGTTGCTTATAAAAGAAGATTCTTGGACTTCAAGCGTGTATTACCCTACAAGTATGAAAACACATTTAGACTGAATTTATCTCCCTCACCTGATCTCCAGAGAAATAACAAGTTTCCAGGACCACCATGTGCATTTGCATTCTTACCACTTTTCTAAATAAGATTTGGGGCAACAGTGGGGACTGAAAAAAACACACAAGTGAAGAAATGCTTCTTGAAGTTTCTTAAAGATGTTCTTGGAGGAAATTTCTCTTGTGCCAATGTTGATAAAGAGGTAAAGCCACACCATTCTCCTTTATCCCTTCATTTAAGTCACAACAGCCTGGAGGGTTATTTTTTTTTTTTATTTTTTAATGTTTATTTATTATTTTTGAGAGAGAGACAGAGTGCAAGTGGGGGAGGGGCAGACAGAGCAGGAGACACAGAATCTGAAGCAGGCTCCAGGCTCCGAGCTGTCAATACAAAGCCCAATGCAGGGCTCGAACCCCAAACTATAAGATCATGACCTGAACCAAAGGCAAAGTTGGACATTCAACTGACTGAGCCACCCAGGTGCCCCTGGAGAGTTATATTTTAACTTACTATGTGAACTCTGGCACAGCTCTGTGAAAGGAAAAATGGTAAGGACAGAGGAGGGAGGTCAGTAAGCAGGTGTTGGGTTAAACAAATAAAAAATGGTACTGGAGATATAGGAAAGGATGACCTAAGGGAAGGAATCTATAACTTTATGGTTCTACAAGACAAAAAATAAACTAAATTTGAAAAAGCAAAATTCTACACTAAGTTCTAGTTTAGAAAGAGCTCCAGGATATACTAAGTGAATAAAAAAAGTGAGGTGCAAAAATAAATATGAAAAGTGTGCTCCTTTCTGGGTAAGAATAGGGAACATTACAACATATATTTATGTTGTTAATATTTACAAAAAGAAATAGCAAAGGGTTAGAGAGAGAAGTATGGGAACAGATGGGAGGGAGACGTCCCATTGTACATTTTTCTCTATCATCTTCACTTTTAAACTACTTTATGAATTATGCTTTCATTTTTTTTTAATTTGCAACACATAGTTGATATATAGAGGTAGAAATAAAGTACGTAAAGTTCACATTAATTTTGGTGAAAAAGTCTTGGGTCAGTAAATGTTGAAGAACTCTGCAAATTATTGTTTATTCTACTCTTTCCCCCATTTATCAAAAGAGATCAAATTTTGAGACAAGCAGACAGCATCAAAGTTGTAATTAAGTGCAAGATTACTTTTTGTTTATATGAAGCTTTTCATTGGGGGAGTGCATGCTCTGAGAACACCACCTCATTAATTCTCACAAGAGGCTTGTGAGTCAACTAAGGACCCAGTAAATTATCCTTGTTACTAGTAAAGAAATGTGGCCAGAGACATGATGGGGTTGGCAGAAGATAAATCATGCCTTGTGCCCATTGTTAACGAGAGGCTTAGGCCTGGGGCTCATAGACCAAAGACTATCAGAGAAGTAAGTTTCTTCCTTAGAGCACACTTCCTATTAAAAAACTGAAAAATAAATGGGAAACAGTCATTGAACATTACCATTTTACTTTGTTTTCCTTTGCATACTCTATTTCTAGCCAGAAAGTATATTTTGTCCCTTGATGGAAATGTTTATGAAACATATGATACATTTTTCTAGTGCTTAAAAGGCGTTCATTTGCTCAAATAAATTTATACGGCCATGGTTTTGACTTATTCTAAGGAAATGAGATGTATTACACCATTGGTGGAAAGAATAAAAGAGAGAGTGGTGCTACAGTTGGAGAGTGGCCAGAATAAGGGAGTAAAAACAAGAATGAGTGTAGAGCAGTCACTGAGTGTTTTCACCAGCTAGTGTTCTCACCCCAATGCCAGTACCCCTTCCCAAAGCCAACACCCTCTCCCAAAGCCACACCTGCTTCTCATGAAAAGGTACAAAAGTAAGGCTTTTATAGAAACTTTCACATCGTCCTGGATAATTTTCTATAGTACTGGAACACTTTATCTACTTAACTTGGCAGAAGTAAAACTAGAGATGAGTCAGTCGGGGCAGAACTTGTTACGATTTATTTGACCCCTTTGGCCCATAAAAATATACTGCAATTAAATTTTTCTCTTCTGCGGACCCTGGGTGGGTCAATTAGTTGGTGAAGCATCCGACTTCGGCTCAGGTCATGATCTCAGGGTTTGTGAGTTAGAGCCCCATGTCGGGCTTTGTGCTGACAGCTAGGAACCTGGAGCCTGCTTAGGATTCTGTGTCTCCCCCTCTCTCTGCCCCTCCCATGCTCATACTCTATGTCTGTCTCTCAATAATAAATAAATGTTAAAAACAAATTTTAAGAAAAAAAATAAAATTTTTCTCTTCCAAGTTGACATCATATAATGTCATATCAATAGCTTTCCTTGGGAACATCTTTAAACCAAATACTACCTTTTTTATTGTATACTATTGTATAAATAGTAAATACACTGTAAATAAGTATAAATACAGTGTATTTATGGGGTGCCTGGGTGGTTCAGTCCGTTAAGCATCCAACTTCAGCACAGGTCATGACCTCAACAGTTCGTGGGTTCCAGCCCCGCGTCGGGCTCTGTGCTGACTGCCAGCTCAGAGTCTGGAGCCTGTTTCGGATTCTGTGTCTCCCTCTCTCTCTGACCCTCCCCCTGTTAACGCTGTTTCTCTCCCTCTCTCATAAATAAATTTTTTTTAAAAACATAAAAAAATATATGTGTAGTGTTCACTTCTTCAATCTGAGCTCCTTAATCACGCACCATGACTATAAAATGAAACTTCTAATTTTAGTACCTTTCCAACAACTGAGGAAAATTCTAACTAATGCAGTTTTTGCTTTCTAATTTCTACTCATTGTGTCATATATGTGTTTGTGTATATATATATGATACAATATTGCTCTTTCAAAAATTTTCCTCTTCTTATCCTAAATCATTTTTAAAAAATTAACTTTAATGCAATTATTCTTACCTGTTAGGATTACGTTCCCTAGAAATCACTTCTAACAAAATGTGTCCTCAAATAGCTGTGACTAAAAGACACATTCTAATTCTAGACTGGCTCTTTATAGACTAGTAGGTTTTCTCTGTTGTATTAAAAACAAATGAAATTAATTATTTTCTGATTCATTCAGGATAAATTCTTACATTTAAAGTAAGAAGTCTTAGTCTATTGTTCCCAAATAAGTCATTTGAATTTAAAACCAATAATATTACAAGGCTTAATGTACTACTCCTCTTATTTAGTAACAGTTAACTACAGTTTGATTTATGCTTTGTACTATTACTTTCATTTTAATGAAATTTCCTTACTACTCCTAGATCCTTATGTCAAAGTGTCTCTGATGTGTGAAGGTCGAAGACTGAAAAAGAGGAAAACAACTACAAAGAAAAATACTCTAAACCCTGTGTACAATGAGGCTATTATTTTCGATATCCCTCCAGAGAATGTGGACCAGGTCAGCCTCTCCATTGCGGTCATGGATTATGACAGGTATGTGTATTTCTCACTCACTGAAGAACAGCCCTGTTAGACCAGATATAGAGCAAATACAACTTTTCCAGTAATTTACTGCTATAACAATTTTAATTTAAATTGGAAGAGGAAAAACTTATTCAAAATTTATTTTTCCCATGTTATAATATTTTTCTCTTTTCCAAAAAAAGTCATTCTTTTTTAAAATTGTTTTAATGTTTTGTTTATATCTGAGAGAGAGAGAGAGAGAGACAGTGTGAGCAGGGGACGGTCAGAGAGAGAGGGAGTCACAGACTGAAACAGGCTCCAGGCTCTGAGCCAGCTGTCAGCACAGAGCCCAATGCGGGGCTCAAACCCACGAACCGTGAGATCCTGACCTGAGCTGAAGTCGGACGCTTAATCGATTGAGCCACCCAGGCGCCCCCCAAAAGAAGTCATTCTTAAGTTGCAAGAATGGACAGCTGGGGCTGGTGTAAGGGCGGTGCAGAAGCCATATGGAACCCATTACAGAAAGCACTGTTGTGATGTCCTTTTACAATAACAATAGAAATTACAACCAATCAAGTTTGCTTTCCCAATCGGGCTGCAATATGAATCTAATCATTCTTAACCAGGCTCTGTCATCAACTAGCTGTGTGAAAGAGCTAGTTATGTAATCTCTTTGGGATTCACTTTTCCCATCTGTCAGGCATTAGCATAACAGAACTATTAACAATGAGCATTAAGAGTGGAAGGTGAATAGCGACCATAGGAAGACAGCCTTGATGCCTTCACATCAATTTTAAGACATGTTTTGTGGATAATTCTTCCAGCTCACACACTTTGAGTCACTTCTTTCATAAAATAAATTGCAAAATCCCAAGTGTGCCTCTGAAGTTTCTTCCTGCTTCAGTTCCACTTTATTCTCCCATTCTTGCCTTGTCTGAAATGTTACCCGGCTCTGTGTGTCTCATCCCAGCCCTGCTTTACAGCCCTGCTCAAGTCACCCCTTCTGATTCCTTATCAGCTGACCAACCTCTTCATGTTTGAAACTCTTGTCCCAATAAACATTCATATCTCTTATTTGGCCCTTGCTATATATACTTCTTTTTACGCTTTTGGTATATATCCTTTAGAAAAGAATACTGTATGTTAACCTACAAAATTACCAGCATACAGAGAGTGTCTTCCTACATTTATTTTGTTCTAATGTATTCAAAAACAGTTCTCCATTTTATGGTATCATGAAAAGAGTAGTAACCAGAACCCTGTATCGTAGAGAGGCTGATATGGGCTATCCTCTGGCTCAGAGAAAATGAAGCACTAGAAAATGAAGCACTGAAACAATAAAATGTTTTATGCCATCTATTTGCAATTAGTTTATATCACAGTTTATGGAAAAAAACTCATTATTTAGAGAGAGAGAAATCTTGAATTAGTTAAGATTTCAAACTCTAAAAGTGTTGCAATCCTTTCATCAGAAGCCCTAGTTCTGTTTTACCAAAAAATTACTCCTATTGATTTAGCACAGCAGTGACTACAGGTAGATACAAGTGAGCATTTGTCAAACTGACAATTTTAGGGAAATGGATCCTAACAATATAAAAAAAAAAAGGAAGATGATTTGAAAACTTATTCCTAAAAATATGCTTGTTTGGGAAACTTCATATAGAAGAAACATGATACTAAGCATGCATATCTACATCAATGACAGGAAGAAAGTAATGAAAGTTCTTAAAATTATCTCAAAAGTCTCCTTAGAGATGTCTGTCAAAATAACCCCATAGGAATGCCTTTAAATTACATTCCATTCTAATGTACCAGAGCACCAGGGTGGCTCAGTCGGTTAACCATGTGGCTTTTGATTTGGGCTCAGGTCATGATCTCACAGTTTGTGGGTTTCATCCATGCCTCAGGCTCTGTGCAAAACAGCACAGAGCCTGCTTGGGATCCTCTCCCTCTCTCTCTGCCCACCCCCTCAAATAAATGAACATTAAAATTAATTAATTAGTTGCTTTTCGTTCTTAATTAGCTTAGCACATGCACACTTGAGTCAACTGTCTTGATTCATATCCTGCCTCTGCCTCTTACTAAGTGTGCAGAGGTGGGTCCCTTAACTTCTGGGTGTTTACTTTACCTGTAAAATGAGATGATGATAATGATACTCATGGTCATGGTGTGAGAATTAAGTGAGCTAGTACACTTCAATTACTTATAACAGTGTCTGGTACACAATAAGCTCTCAGAAATATTAGCTATCATTGTTATTTTGATTTGTTGCTGTGAAAACAGGGCAGGAATAGGAAATAGGGATGTTGTTCAGTATGCTCTGGTCCTATGCAATAATAAATCAAATGCTGTAGTAGCCCTGCCCCATTTAATTGTAGTACAAGACTACCATATGCTGATATATCACTTAGAGTCAATTAAATATGGTCATTTATACAAGAAAGTGGGTACTGAGTTCTTGGTAAGAAATCCAAGCATCATTATAAAACATTAAGCGTTGTGGGGGAAAAAATGAGATCTGATTTATATCACTTAAACTTAATAGTACTGCTTCTAAATTCAACAATACAGGTAAGGAGCAGCCAGCGATTCTCATTCTGTTTTATTATGAAATGTGCTCAAGT
The DNA here is from genome assembly GCA_017311185.1 of Proteles cristata cristata. NCBI lineage: Eukaryota > Metazoa > Chordata > Mammalia > Carnivora > Hyaenidae > Proteles > Proteles cristata. The sequence continues at coordinate 354,491 of JAESUZ010004150.1, read as the reverse complement.
TAGAGAGAACTAAAATGGTCTATATGTGTTCCTTTTGCAAATTCATATTTGAATGCTGATCCTGTGTAGTAAATTTTGTTTACTTAAGGTTTTTAATTTGATCTAAAGTAGTTTAATCTACAGAATCATTTAGGACGTACTACAAAATCTATTGTTTATATCATATGTTTCAAATTCTGCTAAGATGTGTGAAACTCCATTTATCTTTGAATGTTGGAATGAAAGTGTGATATCCTCTGAATCACAGGGTCGGACACAATGAAGTCATCGGAGTGTGTAGAACAGGACTGGACGCTGAGGGTCTTGGGCGAGACCACTGGAACGAAATGCTGGCCTATCACCGAAAGCCAATAACACACTGGCACCCCTTGCTGGAGGTATGCTGTGATTCCCTGACATCTACTCTCTCTTTCTCTTTTTTTTTTTTTTATCTCTTTTGTTTAAATATTCTTTATCTGCCAAAATTTGTCTAACATTGTATATAGTCATCTGTTTATTTAGGACAGACATTGCTCTTCTGTCCCACATATTCTATCATCCAGGTTTCAGAGTTCTGTGTGCCTTGTTGGAATTTAGAAACCACTAAACTTTCCGGGTTTGATATTCCTTTGGACAGTAAGATCATGAAAATTGCAAGTCTGTCATTTTCTTTACATAGCCTGGAAACTTCTATCAATGAATGATAGAGCTATCAAGTAAATTTATTACCAACTGGAAACCGAATTTTGCTGCTTCTCTTTTGTGAAAACAGCCACCTCACCTAAACTTCCCAAGGATCCTTAAATAGAAGTACTGTCTCCTAATACAACTCATCTGTGTAAAGAGACAGGTATTTCTCCCAATACTCTGGTCAGAAAGTAAAAGTGCTCACACATTTTTAGAATGTTGAGGCATCAGCGTGCCTGAGTTCAAAGCCTGAATCTGCTGTATGACTACATGTTAGAGAACTTTGGACATGTTACTATAACCCCTCTACATTTCTGCTGCTACTCTGTAATAGCAGTAAACTCAAAAAGTAAAACTAAATAAAATGCCAAATACTAAGTGCTTAGCAGTTTGACATAATGTTAGCTCTGATTACAACTAACATTAATAGTTATATTAACCAGAAGTATCAACAGCAGTTTTAATTAGGATTTTTAGGCTTTAAGGTTACTTGTCAGTCTACGTGATACACTGAATGTTGCTAGATGGAATGACTTTCTTTCTCAAAGATGATTGCTGGAGCCTCTTGAAGAGTCACAGAGTATGTCTTTTATGTGACCTGAGAGATAATGCAAGTTGACAAAAAGTTGTGTGGTAGGTGATGGAATTCATGCAATTCGATAAAAAGAATAGTTATGATAGCCACATAGTAAATGAAAAATACATTGTCCTCTGTTTATGGGTAAGATCTGTTTCTCTGGCACTAAGCACTGAGTTGAATGGGAAAGGCAGTACAGTGTAATTAACTAAATGTCAGAGGGTCCAGGTTCCTTTCATTTTAGTCACAAAATTGTGACCCTGGCTGTTATTCAGGATGTTACAGGGAACATCTGATGCACACTATATGAACAGTACATGCTCAGGCAACAGAGATGAACTATTATCATAGATAAGATATCTGCTTTTATATATATATATACATATAAGTGCTCTTCATCTTCACCTCATTTCATTTAATATAAATCATAAAAGACACACATATACAATCATAAATGTACATATACACAGCACTTTCCCCTTGCGTGTTTCAGAAGTACAGACTTGTACATTCTCTAAATAATTCAGCAAGTCTTGGGAAAGTTGTGTTTCATGTCAACAGTGTGTATTGTCTAAAGTATACCATACTTTTTATTATTCAACCACTATCCGTTTTCCTACTTCTCACCTTGTTTGTACTTAAAATTTGAAAAGTGAATATTAATTCTAAGAATCTAGACATGAGAGTAGAGTTTGCTGGGCAAGGAACCACACTGGAAAGTGATGTGGGTTCTAATCCTTGCTTCTCTGGCTGTCTAATCCTGAGCAAATCACTTGTTCTGTGTACAGCCGCATTCTTCCATATGTAATGAAAATAGAAATGCATGCCCCTCCAGACGTCACAGGACTTGTGTAAGGAGAAAAGAGATAATGTGAGCAAAAACTTTTCACTGATGAAAGGACAGGGCTTGTGTGATCCAAGGTGTATTATAATTACTTGTGAGTGTTTGATAAGCAGCTTGACATTTTTCTGGTGAAGGGGAGCTATGGAATAGGCATATGTTTGTGTCTCAGGACATGTGAACACTTTTCAGTCATTGTAGGACATACAGGAAGAACAAGCTACAATCTGGGCATCAGAAGAAGATCCCTGATATTTTTCTAGCAGCTGAGTATCAAGGACAAATGGGACTAAAAGACTATGTAAATGTACTTTCTCCAGCAAGTAGCTCCTTTTTTTCCAACTCCTGCACCTACATTCATTGGTCAAACAGAACAAATGGACTAGAGACCTAAGAACTGGCTGGATTTTGCATTTTGGGAAAGTGGTGAGTGTATAATTATGTGTTTTATTGCCAGAGGAGGAATTAAAATAAGAAGGGAACAATTATTTGAAAACAGGGTAAGTCGGTGGGACTGAGACTAAAGCATCATTTAGAAAATCTGATTACTTCTACCTAAATAATCAAAAGTTTATCCTGTTGTAATTGAACTTTTTAAATACACTTAATATTTGAGAACCATGAGAAAGTATTCTTCAACACCCTGGGCTCTCATTTGCCAAAGTCAGTCCCCATTGTTTCATTAATGAACCCTATAAACATCACCTCCTGCCTTAGAGCAAGTGCAATGTGGTCTCTTGTGCCTTGAGCCTTCTCCCCCTTACCTAACAAGTGTCCCCTGCTATCACAAATCATTAATTATTTTGCAGTGAGAACTAAAAACCTATCTTAGAATGTGAAATGAATACATAGTTTTGAATAGTTGTGTGTATAGTGTTGGTCCGCATGCCATTTTGTACCATGCTGTGTCTACATCTCTGTGAGATGCCTGTGTCCCATCTTGCTGCCCAAGAAGGTGAGTTCTGGAGGGCAGGGGCAGTTATGTGTATCTTCTCCTCAGAGATGGTATATCATCGGTGAATATTCACTATTAAAAGGTAACAACAAGGGGGCTCAGTGGGTTGAGCATCTGACTCTTGATTTCGGCTCAAGTCATGGTCTCATGCTTGGTAGGTTTGAGCCCCACATCAGGCTCTGTTCTGACAGTGCAGAGCCTGCTTGGGATTTTCTGTCTCCCTCTCTCTCTGCCCTCTCCCCACTCATGCTCTCTCTCACTCAAAAAATAAACATTTATTTTAAAAAGCAGCAACAACTACCCACTTTATTATTTTTTTGCACTAGATCATGCATTATGAAATTATTGTCTTTCAGTTACCTGGCCGGGCAACCAGTTTTGATAGTCAAGGATCCTGTCCATCTCCCAAACCACCTTCCACACCATAATGCCTCCAAAATAAAGACCATTTTAATAAGGACCCAGGACCATGTGCTCATCAGATCAGAAAAAGAGTGGAAGGTTTGATTTCCTCATTTAAAATATATCCTGATAATGAACAAACTTGATGTACAATTTTTCATTTACTCTTTTTCTTTATCCGTTCTTTAACTTTGGACATCTTGATATATTTTACTTGAATACAAATAGTCCTTACTTTCATAAGGCATTTTATTCTTCATTTCATATGCCTATTAGCACAAAGGTGTTTTAACAAGTTGCAATTCTTTGCATAAATAAAGAAATACATTCTTTTAAAAGAATCCATACTTACCTAAAATCAGATATAGTTTATGCTGCTGTTGTGTAACATAGCAAATGTCACGTATGTATGGTTTTTGATTTTGTTACAACGATGTTCATCTCTAGTCGCACAGATGGTTCCATATAGACTTTAATGGAAATTTTGAACTTAACTTACATAGCATTAAATCCTTGAATAATCAGATTAATGTTACTTATCTGATGAGATATTCTTTCATTCTCAGAAAATTACTTCCTTAGAGAGGTTTGGCTCTGCTAAACTCAAAACTTTGTCTCTCAAGGTCGTTCTTTAAAAGCTGTAATTTAAAGAACAATTTTGAATTAAATTTAAGGGAGTAATATTTGGTAGCTGGAAAATGGAGGCTGAGCCATTTGGGCTACCATTTTATACTGTCTTAATGTTACAGTAGTTCAAACATCTGTTGAACTGTTTAACTGATATTTTAAAAATTCTAATAATCTTTATCTCAAATGTAGCATTAGTATTCCTAAGTGAATAGAATCAGAAGTCATTCATTTTCTAAGTGTTTGTAAAGTTCTCAAGTACTGTGACCTGTATATTTTATGACATAAAGCTATTACATAGATCCTGTATTTCTGATAGAACATACTACACCAAAGGTACAATAAACATCTGTGCTCATTGTCAATTAGATTGTACATAGTAATGGTGACTTTTAAACCCAATCAGAAACTAATCACTAGAACTGGGTATTTTCCTAAAGAATGGATGACTTATTTTTCAGAAACTTCTATACATATGTCATAAATAACATAACTTCCACATTTAATAGAAATAAAAGTAATTCTAAAGGCCCAGACCCACAGTCCTTTCATGAAAGGTATTTGCTTTCATAAGGATCAAGGATCAGGCCAGGAATCGTAAAAACTATGCAAATGTTTTTACATGACAAAACTTTCTTTTAAATCAGGTCAACTTTTTATTGTCTCATTTCTGGACCTTCTCTGAAAGTATTCATATTGAACGATCCCAACTGCATTTTTGAGACATAGGCAATGGATAGTGCATATTTCAAGGTTATCTCATGATAGGAGGTTAAAAGAACCAAAAAAAGCAAGAAAATCTGTACTTAGAATATAAAAACATATTCATCAGAATGAGAAAAATTTATCAGTAGTTATAAAATTTTCATTTTAGAAAAATCCCTTATTTCTAAATGTTAAAAAAAAGTTTCAAAACTGTGAAATTTTGATCCTGGCATCTCTCATCTGATGGCATTACTGTTAATTAAGATGTAAATATTTTACACATTAACATTTTAAAGGCAAACACAATTCCCTATAATTTTTCAAAAATGCCTGTATCCTCCTAACAAAAGCAATTATTTCTAGCTAACATTAGCTGATAAAAAAAAAATAATAATAGAAGGAACCTGTTTGAAAATTACTGTCTACCTTATAAAGCTTAGAAGAAACATTTGCTATAGACAGAATGACTGGAGATGATACTTCAATTTTGGAAATCTTTGTTTTACTAGGAAATACAAATTGTCAAATGGGAAGACAAGTGATACTCAATAAAATGATTTTTTTGCGGATAGATGTTTTATTAGTAGATATAGCTGCAGCTTACAATTAATTAGCAACTATATTTCCTGTGTGTAATAATTATTTTCATCTGAAAACATAGTTTAAGGACTTTTTTATGCATTCTTAGATGAAGCTCCTGCTTTTCTTTGCCTCCTATGGAGAAAAAGCCAATGCTTGTGATGAAAAAAAAAAAAAAAAAAACACAAACAACAGCCAAACAGGAGACTTTACTATGGGGATTATAGATAAAATCTGTTTTTAAGGAAGTTTTTAAAAACTGTTTCCTAGGGATTAGAATAAACTCATCATACCAACTGTTTGTTAATCCTGTGAGACAGATGAAAAGAAACTTCACCACAACTCATCTTTCATGCAATGCATGAGGGAGGCTTACCCTCCTATTCATAAAGCGTAATCATTTAAAATAACACTTGATGGTGTAAAAACGTAATCCTACCACTTTCAGTACAACACACCCTGACCCTACACAGCCACACACCCATTCAAACTTATCCTCCTTCTGCTTGTGATTGAAGATGGAATGTTTTGAATTTCAGTATTTAAAATAAGGTTACAGATACCCTCCACTGATTTGTGTAAGACACATTTTAATGACAGCACCGACAGATTATGAAGTTGCAATTTGGGTATATAATGAACACCGAATTTCAGGGACTTATTCAGGGACTCATCAAACATAAGTCTAGGAAAAGGGAACAAGTGTTGATTCATTATGTAACAGTGATGCTCTTTTTGTTTTTTTTAACTTATTTTATTTATTTACTTTTGTATTTTACCTGATTCTCTAAGTAATTACGGGAATGAGGAAATTGAATCTGAAAAGAACATTGTTTGTGGAGTCTACAGTCTTTTCACAAAAATCTGAACATAGGATGACTTTTTTTTACACTGTTTTCTTAATATTTTTCTTGACAATTTTAATTTTCTTTTAATTTTCTTCTTTGTCAGGCTAGCCCTGTTTCTGGTACATTGTTTTACATGTAAAAACTCATGATACGAATGCATTCATAGTTCAGTAAAATCTATCATTACAACTATGTCAGGGAACTAGAAACAGGAACACAGAGCTGAGCATCCACTTTCTTATGCAGTTTTGGCAAATATGCGTGTGTTCTAGTTACTGCAGGGAGATCACAACTGATCAATACTGACTCAGGTTTTAGATAAAAGCAAATATATTTGAACCTATTTGGTTGTGATACTTATCTGTCATTTCCACCTTGTTTATTCTCCTTTAATTTTTATTATCTTAAGATTTTGCAGGCTCAATGAAGAACTAACAGTCTTATAAGACTTTAATTCCTTACTAAGGAATTGCTTTAAAAATGAAAAAACTAAACTTTCACTCCTTTCTCAACTTTCACTATCCATAAAACAAGATATAACTTATTTCAGAACGAGTCATCAAAAGAGCTGAAGGCTATGACAAACAGATACAAAATCTTAACTTTGAAAAGATAGTCATTTCTTTACCTCTTTAAGGAGTACCTGATGTTATCTAAGTACAGTACGTATATTTTCATGGAATGGCATTCCGGCTGATTATTTTTTGCCACCTTAATTGTGATTATTACCAGGTAACTTAACTACCTGATAATTTAAACAAAAAACAAAATAGACTTGATAAGGATTTCAGAAAGTCATTCAGCCTCTACTACATCTAAAGACAATGTAGAGATCTGTTTTCTTCATAACTTGTTCTTGGAGCAGCTCTGGTTTTTCTGATGTACTTCAATTGATCTAAACTTCTGTAGTTTTTAGGCTAAGAATTTATTGCTGTCAATAAAAGATGATGCAAAAGTATGGAAAATAAAATAATTTAAAGTTAAAATCTACATAACTAAATGGTAGTTAAACACAGTTGTTAAAGCACATGGAAATAAAGATTTTGAATGCAAAGCCAAATCTTCTTTGTACTTTTAACTTTGGGTAGAAGGTAAATCTTCTAATACTGTCTAAAAAATTCCATGACACAGAATTTTAATAGTTCCTCAGTGACATGGCTCAGGATATGATTCATCTGAACCTACTAAGACCCATTCTTTAAAAGAAAATAGTGAGTTTATATTTTACATGAGAAACAGAGCCGATTAAACTAAATTCTGTTTCCAATGTATTACTTAGTGATGCTCCTGAAGGTAAGAATTTTCTGTTTCATTAAAAGACTTTTCCTATATTAACTCAATTTTATGTTAATTAAAGTGAATAATAATTTAACAAAAAATGCATTGATAATACTTGTCATCCACCATTAACAGTTAACCAAAAAGATGTGAACTTGAACAGTGGCAGTAATTTAGTATCAGTTCAAGTGTTTTCTCATCAAAGTAAACAGGTGTTTTCATCTTCACCCTGCTCATCATGAAGGTGGGTAAGTGGGGTTTGATTTGATGGCATGGCAATATCATGCTATAGAAACTTTAAAAAGAAAGAACTAAATTAAGGACTGAGGTGGGGTTTAAGTTATTGAATGCAAACATTTTGAATACCAGAAATGGTGTTTGAAAAAATAAATAGATGTTTAAGAGAAAAAGATAGGCTTCTTTATGCTTGAAATGATTTAAATACACTCCTACAATGAGGAATTGATTAGAGTAATTCTATTTTTATCTATACTGAAATACTGGAAATGATTTGCTATTGATAGATCTAGAGATACAGATAGTACTTAACATGGAAATGTTTTCATCTCCAACTGACAATAATTTCTTCTAAACTCACCTGGGTCAGGAGAACTCTCTCCAAAGAGCAAACTGTGCCTGATCTTATGAAAGGGTAAAAAAAAAAAAAAAAATAGGTCATTTCTTCAGCAATTTTGTTGTGATTTACATCAACTGTGCATAGAATCCCTATTTACTGTACAGGGTGGTGGATTTCAATTATTCAATTTCATATTTTTGTTCCCTTGAAGACAATTTAATGGATAATGAGGCATATTATAAAAATGAATGAAAAATTCCTAGAGAAGTAAGTCTCCATGTTGGAAGGTGAATGCATCGGATTTTTGTTTTTGTTATCTGTTTCAAAATTGGTTTGTTTTGTTTTTTTAATTTTCCCACTCTGAACATCAATACACAGCTTGGCTATGATTTTGCTGTAGAATAAAGTTTGTGAACCAAAAACAACAGAACACTATAATCCCTAAAGCTAGCTACAGACTGCTTTTCTATAAAAAGTCAATGATTTATTCTATTTTGCATCTATATAGATCATTTTGTGGGTTTATTCTTTTCCTTAAAAAGACATTTTAATCTTTCCACTTATTTTTTTAATTTATATTCAAATTAGTTAGCATGCAGTGTAGTCTTGGCTTCAGGAGTAGTACCCAGTGGGGCACCTGGGTGGCTCAGTTGCTTAAGCATCCAACTTTGGCTCAGGTCATTATTAATATCCTGATCTGGTCCATGAGTTTGAGCCCCATGTCAGGCTCTCCACTAACAGCTCCGGGCCTAGAACCTGCTTTGGATTCTGTGTCTTCCTTTCTCTCTGCCCCTCCCTCCCCACCTCTCTCTCTAAAAAACTAGATAAACATTTTTTTAAAGGCATTTAAAAAAAGGAGTAGAACTCAGTGATTCATCTGTTACATAACACCCAGTGCTCATCCAGAAAAGTGCCCTTCTTAAGACCCATCACCCATTTAACTCATCCTTCCCACCCACCCCTAAGTTTCCATTTAAAAGACACAGTAATCTCCAGTAGGAATAGCTTCATAAATTCTACCACTATGTAAGAAAAAAGCAGATAAACCAACTTGAGTATACAAAATATTTGCATGTATAGTTTTTCACAGAATCTCCAACATAGTTCATGTCATTTGTGCCAACTTCTTACTGACCCTTCCAGCTGAGAGAAGTGATGGGGTTCATCTGTAAAATATGGAGAAGTTATGGAACACAGTGAAGTGAGACTGTCTTTCAGAATGAAGAATCAAAAGGTCTAAATAGAAAAGAACCACCTCACATTTTAAATGTGATGATTCCACTAATGAATAGTCCAAGATATTTGTCAATTATTCTCAACTGCCAGAAAACACATTTTTTTTTTCACTGCACACATGATATTGAATAATTTAGATCCATCATATTTGATCTTTTTTTTTTTTTGGTATCCTTCAGTCGTTGTTCATAAGATGACTTTTTAACTGAAGTTTGTGATGTAATAACGTAGCCATTGTTCAAATCAGTATCCTTGACTTCTGCATTATAGAACAGAAATTTTAAACTCTTTTGAAATTCGTGTTTCAGGTTTTTGTACATGGTAACCAGCCAATTGTGAAACTTGACCGCATATAATTGTATTACTTAGAACAAATGTTTTGCAACCACCTTTAAAAGATGTTACATAGTTCAGTATTTTTACAATGTCTTCTTTAGAATGTGTGACTATTTGTCAGGTTCAGATGAATTATGTAACAATGAAACCTCAAAGCTGTTATGAAGTGTACAGTTTATGATTACTTTTGTAAAAGAAAATGGAAAAGCACTTGAAATATAATTTTACTGTTTCCTATGTATTTTGAAAAATAAATAAAGTGATTATAAATTAAACTTATTTGTCTTTGAAGAAAATGCCTTTTTCAGATTTCATTTTGAGACCTTTCCTTTGCTAAATTTTTCTTTAGCAGTCATTATTTTTGGCACTCCTAAGAAAGCAATATAATTTACTTATCAATAATTCACTGTCAAGCAACTAAATATATCTTAAAAATCTCAATACACACAAATGTTTCTTTCACAAAACCATTAATGTATGGTCCTAGATTATTTCCATTGAGGAGTAATGAAATAATCATTAGTCAAGTGTTAAAGAGGTAAATACTACTTATACATATTAGCTACATTTGTTTCATATGCAAAAAAAAATTCCCCATAAATAGAAAGTGATCCAGCTGCTGGAATATACCCATTTTGTTTGTTTGCTTCTTTTTTCCTCAGATTTTCAAAAATATTTTCATAAGGAACGTAGGTATTGCAACCAGTTTTAGGTGGTCAACAGATCACTTGACTCAAAGGAAATCATGATCATTGATAAAACAGATGTTCCATTCTAGAGTTATTGTTCAAAAAACGAACCAGCTCAAAAGAAGCAAATAAATCAATTTCACCTGTGGACAGAATGTAGATAAAGAGTTAGTGATGTGACCTGTCCGGCCTTGCTTAATTTTCTATACCTAGAAAGTGTGTGGAGCCCAAATGAAATGTAAGTTGCTTCCAAAAAGAGCAGTCAAATGGCTTTTTCTTTGTTAGTATTTCCAAATATTTCCCCAACAAATGTTTAGAATTCTATTCACACTGATTTAAAATTTACATTTCCACTAATAATATATGATAGTTTCCAAGTACCCTAGTCAGTACTTGCAGTGTTATTATTAGAATCTTTGCCAATTTGAACATGACAAAAATGACATCTCTTCAATGTTTTCTCATTTCTTTTTTTTCTCGTATTGATCCCTTTTCATAGATATTATTTGGAAATTTGGATTTCATTATTTAAGATTTTCCCCATGCTTCTATTAAAATTTCTTCATTATTGATTTTTAGAGATTGTTATTCCATTTTTAAAAATGTTTTTAATTTTAATTTTACTTATTTTGGGGAGAGAGAGAGGGCACGAGTGAGCAAGGGAAAGAGGGAGAGAGAGAATCCCATGCAGGCTCTCACGGTCAGTGTGGAGCCAAAAGTCGGGTTCAAGCTCACCCAACACGAGGCTTGAACTCACCAACTGTGACATCATGACCTGAGCTGAAGTCGGATACTTAACCAACTGAGCCACCCAGTTGCCCCATTATCCCATTTTTTTAAAGCCGACAAATTCTTCATATGATCACATCTTAAACATACTTCCATTCTGCTAACCACAAGGCATAATAATTAGGTTATAATCAGAAAAGCAATTTATACAATATATATGATTAAAAATATACATTAAAAATATATGTAAGAAACATAAAGCAAAGTGCAATCAAAAATTCTATCTCTTCAAAAGCATGGGTTGTTATTTGACAATCTGGGCTGTCATCACCAGTGTATCTGAAAGAATTTAAAAGCATCCAATTCATGAATAAGCAATTTGAAATTCCTTTGTGTGCTAGGTTTGAATAGTTTTGATTCTATCCACTCATAAAATAATACAATACAATAGGAATATATATCCATTAATGTCTACAGAGAATAAAACCAAAAATCTGAACAGTAACCACAAATAGGACACCTGACAATTTCTGTTTTTTTAACCCACTTTTCTTGCAAATGGAAAAAAATCACCAAAAGTTCCAAATAGAAGTATAAATGATGTGAACAGAATCGATTCCCACTGTGAATGCACTTAGTGAATCTAATTGTTAGTTTGTATGCACTTTCATGAGTATTTTTTTTTTTTAATTTCAGGACAAATATGACAGAAAATTTTATCCTAAATGGGAAGCTGTGCCTGAGTCAGTGACAGGAAATCAAACCAGAAAGTAAAGGATCTAATACATAACGAATCATACTGAGAACACAAACAAACGGGCCACCTGATGGCACAGCTCCTGAGGGCACTGATCACACTGAAGTCTATGGATGTGGTGCCTCTTGGAGCACACAAATTAAACCAACTCAGAGAACAGTCTTGGGGAAGCAGGACTAAACTGTAATTGAAAGCCAGGATCAAGGGTTAAGGGAGAGTGCTTTTGGTTTTGTCTTGTTTTAAACTGGGAATATTGCCTAAAACATATACCTTATGTATGATGCACCAAGAACTGCGCTCATGACATATCTTAGCCCTAATCTATACAAAACCCCTAGGAAGTATTACTATGACCACTTTTGAATGGAGAAATTGACGTTCAGATCAATTATGTAGAAATACATATATTGAATGGTAGAGCTTCAGCTTTGAACACATGATTAAATCATTTCAAAGTCTGCTAAAAAGAAGGGAGTATATACCAAATTGACCCTGACCTTACAAAAAAGGGCAAAGAAGGAAAGAGAAGCATGATCCATAGGCTCAAGTCCTAGAGTCTTGCTATTCATATCTCAGTTTTAAACTATTTTTCCATTGCCACCATTTCAGTTCAGGCCATGAAACCTCTTACTTGAATTTTGCAAATCTTGCTAATTGGCTTAAAAACTCTCTCTAAAATAAACATAAAACATATTTTTGAAAACCTACTTTATATCATACATAAAAATTAATTTCAGACATATCCCACCTAATTGTAAACCTTAATTAAGCCTATATAGCTTCTGAAAGACCAAGCAGGATAGCTTCATGACCTTGGGGTAGGCACCCCTGGATAAGACTTTCTAGTTTCTTAGAAATAGCCCAAGACAATTACAGAAAATCTTAAGATGGAAAGATTTAAATTTCCTCCAAATTGATCTAAAGCCAGTCAAAATTCCAAAGCCAGTCTAATCAGAACCCAAATGAGGGTTTTTTTTTTATTTTATTTTAATAGAATGTGATGGGCTGATTCCTAAACGTGTGTAGAAAAGTAAAGGTCTATGAACAACCAGACTGCTGAAATAAAAGGATGAAAAGGAAGAGGTGAGACTTACTCTCAAAATATCATGGCTTATTCTGAAGCTATAGTGATTAAAGCTACAGTGTGGTACTAGTGCAAGTTTAGACGAATAAACAAAACAAATGGAGCAAAACCTTGCCAGACAGATATGGAAACTAGATACATGACAGAGAGAAGACATACTAGATTGTGGAACTATTTATTAATAATTGCACTTGTAAGAATGATTATTCATAGAGGAAAATACAGTCCACATACTAAATTCAATTTCCAATAGCATTAAATGTCAAGAACTTTAAAAATTCTCTTGTAGAGTATAAAGTTTTTAGAGACAGAAAATGGCTTAAGACACAAAATATGCTAGATATTTTTTTAAAAGACCAATGAATTGTTTTGCATTAAATAATTTGGCACCAAAAACAAAGGTAACAAAAGCAAAACTAAACAAGTGGAACTACGCTAACTAAAAGCTTCTGCACATCAAGGGGAACCACCAGCCAAATGAATAAGAGAAAATATTTGCAGATCATAAATCTAATAAGAGGTTAATATCCAAAACGCATAAAGAATTCATCGGCCTCAATGGCAATAAAACAAACGACTCAATAACATTGGGCAGAGGAACCGAACATTTTTCCAAAGAGGACCTCAAAATAACCAATAGGCACCTGAAAAGATGTTCAACATCACTAATCATCAGGGAACTGCAAATCAAAGCCATAATGATATATCACCTCATATTGTTGGAATGGCTATTAAACAAAAGATAAGAAATAACAAGTATTGGTAAGGATGTGGAGAAAAGGGAACTCTCCAGCACCATTGATGGGAATGTAAATTGGCGCAGCCACTGTGGAAAACAGTGTGGAGGTTCCTCAAATGTTAAAAATAGAATAACCATATGATGCAGCATTTCCATTTCTGGGAATTTATCCAAAGAAAATGAAACACTAACTTGCAAAGGAATTTACACCCACCCTCTGCCAGGTTCACTTCAGCATTATTTACAATTGCCAAGATATGAAAACAACCTAAGTGTCTGTCATCAACATATGAATGGATAAAGAACATGTAACATATATATACAATGGAATACTACTCAGTCATTAAAAAATAAAACTTGCCATTAATAACAATATGAATGGACCTTGAGGCATTATGTGAAATGAGTAAGTCAGACAGAGAAAGACAAATACCATATAATTTCATTGTACGTGGAATCTTAAACAAACAACAACTACAAAGCTCATAGAACAGACTGGTGGCTGGCAGAGGTGATGGGGACGGGGGTGGGGAGGATGAAATTGGTGAAAACATAAAAACTTCTAGTTATGAATTAAATGAATCATGGGATGTAATATACAGCATGGAATGACAGTTATTAATACTGTATTGAGTATTTGAAAGTCTTTAAGAGAGTAGGTCTTAAAAGTTCTCATCACAAGAACAAAAAATCCTATAACAATGTATGGTAAAAGACGTTAACTACACACAGTGTGGTGATTATTTTAAAAAGGCCAAGTCATTATGCTGTACACCTGAAACTAATATATGTCAATTATACCTCAAAACTTAAATAACGTGTCATTATCAAAGAAACACCTTTAAAAAGTGAATAGGAAGCTTAAATTGGGGATATTTATAACACATATGACTAGCAAAGGGTTAGCAGCAAGTTATATTTTTTAAAACTCTTAACAAATCAGTAAGAGCTTAAATAATCTAATTTAAAATGGACAAAAACATGAAAACCATGAGAGGTATTTTAATGAGGAATAAATGCATATGGGCAATAAACATATAAAAAAATCCTCCACCTTATTAGTCAAGGAAATACAAATCAATCCTGTAATGAAATAGCGATATATTATATAGCATTACCTGACAAACTCACAAAGTCTAACAACACCAACTCTGAAGTGGTGGTGACTAACGGGACTCCTAATATATTTGATAGGAGACTAATATTAAGAAAACTGTTGGGAAATATCTATGAAACGCCTCCATACCCAGGAGAGAGCAATTCCACCCTTGAGTATACACCCAGAGAAACCTTCATTCATGTGCATTTAGTAAATAGTACAAGAATCTTCATAGAAACACTATACAAAATAGGAGGTATAAAAGTGGGAAATGACCCACATGCCTATAGAAGGGGTGCTGGATAAAGAAAGTATGGCATATTCAACAATAAATTCTTAGATAGCAGTGAAATAATTAAACTATTTCTACCTACAGCGTGGATAAATTTTAGTAATAAAACATTGAAGAAACACACTAAGCCTCTGAAGAATTTACATATATTTTTACATATGTAAAATTAAAAATTTACATAATTTTCAATCTCTAAAGCATATTATATCATTACAAACGGAAACTATGCATAAGCTAACTTAGAGCAAGAGAATAAAAACTGTGACAACTGAATAAGAATATAGTATAGATCAGAATTATTCTATATTATAGAATTCGGAGTTTAGAAATGAACCGTCATATTTATGATGAACCAATTTTTGAAAATTTTGCCAAAACAATTCAAAGAGGAAGCAATAGTTTTCTCAATAAAAAGTTCTAGGACTATCTGATATCCACACCCAAGCAAAGTTGGGCCCCTCCCTCATGCAATATACAAAAAACTAACTTAAAGTGGATCAAATACCTACATGTAAGAGCAAAAATGATAAAATTCTTAAAAGAAAACATAGGCATGAATTTCCTTGACCTTGGATTTAGCAATAGTTTCTTAAGTGTGAAAACAAAAGCAATAGCAATTAAAGAAATAAATAAAATGAACTTCATGAAAATTAAAAATGTTTATGCTTCAAAGGATACCATGAAGAAAGTGAAAAGACAGACTACTGAATGGGAGAAATATATGCAACTTATATATCTTATAAAAGCCTTATAAAGAACTCTTATAACTCAATAATAAAAAGATAGAGAGTTCAATTTAAAAAGGGGCAAGGGATCTTAAAAGACATTTTCTCTAAAAAGATATACATATGACCAATAAGCACTGAAAAAGATGATCAGCATCATCAGTTATCAGGGAAATGGAAATCAAGACCACAATGAGATACTACTTCACATCCATTAAAATGTCTATAGTTTAAAGTTTATTTATTTATTTTGAGAGAGAAAGAGTATGAGCAGGGGAAGGGCAGAGAGAGAGAGAGAAAATCGCACAAATGTGAGATGGTGACCTGAGCCAAAATCAAGAGTCAGATGTTTAACCAACTGAACCATCCAGGCTACCCTAAAATGCCTATAACTTAAAAGATAGATAATAACAAGCATCACAAAAATTATAAAATATTAAATGGAACCCTAATTGATGGTTAATAGAAATGTAAAATGGTGCAATCACATTGGAACAATTTCCTGGCAGCTCCTCAAAGTTGTACACATAAAGTTATCACATGACCAAGCAATTCTACTCCTACAGGTATCTTCAAGAAATATAAAAACCTATGTCCACTAAAAACCCTGTACATGGGTGTCCAGAGCAATATCACTCACAATAGCCTATAAGAGAGGAAACAACCCAAATGCCCATCAACTGATGAAGAGAAAAATAAATGTGGTATATCCACATAGTGGAATATTATTTGGCAATAAATAAGAATGAAACACCAGTACATGCTACAACATGGTGCCCCTTGGAACATTATGCTAAGTGAAAGAAGCCAGTCACAAAAGACACCAATAGATATGACGATTCCATTTGAATGAAATGTCCAGCATAGGCAAATATATAGAGGCAGAAAGTAGATTGGTGGTGGTTGGGGTGCCTGGGTGGCTCAGTCAGTTAAGCGTCCGACTTTGGCTCAGGTCATGATCTCGCGGTTCGTGGGTTCAAGCCCTTGGGCTCTGTGCTGACTGCCAGCTCGGAGCCTGGAGCCTGCTTCAGATTCTGTGTCTCCCTCTCTCTCTGCTTCTCCCCTGTTCACGCTCACTCGCTCTCTCTCGCTCTCTTTCTCAAAAGTAAATAAAACATTTTAAAAAATTAATTTGTTAAATCTATCCTCTATATTCTATAAATCACATCCCCAGTTCAGAAAACTAGATTAGTAAATCAAATGTGATTAGTTGAATCTGTTAAACAGAGATAAAAATTTAACTTTATGACCTAAAATAATAAATGCCAGAATGAGTAGGCACTGATCTCTTTCAATCTCTCTTCTACCAGGATCAATAATTAACATCTGTGTTCATTCTCCCATAGTCCCCATTTCCCTCATGCCAGCACTCCCTTTGGAATACATTTGTTTCATTCTATTTACCAGCACAGCCTCAGTCATTTTACAGACTCTAAAGAAGGGAAAGCAAGAGTAGGGATAGTAAGCAGTGCGGGCCGAAGGGCCCATAGAAAACTGATGGTGCAGTAGGGATTGCGGAGAGTGCGCTTACATTATGAAACGTGGTTTCTAACTAGTCCTAAAACATGTTTAATCTAAAAATGTGTTTTGTTATTCACAACTTTGAAACATCAGTTTTGATGTTTGCTATTTTGTTTTCTTAATTTGGGGATTTTCGCCTTTGCATAATTCTTCTTTACCCTCCTCCAGGGTTTAGTTATTCTTTAATGCTTCTGCTTTCGAAAAGGAAGTGTGGAATGGCTGTTCTCTTACTTAGGACCCTTAGAGCAAAAGCCCCAGCTCTTAACATGTGATGCAGGTTAGATGAAAACATCAAATGTGAATCTGGAAGCCAGTTTCAGCAAATCCTCCAATTATTAGGCAAGTTATATTTTTGAAACAATGTTTCATGTAACCCATGATGAGATACAATTCAATGTGTTTTCCACAAACTGTATCATTTCTTACAAGCTATGCTTTTGCCTTTTTCATACACATTTTTGGAAAGTTCATACTTTGTATGAATATGAAATATGGCATATTTGAGATTCATAGTGTCATATAATTTTTTTTAATTCTGAGCACTTTGGAATTCTCTTATTCCATACAAGTCCTCATCATTGTTCAATCTAAAAGGTGAATTTTCTACATCACTGAAATTCAAATTTATGTAGATAGTATAAACATTAGCACCGATCTTACTTAAATTAATTTTGATTTATTTAATATTCATTAAAATAACTTCTTTCAGTTTTTCCAGCTGTCCCTTCAATACTAATAAAATTTAAGAACATCTTTTTAAACAAATTTTGATATTGAAGCCAGCTAACTTACGTGAACTGACAGCTGTCATTTATTTGTACATCAATATTTCCACCAGAAATGACTAAGTAAGCCCAAAAGAATCTAGCTACCAATGCCATACAGCTTTCCAGTCCTTATGATTCTCTTTTAAATTTGCATAATTTTGTAGTAATGTTATCTTATGAACTATAACATTGGAATAATTCTCCTTCTACAGATTATATCCACAATGAAATAGACTATCTTTCTTAAATATAGGCATAGTTGTCTAAGTAAATATAATACCTAGTTGTGCATTCTAGTTGTTTAATCTGTTGGGAGTGATTAGGTAATTTAATTATAATTATGTAATTATAATTCTCAGCAACAGTTTTACCATGAAATTGGCATTCAGTCCTTTACTGCATTATTTTCTGAAAATTTTCAATGCTGTTGTTCATTGTTGTCACTGTCCTTGTGTTGTTAAATTAGAATATTTTGTATCATAAATATCTATTTTTCATGGGTCCATTTTTATTGTTAAAACAAATGACACAATCAAGGGAATTCTATCTCCTACTAATAAAATGGGCGAGAAAAATCTGAACCAAGATGTTTTAAGATTTCAGATCTTGATTTAAACTTTTCCTGCTTTAAAGATAATTTGGTTGATATGATTTCTCCTTTGTTTTCTACCTTATATTAGAACCTCAATCTATTCTCATCATTTTGGTACCATACAGAAGCTTCTTTATAATATTTGCTTCACATTCTAAATTTGTAGCTGAGTGCATAGAAATTGTTATTAAAATGCTAGTAGAAGCTTTTATATGGCTTAAAAGTCCTTAAAAGGTATCAAGAAATAAATTCGCCCAACCACAGCTGAGATTTAGGGGATTTTGTATGTCGTACATGAAAACAGTGTGCAATATCCTCAAAAACAAGCAAATATACTTAACCAGGCAGGTAGGCAGAACAGAGGTGGTGAAACAGAAGTACCAGAATCAGTGTTATTTCCATTTGCTTTCTGGCTGAAAATATTCCAGTGTTCACTTCGGCACACAGCAGACAAAACATGATTTATCTCTTACATGGCTTTTTACCTACACTTTTGAATATTTTACCACATTTTAACAGTGGCACATTCTTACCCCCTTAAATTGTGGGTGTGATTCAGGATATATATCCCCAAACTTCACTGAACTTATTCTTAAGATCAGAAAGTAGAACAGTATTCTGCGAGTTTTGCAGAGAGAAAAAAAGTGATAACATAATCTGTACAAGACTAAATGTGCATTCCATTATAAAGACAAGAAAAGGTATTTTTAAATGTTCTAGCAACCAGAAAGTATAGTATACACACACACTTAATACAACATATTGAAGAAGTAATTCAACAAAATGAGAAGAACAAAAATCTTAAGAACAGAGAAGTCACGGTATAAAGGAATTGTCTGTAAGAAACAAAAGTATGTTAATAAAATATAATAAATATTAAATCATTATAAAACTTAATATACTATAAAATGCCTTGAAAAAGAAGACATGATATAAAAATATGAATTAATAGCAGACTTAAATTTCAGTTTAATGAACAAAAGCTGGAAATGAGAAAAGGATGGAAGAAGAAAGGAAAGTTGAATTTATTACAAAATGTGGAGGTTTTTAATACATGCTTAGGTGCAAATATTCAAGGAAAATAACAGTTATATTATAGTATCTAAAAACAGATATTCCCAAAATAAAAACAAAGTATATGCCTTCTAAATTGAGACAAGAAAACAAAGTAGTCAATAAAGCAAGAAAAAAAAAGAAGGAAAACAATCAGAAGCCATTAAAAACAATAAATTATATAACAAGATAACATAAGACCAAATATTAGTTGAGATAAAGCAAATAGGAAACGTTGCCTATTTATAGCAAATACTGTCAGATTAAGTAAATAGTATATATGTCCGACAATAGAACTTTGACAATATAAGTTCTATCACGTACTGCATTAAGAAATACCACACTCCGGAAGTGCCTGGGTAGCTCAGTCATTTAAGCATCAGAATCTTGATCTTGGCTCAAGTCATGATATATTAGTTTCAACATAAAGAACGAGACGGAGCTAACTTGTTTCTGCAAGATTAAGGAAAGAAGAATTTGAATTTAACCAAGACTGGAAATTATAGGAGAAAGTGTCATAGAGAAACTTTCACTGATAGCAAGGCCTAGAAGGAGCATCAGAGAACAGACATGTCTGATGAGATTTTAAGATTCGGCTATGACCTCCTTCACATGCTTCCATCTGTAAAGGGAAGAGGGGGCTTGTATAGGTGCTGAGTCCCATGCCAGAGTGATGTGGGAACACAGAGTTAAACATAAAGCTTTCTGGAAGGAAGGTGCACAGGCAGTTCATGTATCAATTGCTGCCAGAGCTTTTAGCTACTGGTGTTGGTAGGTTTGACAGTGTGATACAAGGACCTGAGGAAGTTCTCCTTTGAACACTTCAGGGCTCTCAGTGGAAAAGGAAGCAAGGGTGTCAGCTGAAAGCAAGGCCAGGGTGGAGGCATATATTCAAGAGAGGCATACACTCAAGTCTGAGAGAGGAAGAGATGAGAAAATCTTACAGGAGAGTAGAGGGAAAGCAGCCCAGGGAAATGTATGATGATTGCAGAGCATAATTAAGGGTATACTTTCAGGTTCATGGCCCTGAATTTGAAGTAGGAGCAGTCAATGTAGTCACATGTTTTTCTCCAGTCATGTTAAGTTTCAGGAATACAGGCAAAAATTTTTGATAGAGTAGGAATAATTGAGGAAATGAGCTGGAATGATAGAAGACAGTGATCCAAGAAAAGAGTACATGGAACTGTGTACTTATTTGTCTTCTATAAGGAAAGAAAATCAGACCACTGTAAGTCACAACAAATATCGTTTGTAAAAATGTAGTAAATAATTTGATTTAAAGTCATTTATTCTCTTTTATGCATGGATGTTATTGAGAATCTGTATGAGTGAACAAAATGGACCCAGCCCATACCTTAATGGAGCTGAATTTGAGGGTAGGAAAGATGTATTAATCAATAATTCTAATTAAGATATGCAACTCTTTTATACTGTGTAGCAGGAAGTCCTAGCCTAGCCTATTAGAGAACTTAGTTGATGGAAACTTCATTGGAAGAAGGGATACTTTAAGTGGTGACATGAAGAATAGGCAGTTGTAAGGTGAGTGTGATGGAAAACAGAAAACTGCCTATGCCAAGGTCCTTAATACATTAGAAGAAATAAAAGATGCTGATTATGGGTGGAATACATACTGGCAGAGTAAGGAGCAATACACGGTGACATTAGGTAGGAGCCAGCCCGCGCAGTGGTATTTAGACTTTTAAATAGTGGAATGCTTGCCTATAGACAGTAAAGTTCCAGGTTTACATTTTTTTTTTTAATATTGAGAGAATAAATCATGCAAGAGTGAAACAAAGATAAAGGACACTGAAGGTAGGGCATTTCTGATGGAGTAGGATGATTCAAAAATATTTTTCCACATACTGAATTTGAGGTGACTGAAATGTCTAAATGTCTATGTCAAGTAATCTAAATCATTTGCTGATAGTAAGAGGGAAGCAAGGTCTTTAAGGACAGAAAGGAACGTTCTGAAAGAGTTACTAAACAGCAGGAGAAAGCCACATGAGTTACTGCCGATGCTGAAGGTCTGAAGCATCAAAATAAAACAATTATGCCACAAAATACCTTGAGGGCATTATGCTAAGTGAAATAAGTCAGACAGAGAAAGACAAATACTGTATGATCTCACTTATATGTGGGATGTAAAAACAATGAACTAACAGAACAGATAGTAGATTGGTAGTTGCCAAGGGCAGAGGGCTGGGGAAGATGGGAGATGTTGGCCAAAATGTACAAATTCCTGGTGATAAGATGACTAATTTCCAGGGATCTAATGTGCAGCTTGGTGACTATAGTTAACAATACTATACTGTATACTTGAAATTTGCTATAAGAGTAGAGCTTTAGGCATGCCTGGGAGGCTCAGTCAGTTAAGCGTCCAACCAACTATTGATTTCAGCTCAGGTCATAATCTCATGGTTGGTGAGCTTAAGACCCACGCCAGGCTCCATGCTGACAATGTGGAGCCTTCTTAGGGTTCTTTCTCTCCCTTTCTTTCTCTCCCTCCCTGGTGCAAGCTCGCACTCTCTCTCTCAAAATAAATAAGTAAACTTAGTAAATAAACTTAAAAATAGAATAGAGCTTCAGTGTTCTCAACATGACAAAATGACAGTTAAGTGAGGTAAAGGGTGTGTTAACCAACCTTACTGTGATAAACATTCTGCAATATATACATATATCAAACCATCACGTTCTACACCTTATATTTACACAATGGTGTATGTCATTTATATCTTAATTAAGCAGGAAATAACCCCAGTTAAGCCAAAGGCTATATAAACTGACAAGAAGTATAAGACGCTGTGGCTTTACAGTGGGATGTCTGAATTGTGACGATAAGGAGGGCAGATTGGGGTAGTCAGGGGTATAGGATACACACATAGAAGGGAGAATCTCAGATGGTTGGGAAAACACCATTTCAGGCAGGGGGGCGAGGTATCAGTAGTCAGATGGTCTGACCCAGAGCTGAGTGGGGTGTGAGCACATGAGCAACCGCTGCTTGAGTGATGCTGCAGGAGGAAGTTAGGTTAAGGCAAACATGTGGAAGACACTGAGGCTATCTAAGAGTTCACACATCATGGATCGGGAATAGCAAATGGCACAGTTAGAGTGTATAGAGGAGTCTAAAGAAGTGAGAGACCAGATCAGTGGAGAGGAACCCTAGAAGCATTAGGAGAATGTGAACTTGGGAGTAGTGGGATGACCAGAGTGTCTGAGGGCAGTAGGAACGCCACACAGCGGACGCCACTTGAGCACTCCCTGGAGAGTGCTGGACACTCTGGTTCCCAGGGTTGCTGAAATCTGGAAAAGATGCAATTGTGATGGGGTGGAAGGCAAGCTCTCTTGATCTTTTTGGGTAACACCTCCTAAAGAATGTTTCTTTTACTAAACTGCATTATTCAATAGCTCAAGTTTACTTCAATTCTCTGAAAAAGTTAACAGTTTACCCACAAAGAAAGATTGATAGCTTTTGGTGAGGGATGGAGTTATGAGTCATTCTGTCCCCAAGGACCACTCACATGCCCTGTGGGCTGATCTAGAAAGCAAGCTCTCTAATGTAAAGTATGTATTCTCATCTGCTGTTTGACGGCACCTGGGTTTGGATGAAGTGGTCTGTACTTCTACCATAAATGGAGACTCTGCAACTGAGGTATCACACAGTCTTCAATTAACTGATTCTCTTATTCTAAGTTGTTTTTGACAAAAGTCAACTTATGCAACCCATTTTGGCTAAATGAATCATTCTCATGCTCTTATAAATTGCATCTATATCATGAAAGCAATGACTAAAGCACTTCAAAATCTCTTTGCATAATGTGATTTGTTCACTCTGGGTAAGGAAGGTTTTATGAGTTCAGGCTGCTCACTAACTGCCACGTGGAGGGTGTCTTCCATAGGATCTATTCCAAGCCACTTAAGGGAAGCAGCACCAAAAGAAAGTTTCAACCAAATGTTTATCATTTAGGCGGCTGTCTTGAATCTCTGCCTCATTAGTACTATAGTGAGCAGTCAAGGACAATTTAGGAATAAAAAAGAGGTTTGCTTTAAGCTGCCTTTTTTTAAACCAAAAGTAATAGCAGGCCCTCAGGAGATAAGTGACACTTCCCTATCATTGTTTCTAATTTCCTACATTTCAACCCTTCTCAAATAGCAAGTATTCCCTTCATTAATTGAGAGAAAGCCTGAGAGCAAGAGCCCACCAAAACCCCAATGTGAAAAGGTACCACGTCTAAAATTTCAAAGGACCATGAACCTTCCTTTGCTTTCTGAATTTAGTAATCCCATTTCTGTTCTTAGGAAAGCTATTAATATTAGTAATTCTACCAGACACTGAGTGCTTACTCAGAGCCATTTATCAGTTAACTGGTTATGTTCTTGGTAGGTGCAATTACAACTCTACTGACAAATGAAGAAACTGAGTCACGGAAACTTTCAGTAGCCTTCCCCGAATCACACAATTTGTAAGTCGTAGGGCCAGGTTTTGTTCAAGAAGCTTAACTCAAAGACTTATAACTCAAAAATTGCACTCTGCCACCTTAACGAGGCTGAAGAGGGGGCAGAGGGAAACGGCAGTCAGCTACATTTCCATCCAGGGTGTTAAGAATTTATTTTATCACCTCTCAATCTCTATGTTCAATACAGTGGTCCTAAACCCTAGCAGATCCAATGTTTCTTTTTAACAAAAGTTTTGTAACACTTCATGTTCTGAAATAAAATTCATAGCATGATATGAAGAATTAACTCAACAGGCCTGGGTTGTTCAAACCATGCTTCTTCCAAAATTTGCCCCTTGGCCAACTTCTGGAAGGTAACCTCTAAGGTCTGAAAATACCTTGCCTGAAAAGAGTGTCTTTGTTTACCTAGGGTTTGGGGCCACACCAAGTAGTTTCTGCTAATGAAGTAACTTATGGTGGAGGCTTTGGGCCACATAGTGTCAGTTTAATCTCAGAGGAACTGGAGACTGAGTAAGATCACCATGTGGGCACTCCACAGTTACGTGACTGACCCCCTAATTAAAACCCTGGACAACACGACCTAAGTGAACTTCCCTAGTTGGCAATACTTTATACATGCTGTCACATATCATTGCTGGGAGAATGAAGCATTGTCCACATGACTCCTAGAGAGGTTATGCCTGATCTCTTCCAATGCTGCCCTATGCATACAAGATGTTTACTAAAATATAAAAGAATATATGGAAGGCAAATTATTTGCTAAAGAACAATAGCTATTTAAATATGACATTTTTGTGCATGACTAATATGCAATGTAGTCAGATGCTTGAACTTAGGTCTAAAACCAACTGGCAGCATGAATCTTGGGAGGCACAATTTTTCCAAATGGTTAACAACTCTTGGTAAATTCCCAGAGTAATGTATAACCCTCCCTCAATAGCACCCTTCCTGGAAGATTAAATATATTTCAACACTATGCCAAAAATACTTTGTGTTTGCATGTTTTTACAGGTAAGTTTAGGTTCAGATAATTATGGGTAGATATTCATCTACCTGGATGTTCTGTGTGGACTAATTAAAAAAGCCTTGCAGGATGCTAGACAGTTCTTTCTTTTGGAAGGTTGTCCTGATTGTTGCAGGACTTCCAGCCTCATTAAATGAGACAGAATTGTGATACCCAAAAACACCTACCTGGGAGCAGTGTCATTCCTATTGATAACCACTGCTCTAATAATATTCTCTTTTTCTCCATGGTTTAAGTCTCTGTGACATTCTCAACTCATCCCTACTGGTCACCGATTCCCTGAATTCCTTCTTAAGGCTCTAGGGAGTGGGGGTCTCACAATAGCTTATATGCATACGTGCATACAGCTAGTGGCATAACAAGCACAGTTGGATAATATTTTTAGATATTTACCACTGCTGTTACTTTTTCTTTTTTCCTCCTTGGAGCTTTTTTCCACAACTTTCTTCTGCTTTCCACAGTCAAAGCAGCGAGATTTTTTGGATCAGCTTTTCAAGGGAGAAATATGACAAAGGGGGGAAAAAAGATTTTCTTCCTGGCTTTTTTGTGTCAAAAGCCTCATTGGGGCATGGAGAAGACTTAGTCAAACTGAGACAAAGCTTTCCTCCACTCCAACTCTTATGAGACTAGAACAAGTTTCTATCGACTGGGTGGTGGGAAGCTGAGCCAGGATGAGAAAGCCTAACCTGAGTGACTCAGGGACAGGAATGAAGGATTTTAAAGTAAAGAAAGGATCACTCTGAAAGAGCATTTAACTCAAGGACCTGGTGTCTGGGGGAAAGGTGACCTTACTCAGTTCCACTGGGGAGCACAGCTCATCACTCATACCCAGTGGTTAAGCTTACTGTTGGTGAGGGCCTTCCCTTGGAGCACAGTCCCCTCTAATCTGAATGCCTCCTAGCAGGGGGTGATGTCTACCTATGCGATAATACTTTGGACACTTCCTGATATTTTCCAACTATCACTGACTCCCTTGGATCTGTTGGCAATGTCTCAGTATAGAAGAAGGGGTAGAGATTAGATGTGTTATAGAATTGAATTCAGGGAAAGTCACCGCAATTGTTTTGGGGTGGGGTTGCCACTCAACATCTCTTTGAGCTAATGTATCGGCTAATACATATCCATTATGCTGGCAGAATTGGAGCCAACCCAAGTGCGGTGTCACCTCAAACTCAGATAAAAACAAAGATGTTCACCTCATTTCTCTTTATAGCAGAGAAAACAGTTTGGCTAGTCAAGGACAAAAGTTTGTTTGTTTGTTTGTTTGTTTGTTTGTTTGGTATGAGAAGGAAAGGGGTATGGGAAGAAGTACTGATCGGGTGTTTAGTTTAACTTTGTATTTATTGTTTAGTTTGGCTCGGGAAGCACATCAATATTGACAGCAGATGACTCAGCTCATTTCTATAGCTGTGTGTACTTTGTGGGGACCTCCCTGAATGCGGAAGGCTGTGCAAATAGACCACTGGTCTATTGTCTTCTGAAGGACAATAGACTGGTTATGGGCAGATGGTGTGCACTTGGCCCTTCACTCCCCTTCACTCTTACTGTCCCACCTCTCTTCTGTTTCCCAGTCTTCATTTTTAAGAATTTTTTTGACATACAAGAAGTACAAGATTAAAAATGCTGCTCCTGCTCCAGGTGGAACTTCTTTCGATGTAACTTTGCCATCAGACACCTACCCTGGACACATCAGTATGGGTGCCTCTCTGGGGTCTTCAAAGACCCCATGTCAGAACACATGGGACATATGCTGAGGGAGCCACTGCCAGATAACCACATAAAGAGACGAAACCAACTCGTAAGCATTACATTGGGCAACTGGATTAGACGATGTAATGGAAGATTGGAATAACTTAATACATATTGGGATAACTTTTTACTAATACTATGTTTGTGATTTTAAAATTTTCCTAAGGCTCAGTCATACTGATCTGTCTAATGCAATGATGCAACAAGGGGTGCCTGGACGGCTCAGTCAATTAGGTGTCCAACTTTGGCTCACGTCACGATCTTACAGTTGTTGAGTGTGAGCCCCACTGGGGTTCTGTGCTGACAGCTGGGAGCCTGGAGCTGCTTCCAATTGTGTTCCCTCTCTTTTGCCCCAACCCATTTGCAGTCTGTCTCTCTGTCTCTCTCTCTCAAATACGAATACACATTTGAAAACAAATTTTTTTTAAGGAAAACAAACGGGATTTTTTAAGGCTATATCAACATTTGGAAGTTGACAAGTCTGGCTGCTGGCCCCATGCTGCTAGTGCGCCACCCCAGCCAAAGGCTGATGCTGTCCAGACCTCAGATTAGGACATTGTTCTCTGGGATTTCCAGCCCCATGACTCAGACAGGGTAGACCCAGGTAACCCGGTGTCCAAAATTATGTATGCATGCTCGTGCTGCATTTTTAGTTTGGGGGTTTTGTTTTGAGAAGAGAGGTAAGTGGTCATGTTTTGTATTCAAACTTTTATGCCCCTCCAGCAGGCAGAAGCAGAAGCATACACATGTAATAGAGACACCTCCAGCTGCTTCTGCAGTTTGCTCCCCGGCTTGAAATTCTGAGGTGTACCTGCTGAGAATTATATAGAGAACAGAGAAGGGGTGCAGCTGCCACTCTCCAGGCTATACCCCCATCCTCTCTTCCTAACTACTGTTTGCCCCTTTTTGTGACTCTCATAGGTATTGTTTCTCATTATGGACACTGCTTCCAGTTCTTAGCACACTGCTTCTCTACTGGCATATTGAGTGTATCAATCTGCTCAGGCTACCATAATAAAGTACAGTGGACTGGGTGGGTTAAACAATACACTTATTTTCTCCTAGTTTTGGAGGCTGGAAGTCTAAGATTAAGATGCCAGCAGGGTTGGTTTCTGGTTAGGATCTCTTCCTGGCTTGAAGATGGATGGCCACTTTCTCAGGGTATCTCAACACAGCCTTTGTGCATACACTGAGACAGAGAAAGAGAGATTTCTGGTGTCTCTTCTTTACAACCAGTCCTCTTGGATTAGGGTCCTTCTCTATGACCTCACTTAACCTTAATTATCTCTGTAAAGGTCGTATCTCCAAATATAGTCATATTGGGAATTAGGGTTTCAACATAAGCATTTTGGAGGAACACGATTCGGCTTATAATGCTGAGTACTAGGTTAAAGGAAGGAGCTGATAACCCATATTCTATTCATTATCTACTCCTCATCCATTGGCTGTATTATCTCTGTTTCCTTGTCTCTGTCTCTCTATCACAGTATTCTCTTTGTACTTCTCCATTTCTGTTTTTCCATTTATTTCACATCTGCAATCTAACCCTGGAAAGGATCTATATTTCCTGAATTTTGGTAAAAAGAGAAAAAATTCCAAGTTGCACAAAGTCTGACCAGTTTTCCTAACTGCCTGGAAGTTACTGAATTTTTAATATTTCCACTAATATTAAAGATCTCCCCCTCTTTGCAGCTATATGAAGTCTGATGCCTCTCATATACAGACAGTACCAGTAACACATGTTAATTCTTGTCTGTGACATCTTTCACCAAATTGTTTTGTTGTTTTTCTCCAACATAAAAATATATTTCAGATTCCAGTAACTGAGAACAGTCTTGGTCACATGTCCAACTGTATTTTATTAACTGGTTCAGAACATTTTGTCTTTCTATTCTGAATCACAAAGTGACCTTATCAATTAACCTCTTGTTATTAAAATAAAATCTAAGTAACTTTCAGAGCGATGGCTGTCTCTAAACACATCTGGCAACACTGAATAACACTGAACTTGTTCTAATTCACTTGGTGTAAACCACTTCAACAAGCCCATCCATCTCTGAACAGCGAGAAATCTGGAAATCCTGCAGTTCTAAAGAAAACACCGTATGTATTGCAGAGAGTTAGGTGAATGAAATTTCAGGTTAGACAAAAATTTAGTCTGAAGGAAGATTACACATCGTTTGATGGACACTGACCTCTTTTCTCTGCACTCATCCATGAATTTAATTTTTACACTCTGTGTAAGGGCAATCAAAATTCCACACCCTTCAATTAGTGTCTTCTTAAGATCCTAACATGCAAATTTTTTTAGTCTCTCAGCATTCATGCTGTAAAACTAGAACTTGATGATGTAACTATTGCATTTCTCTTTCCTCATCAAAATTATAAAATTTGTAGCAACAAAGGCCATGTATTCCTTTATAGTGCAGAACATAGAACTAGGCACATAACAGGATCTTAAGAGATGCTTTTTGCTTTGATTTGATATGGTCAATTTGTAATTTCATTAAGAATACCCCTCTGATTTCTTAATTACTAAACAATCCTTGGCTTCTTAAAAAAATTTTTTTAAATGCTGAGGAATATGATATTAGCATAATCAATACACTATATGGTATATTCTTGTTTTAATTGTCTGAATCGTTGTATTTTCTATTTAGTCTTGAAAATAAAAACCCAGACAAAAATATTCTGTGTGTATCAAAGATATTATTTTTATTACTATAAATATGAATTGTCAAACTGGATTCTTGCTCTGTAGCTTATTACCACTATTCTATTTCTCCTGGAGAGAGCTAATGAAAGGGCATTCCCTTGAATTTATAATGGTAAATTACAGCAAGAAAAAAAAAATGTTATGCTGTATATTTTTCCCCCTCCAGAGAATATTCAATGCTCTCTCTAGCAAAGAATGTGGATGTAAGAAACCATGAAATTTTAATCACAGAAATAACCCTCTCAGCTTGATGCCCACACTTTCATAGGGAATAGAGATTTGCTAAAACTATAAATCAAAAGTAACCGGTAATGAAGTGAAGATAGATACTTTGAGATAAGACACCACTGGTGTTTGGTCTCATTTTAGATGAGATCCCCTACGGGACTTGTATTGGACAATGCTGGGAGTATAAATAAGTACAGTACTGACATTTCTGTGGACCTAAGAAAATTAGAATCAAGAGGGCTAAGTCAATAGGAGGTGAGATGACTATAGTATAAATCACCAAAAGAACCATAATCAAAATAAGGACACTTGAAAACTTTAATGCTCTATTTCTAAATAAGACTCAAAATTCAAAGTGAATTATATAAACATAATGACATCTAGTATTTTTCATTTGGAGTTATTCATAAGAGAAATTCAACACATGATATAGTGACTTAAGACATGTAAATCACAATAAAAGTGGACCAATATAGAAAACCAATCTTTCTTATATACCTGGCTGCATGTCCAAATGGCAATATAAACTGAAGTAAAAACAAAAATCTAGGACAGTGATGAGGAACACAATTGCTGAAGGGTCTAAAAAGACAGAGAGCCAAGAAGGGGCCTGCCTGACTGTATGTTGGGTTCCATGACCTCAGGATAGCAAATCTCACCACTACAGTTGGGGATCTCCGCTGACTCGGTCCTGAGTGGATACACAGCAGGCATGGATTCCCAAGTTTCTTCTTCCTTCCGCTCTGACTGCACTTACAAATGGAATATGCCTACATTCACAGAGGAGGTTGAATAGTCTCAGATTTAGTGAGAGGTGAAAGGTAAAGGTGAGAGTTCCAAGAGCTAGTACATTATCTGAAAGTCAAGTTAGTTAGGTTTTTTTAACAAAATAAATTTGATGCTTGAATTGTAGAATAAAAACTGCAAGTGTAATTAATCTCAAAGTTAAAATATGTTGTTGTATATCAAAACTCATTTGATAATCATATTGTTCAGTAAGACAGTAATGACCCTTCTCAAATAAATATACTTCAAATTAAATTGCCTTGACACAATCTTATCCATAAAGTTTACCCTCAGGCTATCAAACTTATCACCTTCAAAAGGAATCACAGAAGAAGACTCCTATCAGGAATAGGAGTGTATATCACTAATGCTTCTTATTTTAAGAAAATTAAATAAATACTTAATTAGAGTAAATTGTACTCTTTTTCAACACTTTGGTACTCTCAGCTTAGCTTATATATATATAATGAAAATGATTAATGTAATGTGCTTCAATAATAAATTTGTTTCCAGACAGTGGAGGCAGAAATAACAGAGTAACAAAACAGAGTCAACAGATGGTACACGTTTATTGTATTATCTTTGAGCCAGACTCTGCTTGGGTGCTGGGACTATATCAGTGAAAAGACACACCACGTTGCTGTGGCCATATCTGAGGTTGAGAGATGGACAATAATAATAAATGAATAAAAAGATACTGCTAGACTATAACAAATGCTAACATAAAAACCTTATTGGTAACATAATGAAGAGTACATGGAGTGAATCTACTTTGAACAAGATAATCAGAGAAGACCTTGTAGAAGATGGCACATTTAAGCTGAAACCTAAAAGATGAGAAAAGAACAAGTCAAGAGATGAGTGAAGACAACCAGCCAGCCAGTAAATGACACTGCCCGGGGCAACAGAGAGACTGATGTGCAAGAGGAACCTGAGGGGCATGCTCTGGGCTCCCTGGCCTTTCAGGGCAAACTATTACCTTGAAATGGTCTGAAATGGGCTGCCTTTAATATTCCAAGCCTTTCATATGGACGTCTAAAACCTGAAGGAGACTCATAGGTGTGTGCCTGAAGCAAAATGAACATGATAAAGTAACAGAAGTTTATACTGGAGCTACAATAAGGGAGGGTGAGGAGCAGTGACAACATCTAATAAGGAAGGAGTTTAGAGATTACTCAATAGGAACCCAAAGAATGGTGTTAATCAAGATCATGACATGAAGCCAATTATATATTTTTTTATTTTTATTTTTATTTATTTCTAGGAGAGAGAGAGAGAGAGAGACAGCGTGAGCAGGGGAGGGTCAGAGAGAGAGGGAGACACAGACTCTGAAATAGGCTCCAGGCCCTGAGCTGGCAGTCAGCACAGAGCCCGACGCGGGGCTCGAACCCACGAACCCTGCCTGAGATCATGACCTAAGCAAAAGTCGGCGCTTAACTGACTGAGCCACCCAGGTGCCCCAGCCATTTATATTTTTGAGTAACAATGGACTCTGTGTTTCCTCCTTGCCTCTTTGGCCCGGTTCTTTGGAAATACCAACCCAACGGCACTGAGAAGATGGAAGCGTTGCCCACTGAGTGAATACTGTAAGGTCCAGAGACTGCTCTTGGCCCTGGTGTCTTGTGTGAACTGTGCCTAAGTGACAGAATTGCCTCCTCTGCCACAGCCATCAGTCCCTCAGGTTGAAAGGATTGCAAATTTCACACTAGCACTGCTGCATTCCCAGAGGTTTATAAAATTAGGGTATCACAATGATTCTTGAGAAATTCGGTCAGTCAATCACTCATTTTTCAGCAAAACATCGCCACACAACAGGGAACAAAGTATAAGAGCCACAGTGGAAACACTCTGGGTTCTATGTGTCCTTTGAGGGCAATTATCACCTTGACATGGCCCTGTTCTCCACCTCCTGAAGCAGGCTGCTTCCAAGCCTTTCATGCAGATGCCAGAAACCCGAATGCTTACAGGAGTCAGGCAGGAAATACAAAGGATTGAAACAGAGTCTGATGGGGACTTGGTAAAGTCCAAATCATAAACACCATCTAACAAGGTCAGCAGCTACTCAGCTACAATGGACTGTTGCCTTATAAATCCATATTTTAAAGAGAACTGTCCTTAAATAGAAGCCAAAATTTCTATGTAAAATACTGATAATTCATTAAATATTGTTTAAATCACTATATGGGGCAAATTTTTTAAAAAGAAAAAAAAATCTCAGTCTTGCCATTTATATCTGACCTGTCAGTAACGAGTTTGCAATTTCTCCCTTTAGGAACCTTTGGAAGCTCACACCAATTTAAATCTGTCCAGACCTCCTACTGTTTCCCAAACCACCAACAGTGTCTACTAAAATTTCAACAAACTTCTCAGAAGATCCAGCAAACATATATTGGTGGACCAAGGAATATTAACATTAAGTATTTTACTTGAAGACTACAGTATGCATTAAAAAAGGGAAAATAGAGACACTTAGGTGGCTCAGTTGGTTAAGCATCCGACTTTGGTTCAGGTCATGATCTCACAGATCGTGGGTTCGAGCCCCGCATCAGACTCTGCGCTGATGGCTCAGAGCCTGCTTGACATTCTCTTCCTCCCTCTCTGCCCCTCCTCTCTCTCATTCTTCCTCTCTTTCTCTCTCTCAAAAAAAAATGTTTTTTAAAAAAGGAAAAATAAAAGAGAATAAAAGAAACTCAAAATTAGAACTGCGGGATGCCTGGGTGGCTCAGTCAGTTAAGCATCCGACTCTTGACTTCAGCTCAGGTCATGATCTCATGGTGTGAGATCGAGCCCCACATCAGGCTTTGCACTGATAGTGTGTAGCCTGCTTGGGATTCTCTCCCCTCCTCGCTCTCCCTCCCCCACTCATGCTCTGTCTCAAGAAGTAAATAAGCATAGAAAAGCTTATAAAAATTAGAACCAAAATGAAAAACAGTGTGAGGGGAATAAGCAACAAGATCATGGGAAGCAGAAATAAATAAAATGTAACAATATAATTATAAAATTTTTTTAATGTTTTTTTTTTATTTATTTCTAGGAGAGAGAGAGAGAGAGAGACAGCGTGAGCAGGGGAGGGTCAGAGAGAGAGGGAGTCACAGACTCTGAAACAGGCTCCAGGCTCTGAGCTGGCAGTCAGCACAGAGCCCGACGCGGGGCTCGAACCCACGAACCGCGAGATCATGACCCAAGCGAAAGTCGGACGCTTAACCGACTAAGCCACCCAGGCGCCCCTCAATATAATTATAATATAAAGAAAGATATTATTGAAATTAATTCATGAGAAATGTAGGGAGTATAGAACTCACAGAAGATCCTAGTGAACCCATGCAGGAGAGGGAGAAGGGAGCGGAAGGAGATTTCCCATTGACACAAGGATCTTACCTGTGAAACTGAAAAGCAGGCCCATAAGAATACAATAGAGGTGCCCATGGGAGGGAGTGGTAGGTGTGAGTAAGTGAATACTGTGGTGATCACTTGTTGTGAATACCTAAATGAGACTATATCTCTGCTAGAAGGACTGGAGACTTCCAAAGAGGACATCCAGATGGCCAACAGACACATGAAACGATGCTCAGCATCGCTCCTCATCAGGGAAATACAAATCAAAACCACACTGAGATACCACCTCACGCCAGTCAGAGTGGCTAAAATGAGCCAATCAGAGAACTCCAGATGCTGGCGAGGATGTGGAGAAACGGGCACCCTCCTACACTGTTGGTGGCAATGTAAACGGGTACAGCCCCTCTGGAAAACAGTGTGGAGGTTCCTCAGGAAACTAACAATAGAACTCCCCTATGACCCAGCAATAGCACTGTTAAGAATTTACCTAAGGGATACAGGAGTGCTGATGCCTAGGGGCACATGGACCCCAATGTTCATAGCAGCACTCTCCACAATAGCTAAAACCTGGAAATAGCCTAAGTGTCCATCAACAGATGAATGGATCAAGAAGATGTGGTTTATCTATACCATGGAATACTACATGGCAATGAGAAACAATGAAATCTGGCCATGTGTAGCAACATGTGGACCTTGAGGGTGTTATGCTGAGCGAAGTAAGTCAGGCAGAGAAGGACAAATATCATATGTTTGCACGTATAGGAGGATTAGGAGGAGCTTAACAGAGGACCAAGGGGGAGAAGAAGGGCGGAAATGGTGGGGGAAAGGGGAGAGGCAAACCATGAGAGACTCTTGAATGCTGACAAAAACTGAGGACTGGTGGATGTGGGGGAGGGAGGGGTGGGCATGGAGGAGGGCACTTGTGGGGATGAGCACTGGGTGTTATGTGGAAACTAATTTGACAATAAACTATTTGTAAAAAAAAAAAAAAAAAAAAAAGGACTGGAGACTTGAAGGGAAGCGCTGTCACTGTTGATGCTGTATTAGAAAAATGTTTTGTGAACTATTTTCAAAGTCGACTTATCCAAGTAGCATATCTGACAGAATACGATGAACATGAAGGTGTACACTCTTGCACATGGGGATTGTAGGGGGAGCAGGGAGGAAGCTCCCAGACGTGTGCTCAGTGTATGGTTCTGCAAAAATGACCAGGGGGCATCTGAGAAAAGAAATGATTAATAAATAGCCCTCAGGGAAACAACAGCAACTGCCTGATTCGGAATCTCTCCACACCCTCTCTAAAAACCCACACAATCAAGAGAGTAATTAAAATATTGAGATTTTCTTTTATAACAGAATACACATTAAGATATTTAGGAGTAAAGGGCTATGATATATACAACTTGCCCTTAAATTGCTCAGAGGAGAAAAACTTTCTGGTTTTCCTAATGTAGTCATTTACATATCCATTCACTGTTCATTCACTCAACAAGCATCATCTGTTATATATGCCTTATTCACATTACCTCTCCAGGTAGAATGCCTGCTATTTGTTATGTGCTTAATAGGTACAGCACACATAAAACTAGCATATTTTATCATATTCACAAGATGTAGAAGTCCAGCTCCATAAAACATTGAGGATATTGCCAGCCTTTACTGCAATTCACTTGGAAATGGACTGGAATTACTTTCCACATTAGACAGTAAAACCTTCCAAACTCCCCCTCAGTTTCACTCTAAATAGCAGTTACTCACATCTCTTAAATCATTCCTATTTGCAGAATTTAACAAGTCTCTGACTTTCTTCTTACTTCTCCTTTCCCAGTTTGGCCAAGCACCTCTCTAAATTTCTTTCTGCCATTTCCTGTATCAGTGATCATCAGAGCCTATCAATCTCTTCCAGCACCTACTCCTATGCCCAGCAATTTTAGGCTCTGTAGGC
The DNA here is from genome assembly GCA_017311185.1 of Proteles cristata cristata. Taxonomy (NCBI): domain Eukaryota; kingdom Metazoa; phylum Chordata; class Mammalia; order Carnivora; family Hyaenidae; genus Proteles; species Proteles cristata. The sequence continues at coordinate 318,579 of JAESUZ010004150.1, read as the reverse complement.
ATGGCAGAGACTTGTAGATGACCAAGCTACAAGGCATTCTTCCTCCTTCGAAACTTGGGGCACAGGGGAGAAGATGTTGGAGAGGAAGACACACGTGAAAAGGAAATGGAAAGACTTACTAATAATTATATTTCTCCTTTATTCATGTCAAATAGATGTATGTAAAATAAATAAAATAGACTATTCTGCTATTTCTTCAAAATGAAATATAGTGTCTTTCCTTGAGAAACTCCCAATCTGATTTCCAGTCTAGACTCCAGATAAGGAAACAAGTAAAATAGTAGTAGGAGCAATAGTAATAATAATATTTTAATGAGGGAGTGTGGGGTGGGCTGAGGACAAAATACAAGGTGGCATACTCCCCCTCCCCAGTAGGATATGCGTGACATTCCTCGGGCACTCCTGGATGCCCAAGAACAAAGGAAAGAAAAGAAAAGAAATGGTTAAATGAGAGAGATCACAGTCATATGGGACAGGGGTCTCCATCAGTTTGCAAATATCTTAGGAAATTATAAGAAAAAGGCAATCTTGGGGCGCCTGGGTGGCTTAGTCGGTTAAGCGTCCGACTTTCGCTTAGGTCATGATCTCGCGGTTCGTGGGTTCGAGCCCCGCGTCGGGCTCTGTGCTGACTGCCAGCTCAGAGCCTGGAGCCTGTTTCCGTCTGTGACTCCCTCTCTCTCTGACCCTCCCCTGCTCACGCTGTCTCTCTCTCTCTCTCCTAGAAATAAATAAAAAAAAAATATTAAAAAAAAAAAAAAGAAAGAAAAGAAAAAGGCAATCTTATCAAGAGCCTAATCCCCAGAAAACTATAGACTCAGTTTCCTGGAGCCTCAACATCACACCTCCATAGTGCTATGTAGAACAAAGGCAAGAAGGAAATGGCAATAAAATTAAATTCCCTTATAACCTGTAGCCCATTGACAAATACTTGAGGCAAATACAGAGTCTAACATTTCTCCAGGAACCCCCTGCTGACTTAATGTTAATACCTTACTAGAGGGAAAACAATCTTAGCATGACAATAGCAAGGCCTCTGGTAGCTTAGTAGTCCTCTTTAGCATATCAAAGTCCCTCTGCAGGCCTCCCTTTTGACTTAACCTCCCCCAACTTCCTAGTATATAAGGAGCCACTCTTTACAACCCCAGTGCAGCTCTTCCTGCCTGTAGATCCTGTCCCTTTGCTTTAATAAAATTATCTTTTTGCACTAAAGATGTCTTCAAGAATTCTTTCTTGGCTGCCGGCTCTGGACCCCATGAACACCCCGCCATCACCCCCCAACCTCATCATATAATAAAAGAACCAAGCATAATATAAGAATGTCTCTTGAGTGGTGACCACACATGCCCTGAGAAAGCACTGGTTTATAATTGTGTTCATTAATGGTGTGCCTTTTACTCCTCAGTTGTCTCAATTTGGATGTGAAATTCTGTTTCCCATATCCACCAGCAAAGTAGAATGAGGTCTAACTTTAATATGAGAAAAGTTCCTTTTCAAAGACAGAGTTGGTCTATATTTATAGGAACTCATATTTAATGCTGCTATTAAAAGGAGCTTCCTTTAAATTATAATAGTTAGGACTCCTAAGAAAACTGCATATACCCTAACCTGCTCACTCACCAAAATCCTGCAATACTCTTGAGTTTCTGACCAGTCAGTTGCAGAGAGTGTTTGTGCTGGGCCTTTTCTGACCCTCGGGAAACTAGGTCTGGAGACAATGTGTGGTAGAGCCCCTCCCTAAGGAATGTGATGAAAACCTCAAGACAAGGGAAGGCAACCTGGCTGCGTGCCCGTACAGGACATTCCTCGTGACTCTGTAACGGTCTGTAACACAGACTGCCCAATTAGACTATATGTCTGTATGTTGCCATGTATGGGAGACAAAGAAGTAGAAATTGTATAAAAGGCTATATACCCTGCTGCATTTGGGGCTCAGTTTGTCTGTAAGAACCCAGGAGCATGACAAATAAAATGCTTCCTGGACAAAGAAAGCCTTGGGTGTCCCATCTCCCTGTGTGAGATTCCTGCTATAAGTGAATGGCAAGATTTCAGTTCTGATCCTCTCCAGCTTTAAGGGCTAATTTTGATAACTACAATGATGTCAAATTGTTATCTTAACAGAATGGTCAAACAAATCAATGGTCAATTCTGGAAGGAAATTAAGAAAGGATTCACATATCTACAGATTGGTACAGATCGAACCTTTTGACAGCAAAGGTACCAAATCAGAAACAAAACAAAACAAAACAAAAAAAAAACATACGGTAACCCATTTATATAATAGGTGGGCATTTTAAAAAAATATTTTTTTTTACAGAGCTGAATATTGGTAACTTTTGGAATAAGAGAATAAACAGAAATTTTTAAAAGTTTTAGAACTCCCTTTACTGTCCTTTCACCTCTGGCTCAGGGGTTTCCTGCCTCAGATATCAGCGTTAGGCAAATAATTGAATGAGTTAACATTTCTCTTTGAGAATCCAAAAGCCTCAATGATCTGACTGATTAGAATGTGTGTAGTAAAGATTCTTAGTTATCCTTTTCTTCTGAATGGTATAAACCTAAATTGATCACTGACAAAATTAGCATCCAAAGAACACAGGCCTTTTAAAGATATATGATCGTTAGGATGTATTTACTCCATTAAAATTTTTTAAACGTCTTTATTTTTGAGATTGAAATAGAGAGACAGAGGGTAAGTGGAGGAGGGGCAGAGAAAGAGAGAGGAAAAACAGAATCTGAAGCAGGCTCCGGACTCTGAGCTATCAGCACAGAGCTCGACATGGGGCTCAAACTCATGAACCTCAAGATCATAACCTGAGCCAAAGTCAGATGCTTAATTGACTGAGCCACTCGGGCACCCCTACCCCATTTTTAAAAAAAGTCTCCCCAAAGTGGTACTTTACCCTCTCAAACACAATCTGAAAATAACTAGACACCAAACAGCATCTATACATGTTGCTGATAGATCCTGTTAAATGTACTGATCCTGTTAAATCCCCTAATAAAGTATGAAGCACTATACTTCAAAGAGTTCCATGTCTTATAATTCGCAATCACCTTAATCTTCAAAATAAGTCATCTGGATAAAGTAAGTCCCATCCAAATGTGAATATGTTCTAAATAAATTTACATAGGGGAGATATCATTCAAATTCAATAAACAATTTATGAGCACTTGTTATGTACCAAGTAGTATTAGGTACAAAGATGAAAGTGATCCAACTTAGTCCTTCAAAAACTCAGGATCTAGTGAAAGAGAAAAAAAACCCATAAACTATGCAAGACAGGCTATATAAGGCATATAACAAAACAAAGTCTCACCTGAAAAGAGTTAGCAGTTCCTGGCAGGGAAGAACATTCTACCGGTGCTGATACTAAAGAATGTCCTAGGAGGCTTATTAGAAGCACAAAGTGCAATCATGTCAGGTACAGTTTAAAAGCTTCCCTTATTTGCCAGTCTCTATGTATGACTCTAGTGTATTCACTAGCTCATTTCAAGAAAGGGGGACATTAATTTGAGGGGAAATGAAAGATTTGATAGTTATCTAGGTCTTGACTGGTAGAGATCAAGCAAGAGCAAAAGTTTGTAACTCTGGCTCTCCAGCCTGTTCTGGCAGAGCCCTGCTAGGCTGTAGCACCTCGGCACCCTGTTTAATGCAGTCATCCCAGTGACGGGGGCAACAGCCATTACCTGGACCATTGTGGACTATTTCAACCCATCGACCCCAAAATTATGGGAATCAGATTGCTAAGAAGGGAGAGCCAGGCAAAAATTTTGTGATCTCAAATATATTTTCCGGTTCTAAAAAATTGATTATTCTCTGTTTCTTGTCTTGCATAAGGGAAGGTTCATGGCAAATGTCTTAACATTTGGCTTCAATTGGTCATGCTTGTTTCTTCTTTAGCTAGTTACCAATATAAAACAATGCAAAATATATACCTTAGTACCTAAAAATGAGAAGGGCAAAGACCAACGAAGAGGTATATTTTAGAAACTCTTGACTCATATTTGTTGTAGTATTAGTATCCTATCAGTAAAATTTACTTGTGAAAATATAGTAATTGAACTTTAATGATTTCTAATTTGTGGCTTATTGCTTAAGATACTGACATCTCCTTATACTTGTATCATATAGCCAAAATTTACTGTGTCAAGCATATTCTATGTATCACTCATTTATTCATCTACGGAATACATTTCCCAGCAGAGAATGAATTGATTCTCTGATTTTTAAATTATAGACAAAAAATATTTTGCCTATAGCTGTGTTAGTCTTCTCTTCATGAATTTTTAACACAGAAAACTACAAAGGTCATTCCTAGTGAACAGGTAAGTCATATATTGAGCATTCTTTATCTAATTATGGCAAAGAACACATTCTTCTGAGACAACTGCCAAAAATCAAGGCTGGCTGTATGTAAATAGTGATGGCAGAATCAAAACGTGACCAGAAATTGATCCGGTTCATTAAAAACTGATGTTGTAGGTCCGTGTGTGTGTGTGTGTGTGTGTGTGTGTGTGTGTGTGTGTGTGCGTGTGTGTGTGCGCGCATATCTATAATCTCTACAAATTGACAGGGGTGAATTTGTCAGGGAAGGGGAGAAAATGACCTTTTTTCTATCTACCCTTCTAAATTCTTAGGTGGAGCCCCTGTAAAAAAAAAAAAAAAAAAAACAGACTAACAACAACAACAAAAATGTATTACCCTGTGCATTGCACTTACAGATGGGAGCATCCACGGATGAGTGACTCCAATGGGTGGTTAGAGCTTGGATTTATATGCCATCTTTGGCTAAAACAAAAGAAAAAGGGTTTTGGGCTTCTGTGTAAAGAAGACAAATTATGGGAAAGTGATCAAGAAAAGCATGGTAAACATTTAGTAAGGTTTATTATGCAGAATTAAGTCAGTGTCTTTTCCACCGATAACAGTTGTTAAGAGTTCTCCTCTTCCATCATCAAGACAGTATGGTACTGGCACAAAAACAGACACATAGACCAATGGAACAGAATTGAGAACTCAGAAGTGGACCCAAAAGTATACAGCCAACTAATCTTTGACAAAGCAGGAAAGAATATCCAATGGAAGAAAGACAGCCTTTTTAACAGATGGTGTTGGGAGAACTGGACAGCAACATGCAGAAGAATGAAACTAGATCATTTTCTCACACCACGCACAAAAATAAACTCAAAATGGATAAAGGACCTGAACGTGAGACAGGAAACTATCAACACCCTAGAGGAGAAAGCAGGAAACAACCTCCTTGACCTCCACCGCAGCAACTTCTTACTTGACACATCCCCAAAAGCAAGGGAATCAAGAGCAAAAATAAACTGTTGGGACCTCATCAAGATGAAAAGCTTCTGCACAAAGGAAACAACCCAGAAAATTAATAGGCAACCAACGGAATGGGAAAAGATAGTTGCAAATGACATATCAGATAAAGGGTTAATATCCAGAATCTATAAGGAACTCACCAAACTACACGCCCGAAAAACAAACAACCCAGTGAAGAAATGGGCAGAAGATATGAACAGACACTTCTCCAAAGAGGACATCCAGATGGCCAACAGACACATGAAACGATGCTCAGCATCGCTCCTCATCAGGGAAATACAAATCAAAACCACACTGAGATACCACCTCACGCCAGTCAGAGTGGCTAAAATGAGCCAATCAGAGAACTCTAGATGCTGGCGAGGATGTGGAGAAACGGGCACCCTCCTACACTGTTGGTGGGAATGTAAACTGGTACAGCCCCTCTGGAAAACAGTGTGGAGGTTCCTAAGGAAACTAACAATAGAACTCCCCTATGACCCAGCAATAGCACTGCTAGGAATTTACCCAAGGGATACAGAAATGCTGATGCATAGGAGCACATGTACCCCAATGTTCATAGCAGCACTCTCCACAATAGCTAAAACCTGGAAAGAGCCTAAGTGTCCATCAACAGATGAATGGATCAAGAAGATGTGGTTTATCTATACCATGGAATACTACATGGCAATGAGAAACAATGAAATCTGGCCATGTGTAGCAACATGGATGGACCTTGAGGGTGTTATGCTGAGCGAAATAAGTCAGGCAGAGAAGGACAAATATCATATGTGTGCACGTATAGGAGGATTAGGAGGAACTTAACAGAGGACCAAGGGGGAGAAGAAGGGCGGAAATGGTGGGGAAAAGGGAGAGAGGCAAACCATGAGAGACTCTTGAATGCTGACAAAAACTGAGGACTGGTGGATGTGGGGGGGAGAAGGGGTGGGCATGGAGGAGGACACTTGTGGGGATGAGCACTGGGTGTTATGTGGAAACTAATTTGACAATAAACTATTTGTAAAAAAAAAAAAGACTTCTCCTCTGTCTGGTAAAGGAGAGGGAGACATCTCTCCAAATGTAAATTTCCTTTACAAAAGGAAAACTTGTGCCCTGTTTTTAGAGCTTTCCCTGCATCTGCTGATTCTCAATGGCCTTGAACTCAAAATAATCCATATGTTAAAGAAACCTACTTTGGGATGGCACTTTCTGGTACCTCCTCACGATCCTTGAAACTGCACACTCTCATACTTGTAGCTGCTGCTTCTTCCATATGATGTCAGAGTGATGTGTATACTGAAGCTGACAGCTACCTTATTGCTTGTACTTCTTCAATTGATTTCAGTCTACAGGCTCTGCCGATAACTTATATGAAAAAGAAAACTACAAAATATCATTGATTTACTTACCATGAATTTCACTGGAGACATATTCATTTAGTTTTATTAGGTAGGGGTATTCCTCAGATTCCTGCCTCAGTCTCTTAGCATTATGAGTTTAATTGTCTAGTATAATCATATTATTCTTTCCATCTTCCAGGTAAAGAGATTTTTAAGAATCTAAAATGCTCCAACTGCCTAAGATTTATTTTCTCAAATTTGATAGCCCCAAGGGTGCTTGGGTGGGTGGCTCAGTCAATTAAGCGTCTGACTTCGGCTCAGGTCATGATCTCACCACGGTTGTGTGTTTGAGCCCCACATCGGGCTCTGTGCTGACAGCTAGCTCAGAGCCTGGAGCCTGCTTTGCATTCTTTGTCTCCCTCTTTCTCTGACCCTCCCCTGCTCATGTTGCCTCTCTCTCTCTCTCTCTCTCTCTCTCTCAGAAAAAAAAAAATTGATAACCCCAAAACGGTTACCATATAATTGAACAGAATTACAGCTAATGTTGCCTTATTCAGTGTTCTTAAATATATTTAGACTTCTCCAATTTGCAGTTTGGTGTCCCCAAAACAACTCATTTTTTTCTGACATTCATTATCAGTTATCTGACAAAATATCAATATTTTAGATAAGACTACTGTAGAAAATGTTGATTTATGTGGTGAAATGCCTCTATACATTTTTTCAAATACTTAATAAATCTTTTTTGTATCGAATTTTTTTACAAGTTTCACACACAATGTTTGCTGAGAGTTGAATTAGTCATAAGAAGAAGGGTGTACTTTGTAAAAAGAAAAAAAAGAAACCTAAAATCTTAATTGTTTAATCTAGTATTATTTCTTGCTCACATTAAGGCCACTGTGAGCTGACCACCCCTCCTTCACTTTATATCTATCTCTGTAACATATGGTTTCCAAAATCCCCATCTCAGAAGAAGAGAGAGAGGAGGAGAATTATTGCAAGAGTTGTTTTTAAGAGATGGGCTTAGGTGATAGTGTAGCAAGATTCTTGCACAGAGAGATGGGACACTGAGGCTTTCCTGTCCAGGAAGCAACTTTATTCGTCGTGTTGGCATGGACTCAGTGGGTTGGACTTAAAAAACAGCCCTGAGCACAGTGGAGGTGACATATAGTCTGAACGGTCACAGTCCAAGTTACAGAGTCATGTCAGAGCTGCGCATCCCTGTATAGGAGTTAATTGTCCCACGTTGCCTTCCTTTGTTTTGAGGAGGCCTCCACCACATTCCTTAGGGAGGAGCTCTACCACATTACCTACTTCGGCAATTAGTTTAGGACCCAGCCATTTGGCCCCAATTTAATTGCGAGAGAGCTTGGAAAACGTATTCCTGTGTGCCCAGGAAGAAGAAAATAAAATGAGATTTGACAAATGCATAGAATTCTCCTTGCCATGCAAAATCTTCAAGAGTGCCAGTAAGCCTGGAGAAAGCAGTTTTCTTAAACAAAGTGCAATTTGGGTTAGTTTTATGCTAGAGTGAACTGCCATTTTAAGTCAGGGAAACAATGAATCTCATTGAGAAAGTATAAACTAAAAACTAACTTATTCGTTTTAAAACAAAGCAAAGGCACCATATGCCTATTTGTGAAAGATATAGTCTTTCATTTAAAATGTGACACTAAATTACAGTAGTTTATGCTCTACTTCAAAAGCAAAAAGAAAATAAATAAAAACAAAAACAACCAAAGAGACAAATAACCTGATTTAAAAATGGGAAAGGACTTGGACATTTCTCCAAATAAAATATACAAATAGTCAGTGGGTATATATGAAGACGTGTCCAACAACGCTAATCATTATGGAAAGTCACAATGAGATGTTACTTCAAAACAGTTAGGATGGCTAGTATTAAAAAAAAAGAGAAGATAATAAGTGTCAGCAGGGTTGTGAGGAAATTGGAACCTTTGTATGCGGTTGGTGGAAATGCAAAATGGTGCAGCCGCTATGGAAAACAGTTTGGAGGTACTCCAAAAATTAAAAATTAAAATTAAAAATAGAACTACCAGATTGTATGGGAGGAAAATAATTTTCCTTCTAACCTTCTGAGGTCTTGGCTGAGACCCCTATGATAAAAGACAGATTAACAAGAGAAAAATAAGCAGAAGTTTATTAACATGTATACCTCATGTATACATGGGAGATACCCAGGGAAAATGAGTAATCCAGAGAAGTGATTTAGAACTCCAGCTTAAATACCATCTTCAACAAAAGATAAAAGAAGAAAAGTTGTGTGTGAGGTGAAGGTGGTCAGTGATGGGAAGGTGACCAGAGAAAGCATGGTAATCAAGGGAAAGATTCGTTATGCAGATTTAAGTGTTGCCTTCCCCAGTGATAAGATTCTCCTGAGATTTAGTCATCCTTCTCTTCCTGGAACAGAAAAGGAGATTACCTTACAAATGGAGTTTCCTTAATAGATGTAAATTTTCCTTACAAAAAAGTAACCCACTCTGTTTCCCGAGCAGCTTCAGTATCTGCTATTTTTCAAAACAATCAGCTCGAGATAATCCTTATGCCCAAAGGCATGTTTTGGGGAGGCATAGTCTGCTACCCTTTGCCTATATGAGAAAGAAAATTTCATTTTTTACACATTTACTGGTAGACTGATTTTTTTCAACCAATCATCTATGCACTATAAACCTATTATTAATATCAAGGAGCAATTTTCTTGACTTTAAGTACTCCTTTCCTCGAGATTTCTGATAGAAGCATTCTAATTTATTCAGAAAATTTTTAAATGGGAGACTCTGTTAAAATTTAACAGAATTTATAAACATATGCTCTATTTTCTGTGGAAGTTAAAACTTGACCTATGTATCTTGTAGGGGAGAGAAAAACATGTTTTCCTTCTACCCTTCTAAAATCTTGGCTGGGTCACTGTAACAAAAGACAGATGAACCAAAGAAAAGCATACAACCTTATGCAATATAAGTGTTATGGGACACAGGAGCATTCATAAGGAAATGAAGACCTGAAGTTAAGGTTAAACCTGAACATTTTTATACTAGGCTTGAAAAAGAGTAGAAACTTGTAGGGAAATATGATAGGACAAAGGGTATGAACCAAGTGCAGTAAACTGGGGCAAAACTTAAGCAAGTTCTGTTTGTTCAAATTCCTCTTGATGTCCCTCTGTCTTCAGAGATAAGGATGCTCCTTTCTTTTGGGGTAGGGAGGTCACATCTCTCATGAGGGCCTAATGACCTCTTCTTCAAGGGAAAGTTAGAAAATCTTCCCTGCACCTGCCATTACTCAAATTCCTTCAGTTTTAAATATTCTGTATGCTAAGGTGCCATATTTGGGGGTAGTGTGTTTTGAATTTATCCACTTTATCACTCTGCAGATCATCCAAGGTATAATCTAAGGTAGTAATAAATCTACTGATTTTTAAGGCAATATCTACTTTCAATGGATTTTAACTGATATTTCTGTTGTTGTCACATGAGAATAAGACAATGTCTGAAACTTCATTGTCTTCACTGAATAAAATTATCGAAAAAATTATGAATGGCTGTAGGCATAGACTCTATTTCTTCCATATGACATGGAAAATATTTTTACATTTCATTTCAGGCAAACATGTGGTATTTGATATTTGTTGTAGGAGCAGCAGTAGCCAGTGAAAAAGAATCTAAGAGCTCAAACATCAGCAACAATAACAGATAAGGGGGAGAGGACCCATAATTCTTTAAACACACATGATAACAAAATGACGGTTCTTATTTCTGTAGACATAAATAAAATTAACTCAGACTCCCAATTCATTACATATAGAAGCCCAGAAATCTTTCCAAAATTCTTGCAATTTCTTGGAGGGTGTATATTTCCGAGGTTACATCCTTTCCTAAGCTCTTCTTCCATTTAATCAGTTCAGATTATGAACGATCTCACTGCACACTGCACACATAAATAGCTCATCCCACCTTGTCTCTGCCAAGTCATGAATCTCAATCTGTGCCTCAATTTCCACATTTATATAAGGGTGTCAGTGTGTATATATTTTGAGGACTTTTTTTGATTGAGGGAATTGAAGATGGGTATATATTATAGCATTCATGGAACCTGAAATTAAATAGTTGGTATCTCTATTCAAAATATCAGCTGCAGCAGAATATTTTTCACTGATAACTTATCCAATGGACTGCTTCAGTCTTCTATCATTCTATTTTTCCTTTCCCTTTATCTCAAATCCCCACCTCATCCCTTCTCTCTTAGACCACCTTGGGGATGTATACCACTTCTCGCTCTTTTTTTAGAGAATAATTTAGTTCTTTACAGCACACTCTTAAACTAGCATCAGACCTTCCTAGCCATATCCAAACCCATCTGAGTGGTCAGCACACCAGAATCATTTATTTTATATAACTCATCCTTCTTAGTGGGCAGTGGTCATTTTATCCTCCATTAGGAGTTAACATAGAAAACTTTTTCCCAATATTTTGTTGCAATATATGGTCATAATCCAGGCAGAGATTAGCTCGATTTAAAACTCCTATATTTCTCTGATAATTTTTGTTCAAAAAAGGTCTGCAAAGGTAATTTTTCAAAAAACTCTACTTGAATCTATCAATACTGCATTTAGTAAACATGCCATATTTTGTCATCATCTCTGCTATATCAGGGGCTATAGCAGCATTAATTATCATCCATCCCAACAAAATAATTTAAGACTGTTGAATAAACAATATGAAAACATATTCCCATATAAAGCCAAAATGGATAGCATAAATTCTTTTGAAGGGATCAATAATGTAAGTTAAAATATATTGTCTGAAAGTAATAGCATTTTGATGTACTAGGGAGTTTAATTTTAATTAGTAGATATTTCTTTGAAATAAATGCCTTTACCATTTCTAGTTACTGGTTTGATAGGAAAAAAAAATTAAAAGATCACTCTAAGGGTTAACCAAATACAAATTACAGGAGCTAAAACAAAACAAAACAAAAAACAAAAAACTATGGGAAAAATAAGGAACATGCCTCAATCACAGATAATGAGAGGAAGGATAGAAGAAGGCTGGGGTGCAGACAAGATCTCCTTGTCTCCTGTCAGCCTCCAAACATGCTTCTAGTTAACCGTTAACCATAGAATAATACATTGGTTCACAGAAAAGTAGAACTGGACAAAAAGGAGGTTTGACCCATACAGTGCCACGGACTATTCAGGTTTCTGGTATCAGCAAAATAGAAGACACCCACATTGCTTAGGTTTCAGAGTGTGCACAGGACAAGATGCAGATAGTTGGAGATGATATAAGCATATTTTCAAGGCTAAATCCAGAGTAGAAGTTGGTAATTTTGCGGTGAGGGTGAATGTTGTGCCTAAAGAAGTTACAACTATTCACTTTTGTGCAAACTGATTAAATGTTGCCAAGATACATGATGACTGCTTCTGTTCACATACATGCAGACCACCTGTGACCAAGAACAATCCTGAAACCAAACACGGAAAAGCATGAAGTGCCCTGTATCAGTCAGCATTGTCCAGAGAAATAGAACAAATAGAATGATATACAAAGAGAATTATTACAAGGAATTGACTCACAAAATTATGGAGGTTGGCAAGTCCCAAGGTCTATAGTATATGTTAGCAAGCTGGAGACCCAGGGAAGCATATGGTATCATTCCAGTCCAAAAGGCAGTCAAGACACTGGAAGAACCCATGTTTCAATTCAAGTCTGAAGACAAGAAAGAGAGTTGACAGCCCAGTTTGAAGGCCATCAGAGAAAAAATAAATATCTTTTACTCAGGGGAGGCTCAACCTATTTTTTTTGTACAGGCCTTCATTTGACTGGATAAGGCCCATCCATATTAGAAAGGGCAATCTACTTTACTCATTTCCATCAATGGAAATGTTAATTTTACCCAAAAACATCTTCACAAAAACACCTAAAATGTTTGGCCAAGTATCTGCTTACCCTGTGGTCCAGACACACAAAATTAACCATCACATTCCTCTTTTCCAAAGTTTCTCACAGCAAAGTTGCCTTAAGAAAGTTTCTAAATATTTCTAACTCAAGACCTCTAAATTTTAAGATCATCTTTTATGAAACAAAAAAAAAAGCCTACGTCTTTTAATTACTTTGCTGACACATTTCTAAAATAAGGCGTTGCACATATTTATTCAAATTGAGTCAATCAAAAGCTGACAAAACAAGGTGAGTAATGACATGTCACCCAGAAAAATACAAAAATTTTAAAAGAAGACTAAATTTTACTGAAGAGAGACTTTTTTGATAGACTGATTTTGTTCCCATTTTCTATAAGATCTATTTTATCCTCTAAATATTTCACAGGAATTTACCCTAAACTTTCTCATATACTATTCTTTTTTTTTATTTTTTTTGGGTTGGGGAATGTCAGATTTATTTACAAGCTTTCTTTTAGAGTACAGCAAACAGAGGAGTTTGCCAACAGATCTTTTCAGACAAATAGAAAAGGATATGTCAAGGCTCAGTGTATTGGGCTTGGGAGAGTAGTTTGCTATGTATTTTTAGTTCATCAGACTGAGGGTCTTGAGGACTCATGGCCAGCTGGCAGCTCCAAACAGAGCACCAGGGTGTCGCCCAAACAGGATACCGAACCAACCGCGAGATCATGACCCAAGCGAAAGTCGGACGTTTAACCTGACTAAGCCACCCAGGCGCCCCACCCATATAATTCTATCATAATTCTTCTTGCTTCTCCCTCAACCCTGCTATATCTCATCTTTACTCTCCAATTTTAGTTTTTAAATTTTCTTATTTTTATCGTACTTATATTTTTGATTGATACTCTTGAGCACTGCTTCAAATTCTTCGTTTAGAAAAGCAAGGAGTAGATGAATGAATACATGAGAGAACAAATCAGTTAATAAATGAACAAACAGACTTCCCCTGCCTCTACATTTGTCAGAAATTTTAGGGAAATTGGCTGATGATGTTCATCATCTTTACCTGTTCTTACATATTATCTAGTCAAAAATTTTAAAAAGTAAAGAGAGCTAAGGCAAGTTACTTCCAAATGTGTGTATAACATTTCTATACTATTAGAGCTGTGATAGCGCTAAGAACCCAGTGAGAAAAAGTGGTAAAACTAGATGAAGGAATTCTGCTGTGTTCTGTAAGACACTGGCATAAATTTCAATTGATAGGGCTATTTAAACCTGTTTTGGGAAGAAATTTTAGGAATTATTCCTGAGTACATGGAAGTATACTACCTGAGTTAAATTCAGCTTAGTGAGTTAAGTAATTCAAAGCCCTGCAATTATTCTGCCTTTCCAAGACAAGCTCTGAGCATCTCTTGATGCTATAACATTCTGAGATTATCCATGTCTTTTCAGAAGTGATAGAAACTTATCAAAATAGGCCCTTGTTTTCAACATTAATTGTCATTTTTTGGAACACTGAATTTTCCTTTATGAGGTTAGTATTAAAAATGAAACTTGAGGGGCACCTGGGTGGCTCAATCAGTTGAGTATCCGATTCTTGATTTCAACCCAGAGTTCTGGGATCGAGCCCCACATCAGGCCCCATGCTGAGCATGGAAACTGCTTAAGATTTTCTCCCTCTCTTTCTTCCCCTTCCTCCATGCTCTTTCTCACATGCTCTCTCTCACTCTTTCTCTAAAATAAATTAAAAAACAAAAAGAAGGAAACTTGATATTCATTTTTTAAATGCGACTTAAGGACCATTTGCAGGACCTGAACTATATAGACCAAGCATTTCTTCTCACATAGTAAAAATTGTTAACATTAAAATTTCCTTTTTTAGTAAACTTTGTTGGGCTCTGTGCCTACAAAGGCACTAATATGGAAGAATGAGAAACAGTTAACCTGCCAATAAAGATGGCCGCTTAAAAAATGCAGAGGTGTCAACTGATGTTCAGTCTTCTCACACAGACAGGTGTGTGTCTATGTATACACCTCAAGATGCATGAGTCTTAAGAGGAGGGAGAGCACTGAAACATTTAAATCTTCACTCTCTATAAAGCAGTATTTATTACGGTATTAATTTTGAGAGGTGCTTATATTCTCATTCTTTTCTGACACAAAGGTCTAAGCCCAAAGCTGATGTTAAGTGAGAAAGCTTTCTATATTATAGCTACTCTAGTGATGAATATTTCACTGCCCATCACCTAGCTATTATGTATCAAGTATGCTATATGCTTCCTTGAATCTGTTGTACAAAATGTGCTTTGGTTGAGCAGCCATTCTTTAGTCAAATACGGTGTGCACATGTGTTCTTTCTCTTTAGCTTTTGGCAGCTTAATGGCAACACTGTCAGAAAGATCACAGCAAAAAATCTATTCATTTCTCATCATTCTCATTCAAATCATTGCAGTAGTATGTTTGAATGTGTTAGGTAAGGGAAAGATTCTGTAAAATGTAATTTTTGGACTATGAATGAGTAATCTGTGAAATATTTGTTTTTATTAAAGTAAAAAGTAAGAGCGCTGTGTGGACAGACTAAAATATTTAAAGTCTCATAAACTCTTAAGAGTATTCTAAAGATTAACAAAAAACCCATTGTTAAGCTAGATAGCAATATATATCCCTTCCCAAAATGGGTTCTGAATAGTATCTATTTCTTCTCCATTTACCTCTAAAAAATATTTTTTCTATTGAGTGTAACTTCTGACACAAATTCAAACACTTATTTGAAGTCAAATTGAAGTTATATTATGAAATACATTAAATTCCAGATAACTTCTCGTCACAGATAAATTCCTTAGACCACCTTTTATTTACTATTGTTTTATTATCTCTGCATTCTGAATAGGTCACCAGGAAGAAGTGATAATTCTTTAGTTAAGTTGGGCCAGTTTAGCTGCTGGGAAGAGATTGTAACTAATGGCAAAAGTAAGGGGTGATATATCTACATTATCTGCTCTTTAAATCTACCCAAAGTCATGATTAAATAGTTTTTCATTCCTACATCGAGATCTTAATAATAGACCGTATTATCAATAGGCCATATCACCTCAGACCATTTGAGTCAGGGCTTAGAAACAGAGTCAAAATGACAGCAATATTATCAGTGATAATGGAGTTTAACTGCATGTAACACAATCCAGAAATAATACTGGCTAGATGTATATGACATTATTTTTCTCTCAGTTAAAAGACATCCTTGGTTATTAGTATTTGTTTCCATTCAGCCATTCTAAGTGCATGACTTTTATCTTTAAGGTTGCCTCATGTCCCAACATGTTAGAGTAATGGTCATCACTTAAGCATTCTAGGAAGGAAGCAGCAGGAAAGGAAGCAACAAAGGGGAAAAAAATCAATCAATATATTTTCAATAACTCTTGAAATTTTGGAATTTATAAGTTTTGTGTGTTCTATAGTTTAAATGGGTATTTAAACTATAAAAAATATTTATAATTATTCCATTACCACTTGAAAAAGATTATATTCTTTATTGTTGGAGAGGAAGACATTTTCTGTCATTCATAGTTCTACTACTTGGACTGAGAATTAAATTGGCATGAGACAGATTAACAGGAGAAAAATCAAATTTAATTGTGACATTAAATTCCAAAAACAGGCAAAATGAGATATATATGTCATCCTGAAATAAGGAGAAGTCAATGGGTAGGGTCTGGAGCCTAATTCATATTGTAATGTACTCATCTATGAATAGGAGAGGAGGAAGCCCTCTATTTAAATTCTTGTGGAAAAGAGGTCAAAGTTTCTTCCAAAGTCCTTTAGGCCTTGACTGCTTTCAGATCACATAATCTGCATGCCATGTGCCATGTCCTAGACAGCCTGTTCGTGTCCCTCACTATAACTTACAAAAGTTTATTCTTCACAAATTTCAAATATACCTTACCATTTAGCTCCTCTCTTTTGCACAATTATTTTTAATTATTCTTAGGGCTTGATAAAGTGTTCCACATAGTTGCATTTCTGAAAATAATTTCCTGTATCTCTGACATTTTTTCATATATTTTAGTGTGATGCTCTATGATGACTACAGATTTGTAGTCCCTTCTATGAAGTATTAAGCCTTCCTTTTTAATTTAATCAATTAATTAACTAATTTTTATTTTAGAGAGAGAGAGTACAAACAGGGGAGAGGGGCAGAGGGAGAGAGGGAAGGATAGACAGACAGAGAAAGAGAGAGAGAGAGAGAGAGAGAGAGAGAGTATCTTAAACAGGCTCCATGCTCAGCATGGAACCCAAAGCAGGGCTCTATCTCATGACTCTAGGATCGTGACCTGAGCCAAAACCAAGAGTCAGACACTCAAATGACTAAGTCACTCAGGCGCCCCAGTATTGAATCTCCCTAAATTTCCTTTTCTTTATCTATAGAATAATGAATATGTTAATACCTATCTCCTAAAGATGTTGGAAGAAAATAAAATATAAATATTTAGCAGAATGTTTGCCACATATTGTGTCAAATCACTCACCATTTCCATCATAAATAAATAGTAAACAAAACATGGCACAATTTTAAACAATTGATGGGATATAATTTAAAAATTTCTGGGGCGCCTGTGTGGCTTAGTCGGTTAAGCGTCTGATTTTCGCTTAGGTCATGATCTCGCAGTTCGTGGGTTCATGCCCCGCGTCGGGCTCTGTGCTGACTGCCAGCTCAGAGCCTGGAGCCTGTTTCAGTCTGTGACTCCCTTTCTCTCTGACCCTCCCCTGCTCACGCTGTCTCTCTCTCTCTCTCCTAGAAATAAATAAAACATTAAAAAAAAATGTCTTAGACCTTCAGGCTAGAAACATTCTCCTTCAAGTAGGCAAGTGACAGTAACATTGGCTCTTAAGAGTAGAAAATTAAAGAAAATATAAGTATTCAAAAGGCATAGATTTTTTTACTCTTCTCTTTCCTGTTATATCTTTAATGTTATATCTTCTCTTTACTGAAACAGTATCTGACACATGGGAACTCATTAAATATTGAATAAACACTGTATACTATACTTCTTGATCTGGCTATAAACTATATTTGGCATCATAACAAAATAAATTCTGTTTATCAGTTTTCAACATCTAATGTTAACCTGTGAGCAATGCACAAACCCTTGGTCAGGGTATCGGAGAATATAAATACTAGGAGCCTTTACAATAGAGGAGTGAAAGTATAATTCCCAGAAGGTAGGAGGTAAAAACTGAAGAAAAGATGTCCTGAAGTACAGATTTAATAATTCTCATTTTATATAAAGTTGAAGCATGATACTGGGAAATGTTGACTATATACAAAACAAGGTACATTTATTATTTAAAGTTACAGAAGTAGCCAAAAGAAAAACCCAAACAGTAAAACAAACATTTGAGAGGGGGAAAGGGACATCAAGTCAGTGAGATAAATTCTCCTTGTAATAACAGGAAGTTAGTAGGGATTGTCTAGAGTAAATAATATGAACACATTATTTTAATTTAGCACTTGGGGCTGTTATATGATTAAGTATGCAGGAGACTACTATCTTATGATTCATATGGGTTTTGTAGGGGTCAGACCAATGAACTGAAAAAAAATGTGATGGAGACCCCCATGGCTCATCATTCAAGTTTCTAATGATGCCATTTAAACTGCCTGCCATTTCTTTTATGTTTTTGATTTATGTTGACCTGAGAAGGTAACCTGAGTTTCAAAAGCTTCCACTGCAGCTTTTGTGAGTGTTCTGCCAACTTGTAAGCATATCCATTCCAATGACAAGTTTAGGAATTGCAGAAATGACATTGGGCATATCTGTGGACCCATTAAACCCTCTGTGATAGGTGTCTCAATTGTAATCTGACCCTTATAAACGTCTACTCTAACAGAGGGGTCATAATCATAATTCATTTCACATGCATTTGCATTAATTTGTCTACATGGTCTCTCATTCACCAGTAGGAACTGACAGGGATAACTGATCTTGATCATTATGACCAAAGGATGCTACTATATACAGGGGTAGGTAGGATAATATTTAGTGCTCAAGAGATCTGCCAAGTTGCCCTTATATTACTTATAGTTTTAACTATACATTGACAATTTCAGTAACCACAGACTAAGAAATTTGTAGTAACCACAACACAGAAACCTCGACAGTGAGGGTTTATAGCACCAAACAAGGCCAGCCACCCAGCCCTACAGAAATACTAGAAGGTAGAGGAAGGAAAGCCTTTTTGCCCTGGAGGTTACATTTTACCTCATCTACACCTGAAGCACAGAAATCTGGCCTCTTGCCTTAATGTGGGAGCGACTCAGTGGTACACTCTGTCCTCTGGGGCTCCCCACTGACCCAGGCTGAAGTTAGTCTCCAGCTGAGCCAATCCCTGGATTAGCCTTTTTTCCGTTATCTCCAAAATATTAAGCATTCCTCATTCTTTCTCCTGAGAGCACTTCTCAACAACCACACGCCTCTGATTCATTGTCTCTGGATCTGCTTATAGGGATTCTGATATAAAATGAACATTTTCTTGCTTCTTATTTGGAGATTTTTTTTTTCTGCTCATGAAGGAAAGTCAGGATACTATAAACTAAATCTTGGATGTAAGTATTTGTTGCATCATTGAAGTTTTTCTTCTTTTTCCTCCATTTTTACTCTGAGAAGTTGGAGGGGCTATATACACAATACATGTAGAAATTGTGCTACCAATTCATGGTTAAATACAGTTTAGTACAGCTACATAGTAACTATATGTCAAATGTTACTTTCTTCATAAACAGCGTTATTAACACAGTACAACCCCTCCCATTGGTACATTCTTACATAAAAATGTAAGAATTTGTAAATATATATAATAAAATCTATAAAAGTTTTGAGATCAAAATATTTTGAACTTGAAAACATATTTTATTAATTTAACTCAAATATTTCTTTGATCAAAATCATTTCAACATGGGGACGCCTAGGTGGCTTAGTCGGTTGAGCGTCCGACTTTCGCTTAGGTCATGATCTTGCAGTTCGTGGGTTCGAGCCCCGCATCGGGCTCTGTGCTGACTGCCAGCTCAGAGCCTGGAGCCTGTTTCAGAGTCTGTGTCTCCCTCTCTCTCTGACCCTCCCCTGCTCATGCTGTCTCTCTCTCTCTCTCCTAGAAATAAATAAAAAATATTTTAAAAAAATCATTTCAACATGTAATCAAACTTTTAAAAATACTGAGATGTTTATACCCTTTGTTGTGCTAAGACTTCAAAATTTAACATGTATTTTAGGCTTAGAGCACATCTTAATTCAGACTAGTTATATTTTAAGTGTTCAACAGCCACTTGTATCTAGTGGTTACTATGTTGGAGAGTATAGCTCTAGGTCATCAAAAACAAATTGAAATAAAAAATTTTAAATGTGGACAGACATAATAATGACACTTTGGATAATAGACAAGATCTGTTTGTTATGTTTTCTAAATCATCACAATATATATGTTTATAATAAGTAACTGGTTATAAAAATTTTTGCTAATTTTTCTGCATATTTTATATAGTCTAAGTTTAGACCTTTTGACTAATTTTTCTTACAACTTTTTTTTTTAAGTAGGCTTCACACCCAGTGAAGGAGCCCAATGTGGGGCTTATACTCAAAGTGCTGAGATTAAGACCAGAACTTAGATCAACAGTTGGACACTTAAGCACTGAGCCACCCAGACATCCCTCCTATAACTTTAAAAAAATTTTTTTTTAATTTTTAATTTATTTTTGTGAGAGAGAGAGTGTGTGAGCAGGGGAGGGGCAGAGAGAGAGAGGGACACACAGAATCCAACGCAGGCTCCAGGCTCCGAGCTGTCAGCAGAGAGCCCAACGTGGGGCCCAAACCCACAGACAGTGAGATCATTACCTGAGCCAAAGTCGGCCGCCCAACCAACAGCCACCCAGGTGCCCCTTTAATTTTTTTTTAATGTTTATTTATTTTTGAGATAGAGAGAGACAGAGTGCGAGCAAGAGAGGGGCAGAGAGAGAGGGAGACACAGAATCTGAAGCAGGCTCCAGGCTCTGAGCTGTCAGCACAGAATCCAATGTGGGGCTCAAACCCACAAACTGTGAGATCATGACCTGAGCCGAAGTTGGACGCTTAACCAACTGAGCCACCCAGGCATCCCTCCTACAACTTTTTAATACATAAGAACAATTCAAAATTTTTGCCATATATATAATGTTAATTTTATGATTATATGTTAGTGTTATTACTTTTTAAATAAAATGCTTAGAACTTTATACGTAAGAGTTATTATTTTCATCTTTTGCCTATTATCTTTACCGATTATATTTCAATACTTAGAAACCAATTATTTTTTAAAATACTTTATTTTTGATAGAGACAGTGAGCACAGGCTGGGGAGGGGCAGAGAGAGAGAGAGAGAGAGAGAGAGAGAGAGAGAGGAAGGCACAGAATCTGAAGTAGACTCCAGGCTCTGAGCTTTCAGCACAGAGCCTGACGCAGGGCTTGAACCCATGAACCATGAGATCATGATCTGAGCTAAAGTCTGATGCCCCTCTGGTGCCCCTAGAGACCAAATCTTATAACAGCTCCTCCTTCTCCTTGAATTAGTATTCTTTCTCTCTCCTTTTGAATACTAAATTCCCACTCATTAATAATTCCCATCTCAAATGTCACCTTCTCTGAGAATTTCCTGACTTTCACTTCTGTCACAATAGTCACATATTCCATCTTCCATAGCATTGCAGGTCTTTGAACAAACTTCTTCTGCAGCATTTATAAATTATATTATCACTATTTATTATTGTGTATGCCTTTTCCATAGCAATCATTCTGCAAAATGGCCCACATGAATTCTAGTCTCCAATTATCAGGTCTCTGTGTAGTCCTTTCCCACAATGAATAGAAGTGACCCATGTGACCAGTAGAATATTGAAAAAATAATAATGTGTGGCTTTGAGACTACATTTTATCAGACATTGTTGCTTCCACATTACTCTTTTCCATTTCTTGCTTTAGCTTCCATTTTATGAAGACAGTCTGTTTTACCAAAAGGATCATATAAACTAAGGTCTTCTGCTGACAATCAGCATGACTTGTCAGTCATATGAGTGACCCTAATTGAATGCACGTGTATTCTGCAACCCTACTCAAGACTTCAGATGACTGTAGCACTGACCAATGTCTTGACTACAACCTCATGAGAGACCCCAAGGTAGAGCAGCCACTCCAAAATTCCTGATGCATTGGAAGTACGCAGTGTTGTTTTATGTTTTCAGCTAACTGGCTGTGCAACAATGGAAAATTAATACAGATTTTGGTACTTAGGCTTGGGGTCCTGCTATAAGAAAAAACGTGGGAATGGCTTTGAAATCAGTGAGTGGAAGAAATCTAAGGAAATTGTTAGGACATGGCTTGGTAGACTTTGAGGAGGCTACAAGTATGGACTTAAAACAGTGTGAGGAAATGTTATTGAAAACTGGAGGAAAGATTTCTGCTATGGTAAGAAGTTTAGGAACACCATCACTTTCTGTAATAGAAACAAATGAAGGTGATCTAGCTAAGTAGACTTCCAGGTAGAGCACTGAAGATGTCATCTGATTTCTTCTTACTGCTTATAGTAAGATGTGAGAGGAGAGCAAAGAGTTAAAGGAAAGGCTGCTAAACACAAAGAAGCAAGGGCTTGCTGGTTACAAAACTTCTCAGCCTTTCCAGGTAGCAAATGATGATACAATATAAAAGTGGCTTCCAGGCAAAGATCAAAACTAGACAGTGCCAGGAAAATTTGGTCTAACAGTGAAGTTCAGCCTTGTTTAAACTGTGAAATAAGCAAGAAATAAATATTTGTAATGTTTAGCCACTGAAGTTTGGTTTTTAAATTGTTATTGCAGAATGGCCTCATATCTTTATACAAGGAAAAAAGCCAATAATACAGCTTAGAAGGGAATAGACTGTATCAGGGTGTCCAGCAAAGCAGTGTGTCAGAGTTATCTTCAGGCATGTTGCTGAAATTTTCATATCTGCTTCTCTTCCCTACCCCCACCTTTAAAGAACTTCTTTTCTATATGGGTGGTCTATAGTGCATAGAATAGCAAGGAATGGATGACTGTAGCTGAAAGAGAAAGGAAGTAAACAGACAACTAGAGTGGTATTACATCCTGAATTACTTAAATTCTTCTTGAAAAAGCTCTGCAACTCAGGTGCATGTGCCTATTGGTTAAAGAAAATGAGGTTTGTGTGCTCTGAGGACAGGAGACGTCAGTAGATATCCCATCCGCTTAGACAAATTTTCTTACCTTTCTGTGGCTTGAGACGTTTCATCTACTTCCTGAGCTTCTTATAAGATATACACCCATTTATACATTAAAAAAATGCTTAGAACAGAGCCTGTTATGATAGACTGAGACTAAGGTTTCCTTACACACAAAAGTCTCAAAGACTTAAGATTTTAAAGATTAAGAACATAGACTCAGGAGATTTGAATCCCGGCCCTACCACTTAACTTATTCTGTGATCTTTCATTTAACTTTTCCATCCCTCAATATCCTTTATTTGTAAGATGGATAGAATAGGGGTTCTTATCTCTAAGGTATGTTAGAAGAAATGAGTTAATATTTGTGATTTAAATGAGTTACTTTGTGATGGAATAAGTTAGTTTGTAACTAAATGCGTTAATATTTTAGAAATACCTGGCTCATAGTGTTATAAATTGAATTTTAAATAAATTTAAAATCATCGTGTAAGTAAGGCCTCTGATTATAGATATTCATCAATAATGTAGCTCCTGTTCTTTACCTCTTTAAGCCTTTCTGGTCTGACATTAAGACATATTGAAGAGTTCTGGGGTTTTGTCCCCTGCAATGTCTGTTAGATTATCACATTTTTTTTTATCTTCAATTGAAGCATATATCAATGGAAATTAAACACTTCTCTTGATAGTCACCTGGAAGTTTTTGACAGATCACTGATTGGCACCTGAGTGATACAGGTTTTTTTTTTTTTCTTCCTGACACACTAATCAGTCACTCCAACCTCTCCTAGCTTTGAAAAATTCTATGTTCTATTCTGGGAAATTTGGCAATTTCTTCTGTCTTTAAATTACTTAGCTTGTGACAGGTAATCTTCTGTACACAATGTAACTTTATATTTCAATGCTGCATCACAATGCAATGTTTTCAAAGACATTTTAAGCAAAAATTAGGAATCCAGAATTAACTTAAAATTCAATTGCTCATGGAACTATCAATGTAAGTATCTCTATTGAGGTGACAATCAAAAGAACCTCTGTAAAAATCTGAGTTCTCCCAAGCAAAGGCAAAGAAAACCTACTCCTTGCCCTGATGGCCAGTAAGTTTCTTTTAACATTTCTGAGATACACTCCAATTTCAGAAAGAAGGCAGAGAAAATGTACAATTTGGAAGAGAGGAAAGAACAAAATTATTGGATGCCTTGCATACATTCTGGGCTACTTGTTTTACGCATTTTATCTCTTTTTCATAAAATGAAAGATTATAATTTTTATTTTTCTCTTTATCCAGAGGAAAAAAAGAATCACCTCAAAACAATTTAACTAGCCCACAGTCAGATAGTGACACACTCATACATACC
The DNA here is from genome assembly GCA_017311185.1 of Proteles cristata cristata. Lineage (NCBI taxonomy): Eukaryota > Metazoa > Chordata > Mammalia > Carnivora > Hyaenidae > Proteles > Proteles cristata. The sequence goes on along the minus strand of JAESUZ010004150.1, from coordinate 294,417 downwards.
TAAAATATGGGGGAAGTGGGAGGTGAAGCCAGGGATGTCAACACACAAAAGCCATACTTACTCCATTCCATGACCTTACCTATCAACATAATAAGTGCTATTATATAGTAATTAACAAATTAAGTAAAATCTTCTAATTCTTCATTAACGTAAGTGGTATACCATCATCTTAACTAGAAAATCAGACTTATTAAAATAACAGATTTTCAGTCATCTAAACATAAATATTCCCTATTATCTCCTCATTTAATCTGTTTTCCTGACATTCCCATGGAATCATTTGCTTTTGGACCCATTATATATTGATATATCTTGGTTCCTCATGATATGAGCTAGGTTTGTCTACTTCTATAAAAACATTATTGAATAAAATCCTGTTAATGTACTAATTTTTTATATCCAATCTTTCCCTTTTACAGGGTATCATTGCTGTTATTCTTATTTTATTTTTGTTCTCATGTCAACATTTTTATAGTTTCACATTTTTACTCATATTAATTGCACCCAGAAGCGGTCCTAGGCAATCATCAAAGATGTGTCTACAGGTAAGTATATTGAGTCTTGATGTGTTGTCTATATTCATGACCTTAAGCCTATCTATAAAATTACTCTTTTGTTCTTTGATTTTGCCATGTTTTGTCTCAACCTCTTCAACTTTAGTTTTCCATCCATAATTTAATTAACTGAGCTTATAGAAAAAATGACAATCTTTGCTCCTGAGTCTCATGTTTTGCCCTTTTCTCAAGAACTTTCTTCACTTGCTATTTTTAAACTCTCATCACTTTCTGACCTCTTGAAAAGAAAATAGGCTTCCTGGGGCACCTGGGTGCCTCAGCTGGTTGAGCACCCAACTTCAGCTCAGGTCATGATCTCATGGTTTGTCAGAGGCCGGCTCCAGACAGGTCCAGGGGTCCCTGAAGGATGGACGGTGTCAGCGAGGGAGAGATTGGGAGAGCCACGAGAATCTTTCTGGTCACCAGGCAGGCATCTCCGCTCTAACTGGGGCTCAGCTTCATTTTATAATTAAGTGCTTGGGGGATGCCACAGAAGTCGCATTGCCTTAGACAATGATTTCTGATGACAAACTTCTTTGATATGCAAGAATTTCCCAGAATATAGATTTGTAGAAGATTCCTGCATAACCTTTATCACTAGTGATTGAGGTAGGGGACTTAGATGCTTATCCTAAGGGGAAGGAAGGTATCTTTAGCATACCAGACAATGTTTTTAGCATAAAAAGGGTGAAATTACTTCTTTGTGGACAGGGGTCAATAGCTTGTTTAAGGAGTGTTAAGAAAAACAGGTCTTTTAAGAAACACCTTTGGTCCCATAATCACAAAAGAAGAAGTTCCTCAATAGGTTCCTTCACAGGGTGCAATCAGCATTTTCAAGGCCAGAATAAGTCACTCCAAATACTGATCAAAATGCCTTGGGCGGGTGGGGGGCTGGTGCTCCAAGCAGAAACAATTGGGTGAGGGTGGATATCCTCTAAATTGGGCTCTTGGTCTCAGGGCCAGACTCACTTGTGACTCTTGTTTTCTTTGCTCCCTTTGTTATCTAAGTCTTGGATCTGCAAGGCCCATAGGAAGAGCCTTTTGACAATCATCCACAATGTTTTCATCTGAAATCTCTTTCGAAAAGGCAGAGATATGCTTTTCCTTATGAGCAATCTGTGTGGGGAATATCGGTCTGATCTAGAATATTGTGAGGCCTGGTCAACACCCGCAGGCTCATTTCCAACATGAGACAGTAGTAGCAGAAGGAGATACCAGTTTTCATTTCTCATGGCAGGGGCTGTGCAAACGCTGCCATTTCCTTGCTGTGACGGTCATCCAGAGAGGCCGGTGCGGCTCCCAGCAGTGGTTCATGGGTTTGAACCCCATGTTGGGCTCTGTGCTGACAGCTCACAGGTTGGAGCTGCTTCAGATTCTGTGTCTCCCTCTCTCTCTGCTCTCCCTTGCTCATGCTCTGTCTCTCTCAAAAATAAACATTAAAAAAAAAGAATAAGATTTCCTTCTTGTAATTAAATTGACCTATATTTCATTTTTTCCTGTTACTACAAGAATTTTCTAATCTTCCATATACTCTGCATAATTAATGATTTTACTATTTCCAGAGCATTTAATAATACAGTGTGTACAAAATGTAAATTAATATGTGTGTGTGTGTGTGTGTGTGTGTGTGTGTATCTTGATCTATTGCCCTACTTCTCCTTTATGTCTCTCAACTAGATTATTCACTTGTAAAGTTAAACATACTTAGTTCTCTATTCTTTACAATAATCTAAATGCTCTGTTTCAGAGGCTGTCTTACTGTTATTTGCATCTCTGTTATCCCAAAATATATCCAAAGTTCCTAACCCAGAGAGACTTTAAATTCTCAATTTTTTTCTTTGACTTCCTCTTTATAGACTCCATATGTTAACAGTTATAGACTTGACCCATTCCATTCCTTAATTCATCTTTGTGATCATACATTTACAACCCGGGACTCGCGTATCTTGAACATCTGTGCTACATGAAATATTTCATGTTTTGAAATATTAATTTAACAAATATGTACTATCACCAACAATGTTACAAGCTCTGTACTGTGTGCTAAGCATATAGTAAGAGTGCACCACTTCTCAAAGCACTTCCTATATGTTAGCTTGCGTCAATGCCATCTGTCAAAGACTATCAGGAATAAATTCCTGATATCCTTAGGCACATGGAGCTGGCTCCTTTGGTGGAAAGAGTAAGCCACACTCAGAGGAGAAGGCAGCATGTTCCTGCTTCCACTTACTCTCGTTTTTAAGGGCTTACCTTTTCTTCCTGACAATCACAAAATAATTCCAGGCATGTATTTAGATAGAGGTTACCAGAACATTGTTTTCTTTTCCCCTTCCTCAAAACAGAAACAGATATAGCTGTCTCCTTTATGACGAAGCATATCCTCACATACCACAAGACCTCTTCAATGCAGGAGATGCTTTTGTGTCTTTCTTCTCTATACGCAAACGTTCTCCTGATTGCACATTTCACTACATGAACATCAGAGCCACATCTGCAGCATGTCCAGACAACCTACCTTTTTTGTCTCCCAAAGAAAAAAAATTAAAAGAGCCTAGTTCTAATAGCATTAGATTATTAAATCCTTTTGGTTTAGAAGTGATTTAAAAGAAAGTGCCTGAGCTGTTGCTAACAGTGCTGTAGAATCCATATAACTCCCAGCTCAGGGGAAGGGGCGTGAGGGTTGGCCACAGGGAAAGAACTCTGGACTCACCCTCTCTAGAGCTCCACACCACCTCCCGCTCATGCAGGTTTCATTTTATTCCCATTTATTTGGTGCCTACATCATCACCTCATTCTCTCTCCCTTTCTCTTATTTTCATCAGAAGCTGAGAAATTCTCTGTAGCAAGTAGAACTCTAGCTTTCATAGTATTAAGGTGTGATGGAACATAAAATATGCTCTCAAATAATGTCTTTGGACAGGCACCTAAAAAGAACGTGAATTAGAAAGTTTGATTATCTGCTACATTTCCCAATTCCTAACTCATAGGACTGACCAGCTTTGCCGCCTCAGTTATGCGGTAGCCTTTGCTATCAGGTATTCTAGAACGCTTTACATTATTGCCTTTTCATAACCCAAACACATGAAAAGGGATTCATTACCTGCTCTCGTGGCACTAAGTACCTCCTGCCAGCACCGTGCTTCATTTGTTTTGCTCTGGCTCTGGAGCAGGCACAGAATGTCAGGATCTGATGCCTCACATACAGGTGGACTTATGAGAGGCCTGAAGCCTATAAGGCACCAAATTTTTAGATTACAGATTACATGAAATATTAACTCAACGTACACGCATTATTTGTAAAAATAAGAATTTAGTGGTCTTTGGAGGGTGACTGAGACACAACTTTAACTTGCATTCATTTTTGTAGCAATTAACCAAATGAAGAAGTCCTGAAACCATATTCTATAAGAGTTAAACTCTAGTGTGCTCGTGCTGATGTCAATTTTGGATCTGGGGTGGGGGGAATTAAGTTGCATGCTCATCCAAATAAGCACAGAGGCCTATAGCCTCCTGCTCAAATACCAAGTGTGTAGTTCTCTTGGATGCTATCACTTGAAAGAAATGTGAACATTTCACATCTTTGTGTGGTGACAGGGAAAGACATTTCCTCTACACTATTTGATAAATGTCAGGTGCCTGAGAATGAAGAAAAGGCACTGAGATATTTGCTAGATGGGGTACTATTACGGAATATTTTGTGCTTAGTGTCAAGGTGGGAATAAAGGAGTCTAGATAGCATATACATTAAGTAAGGACAAGATGTTCTTAAGCCTCTGTAATGCCAAAGGGAGAGATATTGGTAGTTTAATGGATGACTTAAATCAAGGATAGCAAGATAATAAACCTCAAGGAAATAATGAGAATGTCCTGTTAGCTTTCCACTATGCCAGTTCTGTGCTTCACTCTCTCCCCTGACTCTAGCAGCCATCTTGTTGAGTAAAGACCCAACTTGCTCTCCAGCTTGCTGTGTTCCTATTCCTTCCAACTCAATTCTTCCTACTTTTTAAAATTTAGAAATACAATGACTGATTCTTTCTCTCCCATGGTTCAAGTTTTCTGCTGACTGGAAAAACGCAGATAATGCCAATCCTGTGAACTATATCTACTCCATTTTATTTGCAACTCAAAGGTACTGTGAAGGCATGCTCATTTCTGACTTTCTGTCCTCTTCTGGGCACAAGGACCTAGTCTGAACAGAATAGAACTCCTCAGAAGCATTCTCATAATGTCAGAGAGCTGCCTGGTACTGTGTTGTCTTTGCTTACACATTCAAACCTTTTTTTCCCCTGAGCTCATTTTTAGTATTTAGGTTGTAGAAAAACTGTTCATAATCATTTTCTTTTATCCAAAAGAGGAGGCTATCTAAAATGACTAAAACTGAGGATTGATTATGTAATCAGACATGGGGAAAATCTTAAATATGCATAATCTAAAAATATTTAAACTATTTCAAAGAAGAAAATCTTATGAAAAGTTCATAGGACACTAATGGGCAGGACAGTACTTTTGATAGGAACTATTTTCTCAGTTTTCAGTGTAAAACAAAACAGTCAAATGTTTAAAACAAAATTGTAAAACTCTGCTGTCTACTTTTCTGTGACTGTACTGGTAACTGCGATTTGGCTATAAAATTCTACACCATCGTACTCTTGTTTATTTTGAGTCCTTTCAAATTAATCAGGTTATTTGATAGAAAAATGAATTTGGTAGGAAATGTAAACAGTAAAAGGGCATACTCTGAAAACCCTTTTTCTTTTATTTTAAAAATTTTTTAATGCTTATTTAGTTTTGAGAGAGAAAGAGAGAGAGACAGAGAGACAGAGCATGAGCAGGGGAGGGACAGAGAGAGGGGGAAACACAGAATCCAAAACAGGCTCTAGGCTTGAACTGACAAACCATAAGATCATGACCTGAGCTGGAGTTGGATGCTTAACCAACTGAGCCACCCATACACCCCAAATCCTGTCTTTTTCTAAACGCAGATATCAAGATTCTCATTCCCAACTCCCTGAGTCAGTAACTTATACCAAAATTTTTATGTGAACATACAGGTATATTCTATGCAAATATATATGCCCAGTACTGTCCTGATTATCTGACATAGATTTATGCATCAAATCCTCATAGTGACCAACAAGTACATTTTCCTTAAAAAAAAAAGAATCATACCTGGGCCACTTCAGGGGCTCATTTAGTTATGTCCGACTTCAGCTCAGTCATGGGGCACCTGGTGGCTCAGTAGGTTAAGCATCTGACTTCTGCTCAGGTCATGATCTCACCATTCATGGGTTTAAGCCCTGCATCAGTCTCTACACTGATTTGTGGAGTCTGCCTGGGATTCTCTCTCCCTCTCTCTCTCCCTCTCTACCCCTCCGTAACTTACACTTTCTCAAATAAAATAAATAAACTTAAAAAAAAAAAAAGGAATCATACTAATTTTCAGACAAGGAAATTGAAGTCCCCAAATTAAGAAACTTGTTTATGACCCCACATTTTATCAGCAGTGGAACCATAATTCTACCACAGAAAGCCCTATTCCAGATAACACGCACTTAACCACAAAGCTCTATGGCCTCTCTGTAGCCTTTCTCATTTCGTATTCGATACCATTACACACATCTCTTTATTTTATATTCAACAAGTACAACAGATGAGTGAGCAAATTAGTTTTGCATATTTGCATGTTAATACTTGCATATGTTTTTCAGGACCTGTTGCCTGTTTACAAAGGTATATTAAGAATGCAAGAAACCTTTTGTGTTTGTGAGACATTAAGTCTTTTATAAAGTTGTATTTTATGTCTTGTCTTAGAGAGAGAATATAATATTAAATTGAGTTTCCTTTTCTGTTAACTTTCAATTATACTTTTATCCTAACTCTGTTAGGGGTGTGCTTGCCCCTAAACGCAATCAAGAATCTCAGTAGATGCTGTATGTTAACTAACTGCAATTTAAATAAAAACTAAAAAAAAAAAAAAGAAGAATATATCACCAGAAAACAAAGTGGAGCAAACAACATTATCATCTATAAACAGAAAATTATTATATTTGCCTAAACGGGGAAAGAAAGGATAGAAAAAAACGGGGATGAGTTTAGTACACTATCACTACATTAATATTCTCTTATTTTGAAATGGCATGGAGGTATAAAACGGCAAGGAATATCCAAAGAACAACAAATAGTTTAAAATTGAGAGAGGGCATAGCGTAACACGGCGGGATTATGCTGTGAATAATAAGACACCATAAATAAACTCATGGCACAGAAACCTACACTGATAGCAAAGAATTCAGAAACTACAGTGATGATTAAACAAAGCTGGAAACAAAGAAAAGCTCCTCAGAAGGAGGAGGCGTGCCTTCCCAGGCCTCAGGTAGCCCAGGGCCGAAGAACTTTAAATGCTCACTGAGCGCTCTCTCTGCCCAGCGCAGGCGCTCACTGCACCATTTGCACGTGTGTTCCAAACCACTCTTGTTCCAAATGTTGCACGCGAGTCCCCAGCTTCTCCAAGACTCCGGAACTGTGTCTGAGTGCTCCTAGATACAGTTTCCTGGTGAGAAATAAGTCCATGACTTTCCTGAATTGTTACTGTGAGAGGGTAAAGTCAAGGTCAGTTTCCAGGCAAATATCTTTCACAGACCTGAATTCAGACTTTACTGATCCTTTCCAAATCCTTTTCTAAGGATATAAATATAAAATTCCACATTCTCACAGTAACAATTCAGCGGATGGCATATAACTTATGTATCGGGTGAACTTAAATACCTCACTAACCAAAGAGGAAGGGATTATATCTGCCCACTAAAGTGTATCCCTTTCCTTTAACAATTGGATAATTAGGCTTTTTCAACCTTCTGGGGAAATCACTCAGCAATCAATGTACTCACATTTTCAGGTTTGGTTTTGTGAAGGGGACAATTCTTCCATTACATTTTTGCATGGCCTGTATAAATTTGTGTTCAGAAGTATCCTGTAATGAAACTGCCTCTAGGGCAGAGGACAGATTTGTTTCCTGATCAAGGTAATTAAGGTAACATCTCCCTCTGAGGGAAAGTTGCATGGGTTTGTTGGCAGCCCCTTTAAGAATTAGAGTTTCCATGGGCCCGAGTGGCTCAGTCAGTCAAACATCTGACTTCAGCTCAGGTCATGATCTCATGGCTCATGGGTTTGAACCCCTGCATCAGGCTCTGTGCTGATGGCTCAGAGCCTGGAGCCTGCCTCAGACTCTGTGTGTCTGTCTCTCTCTCTGTCCCTCCTCTGTTCATGCTCTGTCTCTCTCTGAAAACAAATAAATAAAACCTTTTAAAAAAAAGTTTAAAGAAAGAATTAGGATTTCTAATCTTATTTTTCCTCAGCTGTAGTACAAATACTCTGTGGGTGCACCATCCACCTGTACCTGCACTGGGGGATTTGGGGAAAAAGGGTAAAGAATTCAAACATGAAAATCACACTGCCTACTGTGCCATTACTAACCAAATCCTCTGGCTCTGACCCAGGAGTCACTATCTTTTGCCAGTTCATGTGAAACTCTGGCAGGCTGACTTGTGAGCTTGCAGAAGTAATAAAATCTGAGAACCTCCACGACTCCTGACAGGCTTTTCTCTAAAACAATTAATATTTCTCTTCCTTATCATCATGGACATTTTACAGACAAAACAAGTTTTAAATTAATCATTGTTTTCTTTTTGATGTTCAATTTGTCACTACCTATCTTCTAGCAGTCTCTCCTCAGACTTTTTATCCTTTCAAACTATTATGAAAGCATCCTTATTTCTGGCGCTGATAAGATGTTGTAGGCCTAAGTAGAATACGCCTATCTTAACTATAGAATCATCTATTCTTTAATCTCTGATTCTATTTAAAGAAGGGTATTAAGGAGCAAAATCTGTATAACAAAGGAGGCATGATGATGGAACAGAGCAAAAAAAAAAAGTACATTTTTAATCCAAATCTCATGAATTCATGCTTGTAAATTTTCTTTTTACCTTCCTCTGAAATGAGTTTATTCATTCAATTTTTTCTTCCCACTTGTTTTGATGCTAAATATTGTCATGATATAGAATGTATTCAAATTACATTGTGGCCTTCTCCACCTCTTTAGAAGTTTCTATTTTTGTCTTCTATTAAGGTCCTTGGATTGATTTCAAAGTGCACAGATCCAGATGACACCTCATATTGGTAACTTTAAGGGTGAAAGAAACATTCAATTTCCTTATATCATCTAGAATTCCATTTCAAGCAATGGACTTGTTTTATAAGGCCAAAAGAAATTATGTGCTTCTAGAGTTCTTTTAATGGGTGGAGGAACAGATTCTACAGTGGGCGTCCAAGAACAACTACTAGAATCACACCACAGAACAGTTCTGTTCAGGGAACTGCTCTTCAAGAATAGTAGGGAGCTAAGGAAATGGGAAATGGTGATTCCCAACAGCTGTCTTTACAAACACACTACCTTAGTTATGATATAGAGAGCAGGAAGCCACAACTAGGACTATTTTCTAACAGAAAAAAAAATGGCCTTAACTAGAATAAAAAGATCAGGAAGGCATCAGCTGAACTGTTGGCTCCAATAATAGGCTGCCTTTGCTGCAGTCTGGGAATCAAAAAGCCATTGCCATGGATGATGTCTCTAGAACAGTACAGCACCTGTTCTATCTGCAGTGGACATCTGCAGTGCCACAGCCTCCCTACCTAACACAATTTACGGTTCCAAATTTAATCTTCGCACAAATGAATCTCTTTGGCACAAACTAAACCACAATCCAAAAACAGAGATGTAAGAAACCCTTAGAAGGAAAGTATAAATTTCAACCATACAAAAAATACAATAGAATATCACTGGTAGAATGTTGAGTGAATCACTCTGTGGTATCCACCATGGTCCATTCTGGCAGCATCAATAGGTATTATTCTTCCCACTAACTTTGAACAACACCAATAGATCCTCTGCTTAAAAACTTCTCTTATTTTCCTTCCAATTCAAATACAAAGTCATCAGAGGCTAACAAGCCACAATCTGGCTCCCTGTTAATTTGTACTAGCCTTGGGGCAACCTGAGTGGCTCAGTTGGTTGAGCATCCAACTTCGGCTCAGGTCATGATCTCACAGTTTGTGGGTTCGAGCCCGACATCGGGCTCTGTGCTGACAGCTCAGAGCCTGGAGCCTACTTCGGATTCTGTGTCTCCCTCTCTCTCTGCCCCTCTCTTGCTCGCACTGTCTCTCTGTCTCTCAAAAATAAACATTAAAAAAAGCTATTTAATTTGTACTAGCTTTATCACATTACCATCTCCCACAACTGCCCCATTTTTTTCCAGCCACACTAGCTTCCTAGTACTTCAACTAATATGCCAGGCATACTCGCACCAAACTTCTTTTTGTCTCAGAGCACCTGCATGGTTTGCTTGCTTTTTGTGAAGGCTACCACTCCCATAACTTTGCTGAGGTCCTTATTTCTTTGATTCAAATCTTCTTTGTGAGGACTTGCTTCTATGGAAATAGTCAATTATGAACAAAGGTACCAAACTATAAAGACCTCAGGACCAAGGCTTAAAGTCACTTGCCCTTGCCACATCAGTTAAAGTCAACTGTATTTTCTTGGCATGGTTCACTGCAAGTCTTTAAAAGATAATAATGTTGGGGCGCCTGGGTGGCTTAGTCGGTTAAGCATCTGACTTTCGCTTAGGTCATGATCTTGTGGTTCGTGGGTTCGAGCCCCGCGTCGGGCTCCGTGCTGACTGCCAGCTCAGAGCCTGGAGCCTGTTTCAGATTCTGTGTCTCCCTCTCTCTCTGACCCTCCCTGCTCACGCTGTCTCTCTCTCTCTCTCCTAGAAATAAATAAAAATATTAAAAAAAAAAAAGATAATAATGTTCCACATATTAAATGCCAGATTCTAAACATATAACCCTGAAGAGGTTTTTTCTTATTCTTTTGTTCTTCAAATTCTAAGTATTTTGCTTATTTCTCAAAAATTCCATGCCAATATGAGCCCTGAATTGAATCTATTCCTTAAATTGAGGTGGCAAATTTTATTTCTGCAAAGGATCAGACACTAAATATATTTTAATGTTTTATTTATTTCTGAGAGTGTGTGTGTGTGTGTGTGAGCAGAGGAGGGCCAGAGAGAGAGGGAAACACAAAATCTGAAACAGGCTCCAGGCTCTGAGCTAGCTGTCAGCACAGAGCCCAACGCGGGGCTTGAACCCACGAACTGTGAGATCATGATGAGCCGAAGTTGGACGCTTAACCAACTGAGCCACCCAGGCACCCCAGAAACTAAATACTTTAGACTTTGTAAGATAAGAAGCAAAATTAAGGATATTATATAAGTACATATATAACCTTTAAACTATAATCATTTAAAACTATCAGAGGTATTCTAGCTCATGAGCTGTATAAAAACAGGCAGTAGGCTAGATACGGCTTTCAGACTATAGTTTTCTGTCACCTCCCATAAAGCACAACAACCTCATTTTCTAAAATTCTATTCACAGACATTTTTTAAACCAAATAAATATATTAAATATTTTTAAATGTTCTCAGTTATTATTTGTTTTTTCTAGCTTCTGGTTATCTATTCTAATCACATTATTTCTCCTACCTTAATTTAGTCACAGATTTAAATTACAAATGAGGCCTTTCAATTCAAAGTTCTAGCTTCTTTTCTCTGTGATACCATTAGCCAAAGTACTTTTTGTGAGAAGTCTGATGATGTGGATAGTAGATAATCTATTAGAAAACGTGCAGCGAGTAATTAATCAGTAAATGTTCTGGCCTTAAGTCAGAAAATTTGTAACAGATGGAAACAACCTTATTTAAATGATAGGACATATTTTAAAATTGTGAAGTAGTAAAATTAAGAGATTAATAAGTATATAATAATATAAAATTCTTTCTCGGGTGCCTTGGTGGCTCAGCTGGTTGAGTGGCTGACTCTTGGATTTTGGCTCAGGTCATGATCTCATGGTTGCGAGACTGAGCCCCATGTCAGGCTCCATGCTGAGTATGGATCCTGCTTGGGATTCTTTCTCTTTCTCTCCCTCTGCCCCTCCCCTACTCATGTGCTGGCTCTCTCTCTCTTTCAAAAAAATTATTTTTAATATAGGAAAAGATTTTGATATTCAAATTTTATCTCAGAGGTCTGAAACACCAAGCCCTCTGCCCTAATTACTTCCATCCAAGTGCTCCAGATTTTTTCTAGGGACTGAAATTTTATGTTATGACCTTTTCATCTTCATAGTACAGTCTCAGATCATTTGTCTTGAATGCAAAAAACATTTAACACTAAGCTTCTATGATTTAGGAGACAGATTTCATTATATTAGAGTCTGACTCCATGTTTGATTTGAAGTCCCACCCTCTCTGTTCCTCCACTGCTCTATATCTGAGTTAGTAGCACTTCCTCTTCCGTGAGCAGTAAAGTCATTTATCTCTAACCCTTGAGTGTCATATCTTCTGACAGCAACCTTGAAACTATGGTAGTCTGTTACCAGTAGGGTAAAGTCTTAGATACTTCATGGATGACAATGACATCCTTGCTTAAAACATGTCAAAAATTTCCTATTTTCCTTAAAATTTAACTTGAACTCCTTACCATGCCCTGTAGAGGGGCCTATATCATGTAGTTCCTACCTGCCTTGCCAAATGCCACTTATGTTCTGTCCACAACTTTCTTATACTTTTAATGAAGCAACAAGATTTTCCTGAATGTCACCATTCACTATTATATATAATATGTCTGTTATGTATATACATATACATACACACATATACATACACATATGTATACACATATTATATATCACTAGTCTTAAAAAAATTTAATGTTTATTCATTTTTGAGAGAGAAAAAGAGACAGAGAGCAAGAAGGGGAGGGGCACAGAGAGGGGAACACAGAAGATCCAAAGCAGGCTCTGTACTGATAGCAGAAGCCCAATGTAGGGCTCAAAGTCATGAACTGTGAGATCATGACCTGAGCATAAGTTAAGACTTAACTGACAGAACCACCCAGGTATCTCTATATATCGTTATTATATATACATACATTATGTATATATATTATACATATGTATATGTATTTATATGTACGCTATATACATGCATATATGTGTGTGTGTATATGTGTGTCTGTGTATATATATATATTTATTTATTTATCTTTGTTTTGAAGGTTATCTTACTATTTTGGGGTATGAGAGGCATTGACTCTAGAAGGAGGGGGGGAAAGCAATATATAACAGAATGTAATTCAAAAGTTTAGAAAGATACCTTCTCAGAACTACACCTCAATTTTCACAGATGCTTGCAGTCCAGAAGGCCAAGATACTGTATTAGCTTTTATTGCTGCTATAACAAATTTCTACAAACTTTGTGACTTAAAGCAACATGAATTTATCATATTTCAGTTTTGTAACTCACAAGTCCGACATGGTTCTCACTGGGCTGAGATCTAGGCTTAAGCAGAGCTGCATTCCTTTCTACAGGCTCTAGGAGAGAATCTATTTCTTTATCTTTCCCGGCTTCTAGAGGCCACCCACATTTCTTGACTCATGGACCCCTTCCTCCATCTTCAAAATATGCAACATGCATCTCTTTTTCCATTATTCCATACTTAGGTCTCCCTCTGAGGACAGCTGAAAAAGGTATGCCCCTTTTGAGCATCTATGCCTGATTTCAAAGCCCTTAAATTAATCACTCCTGAGAAGTTCCTTTTACCATGTAAAGTGATATGAAAGGTTCCAGAGATTACAATCAACATCTTTGAAGAGACCATTTATCTGCCTAGCACAGATACCTAAAATGATGGTTGTTACACTGACATGGACAGGTGAGATAATGTTATAAATGAAATCCAGTAAGTATATAGTGCATTTTACTTAAGTAGGATGCCATTTTCTCTATGGAGACATGTGGCCTGGTGTTGTGATGCTCTGCAGTGCCGATGCTACTGGTATGTTTCTTAATATTGCAGTTTCAAATATAAGAAGCACCCCCCCAAAGTCCCCCAAAATGTCAACCATAGACCAACCACCATTGAATATGGGGAAGACAGAGTTATAGAGCAGCTAGAGGTAAAAAATTCAAATTAATTTAACACTACCAATAAAATATATTCACAATATCTCTTATATGAACACTCTACCCAACTTGTTATTATTTGGACAGGTCTGTGGCTGTGTCTTTAGCAAAGGAGATAGCATGGGTATATGAAAATACAGAGTTATGGTAGTAGGAATAGAGCTAAGGCAGTGAAAATAATTTAATGTAAGTTTGTGACAGTCAAGAGCCCTGAAACTAGAGGATAACTCAGTATGATAGCATCTGAGGTCGGTCTGAACCTTTCAAACCCAGCTTTTGGCCCCCAATGATAGCCAGTATGATGGCTTGTTGTTATGCGAGAGTAAGTGAAAAGAAGCAGCAGGCTAAACTGTCCTTATTCCTTACATAAAATAATATGTATTATTAGGGCTCATCCTTCTGAGCCTTAAGCAATTGAACTTTCAATCAAAACTTATCTAGACAATAAGAGTCATTTCGATGAGGCACAAGTTTTACAAAGTTCCCAGCTTTCTTTCCTATAAGAATAATCATTTTGAGGTCCACAGCAGTTTGTTCATAGGGGTTTTCTTGCTGTAAACATCTTGTTATGAATTCCGCTGAGAGGAAATCACTCTGCCAACCCACCCATCTGATGCTCTCTCACCTTCATACACAGTAATCTTAGAATCATACAGGATATAAAAGGTTTTGAGGAGTCACAGCACCCATCAAACTCAGGCACCTGCATTTTAGGTCATACTGTGCTTCTGAACTCATCAGTAAATTAGTCAATCACAGTGTTTAAAGTATAGAGTCTTCATTTCTTGAGTTTGTAAAGTCCCCTAGCACCAGGTACAATGTTCTGAGCCTAGTAGTTGCTCAGTATTCTTGGGCAGCTAGTATCAGTGACTTTCATAAACGTATATTCCCTATAGGGAATGCTTTCTTACTCCACATAAGTCCGGAGACATAACTTTTAATAGTTTTCAAATTAATTCATAATCATGAGTTATTATTATTTCCACATCATAGATGTGGACATCAAGTGATTTTAAGATTACACAGGTAGTCAGTGATGAATATAAGCTCTTAGGATTTTCCATTGCAGTTTGACAGCTTGTGTGTGTGTGTGTGTGTGTGTGTGTGTGTAATTTTGAGTCAAAGACCACCATAGTGTGTTAATGGTGGTGAGATAGAAAATTTTATTTATGGCACTAAAAAGAGTCCACAAGCCCAGTAAGAGAAAGTTTCAATAACTGAATCCTGTATCTTAATATTCCCTTCCAGAAAGAATCAGATATTCTATCAAAGACATTGAAAGGGAAGAATTCTGTATTTCAAAATTAGAGAAAAAGAAACTTAGGAATCCATTGTCTTTGATGTCACTCACCAAAAAAGTGACTCAAAACTCAATTCAATTCCTTATAATCACCTGTACCAGTATTATTTCTTTTAATACCTCCAAGCTTCCATTCTAATTGCAGAGGAAAGTAGCAAAAGAACCATACAGGAATACAAGTCCTCATAAGAAACAACACTCATGGGAACATAGTAGTCGGTGAAGTGTTAGAGATCATTTCAAAACTGATAATAGAGTAAACCATATGAAATTGCTGATATCCAAGAAATTTTACATTCGTTCTTGAAAAAAGAATTCTTTATTGAAACCATTATAAAGCATCTGGATTTCTATGATATAAAGATGAAGAAAGTAACAAGATTTACTTCTGAATTGAATTCTTAAAATTAACTGATTGAACATGTTAACTACATCTACAAATACTTTCACAACAAGACTTTGATTAGCATTTGTTTATATAATTAGGTACTACATCTTAGCCAAGTTGACACCTAAAATTAACCATCGCAATGCCTTTATTGGTTTTTAATTCCTGGTTCTAGTAGTAACTATTGGTGCGATTTTACACAAGTTGCTTAACATCTCTGTGCCTATTACAGGGGAACTTAAACAATCTTGAGAACAGAAAGGTCCCCCATACCAAGAGAGAAGAGACTATGAAAGAGAGTATTGGTGAGTATGCATTACAAGTATGATTTAAAGTATCATAAAGATGTCCACAAATTCTGAAAAGAATTTCATACAAGTGTATACAGAAAAGTAGAAAACCTAACAAACTTTTTTCTTTATCTCCTTGAGTCACAAGAAAGGCTCGCCTTCTGATTGTCTCTTGTATGCCTTATGAAGGATTTCTCTGTTAATCTTGGAATTAACTCAGAAGAATTAACTTAGAGGGACATGTTCACAGTTCTAAGGGTTAGAAGAGCCAGGAATATGCCCTGTGAATTCAGAAGGTGTGGCTTCTTCTCAGGCCTATTTTGTTTATAAGTCCTCACACTAAGGAGGACAGAGTAGACCACAGTCAGCTCCCTCTGCTTTGTTAAAGAAAGAAAGAAAGCCTAATGATCTTACCCTTACACTATTTTCTCCATAAAGTCATGTAATACTATAAGTATAAAGGAATAGTAAGTTTGTTAAAAGAATTAATTAAATGGATTTAAGGAAAGAACTTTGTATTTTTAATTTTTTGAGAGAGAGGGAGGGAGACAGCATGCACATGCATGAGCAGGGGAGGGAGAGAGAGATTCCTGAGCAGGCTCCACACTCAGCTCAGCTGCCTTAAGGAAAGAACTTTAAACTTTGCCCAGCCTCAAAGAAATGGCTAGTACTATTACTGTATTTATGTTCTGGGCTTTGTTTTTTTGTTGTTGTTGTTTTGTTTTTTGTTTTTGTTGGATAAGTACTGCCCTTGTCTCTTGATTTAGAAACAAAAATGCACAATTGATACTACTAAGTTTGTGCTTTTATTATCACTTACCTACACTTTTTAAATAATTTATTTAGGTCTTCCTGCCTCTCGTATTGTTTTCTTTAAATTCATCCTCCACACAGCTACCTCCTTCAGCTCCCTGCCACTTGTACATCCACTAGCACCCACCACCACTACCACCACCAACAACCATTTCTATAACAACACTTCTGTGACTCACCATCAACCAGGATAAATCCATTTTTCTTAGCACAGCCAATAATGTTTTCTAACCTGATAGTACATTCTAGTGCTGACAAGGCTCTGGGCTCCTTCATCACAACCTTCATAAATCAGTAATGTTCAATTCCTGTGAAAGCGAACACCTCTGTACACTGACCCATGCAGTCACTCCGTTTTTTCTCTCCCTGTGTCCTCTGGCCAACTTTGCCTCCTGTTCCTCTTTCCCCTCCAAGAACACTTTCCAATTTCCAGCCACACTGGCCTTTGTGGAATCTCTAAACACATGATTGCATCTGTTCCAAGATTCTCCTTGCCACCCCATCTATTACTCTAAGGATCCAACTCCTGTATAAATATCATTTTCTTAGCAGGCATCTGAACTCCTTTTTTAAAATTTAAATATTTATGTATTTTTGAGAGAGACACAGAGCACGAACAGGGAAGGGGCAGAGGTAGAGAGACACAGAATCTAAAGCAGGCTCCAGGCTCTGAGCTGTTAGCACAGAGCCCAACACGGACTCGAACCCAAAAACCATGAGATCATGACCTGAGCCATAGTCAGACACTTAACCAACAGAGCCATCAAGACACCCCAAGACATCTGAACTTCTAATCCAAGTGTGGCAGCTCTGTTGCCTTTTTATAATGATCATTTTTTCCCCATCAGATCACATATCTTAAGGTATATTTTATATTTATTTTGGGGGTTTGTTTTTAATATATAGCTCTCCAACTAAGTCTAGTAGCTTCTACTAAGCTTTATGAAGGACAGGGCAATGTCTATGTTGTTTACTACCAAATGCCCAGCACCTGAAGAGAATGCCTGGTACAAAGAAGGCCCTCAATAAAGATCTGCTAGCTGAATAAATAAATACATGAAGAATGAGATGGTATTATTAACAACCCTATGTGGTAAGCCTACCCAATATCCATTCTGTCCTATTCCTTATAAACAGGATCCCAATTGTAGTTGGAGCATCATTATGGTAAAAATCTGTATTTCCTTATTTTTGCCCTTTTCCTTTTCACCCTTCATCCTGCCAAGGATGTTACACTTATGAGGATGTTGGCAGATAAAACCAGAAGCAGCCTGAGTCTTCGATGATATTGAGAGCTATCATGCCATCCATATGTCATGGAGACACTAAGGTAAAACCACACAAGTTATATGGAAAGCCCAGGAGGCCAAGAGAAGCAATCCCTTTATAAATGAGGAAATGAGATCCAGAGAGGTCTTATTGGTAGTAAGGAGTAAATACAGAATCATAATTCGGCTTTCTTACTCTCAGGCCAAAGCTGAGTTACAACTTTTCATAGAGTCTGTTGTTTCTTCTCATGTAGAAGTGTTGAAATTTCTGCATAGCGTTTTCTAGGAAGGTGACACATAGGAGGGAACCATTTCATCAGTAAAGGGAATAAGACATAAGAGGACGAGGCTACTTAATAAGACGTAAAGGATGTAAAGACAGAGGGAAAATTACGGTGTCTTAAGAAGAAATAGACTTTTTCTCAGACTCAGAGAATATATTCAGGTCTGATTTAATGGAAAATTTTCTTTTGAAGGAAGAGAAAACAAAAAATACTTAGTTATGTTCATTCTGAAAGGAAAGAAAATTCCATACTACATTTATAGACTTAAAATGAACTGCTTCTAATACAAGCCATCAGTTCCCAAACTCATAACATTATTCCAATGATGCAATAGCAGTGATATAAATTCCATCACAAAATATTGTTATTTCAATTCCATGAGGAATGTTGGTAATTTTTCTGAAAAAAGTTTCTAATACCCATGAGTTTAGCCAATCTGACATTACATGTGGAATTACAGGAGTCTTATGGCCCATCAGAGACAATAAAAACATAAACTAGATATAACGATACAGCTGAACTCGGGAAGAGAGAAAATATCTTCTCATAAGAAATACAGAATGCTTCCACATAAGTGCATGGGATAATGGAGAAAGCTAAGTTGGACATTACATTTATATCTAATCCAGAACACCCTGAAATCAAGCACATGCACACCAAAAATATCACATATGATTACATTACATCCTAAAATAGTGTCTGGTATAGGTATTTTAAAAAATACTGTTGAATAACAGTTTCTTGCCTAATCAGAAGTACATAGTCTCTTCACTAGGAATGAATATACTACATAACTGGACTTCTATTTAAAATTCTAAGTAACCTCCAAGTTAGTACCTGTAATACTATTAGTCAAGATTTAGCTAGGCAAATGATACAATTCTAGATATTTCAGTGCAAGGTGGTGCACTTCTTCACATGGCATTGGGTTACATAAAGGATTAGAAATGAGATGGAGGTAGGGAACCAGGGAGGGACTGGACATATTCTACAGAAATCAGGAATTATAGGAAGCCACTACCATCACTGCCAAAGAGTGCATTTATGTGAACTACCATTGCACTGCAGCCATACAGAAGCCAGTTTTTATCATCTGCTGCTAGAGGGGTCGACTCCAAAGAAGACTGCCCTGGCCAGCTGCCTCCACAGGTCCAAAAGCCCAAAGCAATTCTTCTTTGTTTAATGTTTACTTATTTTTGAGAAAGGCGGTGAGTTGGGGGAGAGGCAGAGAGAAAAGTGGACAGAGGACCTGAAGGGGCTCTGTGCCGACAGCAGGGAGCCTGATCAGGGACTCATGATATGAGCTGAAATCAGACACTCAACCGACTGAGCCACCCAGGGGCCCCACAAGCCCAAAGATATTCTAACTCCATTTCACCTCCAGGTCTCAGACAGGAAGCTTCCCATTAGCAGGAATTAAAATTGAACCTGCTAGCAATGAAATTTGGGTTCCAGCAACCGAGGATGTCATTTACCTATATGTGCCGCACATAGGCACCTAATAAACAGTGAGGGAAACAGACATAGTCCTAAAACTGTTATAAGCAACTTATTTTCTATGGGTAAAAGATAATTTAAAAAACATTAAATTTATGCTTATATATGTGTGTGTATATATATATACACTATACTTTTATATAATAAAAGTTTGCATTAAAATAATACATATTTTTATGTTAAAATAATACATATTTATTAATGTGTAATACATATTAGGTGGCAAGCACCATTCTAAATCATTTAAAAGTTCTAGCTATTTTAATTCTCATAAAACTCAGATGAGATTAGCACTATCATCATTTCCATTTTATAGATGAAGAAACTGAAGCTTAGAGATGATAAATAAAATTTGTCCAAGTTCACATGGCTAATGATTAGCAAAACTGAGATTTGAACCCAGGCCGTCTGGCTCAAGTACATGTCCTTAACTTGCTATGCTGTCTCTGCTTCTACTGCCCTGTACTAGGACAGAAGGAGGGAGGTGCTCCGTCAGCATATGTGGAAAAAGAAAAAATCTAATCTAATCTAGAGGACTTCAGGGAAGGCTTCCAGGGGAAAGTGATATTCCAGGGGAGACCTTGAGTAGAAGTTACCTAGGTGAAGAGGAGGAAGATGACATATCCTGGAAGCGATAATATATTCTGAGGCCAGAAAAGGCTTGGCTGTACCTACAAAACTAAGTGAAAGCCAGTGAGGCTAGAGCACAGAGTGCAGAGGAAAATAGCAAGAAACGAGCCTCTCAAGGAATCAGAGCCCCCTTGTCATGAGCCAGGCACTGCATGAGGCACTTAACATACACTGAGCTCCAATGTAGAGTGCCTAGGGGGCTAGAGATCTCAGCTAAAAGATGCACACCACCCCTCTATAACCTGGTTCCAATGTCAACTTCAGCAGTGTGCAGATCAGGTTTTACAGATAGACTAATAGGCTATGAAATATTTTTCAAGTGATACCCTAAATCTTACCATTAAAGATTGATTCCTCAGGAATATCGTTATTATTTTTTCCAATTTTATGGAGCTATCATTAATATACAGAAAGTTGCACATATTTAATGTATACATTTTGGTGAGTTTGGACATAGGCATATACCCATGATACCATCACCACAGGAAGTAAATATGCTCATCATCTGCAAAAGATTTATGTCCCTTTGCTTTTGTGTGTGTGTAATAAGAACACTTAGCATGAGAAGGACCCCCCCCCCAACCAGTACTGAAGGTACCACGTTGTTCACTTTCAACAGCAAGTTATACAGCAGATCTCTAGAATTTATTCATCCCGTAGAAGTATATACCCATTAAGCAAATTCAAATTGATTTGAAAAATTTAACTCATTAAACAATTAGCTCTTTGTTATTTTACATGAATTAAAAGATACTTCTATTTTGCTCACAATTAATTATTATCACAGGAATGAAGAGTAGAAACTTTAATGGGAAGAGAAAAATTGGTCCCTTTTGAGCCTAAAGCAATGCCAAAAGCGACTGACATGAAGACATAGTTTGTCTGAAGAGGTGGACTGGTAGACAGGAAGAAACCTCAGAAAAGAATTTGGGGAAAAGCTGAAAATGAATTTAATCTGTAACTAAGAAGTAGCAATATCTGACTCTGGTTTCCAAAGCCTGCATTTTTAACAGATACAAATAAATGTCTCCTGTGGTTTCTTTGTTTCTTTCCATTCCACAGAATTTTCCAGAAGAACCCATTATGTGTTAAAAGGAATGCAAAGCTCTAAAGGTAAAAAATAAATGACACAGCATTTGCACTCAGGGACAGAGAAAATTACCGTAACTGCTTAGATTCCCAAGTATAGAGGGCTAGGAGAGCTCACACCTAACCTAACCAGAGGAGAAAGGGAGGCAGGGAGGCTTGCCTTGAGTTTGCAAAGCAGAGGAATTATTAGAGGGGGAAAAAGAAGATATGATTAAAGACAGAGGCCTCATCTCTGAGAAATTCATAGTATTTTTTTAATGTTTACTTATTTTAAGAGAGAGAGAGAGAGAGAGAACATGAGTGGGGGGAGTTACAGAGAGCAGAGGAGACATAGAATTCAAAGCAGGCTCCAGGCTCTGAGCTGTCAGCACAGAGCCTGATGCAGGACTCAAACTCACAAACAGCAAAATCATGACCTGAGCTGAAGTCAGATGCTTAAGAAGCCGAACCATCCAGGCACCCCTGAGAAGTTCACAGTCTTAAAGAGGGTGCCAGAAGTGACTCCAGAAGTGTGTATATGTTAGTAATGTGGCTTGTAGACACACATGCTGAGAGCACAAAAACGAGAGCAGATGCTTGATGGACTGAGACGGTTGCTGAAGACAGAAGCAAATGGTGAACAGGACACTGGCAAAGCACCAGAGAGAAACGTGGAGTTGGTTCTAAATTATAGCACATCTGGGATAAAAAAACAGGAACAAAATGTTTGACTGGTGACATTTCAAAACTAATGTCAGAATGAATACCATTAATTGAGAAAATAACTTGATCTTAAATCTGTTTGCCAAGAATGATTTTCAACAAAATACTTGCCAGGAAGTAATTTTACTAAAAATCTTATAGAGGTAACTAAAGATTGACTGAGAGAATTAAAATATATTTTTTCCTTCTATTAATGCCATTAGCTCACAGCTAATGAGATTAGAGGAGTGTAATATAATAAAGCTACTCTTAAGCATCCTGAACACGCATTCTGTAATGTAACTTTCAAAACCATGTTTCAGTGTTTTTACTTTGACTAACCCACTGTGGCCTCTTGTTAAGGAATTTTTATCCGTTGTCCCGAAAGCCAAACTTTTCTGTTCTTCCTTACTCAAGAGTTTTATTTAACTCAAATCTGTGATTACAGACTCTATAAGTAACTATAAAAGTCCTACGTTCAGGTTTTCAGTGGCAGAACGTGAGATAAAACAATGCAGGCAGCATGTTTCTGAGGTGGTTTTTGCTCACTTGCTCTAAGGTTTATTTCTGCATGGCTTCTCTGTGTCTCTCACTTAAAGGCTGTACATTTATTTGTTTTATTTTGCTTTGGCTCTGCTTTGATTTTGTGTGTGTGTGTGTGTGTGTGTTTTGTTTTTTGCTAAAGGTCAGCAGAAATGCTTTTTTATTAGCAAAGGTTAAAGACCATGCAGGCATAAATAACTAAGATATATAATTTCATGAATTTGATTATGACAATGGAGAGAAATTGGAAGGAGGAGATAAATGGTGAGCAGGCACTGGGAAACTTGCCAAATGGCAGGGAGGCCAAATGTGAAAGAACACAGAGACAAAAGAGAAATATAGAATAATCTGGGCTGAGCGCTGAAGTCCTCTTAAAAGCCCTTGCCCTTGTCCTTAAATGTTTATTTCCTATTAAGAAAAGAACATCTCCTTGGACACTTCTAGTGGAAACATGAATGCACGTTCACTCTGCTTCCCCAAAACCTGACCCCTCTGCTGCCTTCCTGTGCAAGGGAACGGCATCTCCATTCTCCCAGAGCTACTCTGTCTGCTTAGAAATCATGGAGATCTCACCAACAATTCCTTCAAGAGATTCCCAAGCCCTAGTATGCATATATAGGGCCTTTTAATCTGTCCTATATGTTCCCTCTCCTTCCCCAAACCAATACTTGAATTCAAGCCTTTAGTCTCTCTTACCAAACTTTTAACTAATCTCCCAGACTCTGAACTCTTCTGTATGAATCCATTCCACAGAACATTATTCTTCCTATCCATGAGCATGGAATGTTTTTCCATTTCTTTGTGTCTTCTTCAATTTCCTTCATAAGTTTTCTATAGTTTTCATCATACAGATCTCTTGTATCCTTGGTTAGGTTTATTCCGAGGTATTTTATGGTTTTCTGGAAAACAGTGTGGAGGTTCCTCAGGAAACTAACAATAGAACTCCCCTATGACCCAGCAATAGCACTGCTAGGAATTTACCCAAGGGATACAGAAATGCTGATGCATAGGAGCACATGTACCCCAATGTTCATAGCAGCACTCTCCACAATAGCTAAAACATGGAAAGAGCCTAAGTGTCCATCAACAGATGAATGGATCAAGAAGATGTGGTTTATCTATACCATGGAATACTACATGGCCATGAGAAACCATGAAATCTGGCCCTGTGTAGCAACATGTGGACCTTGAGGGTGTTATGCTGAGCGAAATAAGTCAGGCAGAGAAGGACAAATATCATATGTGTGCACGTATAGGAGGATTAGGAGGAGCTTAACAGAGGACCAAGGAGAGAAGAAGGGCGGAAATGGTGGGGGAAAGGGAGAGAGGCAAACCATGAGAGACTCTTGAATGCTGACAAAAACTGAGGACTAGTGGATGTGGGGGGGAGGAGGGGTGGGCATGGAGGAGGGCACTTGTCGGGATGAGCACTGGGTGTTATGTGGAAACTAATTTGACAATAAACTATGTTTAAAAAAAAATAAATAATAATAAAACCGAGTTTTATTATTGTGAAAAAAAAAAGAACATTAACATATGATTTTTCACAATTCACTACAGTGATTGTGTCACTCTCGTGTTCAAAATCTTTAGCCGGGCGCCTGGGTGGCTTAGTCGGTTAAGCGTCCAACTTTCACTTGGGTCATGATCTCGCGGTTCGTGGGTTCGAGCCCCGCGTCGGGCTCTGTGCTGACTGCCAGCTCAGAGCCTGGAGCCTGTTTCAGATTCTGTGTCTCCCTCTCTCTTTGACCCTCCCCTGCTCACGCTGTCTCTCTCTCTCTCTCTCTCCTAGAAATAAATAAAAATATTTAAAAAAAAAATCTTTAGCCATTTTCCTCCTGCCTCATCTATTAAATGCCAGTTTCTCTGCTAGTATTTTTAGCTTCACACATGGCTCAGGGTCACCCTTTTAGGCTTTATTCTGACTACTCCCTTTTATGTACTCAATGGCTCATCCAAATGAAATAACTCAAACCATTCACTCTTCCTGAAATGACTCTTCTTTCTTTCTCAAAATCTTCCTTATCAGCCAAGGTCCATGAAGACTGGCAATATCCTCATGGCTTTTCCCCTATTCTGACCTCTATTAGCACTTCGTACGAACATCTTTCTTGGTATTTACCCCATTCTATCTTATTTTTTCATTTATTTTTATGTCTATCACTTTTCCTACTAGATTTCATTAGATGAAATGGTGAGAATATGATTTAAAATATGGGCCTAAATCTTCTGCTCCTTTATCTCTATGTGACCTAGGGCAATTATCAGACATTTTAAAGATGCAGTGTCCTCATCTGTAAAATGGAGGTAATAACAGTATTTTTGTCACACAATTATTATGAAGATTAAATAAATTAATACATGTGAAATACATGGAAGAGTGCCTGGTATACAATAGGCCTCAAAAGTGCTTATTCATTTTTTAGTATATTTTATCTTTATGACTCTCACAACACAAAGAGTATAGCCTTATATGTGGCAGATGCTAAGTAGACATTGTACATGGAAGGGGACACATGAATCACTGTACTAATAAAATGAGAAGGGAGGAGAGAGGAAAGAAAAAAAGATTAAAGTGAAGAAAAAAGAAGTTACATTAAAGGTCTTATTAATGCTAAATTTGGACAAATACACTTCTATTGTAAAAAGAGGCTTCTAGCCAATATAGCTTCATTGTGCCCAAGTCCTGAAGTATTTTTTCAATATAATGAAAAGAAGTATTGGTTCACTTTAATAAGATGCATTATTTGTACCAAGGGCATTCATATACATTATTTCATGCAAAGGACAGAAAGCTCTTAAGCACAAACTAGGAGAAAGCTATGTACTGACATTTTTCTGCTCTTCATTACTTCATTTGGAAAGTCCACTGAAAATACACACACACGTACACACATGCACACACACACACACACACACACAAATCACAAATGAACAGTTTAACTGTCCAACCCCACAAAATCTTCCATCTACTTCATGGTGATGTTCTGAGGTTGTGCTAGTCGATGATGGCTCACAGCTCTGTAAATGAAAACAACATGGCAATACATCTTGAACAGAAAAAATTTGTGTTATTCAAAAAGCCTTTGAACAATGTAAGGTTTATATAAATAAATGAATGACATTCTCCAAGACAGCTTTCACAACGTGTGGGTGTAACAGCATGTAAAAATTTGCTTCCAATTCGTGTTTCAAATGGCAAGAGTAAACAAGAATTATTAAGACTGCTGGGGTCAAGCAACAACTTGAAAAGTTAATATTATGTATGCTGAAGACATTGAACATGACTGTTATCAAAGGGAAGAAGAATACAACCAGAAAACTCTGAAAGACAAAGAAAAAATAAAACAATGGAGAAAAACAAAAGAATTTTTCAATTTTGTTTGAGATCAAAGGAATAAGTCTAGGGGAAAATTGTCTATCTCTTTAGAGTTTTTCTGTGACATTTGATTAGCTTAAACTAATAGTTATACAATAGATGAGCTTCAGATTTTGACCCAGTATAAATCTAATTCTCTCCACAATATGAATGTTTAAAGAGATGCAACATACCCGAAAGTAAACTAATTATCCAGTCTCTTCCTTGCCCTCAAACCCACTGTGTTCCGTCTCCCACCACAGGAATGTCCAGTCCAGTTGTGCATGTCACTAACCATCCTAGTTACCATCACGTACCTAGAAATTCTGTCTCTTCTCTCAAGGTTTTGGTCAAGATGTCTGACTTTCCTCACTACCCCCAAACACATTAATGCTTTACTCTACAAACTACAGCAATTTTCAAGAAAATAAAGAGCCTATCCAATTTTGTGACAATTTTTCTATCTGTCTTACCAGCCTGTGGCAGAGGCTCTCAAGCTTTCTTTGTCTTCCTCACTGCCACTTCCCAGCAGCATCCCGGGCCCCCCTTCTGGATCTATCTAAATCTTGACCTTCAATTTCAGTTCCATATATTTGTCTCCCAAGAAGCCTTCCCTGAATCCCTGGCCTGATTCAGATGCCACTCCTCAGTGCTGTACACATCATAGCATTACCACAGTGTACTGAAATGACTGATTTGCTTATAATCATTAGAATATAGTCACATTTCTCCATATCCAGGACTGGATCACATTCACTTTATATCTACAGCATCTAACCTAGCATATGGTCTATATAGTCTACTGAGTAAATGGCTAAATGAATGTCTTATTTCTTCTCCATAATCAATTCATTGTACTATCTTTCTTTGGTGGGGAGAGGTGGTAGATAAGAAAAACTGTCAATTCTGCAAGGTTATTCTCTTTGCAATGACAATTGACTTTTGTTAATCATCTCTACTCTCTTTGCACACAATAACAGAAATTATTTTATAATTGAGAGGAGCCTCAAAAACCATCTAGAATAATTCCTTTGTACAAAAGCATGAAGGTAACATTGTGTCAGTGACTCAGGAACATTGAAAACTCTACACGTCCAAAACCAGACTCAACACTTTTTCCTTCTAATGCACTTAACAGTTACTTATATGACTATTGTACTGAGCATGTTTTGGATCCCCTGCCTATAATGGGTAGTTTTATGTCAGTTTAGCTAGGCTATAGTCTCCTTGTTATTGAAACATTAATCTAAGTATTGACATTTTATAGATTTGATTAACATCTGCCATCGAGTGACTTTTTTTAAATAAGTAGATTATCCTGATAACTTGAGTGGGCATCATCTATTCAACTGAATTGCCTGAAGAGCAAGACTGAGGTTTCTCAGAAAGAAGAAATTCTTTCTGGGGTGTGCAGCATTCTCTCTTGCCCAAGAGTTTCTAATCTGCCCTTCCTGATAACCCACCCTATGGATTTCAGACTTGCCTAGGCAGTACCCACAATAGCCTGATCAATTCCTTATAATGGATTGGGATGGATGGATGGATGGATGGATGGACGGATGAAAGGAACAACAAAGGAGGGAAGGAGAAAGAAAGGGATGGAAAGAAAAGAGAGAAGAAAAAAGGGAGGGAAGGAAGGAAGGATCCTACAGGACTCTTCAAAGGCACAATCAAGAGCATATAGAAGTAAAATCTGGTCTCCCCATTTAAAACGTTCTCTGAGGGGCGCCTGGGTGGCTTAGTCGGTTAAGCGTCCGACTTTCGCTCAGGTCATGATCTCGCGGTTCGTGGGTTCGAGCCCCGCGTCGGGCTCTGTGCTGACTGCCAGCTCAGAGCCTGGAGCCTGTTTCAGTCTGTGACTCCCTCTCTCTCTGACCCTCCCCTGCTCACGCTGTCTCTCTCTCTCTCCTAGAAATAAATTAAAAAAAAAAAATTAAAAAAATAAAAAAAAATAAAACGTTCTCTGAATTTGAGTCCTGCATCAGGCTCTGTGCTGACAGCTCAGAGCCTAGAGCCTGCTTTGGATTCTGTGTCTCCCTCTCTCTCTCTGCCCCTGACCAACTCGCACTCTGTCTCTGTCTCTCTCTCTCACAAATAAATATTTTTAAAAAAGAGTCCTCTGAAGGCTAAGGAAATCATTGTTTAGAAGAGTATGTTTGCCCTTATAAAAGTAACTGCACATAAAAGAACACCAGCAATTGGTGGAGGGACTCTAGTGTACATATGCAAATGTCTGAGAAGAAAGTCCGGTTTAAGTACAATCAAGATCCAAAAAGCTAAAAGCCATCTTACAAAGCACTATCAGCTTTGAAAGAAAGATTTTTCTTTCTCTTCTTACCTCTATTTCTTCAATTCCCTCTCTAACTCCTAAAAAGTTTGTAATTGCTGCCAGTAATTAGGAATGGCACTCATTGAAACATAAAGATTTCTATATCCTCTTCTCTTAAAGGAGAATGCCAACCCACTAGAGATTCCAGATTGGGGAAAGTATGAAAAGTTGAATAAGATTGAAAGCCTAAATTATTATTGCAAGTATTGAATTAAGACTATTTTTGCAAGCTTAAAGTGTAGAATTTTCTATACTATTACTTCTGATAAATACTGTAAACACATTGAGGGGGGCAGAGGAGGAGAAAGAAAGAACTAATTCAAGTAATTTATGAATACAGCATTTTAATGATACCCTCAGTCTTACGTATAAAGAGTACCTACGTAAGCATGTACATAATAAACTTATGGGAAAATTTTGATGAATAACAAGATATTTGCATGATCCTAGTATATTTCACAGATGGCTTGTAAGTTTCAGGGGAAAAATAGCAACTATACAGCAGAGAAATTGGACAAGACCCTCACTAGGTGATCAAAATTGACATTACCAGTGAGGGCCAGATAGACAATGTGCATCTCCAAATGGGGTACTCTGAGGACACATCATTTATGTAATATTCTGGCCTAGAATGCATTATCACAGCATATGCAAGAAGCAATACCAGACAAACCCAAACTGAAAAACATCCTATTGTTTTTTAAGACTAGTTTTTAATGTTTATTTATGAGAGAGCAAGAGCACAAGCAGGGGAGGAGCAGAGAAAGAGGGATACACAGAACCCCAAGCAGGCTCCAGGCTCTAAGTTGTCAGCACGAGCCCAATGTGGGGCTCAAACTCGTAGACCATGAGATCATGACCTGAGCTGAAGTCGGACGCTTAACCAACAGAGCCACCAAGGTGGCCCCTTTTTAAGACTACTTTTAACAACGCCAACGTCATGAAAAACAGAGGAAGTAAAAATATTACAGATCAAAGGAGAATAAAGAGATATAAGTAAACACAATTCCGGTTCCTATTCTGGTCCTAGACTGAAAGGAAAAGAAGTGGTATACAGGTCATTGTTGGGTTAACTGACAAAATTGGAATATATGTGGCAGATTTGGTAAAAGTAATATATCAATATTTACTGAAGGTGATAAATACTCTGTACATTTGAGAATTGTTCTGGGGCTATCTAAGAGCTTGCACGGATGAAAAATAAAAATCGCACTGGGGATATAAAGGCCCTGTTCTTACAAAACATTCATTGAAGAATTTAAGATTTAATGGGCTACTGTGAATGTATGTTAACATCAAATACCTCAAAAATATTATATAGATTGATAAAGACAGAGCAAATGATAAAGTAAATGGGATAAAATGTCAAGAATAGGTAAGACTGAGTAATTGGTACATAGCTGTTCTTTGTGCTGTCATTATTCTTGCAATTATTCCATAACTTTAGAATCTTTCCCAAGTTAAATGGTTAGGTTTCTTTATTTCTCCTTCAATAAAGCTTTAGAATGTAGTATTTTGATGTGACTATCATGCTATTTAAGTAAACCTGAGCCCAAGAATTTAACTTAAAGTCAGAGTGATCTGATTTGGAAACTCGTGGGTCTTCTCTGTCAGAATCCTCATCCAACCAAATGAAACAGAATCATGTGAGGGCATTGGCAGTTGTGGGGATGCTAGTTAGTGGGTTATTGAAAGGTGTCTTCCCACCTGTGCACATTTCCTCTGTCAAAAGAAAATAAAAGCACAACTATGTTCAAGTGAGGTATTTGGATGTTTAACTATAAAAGGCAGTCTAATTTAGGTTAGCATCACAGTACCTAAATAAACATAATTAAATCCAAATTCTATTCCTAGAATATTCCTATTCCCTATGTAGGGAAGCTGTGAAATCTCAATCTACCTGTGTCAATTTTCTCATTTGTAGAAACGAAGTTGAATAAGATTATCATTAAGGTACTTTAAATTAAAGGCCTAAAACCATTTAAATGAAACCATTTAAATGAGAGAAAGGGGAGAATATAGCGGACACAGTCACACACATCTACATGAAAAAGACCTAAAGGAAAATACATCTTGTGAAAATTAAGCAGCCATCTAAAAATATGTAGTTTTACTTTTTATTGCTTCTATTGCTTATATTCATGAGAAGTTCAATATTTGACCATGGAGAGCAATTATTTGTACCTTTTAATTTAGTTTTCTGGGGACTGTGAAATTCAAGAAGTTGGGAAGTAGTCAATACTCTAAATAAGTATACAATGAAATAGCATGAATTTTTAGGAAAAAGTGAGAATCAGATGGTGTCATGCAGGACAAAAATGGAAACTGAAGAAAATGTAGCAATGCCTTTAATATTCTTTGTGAAAGATTTCCACGTTAATACCCAAATTACTTAATCCAAGTAATCAATTTTCCCCAAGCAGAGAATGAAGACATTTTCAAATATGCAAGATCTCAAAAAATTTACCTCCTGTGTACCAGGAAACAGAGAATCCAATATAGAAAATTTCTAAAATGATGGATAAGGAAAGCATTGTGATGTCAGTAGTACAGCAGTTTCTGATAACAGTTAGTCCGTATTGGAACTGATAATGGATCAACAGATGATGGATATTTGAAACTAAAGATTATCTGGCATTTTGAATATCAGGTACACATTTCTGGTGGAGAAATTAAGGATGTATTATTAATGGTAAGTATAGAGTTAATTAAGTGAATGACAAAAAACAATAATTATTAATTTCCTAAAAAAGACAAAACAAAATACATTGCTCAAAAGTGGAAATGGAATCATATCATACATATCATTATATGGTTCAGCTAAGATTAATATTTGTTTAGTCCTGATTACCTTTTACAAGATATACAGATGATCAGAGAAGAGGGCTAAATCTTTGTTTTCCTTACTTAGAAACCAATGAGTAATTTATCAAATTAGAAAATCAAGAAAAGGGGCGCCTGGGTGGCTCAGTCAGTTAAGTGTCCGACTTCGGCTCAGGTCATGATCTCACGGTTAGTGGGTTTGAGCCCGGTGTCAGGCTCTGTGCTGACAGCTAGCCAAAAGCCTGGAGCCTGTTTCAGATTCTGTGTCTCCCTCTCTCTCTGACCCTCCCCAGCTCACGCTGTATCTCTCCCTCTCTCAGAAATAAATAAAACATCAAAAATTTTTTAAAAAAAGAAAATCAAGAAAAGATAACATTTTACATGTTATTTAGAAATTAGAAGATGAAGAAGAAACAACTAAAAACTACAAAGCAATTGCCAATGAAGAAGTAGAACTAGGGTTTGACGAGACTGAAACTGAATCTTTTCTCCAATATAAACCCATTAATTTTTCAAAACAATGTGCACACACATATTTAACACACAAAAATGTTAGATAAAAAGAAAAAATGATGGGGCATCTGTGTGGCTTAGTCCGTTAAGCGTCTGACTTTCGCTTAGGTTACGATCTCGAGGTTCGTGGGTTCGAGCTCCGCGTCGGGCTCTGTGCTGACTGCCAGTTCAGAGCCTGGAGCCTGTTTCAGAGTCTGTGACTCCCTCTCTCTCTGACCCTCCCCTGCTCACGCTGTCTCTCTCTCTCCCCTAACAAATAAATAAAACATTTAAAAAAAAGAAAAAGAAAAAATGAGAAATGACTTAATATATGTAGTAGGACTTTAAAATTAATTTTTATCTTATTGAGCATGATTGTATCTACCTATATTTGAACACTTTTTTTATAATTTATATATAACAATTGTCAGCAGTCTACAGAAAAATGCTTTATGTGTGTGCATACTAGATTTCCACAACTCCGGCAATAACGCTTCAGCTTCCCAAGAATCCGGACCTCACTAGTTTTGAAGCATTATTTCAAATCCTAAATTTTAACTCAGTGGGGTCTAACTGAAAAGGAGCTATAGTGACTGCTCACAGGAAAAACAGGTTATGAAACACACAGTTTCTTATTTTTTGTGATTAATGAAATATATTGTAAAAATGGTACTTCCTGGGGAGAGAGTAATAAACAAAATCTATGGTAATGAAAGCGATGATTTTCAGAGTGTTTCTGTGTGAAAGACATAAAGCCCTAAAATCAACCCAATCGTTTTCCATCCCACTTCCAAGAATAAAGGAGAGTAGCTGAGAAACAAACAACAAAATACACCCAGAGGTGTTTTCTTTTCTTTGTGCAAAGAACAAACCTGAAAAATTACCTGCTCTGTAGAGTAGCTAATTATCTGTTGTGTTGCTAAGGCATTTAATTGCTTAGATTATGCAACATCATGTTAGCTAATCTCCTTGAGGAAACAAGAGTATAGTTTAAGAGCAACTTTCACCTTCTTCTTTTTCAAACTTACTATAAAGATTGCCAGTAAGGACATACCCATTCAAATGAAAAAAACAAAACAAAACATTTGACTCTACCATGCCTGTCAGGTACTATTACTAAAGATGTTAAGACCAGAAAATACAAACGCATTTTATTTTAAGAAGACATGTTCCCAGAATTTTACTTTGACAATTGCCCTGTAATTGGATTAGAGGCAAAAATGTCTAAAATTATATTTCTAGGGTTCTCAGAAAACTTTTTTTTTCACATTTTCTATTGTCCTGTTAAAAAGTTACCAGTAAACAAGCATTTATTTAACACCCTCTATCATGCATAGGTTGGACCATATGCCAATTCTTCAGTGATAAACAAGACTTTTCTTCATCCTTAAAAAGCTTTCAGTCTCCTAAGGAAGAAAAATGGAAACCCACAGTTGCAAGGTACGGCATAGTCATACAATGGAATACTACTGCAATTAGCTGAATACATTGTGGCTACACATAACAACATGAATACACCTCAGGAACAGAATATTAAGAGGAAAAAAAATAAGTGCAGGAGATTAGCATAATATGATTCCATTTATATAAGACTCGAAAATAAACAAAACAGAAACACCTATTGTTTAGGGATACAAATATAAGTGAAAAAACTATAAAAAGAAGTAAAAATAATAAGCATAAAATTCAGAAATGATTTCCTCTGCCCACAGCCAAAACCTCTCTCAGCAATCTCTTCTACTCAACAATCTACCATGGCTCCCCACTGAATCTAACACGTTTCTATCACTTCAGCCAGAGAAGTCCTCATTACCTCAAAGGTAATAGCAATTTTCTCTTTTTTAAATTGGACAGAGGATATGATGGCATACAGTGATGTTTGATTCATTTTTTCACATCTTTCAAATATTTTAGAAATATTCCATAAATAACTTTAAAATGAGTGGTTAAATGGGGAAAGCACTGTGAAATAATTGGGAAATCGTGAGCAATCTGGAATCAAGAGACACTGTTGCTTCCACTTCTGTGGGAAACATTTTCTTTAGCAGGAGAAGTTTCAACCTAGTGAGTCTTTTGCATCCTGTCCTTAGTTCTCACAGATTCTTCTCTCCTCTCCTGCTCTGCCACAGGATGTCCTTTGAACCACTGACCTTTGTGACCAGTGACCGCTGAGTCACTTTGGGACTATATGTTGTTGTTCATTTAACAGGTTGGTGCCCCTTCTTAAGTGGATAAAATTTCTCTGGACTTGCTGTCACCATTTTGAGTTCCTAAAAAAAGATAATCACTTCTTTTAATGAAACCTAAGCTATGTGATGCATCAAATGAAAGCAAAAGATTTCTCAGGTCTTATACATTCAACCTGTAATGGTTAAGATTAACTTTGCAATATAATTCTTCCCATTGACAAGTGTTGGTAATTAAGTTTAATGTAAAATATGGGTTTGAAAGTAGCTTTTCAATTTGATTTAGGCTTCCTGGGGCTTTTATGTCTCTGGAGTGTAACTCGCCTCCATTTACAAGGATTAAAAAAATGAAATGATAACTGGCTCCTTAAAAGTTCTGCTGAATGAAATTAATATTCATGAAAATTATTATTAAATGTCAGTCTTGTTCTTATCCTGGGGTTCCAACACCTGCGAAAATCCTACAACTCTCATAGGTAGGCTCTCTGCAATTAATACTTTCTGGCACTAAAATCATTCCTCGAATCAAATCAAAGCTAGTTGATAGCAAAATGATTCCAAGGAAACCCAAGAGAATAGTTTTAGAGCATTCAGACCTCCTGAAGGGAATGCAGTGCAAGTAATGGATTTCTTACATTGATTTGTTGGCAGCCAATTTGATAGTATCAAAACACAAACCATAGGAACGTATCTGTACAAGAGAAAATCAAACTAAGTGCCACTAGGCTGCACATACATACTATATATAATATACCAGGCTGTGGTTTAGAATGCAACAGAGACTTCATTATGAAGAAAAGTGGGTGGATGTTTAAAGTCTTAAGCTCTTAAAACATAAGAAATAATTACACACCGTGTCCTCAAAGCATGGAAAAATATCATTCTTTAACTGGCAGTAAGTTCTGCGGGTGAATTAAAATCATCCTGCCCTACTCTCTTCCATGCATAGCTTCTTCCTACTACTCACTTAGTGTTTGCATGGACATAATCAGTTCTTCCTGCAGATTGATGATGAAGGTTTCCAGGATGGAACTTAGAGAGTTTTCCTTAAAAAATAACAATGCAAATATAATCAAAAGCAAAATGAGATTCGTCTATAGGCTTGAATATATTAAGAAGCATAGGAAATGCTTAAGGCATAACGCATCTCAAATAAAACCACAGATCTGTATTTAAAATGCATTTTAAATACATCTTTAAGATAAAAGGTGAAAATTGATGGGGTGATAATAAACATCATTATTTGTAAAAAATTTCCCTGAACATAGAAAAATGTTTTTCTTATTGTCCACATGTTCAAGCATTTTGTATCTTTTTCTTACAAAGAGTAGAATATAACAGACAGAGCTAGCAACTGAGTTTTCTATTTTCTGTTTCTTTACTTGACCATACTCATCTTTGCTTTTTTGGATATAAAAATTATACAACAATAACTTTTATTTTTTTAGTACAGACTGTGGATGGGGTGCAGGTGGGGCAGAATCATCT
The DNA here is from genome assembly GCA_017311185.1 of Proteles cristata cristata. Classification (NCBI taxonomy): domain Eukaryota; kingdom Metazoa; phylum Chordata; class Mammalia; order Carnivora; family Hyaenidae; genus Proteles; species Proteles cristata. The sequence goes on along the minus strand of JAESUZ010004150.1, from coordinate 259,329 downwards.
CTTCATAGAAAAGGTTTCTGGTGTTTGGTTTTGTTTCATTTTATTTTTTGTCTACTTCACTAAGAATTAAATCAGATCATCTCTAAGGCCTCTTCTGGTGGTGAAATTCTGTGATTATAAGTGCATTTCTGTGTTCAAACTCAGTTACCAATTTCACTTGATAGTTTGCATGTATTTGAATATTTCTACTTGTCTGTCCTTGATTCAGCTTTTTCATAAACTTTGCTCAAACTTTACTAGAACTGAATTAATCCAACTGTTAAAATGTGTGAAAAGTCAGATAGTAAAACTGATGCTTAAAAGCACTATGTTTCGAGGCACAGAATATTAACTTGTCTGCTACTCTGAAATTGTATTATTCAATAATTCTTCCATTTCTCTAGAACAGTTACCTTGAAGTTGTGATGTGTTGCAGGTTTCAGAGTTGTATGCCTTCACATTATTCGTGTTTTGACAAATTTATGAGAAAGCTGCTTTGTTGCTGGGACAAATGCACAGAAGCATCACATTGGAAGATGTGAATACTATAGAAATTATACCTTTGGGATAGCAATGTATCCTCCTGCGATGCATTCATTTAGAATTCATAAAAGGAAGAGAAATGAGTATCTGAGGCAGAGTTTAACTTCTCTTCAAAGTCTAATTAGACAGCCACGAAGCAAAGAATGCAGGGGCAGCAGAATATCATAAAATATGGAGAATGTGCATGATCAGTCTGTCCCAGGTATGCTTCCCATCTATCTCTCACAGAAAATAAATGGCCACAAAGTACACAAATGCTTCCTAATTTTAAGAATGTATTTGTCTTTGGGGTACCTGGGTGGCTCAGTTGGTTAAGCGTCTGACTTTTGACTTTGGCTCAGGTCATGATCTCACGGTCTGTGAGTTTGAGCCCCGTTCAGTGCAGAGCCTGCTTGGAATTCTCTGTCTCCCTCTTTCTGTCCCTCGTCCATTTGCTGTTTTTCTTTCTCAAAAATAAATAAATAAACTGAAAAATAAGAGGGTATTTTTCTTTCTTTTTTTAGGGGAGTGGGGTGGGGATGAAGATGGGACGGAATATATTTATCTCTCACACCAAATGGATACATTCTCATTAAAACCAACAGAAATCATTTCAAAAATTTGTTCTTTTATTCTTATTTTTTAAGACAACAACAATAAAAAAAATACAATGTAAATCCCACCAAGAACACAAGCTGTTGGCCTCATGCTGCCTGGTATTCCCCATGATGTGCATAATTCTTGGGCATAGTTTGAATTAAAAAATGAGTGAGGGAGGGAAGGAGGGAAGAAGTGAATGAATGAAAAAATAAACCAATCATAGAAATTTAGATGTAGAAGCCATCTTAGGTGTCAAAATTCTCATATAAAGTCTTAGGTAAATCATACAAATCAATAATGTTAAAGCCAGAATCAAAGCTGTGGACTCTCAATGTCTTTTCTTCTATGCTATACTGTTCTTGTCTGTCTCTTCTTATTGTTAACTTACCACAAATCCTGAGCATACACATAATGGATAAATATATATTTGTTCTGGAACTCGTAACATAGAGAAAAAGTGTGTTGAATCATCTAGCTGGATTTTTTTAAATTTAATATGTGCTGAGTTCTATTTCGAACTGGGCATAGTGCAGTAACAAGGGAGATCTCTTTAAGGAGGTATGGTGTGTGTGTGTGTGTGTGTGTGTGTTTTCCCCACTACCATGCAATTCCACAAGAGCCTGATATTCTACAGTTCAACTCAATTCAACAGTGTCTACCTGGAGACAGTATCAGTTCCCACAGGTTGAGGGCTTAGTCCCACAAGACTGCTCTCCCTCCAAACCCACATCAGATGCCAGTCAGGTCTAGTCACCTGTGCTTCTAATCCATCAGCTATACACCAGAGGTTCCCACTACACTCTCCTAAAGTCTCAAGGGAAATGGCTGTGCGATGTAAAGATTAAGAGAGCAATAGCTGGCAGGTGAAACCTTCAGATGGCAAATGGGAAATGAAGGAAGACACAGCAGGAAAAGCCTCAGCTCTGAGAAGGCTTCTTCCAATCCACTGTGGTACTCAGCACAGAAACTGCTGTTGGAGGATACCGAGCAAGTATGGTGGTACCATCACTGTGCTCAGTCATCGTCTGGGGGTTGCGGAAGCAGGAAATATGTTTGTAATAGTAGACCAAGTCTGCAGATAACAACCTATAGAACAAGTTCAAACACACACACAGGTATCAAGGAAATCCAGGTTGGGATTTTGGGTTTTTTTTTTTGGCCACATGTAGATTTTAGAGTTCAGATGCATTATATCCCTTCAATCAGTTCATTTTATTTTATTTTTTTTTGTTTTTTTTTAAATGTTTTTTATTTATTTCTAGGAGAGAGAGAGAGAGACAGCGTGAGCAGGGGAGGGTCAGAGAGAGAGGGAGAGACAGACTGAAACAGGCTCCAGGCTGAGCCGGCAGTCAGCACAGAGCCCGACGCGGGGCTCAAGCCCACAAACCGCGAGATCATGACCTAAGCGAAAGTCGGACGCTTAACCGACTAAGCCACCCAGGCGCCCCAGTTCATTTCATTTTAAAATAATAGAATTTTTCTTTTTTAATCAGCATGTTTGTAATTTTTAAGAGTTTTCTTAAACTTCCTTTCATTGGAGATTAAGACTAAAACAAGAATGAGGAGACAGGTGGAAGAAAAATATATAAACATATATGGAAAAACTAGAAAGAATGCAACTTTTATTTTATTTTTTTTATTAGATGTTAACTTTTTTTTATTTTTTCAATGTTTTATTTATGTCTAAGAGAGGGAGAGAAAGACAGCATGAGCTGGGGAGGTCAGAGAGAGAGGGAGACACAGAATCTGAAACAGGCTCCAGGCTCTGAGCTAGCTGTCAGCACAGAGCCCGATGCAGGGCTTGAACCCACGAACCACAAGATCATGACCTGAGCCAAAGTCAGACACCTAACTGACTGAGCCACCCAGGCATCCCAGAACGCAACTTTTAAAAATGAAAACAGAAATGGAAGAGTAAATACAAATCATGGTTATTATATGGGTAATAGGCTGGAGTCAGGATACACCATTTAAAATTGACAAGCCAAAGAGTGATGAGAAAGTAGGATTCAGGGGACTGTTATTATAGAAAGTTAAATGCAGTCTTTCTTAAATGACTAAAGTTTTTTTATTTTTTAAAGAGAGAAGATGACATTCTTTTTAGATAAGAAGTCCTGTATATATAACATAATAGAGTAATTAACAAGTAACAAGCATTGAATGATACCATTTTTGTAAGAATTGATACCAAACTGTCAGGAACATTAGCAGATATTAAAGAACTTATCTTGCCTATTAAAGATTTTTAAATTAACTCAAAGAATAAAATTAAACACTATTCTATCAATAAAGGTACATCTAAAACAGAATGATTCACAAAGGTAATATAAAGGGATAGGCAAAGATGCACTGTAACAGTAATAAGCACAGGTTGATTTCAGTAGTAGACAACATAAAATTCAGGCCAGGAATCACTACTTGAGACTAAGCAGATTATTTTATAATGGCTAATAGTACAATTTATAATAAAGATGCACAAATTATTAATATTTACATACACAGAAAAAACAAAAACCACCTATATAAGCCAAAAATACAGGAGATGCAAGAAAAAAATAATACGATGCTAATGATAAAAGACTTCAGGAAAGAAAAAGAAAGAAAGAAAGAAAGAAAGAAAGAAAGAAAGAAAGAAAGAAAGAAAGAAAGAAAGAAGAAAGACGAAAGAAAGAAAGAAAGAAAGAAAGAAAGGAAGGAAGGAAGAAGAAAGGAAGGAAGGAAGGAAGGAAGAAGAAAGGAAGGAAGGAAGGAAGGAAGGAAGGAAGAAAGAAAGAAAGAAAGAAAGAAAGAAAGAAAGAAAGAAAGAAAGAAAGAAAGAAAGAAAGAAAGAAAGAAGGAAAACAAAAGAAAGAAAGACCCCACTCAGCGGCCCCAAGCTTTATCTTTAATGAAGGAGCATGGATGATATTGAAGGTAGAGGGGAAGAATTCAATCACTACCAGAAAACAAAAAGTGAATTATTGTGGATGGACATGAAATTCTTTGATCTATGAAATTACACAAAATGGATGGTCACGACATAATGAGCCAGCCTAGACTCAATGTAAGATAGTTGATGAATGGTGTTGACAGAAGTCAATCTGTATTTTAAAGCTCCTAAATGATTCTCATATGGGACTAGAAAAACACTTGTCTAGAAAAGGGTTGGTTCTCATGCCTTATCGTAAATTAGAATCACCAAAAAGAACATGTTTTTTAAAAATGTGATTATTTGGAAAAATACTCATAGATTCTTATTTGGTAGATCTACCTGGGTTAGAATCTAGTATTTGCATTTTGAATTAATTCTATCGATGACACTCATTCCCATGATTTGGGAACCAGGATTTAAACATACATTCAGAGAAATAACCTAAAAGTAAAAGAAAAATGTGTCACTCTTGAATATAGACAAAAATTTTAAACATGTTAAATCTGAGCATATCCTGAGCTATTTTTCAGTGCTACTAGGTTCATTCTTTTTGGTTTGGTGACATGTAAACTGCATGTATAAGGTAAGAGATTTTATAAAAAATTAATACGTGAATTAGGAAAAACCATTAAAATTCTAATGGATTCAATGTAAATATGTGAAACTTGGCATGAAATTTGTAGCCTATAGCTAGAGCTACTTATTTTGAAATATACAATAATATTACAAGCTACTGTTACAAGAAATGTATATTCATATAATTGTTTGCTTTCTTTTAGAATAATGTTTGCTAATAGTTTCCTGGCAAAGGGAGTTTTACACATAAACTCTATATCCATAAGGCTGTTTGAGCATGAAACCTTTGATGTCTAACAAATATAGCAAATACCTACAATCATGTAATCCATATTCTTATCATATACGGATCATTTTCAAAACTCAGATTTTAACATGTGTTTTGTATTTATCCATTTGTTTACCATTATGGTTTCTCTTTCTTCCTCCATTTAGATCTAAATTTCAATCTGTTGCCATTTCTATTTATCCTGAAGATCACCCTTAGCAAATGGAACTGTTTTCAGTCCAGAATGACTTAAAAACTGAAATATAACCATCCGAAGATAAACCCTTTGTATGAGATAGACCCCAGGCTACCCCACAATCACATTGGTAGCTCCAGATATAGGCAACTTAACAGAAATTTCCTATGAGCAATTCTATCAGTTTGTAGAATATTGTGTTTAAGCGCTGCCAACTTTCAAATTTTTCCACATATTGTTTTTCTGTTACATAAAAAAAAGCAGTAGATTCAGGAGTAAGTGTCTTTATTTTCTTGTTCCATGACATTATGTTGCAAGTGGTAGAAAATCAGTAAGAAAAGAAAAGAGGGAAGGTGAAAAAGACATGTGAGGCACGCATGCAGAGCACTCAGTTTGGGGTGATGGCTGGCTTTTTATATCTCTTCGTCCAGTTTTTCTGGCTTTGTGTGTGTGTTGCTGGGTTACAATTGTATACTTCGTGTAATCAACATAAAACCAACTGGCTGAACAGGTTGTTCTCCATCAGTCAAAACAAAAAAAGGTTCATGGTTTTAGAATTGAAATTTCTAATTAAGAATGTTTGTTAGACCTCTGCTTTGAAAGACTTACCTTGGTCATCAAAGGTCCTTGGGAAGCTAAGAGATTTAAGCCAATCTGACTTTTCTTCATTGCAAAGCAAATATAACTATTGCAAGAATAAAAGAATGGCCAACTAGTAGGTAAAGCTATTTCTCATTAATTCTGAATCATTAGGTTATAAAACATAAATGTCAACCAGACATAAATTGGTTTGTGTGAGGCCTCTGGTGGCCTATGTCCCCAAATTTTACAGATGAGAGAGAACTAAGAGCAAAAATGCTACTTCCCACCAAATTTCATCATCATGTTATATCATAATCTGTATCTCCTGATAGATGATAGCCTATCTAATATAAAACACACATTGGATATGCTAATGATACAACAATTTGACAGACAGCTACTAATAACAAGGCCAGCTAGTAATACGGAATAGTCATAAAGCCGGAAAAAAGAAAAGTTTGGAGTCATGATTCTTTTTTTTTTTTTTTTTTTACAAATAGTTTATTGTCAAATTAGTTTCCACATAACACCCAGTGCTCATCCCCACAAGTGCCTCCTCCATACCCATCCCTCCTCCCCCCCACATCCATCAGTCCTCAGTTTTTGTCAGCATTCAAGAGTCTCTCATGGTTTGCCTCTCTCCCTTTTCCCCCACCATTTCCGCCCTTCTTCTCCCCCTTGTTCCTCCGTCAAGTTCCTCCTAATCCTCCTATACGTGCAAACATATGATATTTGTCCTTCTCTGCCTGACTTATTTCGCTCAGCATAACACCCTCAAGGTCCATCCATGTTGCTACACATGGCCAGATTTCATTGTTTCTCATTGCCATGTAGTATTCCATGGTATAGATAAACCACATCTTCTTGATCCATTCATCTGTTGATGGACACTTAGGCTCTTTCCATGTTTTAGCTATTGTGGAGAGTGCTGCTATGAACATTGGGGTACATGTGCTCCTATGCATCAGCATTTCTGTATCCCTTGGGTAAATTCCTAGCAGTGCTATTGCTGGGTCATAGGGGAGTTCTATTGTTAGTTTCCTGAGGAACCTCCACACTGTTTTCCAGAGGGGCTGTACCAGTTTACATTCCCACCAACAGTGTAGGAGGGTGCCCGTTTCTCCACATCCTCGCCAGCATCTAGAGTTCTCTGATTGGCTCATTTTAGCCACTCTGACTGGCGTGAGGTGGTATCTCAGTGTGGTTTTGATTTGTATTTCCCTGATGAGGAGCGATGCAGAGCATTGTTTCATGTGTCTGTTGGCCATCTGGATGTCCTCTTTGGAGAAGTGTCTGTTCATATCTTCTGCCCATTTCTTCACAGGGTTGTTTGTTTTTCAGGTGTGGAGTTTGGTGAGTTCCTTATAGATTATGGATATTAACCCTTTATCTGATATGTCATTTGCAACTATATTTTCCCATTCCGTTGGTTGCCTATTAGTTTTCTGGGTTGTTTCCTTTGCTGTGCAGAAGCTTTTAATCTTGATGAGGTTCCAATCGTTTATTTTTGCTCTTCATTCCTTTGCTTTGAGGGATGTGTCAAGTAAGAGGTTGCTGCGGTATAGGTCAAAGAGGTTGTTTCCTGCTTTCTCCTCTACGGTCTTGATGGTTTCCTGTCTCACATTCAGGTCTTTTATTCATTTTGAGTTTATTTTTTGTATGGTGTGAGAAAATGATCTAGTTTCATTCTTCTGCATGTTGCTGTCCAGTTCTCCCAACACCATCTGTTAAAGAGGCTGTCTTTTTTCCATCGGATATTCTTTCCTGCTTTGTCAAATATCAGTTGGCTGCATACTTTTGGGTCCACTTCTGAGTTCTCAATTCTGTTCCATTGGTCTATGTGTCTGTTTTTGTGCCAATACTATACTGTCTTGATGATGACAGCTTTGTAGTAGAGGCTAAAGTCTGGGATGGTGATCCCTCCCGTTTTGGTTTTATTTCTCAGGATTACTTTGGCTATTCGGGGTCTTTTGTGGTTCCATACAAATTTTTGGATAGTTTGTTCTAGTTTTGAGAAGTATGCTGGTGCAATTTTGATTGGAATTGCATTGAATGTGTAGAGTGCTTTGGGTAGTAATGACATCTTAACTGTATTTATTCTTCCTATCCATGAGCATGGAATGTTTTTCCATTTCTTTGTGTCTTCTTCAATTTCCTTCATAAGTTTTCTATAGTTTTCATCATACAGATCTCTTGTTTCCTTGGTTAGGTTTATTCCGAGGTATTTTATGGTTTTTTGTGCAATTGTGAATGGGATCAGTTTCTTGATTTCTCTTTCTGTTGCTTCATTGTTGGTATATAAAAATGCAACCGATTTCTGTACATTGATTTTGTACCCTGCAACTTGGCTGAATTCTTGGATCAGTTCTAGTAGGCTTCTGGTGGAGTCTGTCGGGTTTTCTATGTAGAGTATCATGTCATCTGCGAAGAGTGAACGTTTGACTTCCTCTTTGCCAATTCTGATGCCTTTGATTTCCTTTTGTTGTCTGATGGCTGATGCTAGGACTTCCAGCACTATGTTAAACAGCAGTGGTGAGAGTGGACATCCCTGTCGTGTTCCTGATCTCAGGGGGAAAGCTCTGAGTTTTTCCCCGTTGAGGATGATGTTAGCTGAAGGCTTCTCATAGATGGCTTTGATGATGTTTAAGTAGGTTCCTTCTATCCCAACTTTCTCGAGAGTCTTTATTAAGAAGGGATGCTGTATTTTGTCAAATGCTTTTTCTGCATCTATTGACAGGATCATATGGTTTTTATCTTTTCTTTTATTGATATGATGAATCACATTGATTGATTTGTGAATGTTGAACCAGCCCTGTAACCCAGGAATGAATCCCACTTGATCTTCATGGATGATTCTTTTTATATGCTGCTGGATTCGATTTGCAAGGATCTTGTTGAGAATTTTTGCATCCGTATTCATAAGGATATTGGCCTATAGTTCTCTTTTTTTGTTAGATCTCTTTTTTTTTTTTTTTGAGTAACTATGCCTTCTGCCCACCCCGTCTCCTCACACAAGTAGGGCATCTTATGTAGTCGGGAAGCAAGAAGCAAACACCTGTTCTTTGTGACATTTCCCAAGGCTCTGGATTTCTGGGCTTGCCCATGTTTGGAAAAACTCTAAAAACTGTGTCCGGGGTTCTACAGACACTTTCTGGTTGGGATCTCTGTCTGGCTTGGGAATCAGAGTGATGCTGGCTTCATAAAATGAGTATGGGAGTTTTCCTTCACTTTCTATTTTTTGGAATAGCTTGGAAAGAATTGGGATTAATTCTGTTTTAAATGTCTGGTAGAATTCCCCAGGAAAGCCATCAGGTCCAAGGCTCTTATTTGTTGGGAGATTTTTGATAATTGATTCAACTTCTTCACTCGTTATGGGTCTGTTCAAGTTTTCTATTTCTTCCCGTGTGAATTTTGGTAGTGAGTGTGTGTTTAGGAATGTGTCCATTTCTTCTAAGTTGTCCAATTTGTTGGCATATAATTTTTCATAGTATTCCCTGATAATTGCTTGTATTTCTGAGGGGCTGGTTGTAATAGGTCCATTTTCATTCATAATTTTGTCTATTTGGGTGCTCTCTCTTTTCTTTTGGATAAGTCTGGCTAGAGGTTTGTTAATTTTGTTTACTTTTTCAAAAAACCAACTCTTGGTTTCATTGATCTGTTCAGTTGTTTCTTTGGTCTCTATGTTGTTTATTTCTGCTCTAATTTTTACTATTTCTCTTCTTCTACTGGGTTTAGGGCATTCTTGTTGCTCTGCCTCTAGTTCCTTTAGGTGAGCTGTTAGCTTTTCGACTTGTGCTTTTTCTAATCTCTTGCAATAGACCTGGAGAGCAATGTGCTTTCCTCTTAGGACTGCCTTTGCCGCATCCCATAGATTTTGAATTGTTGTGTTTTCATTTTCATTTGTTTCCATGTATTTTTAAATTTCCTCTTTAATTGCCCGATTGGCCCATTCATTCATTAGAAAGGTGTTCTTTAACCTCCATGTTTTTGGAGGTTTTCCAGACTTCTTCCTGTAATTAATTTCAAGTTTTAAAGCATTATGATCTGACAGTGTGCATGGTATGATCTCTATTCTTTTATATTTATTGAGGACTGCTTTATGTCCCAGTATGTGATCTATCTTGGAGAATGTGCCCTGCGCACTTGAGAAGAAAGTAAATTCCCTGGCCTCAGGATGTAACGTTCTAAATATATCCGTCAGATCCATCTGGTCCAATGTGTCTTTCAAGTCCATTATTTCTTTAGTGATTTTCTTTCTGGTTGACCTATCCATTGCTGTAAGCAGAGTATTAAAGTCCCCTTCTATTAGCACATTCTTATCTATAAGCTGTTTCTGTTTGTGATTAATTGTTTTAGATATTTAGGTGCTCCCATATTCAGTGCATAGACATTTATGATTGTTAGTTCTTCTTGATGGATGGTCCCTGTAATTATTATGTAGTGCCCTTCTTCATCTCCTGTGATTGTCTTTAATTTAAAGTCCAGTTTGTATGATATAAGTATCGCTACTCCAGCTTTCTTTTGATTTCCTGTAGCATGATATATATTTCTCCATCCCCTTACTTTTAACCTGAAGGTATCTTCCGGTCTAAAATGAGTTTCTTGTAGACAGCATATAGATGGATTTTGATTTTTAATCCATTCTGCTACCCTATGTCTTTTGATTGGAGCATTCGGCCCAATGACATTCAGTGTTATTATTGAAATATATGGGTTTAGAGTTTTTGTATCTTTTGTAGGGTTCATGTTTGTGGTGGTGTCTCTGGAATCTTTGTTCCTTGCAACCTTTCCTTCAGAGCGTCCCCCTCAGGATTTCTTGTAGGGCTGGCTTCGTGGTGGCAAATTCTTTCAATTTCTGTTTATTTTGAAAGGTTTTTATCTCTCCTTCTATTTTGAATGACAGGCTTGCTGGATAGAGGATTCTTGGCTGCATAGTTTTACTGTTCATCACATTGAAGATCTCCTGCCATTCCTTTCTGGCCTGCCAAGTTTCAGTAGATAGGTCTGTCACCATGATAGATTTCCCTTTGCATGTTAGGGCCCTTTTCTCCCTAGCTGCTTTCAAAATTCTCTCTTTGTCCTTGTATTTTGCCATTTTTACTATGATATGTTGTGCAGAAGATAGATTCAAGTTACGTCTGAGGGGAGTCCTCTGAGCCTCTTGTATTTCCACATTGACTTCCTTCCCCAGGTCAGGGAAGTTCTCTGCTATAATTTGTTCCAGGACTCCTTCAGCACCTTTCCCTCTCTCTTCCTCTTCTGGGATTCCTATGATATGGATATTGTTGCGTTTGACCGTGTCGCTGAGCTCTCGAAGTCTTCTTTCCTGTTCCTGGATCAGTTTGTCTCTTTGTCAGCTTCTTGTTTTTCTATAATGGTGTCTTCTAGATCACTTATTCTCCTTTCTGCCTCTTCAAGCCGTGCGTTGGAGGCCTCTAATTTATTATGGATCTCATTTATCGCATTTTTTAATTCTTCATGACTATTTTTATTTTCCATTCTGTCTGTAGCCATAGTTTCTTTGATGTCCCTTTGTTTTTTTCAAGCCCGGCTATTAATTTTACTATTATTATTCTAAAATCTTGTTCAGTTATGCTGCTGATATCTGTTTTGAGCAGTTCATTAGCTGTCACTTCTTCATGGAGTTTCTTTGGAGGAGAGTCTTTCGTTTCATCATTTTAGTTAGCTTTTCGGCTCTTGTTGGTTTTAAAGACCTGTTATGCTCTCTGTATCTATGAACGCTGCTATATCCAAGAAGACTCTTTGACTTTCCAGGACCTATCCTTTCAGAGAGTGTTTTTTGAATGGTATCCCTTGGTCTCTCTTGTTGGGACCTTGGTTATTTTATTTTCCTATTCGTAGAGATATTTGAGGTTCTCCCCCTTGTGTACTCTGGCTTGTTTCTTGACGTAGCCCTGGAAAAGAAAAGAGACAGACAAACACACAGGGAGCAGGAGCACACAAACGCACAGGCTAATTCAACTAACATGCAAAGCGAGAGGGAAAACGAAAAAGTTAAGAGAAAAGATGCAGGAGGGAGGGCGAATAATAGGGTGTATAAAACACATAAAAGGGTCAAAAAGGGGAAAAGGAAAGGAAAAAAGAAGAAAACCGATGGACAAAGAATGGTTTAAAGCATATACCTGGATTTCCCAGCTACAGTTAAATAGCGTGTGTATGCAGTGCTGGTTGAAGAGCATAGAGAAAGAGAGAGAAGGCAGGGTGGGATGAGGCAAAGTTGGAAATAGAATGAACAGGCAGAAGGGATAAGAAGCTTTTTTCAAAGAGGTAAAGGTAGAATATGGTTGGATAGGTGAGAGAAGGATGCTGGAATTATCCAGAGAAACTATATAGTCTAATTACTCCTGAGAGAAATAGTTGAAAATGTCGGTAGGTGTAGAATTTACATTTACAGAATGGACTCCTTGTGATTGTTTAAGCAAGCTGTCGACCAGGTCAGTGTTCTGGGGAAAAAAGGGAGAAAATAGAAAGAAGAAGAAAAAAAAAGAAAAAAAAAAGAAAGGGAGGAGGGCACCTCTCAGGCAGGGATGGGCGTGGCGTGATCCAATGCCTCAGGCGGGAGCTCTGCCTTGGCTGTTGTGGGGAGGAGAGTGACGGTGCTCCAGTCCCTTCTTGAACCAAGCGCTGCACCTCGCTTTTCTGGGCGTGTAAACTTCCGTACCAGGGGCGCAGCCAAAGTTGGTTGCACTCTTCAACCCAGGCCAGTTCCAATCTCCAAATCCCAGTCCGTGCGCCCCACTGAAATTGCCTTAGATACAGCTTCCCAGGCAACCCCCTCGGGCAATTCCAGGCCCCCTGCCGAGCTCTGGGGGTGGAGTCAGAATCGCTGATTCCTTCTCTGGGTCCGGCTGGCGCGCATGCGCGGGGGCTTGCCTGCTGGGTCCGCGTAGCCCGAGCACGCTGGAGTGAGAAAAACCAGGTCCCTCTATGGTTCGTCACCCGAAACACAAACTCACAGGCAAATTTCCCAGTTTTTAGTTCTTTGCCTTCCCTCTCGAGTTCCGGCCACCCGGGAGCGCGGACACCAAGTGTCCACACGGCTCTTTCAGGGGCCCCAGCCGCCCGGGAGCTACAATGGCGGCAGGCACGCCGCTGCTCTGAAGTCCAGCCGCCAGGAGCGGCACAAAGCAGCAGTCTGTGCGCTCAGCGCCACCGGGACCAGTTGGTGCGAGGGGACCTGACGTGCAGGTATTTGGCAAGTACAGTCTTTCTATGCCCCGAGCGGAGGTTTTTCTGTTTCGGACTCTCTCCTTTTCTCCTCTCACTCCCCGTAGAGGGTAGAGGGGGATCGCCTCCCACCCTGGAGTCTCCGATCCCGGCCCGATTTTATCTTTCCCGGTTCGCACTCACATTAGAAGGCTCTCAGTGGATTCTGCGTCCTTTTTCTCCCAAGGTTTTGTAAGGTTTCCAATGGCTTCAGATCTTTTCTTGTGATGTATGGGTGCGAGTGCAAGTACGGAGCCCCTTAATTCTCCACCATCTTGCCCCTTCCCCCTGGAGTCATGATTCTTAAACACACTAGCATATCAAAACCCTGAGACTATTAACTTAAAAATATTATCTTTCCAACCAGCTTTCCTTCTTTTCCTGCCACCAACAAAGCTGAAATACCCTGGGAATGTGGGCATTTACAAACTTCAGTGCACATCAGAATCACCAGAAGCACTTGTTAAAACACAAGATTGCTTGACAGCACCCCATGTATTTCTTACTCAGTAAGTTTGGGGTTGAGCACAAGAATCTGCATATAGTACAGATTCACAGATAATATTGATTCTATTGGTTCAGGACCACATTTTGAGAATCATTGGCTTAAATAAAGTAGGAATAGAAAGGAGTAGTGAATTCACCCAAATTAAAGAATCTTGATATAGGGCAGAAAACTATAAATTAACTGATGGAAGATAAGTCTAGTAGAAAAAGCTGAGACTACAGAAGAGTCAATGTGAGGGATATTTCCACACAAAATAGAAGTGTTTCTGGAAAACGACACTATTAGTTATTTTCCCAAAGGATACAAAAATACTGATTCAAATACTGATACTGCCCCTCGATGTTTAAATCAGCATTATCACAACAGACAAATTATGGAAACAGCCCTAATGCTCATCAACTCATGAATGGATAAAGAAGATGTAGTGTGTGTGTGTGTGTGTGTGTGTGTATATACACATTAATTATACACATATATAATGGAATATTACTCAGCTATCAGAAAATGAAATCTTGCCATTTGCAACAATGTAGATGGAGCTAGAGTGTATTATGCTAAGCAAAATAAGTCAGTGGAGAAAGACAAATACCATATGATTTCACTCATACGTGGAATTTAAGAAACAAAAGAGATGAACATAGAAGAAAGGGGGAAAAAAGCAAGGGAACCAAAACTCTCTATAGTTAAGAGTTAGAGACTCTTAACTACAGAGAACAAACTGAGGGTTGCTGGATGGAAGTGGGTGAGGGAAGGCCGAAAACTAAGGAGGGCACTTGTGATGAGCACTGAGTGTTATATGTAAGTGATGAATCACTAAGTTCTACTCCTGAAACCAATATTGCACTATATGTTAACTAACTAGAATTTAAATAAAAATGTGAAACAGAACAAAGCAAAACAAAACAAACAAAAAGAAGTGCTTCTGGAAAGAAAGCTTAATAAAAACGTACTTGATCCCTGCCACAGGCAAATGAAATTATAAGATTTGGGATTCTGCTGTATGTAAGCAAAATAGTTCTGACCTGAAGAAGACATATAAAGTATAACATTGCTTTGGGCAGAAGTGAAAATTAGCCAAAATAACTGGATATGAAGCTAAAAGGGGACAGTAAAAACCTGATTTTTGCGTACCCTAATTCCTTTATGAAACTGTGAAGGTAACCACTGGTGAAACTTTTGTTTTGATAACTAAGAAGACACTTGAAAAGATGGAACCTCATAACACCACCCAAAGCCAAGTAACTAATTAGAATTTAGTCATTGCAAAGTTGGCAGGAAATAAAGAAAAGAAAGAGAAAGTAGGAAGAGAGAGAAAGCAAGAAAGAAGAGTATGAATTCAATTTTAAAATGGGTAAAGGACCTGGACAGACATATTCCCAAGGAAACTATTCAAATGGCCATGAAAAAGTGCTCAGCATTACTAGTTATCAGGGAAAAGCAAATCAAAACCACAATAAGATACCACCTTACCCTTATCAGAATGGCTAGAATCGGAAAGACAAGGGTTGTTTGGCTGGCTCAGTCAGTGGAGCATAGGACTCCTAATCTCTCAGGGTTGTGAATTCCAGCCCTATGTAACTGGAGAGATTACTTTTAAAAAAATCTTGAGGCACCTGAGTGACTTTGTTGGTTAATAATCCAACTCTTAATTTCTGCTTAGGTTACGATCTCACACTTCATGGGTTTGAGCTCTACATTGGGCTACACACATCATGGAGCCTGCTTGGAATTCTCTCTGTCTCTCTCTGTCTCTCTCCCCCCTGCCCCTCTTCTGCTCATTACTTTCTCTCTCTCTCTCTCTCTCTTTCTCTATCTCTCTCTCTGCCTCTCTCAAAATAAGTGAACAAACTTTAAAAATTAAAAATAAAATAAAATTGGGGTGTCTGGGTGGCTTAGTCAGTTAAGCGTCTGACTTCAGCTCAGGTCATGATCACAGGGTTCAAGCCCTGTGATGGGCTGTGTGCTGACAGCTCAGAGCCTGGAGCCTGCTTCATATTCTGTGTCTTCCTCTTTCTCTGCCCCTTTCCTGCTGGCTTTCTCTATCAAAAATAAATAAAAACATTTAAAAAATAAAAATAAAATAAAAAACAAAATCTTATTAAAAAGGACAAGAAATAACAGGTATTAAGTGAGGATGTGAGAAAAAAAGAACCTGTACACTACTATTTGTAATGTAAACTGATAGAGATACTATGGAAAACAGTATGGAGGGTCCTCAATAAATTAAAAATAAAGCTACCATATAGCCTAGCAATCTCACTTCCGGATATATAACTGAAAGAAATGAAATCACTATATTGAAGAGGTATCTGTACCCTTATGTTCATAGCAGGATTATTTACAATAGCCAAGACATGGAAACAACCCAAGTGTTTATTAACAAATAAATAGGTAAATAAAATGTGATATTGATAGTACTATATCAATAGTAGGATACTATATAGCCATAAAAATAAAATCTTGCTATTTGTGACAACATAGAGGGGGCTTGAGAGCATTATGCTATATCAGAAAAAGATGAATATATGGTTTCATGTATATATGGAATCTAAAATAACCAAACTCATAGAGATCAAATTTGTGGTAACAGGGGGTGAATGTAGTCAAAAGGTACCAACTTATGGTTATAAGATAAATAAGCACTGAAGACATATGTGCAACATGAAGACTACAGTTAATAATACTGAATTATATATTTGAAAGTTACTAAGAAAATAGATCTTAAAAGTTCTCATCACAAGGAAAAATAACTATAGGAGGTGATGGATGTTAACTAAACTTACTGTGGTAATCTTTTTGCAAATATACATACATCAAATGATTATGTACACCTTAAACTTATACTATGTTATATATCAATTATATCTCCACAAAAACAGAAAAATACTAATTTAAAAAATGGAATTCTGGATTTGATTTCACTTTTGGAAATTCTGATCTATTTAGATTTTTTTTTCTGAGCCTCATTTCTTATTTGCAAAATCTGAGAATCAAACTAAAAAGAAATATCCAAAACTGGCAATTTTGTCCATTCTTTCAAATACTAGCTGCTGATGTCATAAACTTGGATGACAGCATCCTGTTCAATGATGGTTGAATATTTTATAACTTGAAAAAAAACCCAAATATATGCTGGAAGGAATGAAGGAGGGAAGAAGAGAGGGAAGCAGAGGAATGAGGAAGAGAGAAAAGACAGAAGAAAAAAACTACTAGACGGAAAGAAGCTAATATGAAATTGTTGCTGCAAAGGGCCTAGGCTACATAGAGTAGACTTGCTGGCTCACACTAACATTTAGAGTATGAGTCTAAAGACCATGAATCTGCTACTCAAAATTCCATCATTCTTCTATGGATTTAGGGCGGGTAATGAAGGATGAAAAACAGCCAAATCCCTGACTCATCCCCTGCCAAATCTGTCTCCAGCTGGAAAGATAGATTGGGGAAGTTACACGTATAGATGTTATATTCCTAAGGAGTGTATGCTACATGTGTCTCTGGTTTGGATAGGAGTTATGTTAAGAATGAGAAAGCCAGATGGCCCATTGTGGGCTTCCTACCAATTTGGCCTCTGCAACATGTAACTGAAGCAACCATCAGAGTTACTTAGAAGGCGATTTTAACACATTTTTCAAGCAGCAGCTATATCAAAGAACATGCAAAAACAGGTGCCCAAGTGCATCATAGTGTCAGCAATGGCGGCATAAAAGGGCCATACAGTTTAGAAGGCACCCATGCATCTAGGAAAATAAGCATCTGTCCTTTTAGTTCATGGAACTGGATTCTGAGACAGTCAAGATCCTGGGCTTCTATCACAAGTACCTCTTTCCATACACATCCACTGATGGCGAGACCTGGATAAATGGCAGTATGTAAGATTATGCATGGAGACATGTGGGGGTATGTGACAGCCAGGAATGTGCAGTCCCCGTAAATAAGAGTGGTACATGAGGACAAAGATGGAAGCCATCTGGTAGCGGTGAATACTGGAATTGTGGCATTTTGTGCATTCCATCTGTTCTGACAGTGGTGGGAGGAGATCATCTCATTTCAGGCCAGAAAAGCTAAAACAAATGAAAGACTATCAGATACTGAGCTAGGAACTAGCCCATTTATCTGCCTTCCAGCTGTGGAACGAGTAGGGAATTGATTCAGCCAAGTAGACAGAAAAGCACCCAAGGCAATTCATTGGCACTCTCTACAGAAACACTCTCCATTGGCAAATTCTCAGGCTCAATAGATTTGTTATTATTTGAGGAATGAGTAAAATAAAAACATACCAAATGTTACAGACAGGGAAAAGAGAACCAAAAGAGAAATGAATACAGGAAACTGTAGAAAAATATTTGACATCTTCAGTTACCAAATACATGATCTCCTTGAAAGAAGACCAGAAAACCATAATGAAAGATGAAAATAATACACCATTAGATCAACAGGAGACAGTGAGATGCACAGGGTTATAAGTAGTGGAAATACTTTCTTTGAGTGGATTGTTAGTCATTACTTCTTTCTGATATGTGTAAAACACATAAGGAGTATAAATAAAATACTTTCCTGACATCAGCTCATGAAATAGTTGAATTGGCTTTGAGGTTTTTCTCCACATTTTCTGTGCAGACATTTTTATCATTCTTTATTATCTGTTTGGGGGATATACCTATGCTTAAAATTTTCTCTTTAATAAAAGGTGGCCCACAGGGAAGACCAAGAGACCATGAGATCCTTCCCCATGTTCTCATTCTGCTAATTTTGTAAATCAATTAAAATTGTTCTGCAGCTCTTTGAGAAATGGTAGTGATCAAAACTAGGAAAAGTTCACCAACCATATGCTTCTCCATGCGGGCCTGCAATTACTCCTCGGCTGTTGTCTGCAGGAAGTGTAAATCAGCAAGATTAATAGATCTTGTTGGTGGATATGTGCCTTCCACTACTGATCACATAAGAATTTGGGTGTTTTTTTTCTATTTTCTTCTGACTTAGGGACTTGAAAATTTTATATGTGGACATAGAAAAAGTGAATGTTACCAATTTAAGTAGTGGCCATAAGAGTCTTTGTCCAAGATCGTCTAGGTCCAAATTAATTAACGTATGAGTTCATTAGAGTCTGCCCCAAAAACATATTGCAAAGAAACTATAAATGCTACACTGGGGTTTAGAACTTCAATAGAGTAAAGAAAAAGTAAAACTTATGCTGTGAAATTTTTTTAAATCTAGTGGTTTTCTAGAGGGCAAATTTTGTAAGTTCTCCCATAAATAGTAAAACTAACAGAGAGGAAACCTCGGTGAAGCTTAATTGTGACAATATAAGACCATACGTCCAAGTAAAACCTCAGACTATTTAGGAAAAAGACAACCATCAAAAATATAAATAGAAGAAAAATATCTGTGATGTAATTTCTGCATAAAATTAATGCAGATTGAAAGAAATCACTGAATTCCAGTCAAATGTAACTTTAGAAGACAATAAATTTAGAAATTTATTGGCAATTTATTTTATATCTCTGAAAAAATAAAATGCTGTGTACATTCAAGTCTTCACACACACACACACGCACACGTCTCAAGTTTGCATCAAAATTATCCTTTGCCAAGAAGTCAATAGAACGACATCTGTAGACTTTTTAAATGGTAAGACAGTGATTAAAAATTGTATTTCCAACCAAATTACCTGTGAATTTTCTTCATATTTAAAAAACATTTTCAGGGAAACCCATAGGTGGGTCTGAGCCCCACGTGGGCTCTGTGCTGACAGCTCAGAGACTGAGTCTGACCCTGCTTCAGATTCTGTGTCTCCTCTCTCTCTCTGCCCCTCCCCTGCTTGCACTCTGTCTCTCTCTCTCTCTCTCTCTCTCTCAAGAATAAACATTTGAAAAAAAGACTGTTTCTTGGTTTCTCTCTCTTAAAAAAAAAAAAAAGCAAACAATATTCTGAATAATGCAAGAACTCAGAAAATATACCATATAAGCTTCATGGGGAAAAAATTATTTCAGTGGACTAAAAATTAATCAAGCATACATCCTCCAAAAATTAAAAGTCATGACCTAAAATTAAACTGTCTAAGAAATATTATAGACCATAAAGAATAATGTTGGAAGAACAGTATGATTTATAATAAAAGCAAAAAAAATCTAGGAGTCAGAAGAACTGGCATTGAACCTAACTAAATTGTTACTCATGGACAGGCTCACAAGCTTCCAATGGAGTAAAAGTTGCTTTGTATCGATCATCTACAGTCATAGTGAGTTTCCCCCACCTCACAACCAAAAAACAATGGTATTTGAAATAACATATTATTTCCTTGGTGAAAAACATATTACTCATGAAAACTAAAAATATAAAGAAAGAAAAATTGAATAATATGTTGATAAATTGAACTTGATCTTGGCCCTAAATCCATTTCTCCTGTAATCTTTCTTGTCTTAGTAAATTGCAACTCCATTTTTTTCTGCTTGTTCATTTCAAAGCTTGAAGCATTACTGACTCTTCACTTAATCTCATGCTCCATATCGAGTCCTCTGAATACCTTATTGGTTTTACCATCCACATACTTAAAAGCCAAGCACTTCTTGTCACCTCCAAGCTACAACTCTGGTCAAGAGCCATAAAATTGGTCTCCTTGTTTTCATTTGTACCCTAAGTCTGTTCTCACAAGGCAGACAAAGTGACCCTTTAAATAAGTTAACTCATTCTCTCCTCTGTTAAAACCTAATGCTTCTCCATTCACTCAGAATAAGAGTCTTACCACAGGCCCTTTGCACTTGCTGTTTACTCTGCTCAGAATGCTCTTGTTCCAGACTTATACTTGGCTCACTCTCTCAACTTCTTCAATTCTTTATTCAAATATCAGTTTTTAAGTAAAGTTCACCCTAGAGCCCTATGTAAAAATGTAAAAATGTTAAATGCAATCTCCTTCCTGTCTACTCTTTTTCCATAGCACTCATTATATGCTTTAAAACATGTATATTACCCATTATTTGCCTGTCTCTTCTGACTAGAATGAAAGCTCCATGAGAGTATGGATTTCTCTCTGGTTTGTTCACTGCTGTAACTCTAGCACTGAGAAGCGTGCCATTTATAGACCCTTCATAAATATGTGTTGAAAATTAAGTTTCAGAATAGTCTTCATTCTGATATTCTGCATCTTTCAATTTTGTACAATGGACACAAATTCTTAAATAATCAAAAATGTTCAAATTAGCATAAGAAAAGTCATGTATGTACATATAACTATTTTTTTCGGCAGCATTAGAAATAAAAAAATCTAGGACAGTATTATCAGGTCCAGAGAATTTAATGTTTCAAAGGTTTAGCACCTCAAACTATTCATTTGTTATCTTGAAATATATGAATGATTTTTCCCTCTTGTCTATGAAGCTGTCCTTTTTAGATGTACATTTTAATAAAAACTTCAAAAGAAAACGAATATGATATTTGAAAAAGAAATTTAAAAGTTAAGGTTATTTTAGTTGGAAAAGAATAAGAATTCTACAACAAATAAGCCAGTGACCCACCGTTAAGCCTCCATTTTTTTTTATTGATTGAAGAAGCTATAAATAATGTCAATTTTATAGTAGCAATAACCTGCTGAGTGAAAGAGCTTTAGGATAGAAACAGCATAAAATTAAATTAGGTTCCTGGTATTTGATCTAAACTGAGATAACGTTGTTGACAGTGGAAGGTTTTTAATTTGTCTTTTCATCCACCCACTTGTCTTTCTTTAGCAAAGATGACCCAGGGGCTGAGGTTGTCCTTAAATGTTAATTCATTTGGTTTTCCCTGGCCATCAGTCACATGTGCATGGGTGAAACAAGCAAAAGTACATGGGTTTTCATGTAAATCAAACCAGGAAAATTAATTTTTTTTCAGTTGTGGAACTCACTGAGGAGCCGATTGCCTGCTGTAGGCTTAGGCAAATGTGTTCCTGACCTGATCTGATGCTCAGTGTACTAAAAATTCTCCAAAGGGAACATTCTGCCTCTCCTCTAGTTCTAGCCTCTAGACCCTGTTTTGCACCACTTGCTAATCTCTAGCCAGTTGCCCACCCCAGACAAGCCTCTGGCCAGGAAGCCCACTTGTTTACATCTCACCATAATGCCCTTCTGTCCACTTTACGGATCTGTGCTTCATACTAAACCCATACGTGGGCAGCTACTCATGTTGGGGTTTCATATGCTCTGATAAATATCAGTTCTCTGCTCTGTCTGATTTACAAACTAATTGCAAATTAGACCAAACATAGTTAGGTATCTCCTTGAGTGTGAGCTGTGAATAGTGGTTTGATTACAGCAGGGAAAGGGGCAGGGACATGAAGAGTAACTTTCCAGTGGCTAGACCTGGAAAACACTTCTTTGGCCATATAACCAAGGTTTGTATCATCAATGACAAGTCATATTGATAGCACCCCTGATATTATGGGATGAGAAAAATATTTCACCTCTATGGCATTCCTCCTCAAATCCATAATTCCTATCTAACTATGAGACAAACATTAGACACATCCAAATTGACCATTCTACAAAATACATGGCCATCTCAAAACTGTAGTCATAAAAAACAAGGAATGTCTGAGAAACTGTTCTAGACCAATTGGTGATTAAATAAAACCTGGAATAATAAATGAGCATTTGAGAAAAAACTAGTGAAACCTGAATAAATTCTATAATGTAGTTTCTAATCATGTGCCAGTGTTTGTTTCTTGATTGTGACATAATTACCAAGGTAATGGAAGATGTTCGAATAGGGGAAACTGAGTCAGTTATACACAGGAACTATCTATACTACTATTCAACCCTTCCATTAATCCATAACTATCTGAAAATAAAGTTTATCAAAACTAATAGTCAATCAGATGAAAATCAAAATATTCCTTTTATTACTGATAAGGTCTAGGTTGGATTAAGTAGGCTTAGGTGTGGAATGATACAGAGTTTTTAATTATAAAACCAGAAATAGGCAGACTTGCCAGAGATACAGAGTTATATGGGATCACTGTAGGATTCCCAACTTGGGGCTTTAATAACTTTGGGGCTTTAATAACGTGGAGGTTGGGGCAGAACAGGATGGGTACTTTCTACAGATAACTGACTTCCAAGAGGAGTAAAAGGATAACTAGCTATGTATGCCTGGTTTCCCTCCCCAACTCATCAAAAATAAGTCATTGTTTCATCTCTGGAGAAGAGTAAGAAGGTAGAGATAAATCCAGAGTGTAAATCTAATGAGGCTGTCAGGAAGGGAACAGGAATAGGTCAGTGACTATGGGGGTGGGGGGGAGATAAATGTTCACCCCTAATTTTTCCCCAGTTTTTGATCTCTAAGCCATTTGGGCTTAACAATTAAGATGATGGTCACACAAGGTCTGATTACTTCACTTTTGATTAGGAAATCAGAAGTTTCTTTGAACTACACTGCTTACACCTTCATTAGGCTACTGCCCATGCAAACTTCTATTGTTAGGATACACATGATAGGAAATATTGATTCCCCAACCCCACAAATGCACTGAAATGCTTCCAAACAACACTTCAATCAAAATAACTCTGAAGCCACTCACTCTAAGATTGAAAACCTTTGCTCTATCCTGTTTTCATTCCATATTATGTCCATAAAAGCCTATCAGAGGCACTTCTAGTTTTAGCTCCAACATGTAGACTTTGGAAGTCATCAAAACTGTCCATTTAACAGGAACAGCTGAACAAGTTGAAAATCAACGACTTTTCTTAGACCAGTTGGAGGACTGGGGTCACAGGGAAAATTGTAATCCTAAAATCTGGAGAGCTTTACCAGTAAAGCCAAGATTCACAGAGGAAATATGCTTACCCGGAGAAGAATCACCATAATTACAAACTACTAGGAAAACTTAGATAGCAATTCTAACAAGTTGCTGGAGACTGAAGAGTATAGATTAGCCTGACAGTGAGAAACTCCTGGGGGCTTTCCCACTGGGAATCATACCAGGTATTCACGGTGAAAAGTAGAGAAAAAGCCCTCTTGGATCTGGCTGGAAAGAAATGATAATCATTGTAAAATAAACTCAATCCACTGTATCTAACAAAGGACAAGTCTTCAGGGGGAATAACTTTCCCACAGTCTTATTTCACCTACAGGTAGGACATTTCTACCACTCTAGCACCTTCCTGTCTTACCAAAGAGGAAGGAATGGTTATAAAACACCTGCAAAAATTCAAGGACAGAATCCCACTAAAAAATGGAGATTTAACCAAAAGATTATAAAATGCCACCCTTCTTCTATGATTTCTTGCCACACCTACAGAGCTCTAATATTATAATAATGGGTTACAGATAAAAGAGCTGCAAGACACAGACTCTCTCTGAGAAGTCTTAGCAAAGCCCAGAATCAACAGGAAAGATAAATAGGTTGCTAGAGGAATTTGAAACCTCTGGCACCTACAGCTATGGAAAAAATTGAACATATAACAACTCCTAGACAGATTAACATAAAACCCCATATTAATGGCCTATTTACCTCAGTTTGTATCATTCAGCACATGTCCAGTGTTCAACAGAAAATTAGAAGGCAGGCTAAAAGGCAAGAAAAAACACAGTCTAACAAGAAAGCCAACAGTGGAATCAGACTCAGGTATGACATAGGTTTGAATTATTGCACAGAGAATTCAAAATAACCATGATTAATTCATGAAGGACTCCCATGAAAAAGTAGACAGGATGCAAGAAGAGATGGGTAATGTAAGCAGAGAGGTGGAAAGTCTAAGAAAGATTTAAAAGCAAATACTAGAAATAAAAAAAAACATTGTATAAAAATGAAAAATACCTTTGATCTTTGATGGGTTCATTAGTAGACTGGACAAGGCAAAGAAAGAATCAGTTAGCTTAAAAATAATCAATTGAAACTTCCCCAACTGAAGTATGAAGAGAAGAATGAAAATGAAAACAAAACAAAACAAAAAAGTAAACAGAGCAAACAAGTATTGTGAGACAATTTCAAAAGAAATGTCATAGGTGTGATTGGAATACCAAAAGAGAAATAAAGCAGAAGAAATACTTGAAGTAACAATAAGAATTTTTCCAAAATTATTAACAGACAACAAACCACAGATCCAGAAAATTCAGAAAACATTAAGCAAGATACATATCAAAAAAACCTACACTGAGGCATTTCCTATTAAAACTGAATAAAGAAAAATAAAGAAAAAAAATCTTGAAAGAAACCAGAACTAAAAAATGATCCATCAATCCATGACCCATGAAAGATAAAAAAAATGATAAGCTGGACATCGTTAACATTAAAAACCTCTGCTCTGTGAAAGTCACTGTCGAGAAAATGAGAAGAGAAGCCACAGACTGGCAGAAATGTTTGCCAAAAACATATATGATAAAGAACTATTATCCAAAATATACAAATGAATCTCAAAAGTCAACAATAAGAAAATGAACAGTCTAATTAAAAAATGGGCAAACATATGATCAGACACCTTGCAAAGAAGATATACAGATGGAAAAATAAGCATATGAAAAGACGATAAACATCAATGTATTTGGGAATTAAACCAACATGAAACCAACAATAAAATACCATTGCACACCTGTCAGAATAGCAAATATCTGAACTCCTGACATCAAATGCTGGCAAGGATGTGGAGCAACAGGAACTCTGTCACTGCTGGTGGGAATGCAAAATGGTACAGCCACTTCGTAAGACAGCTTAGTAGTTTCTTACAAAACTAAACATACATACTCTTACCATATGATCCAGCAATCACGCTCTTCAGTATTTACCCAAGTGAGTTAAAAACCTATGTCCATCCAAAAACCTGCACACCGAGGTTTATAGCAGCTTTATTCATAATTTCCAAAGCTTGGAAGCAACTAAGATGTCCTTCAGTAGGTAAATGGATAAACTATCAAGATCCAGACAACAGAATATTATTTGGCTCTCTTTATTTCTTTAGTTTATTTTTTAGACAGAGAGAGAGACAGAGAATTTGAAGTAGGCTCCAGACTCTGAGGTGTCAGCATAGAGCCCGATGTGGGTTTCAAACTCACAAGCCATGAGATTGACTTGAGCCAACATCAGATGCCTAACTGACTGAGCCACTCAGGAGCCATATATTCAGCACTTTTTAAAAAGGAGCTATCGGGGCACCTGGGTGGCTCATTCGGTTGGGCGTTTGACTTCGGCTCAGGTCACGATCTCACGGTTCGTGGGTTCGAGCCCTGCGTCGGGCTTTGTGCTGACAGCTCAGAGCCTGGAGCCTGTTTTGGATTCTGTGTCTCCCTCTTTCTCTGACCCTCCCCTGCTCATGCTGTCTCTCTCTCCCTCTCAGAAATAAAACATTAAAAAAAATAAAAATAAAAGGAGCTATCAAGACATGAAAAGACATGAGGAATTTTAAATATATATTACTAACTGAAATAAGTCAATCTGAAAAGGCTGCATACTGTATGATTGCAATTATATGACATTGTGAAAAAGGCACAATTATGGAGACAATGAAAAGATCAGTGATTTCTAGGAGCTGTGGAGGAAGAAGGGATGAATGGGTAGAACACAGAAGATTTTTGGGGCTGAAACTACTCTGTATGATACTATAATGATGAATATATATCATTATGCATTTGTCCAAAGGCATAGAAGGTTCAAAGCCAAGTGTGAACCCTAATTTCAATGATGAACTTTAGGTGATAAAGATGTATCAATGAAGATTCATCAATTGTAATAAATGTACCAAATAAATGTATTTGGTTGTGAATGTTAATAAGGAGAGGCTGTGCTGGGTGATGTCAAGGGGTGTAAAGGAAGTTTGTATCTTTCACTCAATTTGGGGTTGAACCTGAAATTGCTATAAAAAGAAAGTCTACTTTAAAATAAAAATTAATAACTATATATTAAAATAAAAAGTATTTTAAAATATAATGTCTACATATTAAAAAAATAAAAATTGTCTTTGTTAGGAAAGATTATTAGTTGTGTCCTGTTAGGTTGACAGCCAGTCCAGGCTTCCAGATATGTAGGGTCTTTGAGCTATAAACTTAAACATACTTACAAGATTTTTCTATCAAAATAGTTAATGTGTGTTTATCATGTCTGAGGAGGGACCCACCTATGTATGCTTTCTGACAGTAGGATCAGTGACTTATCTGCCTTCTTAAAAAGTTTAGAAGTTTACAATGATGCCGTTCCAACTTGCCTAGTCTTATTTTAAGAACATGGTTTAATACCCAACACTGTTAAAGTCAACAATTTCACCTTGGGTACAGACACTTTCTACATTATGCCACAGTGGTTGCTGTCATTACTGCCTGCTCTTGAATTGCTTAGGCCTTCTGAGAAAAGTTTGTCCCTCATCCCTACCATGCTTTCAGCTGAGAACCACCCCCAGGAGACTGCCAAACTAAAGCTGCTATTGATGCTTATAAAGTGTATGCTCTTGGGCCTGCTGAGGATATTCCCTCATGTGCTTTTCAAGACACATGGTTTCTGTACTTGGCAACCAATTTTGAGGAGCTCTTCATTCTGTTCCATCTTTTTCTGTGGATATAAGAGTTTTTTCTAGTCTTTCATTTCCCTCTGATCTTCTGTAGCGAATGAGGCTCAAATGAGTTTCTTTCTTTTTTTTTTTTTTAACATAGTTTATTGTCAGATTAGTTTCCACATAACACCCAGTGCTCATCCCCACAAGTGCCTCCTCCATGCTCATCCCCCCTCCCCCCCCCATCCAGCAGTCCTCAGTTTTTGTCAGCATTCAAGAGTCTCTCATGGTTTGCCTTTCTCCCTTTCCCCCACCATTTCCGCCCTTCTTCTCCTTCTTGGTCCTCCGTCAAGTTCCTCCTAATCCTCCTATACGTGCAAACATATGATATTTGTCCTTCTCTGCCTGACTTATTTCGCTCAGCATAACACCCTCAAGGTCCATCCATGTTGCTACACATGGCCAGACTTCATTGTTTCTCATTGCCATGTAGTATTCCATGGTATAGATAAACCACATCTTCTTGATCCATTCGTCCGTGGATGGACACTTAGGCTCTTTCCATGTTTTAGCTATTGTGGAGAGTGCTGCTATGAACATTGGGGTACATGTGCTCCTATGCATCAGCATTTCTGTATCCCTTGGGTAAATTCCTAGCAGTGCTATTGCTGGGTCATAGGGGAGTTCTATTGTTAGTTTCCTGAGGAACCTCCACACTGTTTTCCAGAGGGGCTGTACCAGTTTACATTCCCACCAACAGTGTAGGAGGGTGCCCGTTTCCCCACATCCTCGCCAGCATCTAGAGTTCTCTGATTTGCTCACTTTAGCCACTCTGACTGGCGTGAGGTGGTATCTCAGTGTGGTTTTGATTTGTATCAAATGAGTTTCTAATAATTTAACATACTTTCAAAATTGACCCTCTCTACCATATGAAAGGCCAACACCACTTCCTGGAATGCAATGCCTGCCTTCCTTTTACTTTCTATCTCAATTCCAGTTGGCCTTTGTTTTCCTATAATATTCATCTAAGTTGTCCTTAAGGTATTGCATAGTGAGGCTATGAAGTCAGTAAGTTCTGATCTGTGAAAAGAACCCAGCGCTCAAAAAATCTTGTGTGCTTCCAATCTCCTGAGATGGATAATACCACCCAGAAGGTAATCTTTTCCCTAGAATCTACTCCCTCCCTTGTCGCACTCACTTATTAAGGCTCTGGCACCCTCCTGGACCTACCAAGGCACTCATTGCTCCCCTATGCCTGCACTTGGGTAGCTCAAGCCGAAATTGCAATAACCTGCACATTAGCACCCACTTGTTCAGCACACCCTCAGACTTTTGCTTTTTGCTTAAGGTACTTAATATTGAGGATTCACTACCCAATCTCCATTCTATATTTCTGCTAATTGGAGAAGTTAGAAAACTACCACATAAATTAGATGCAATTTACTACATATTATATTCTGCTGCATCACATCTGATCTGAACAATCTTAATACATCTATAGCCTTTGTGATTGTGGGATGATATCACTTCTGCCTCTAGCAGTACAGAAGGTGTAAAATTTAACTCATACCACCTGGTGGCTTGGAATAAATCTTTAAAAAAAGGTCTCTCAAAGATCAGTAGACCAGAACACCCGCCCAAAACTTTCCCCAACTGCCTCTTTTCCTGTGCTTCCTAAATTGGTGAAGGACACCACCATTCAAGCTACAAATCATCCTTAATTACTACCTCTCTCTTAAATATACATGCAATTAAGAATAAAAGTCCAATTGAGAGAATTTCCTAAATAACTCCAAAATCTGTTTCTTCACTACCATCACATAACCACTACCTCTGTCTGAGTTACTTTCAGTATGTTAACAGTCATTTCCCTCCTCAAGGGGATCTAAGACACAAATCTGGTAGTGTCATTCCCACTCAATCGCTCCCCATCACTTTCAAAATAAAGTCCACAGGCTTTGATAACTTACCTTTTACCTAGTTCTCTAGCCTCATCTGTTATCCTTTTTCTCTTCACATCCCT
Organism: Proteles cristata cristata; assembly: GCA_017311185.1. Lineage (NCBI taxonomy): Eukaryota > Metazoa > Chordata > Mammalia > Carnivora > Hyaenidae > Proteles > Proteles cristata. Next base: position 230,489 of record JAESUZ010004150.1, on the reverse strand, counting down.
CCTCTCAGCGATTATAAGCTGCTTGCATTTCCTATTATACCACATACACATTTATTTAGATTGAATCACCCTGTACTCTCTTTCACTAGCTTAAAATTCGGTTAAAACTTAAACTAATATTAAACCTACCAGCAAGAGGCTCCAACATTTCTAACACCCTCTGAATCAAGCCCACCCACAACACCAAATCTTTGTTATATATGATTCCGTCTTCAGACTTTCTACCCTGTGCTTCCATTTCTTCTAACAAATCACTCTCTGTTATCAACTGTTTGTGTTTCCCATAGCCTGAACTGCTTGAAGACACAGTCTCATGTTTTCTATCTCCATGTCCAAGAACAGCCTCTGGCACATAGTAGACACTCAGGAGATATTTGTTGAGTGAATGAATGAGACAACAAAGCTTGAATTCAAATATAGATCCAAAGTCTGTGATCTTTTTACTTTATCATAATCATTCAGCTATATAGGAGTGAATGACCCGAAACAGACATTCAGAGAAGAGTTATGACAGTGTTTACAGCCCCTTTCTGCCAGACTCTTCACATTTATCAGAGGAAAAGAAAAAAATTTGTCTACTGAAAGTGCAGGTAGTACCCAGTGTTTCTCCACTGCTGCAGACAGATGGTCAGGACATCATAATAAATATGAACAAAATGTGCCCAAAATGGGAATGGAAAATTCTACCTCCAAAATCCACAGAGAGTCCTTTGCCTATTGATGGAGGGATTATAATTTTATCAGAGGCATTTTAGGTGAAACAGAATCATCAATGTGAAACACAGAACCAAGCTTCTTGCTTTGAGATTTATGGATTTATATACTGACAAATAATATGTTTTATTTCTCAGGTACATAAGAAAAATAAAACTTCCATGTAGAAATTTCTTATTCAATTGACTTTTGAAAAGTGTCATTGAACCACTTAAAAAATATCTAATACAATTTGAAGGACTATTTCTAGGCATCCAAGATTTTCTTTCATAATATTTCTGGGGGAAAAAATGATGTTCATTAAAATCACCTGTGAGGTTTTTTTTCTATATCATATATATAGAAAATAAATAATCAACCAATCAATCAATCCTGAGTCTCACCCAAGATCTATTAAATCAGAATCTCTTTAGGGTCAGGTATAGAACAGTAGCTTTAAAGTTTTTTTCAGACAACTCTGATGGACCAGACTTTCTTGTGTGAACTGGTATGGTGAACTATTCCTTGAAAATATTTTTTTTTTCATCCTGACAGAAATGTTTACATACTGGCACATTCTACATGTGTCATGGTAGTGGTAGTGACACACTACTCTTATTCCTCAGACCATATTTTTCAAGTTGTAGATTAGGTTTTGAATATTACTTTTTCTTATTTTAACTAATAAGAATAACTTACTTAGGAGCACCTAGGTGTCTCAGTCGCTTAAGCACCCGACTTCTGCTCAGGTCATGATCTCACAGTTCATGAGTTTGAGCCTCCCACTGGGTGAGCTCAAGCCCTGCTTCAGGCTCCATGTTGACAGTGCAGAGCCTGTGTGAGATTCTCAGTCTCTCCCTGTCTCTCTGCCTCTCACTCACTTGTGCCCTCTCTCTCTCTCAAAAAAAGAATAACTTAGTTATTGAACTTCAAAACTGAAGGATATAAGACACAGTATATCAAGAGTATGTGTCCTGAAAGCTCACTAGGACCATAAATCAATACGTAAAATGAAATAAATGTAACCATACATTTATACTTTACGAGTTGTTCATTTACTATCAAAGCTTCATTATATTATTATCTCATTAAGACTAGACATCACCAAAGTTGATGACACAGCTACGCCTTCTTCTGCATCAGAGTGCCAAAACTCACTTAGCACAGAAATGATCATTATTTCAGGACTATCCCACACCTTCAGTGACAGAGTCATGGTTCAGAACAGGAGAGCTCTTCTTCTTACACACAAATCCTTGCTTGGCCCAAGTGGTACTAGAAATTGATAAGGATATCTTCCCATCTGTGAAAGTATTACCTCCACCAGGCTGAGCCTCTCTGTGCCTCTAAAACTTCTTCATGATTTCTAGACTAATTCTATCTAGACTGACTTTCCTGACTCTATATTATTTAACCTTCCAACTTCCCTGAAAAATCTGCAAATGAATTCCATGGGTTCTTTGGTGAATATTATATGCTCCATGTACTTACCCATATTCATAGGTGAACAATGAGTGACAAGAAACAATTTGGTTTTGGTCTTCTCAGCCTTAGACTATTTTCATATGCCCTTTTCATCTTCAGTTACCACTCTCAGGGACATTTATATTTTAAAAACTATCTAGTACATAATAGGCAATCAAAGACAAATTCTGTATAATCTCTCTTATATATGGAATCTAAAATAAATAAGTAAGCTGATAGATACAGAGAGCAGATTGGTGGCTAGTGGTTGCCCACGTGGGGTGGAGGTTGAAATGGGTAAAGGTGGTCAAAAGCCACAAACTTCCACTTATAAAATAAAGTAAGTCTGGGAATGCAATGGATAGCATGGCTACTATAGTTAATAATACTGTATTGTATATTTGAAAGTTGGTAAGAGAATAGGTCGTAGAAGTCCTCATCACAAGAAAAAAATTTGTAATTATGTAGGGTAATGGATGTTAACTGGACTTACCATAATGAGTATTTGTCAATATATACCAATATCAAATCATGTCATACAACTGAACATATAATATTATATGCCAAATATACCTCAATAAAAAAGATAAAAAATTGCATCATAAAATTTTTTAAAAGAATGATTAAGGATTTTTCATGTAGTTTCACTTTCACAATTATTTATGAGGTGTTTATAATTATGTTCCTAGAAAGAAATTTGAGAGTTTCACAAAAGTAGTAAGTGACAAGAGCCTGAATTCAATCCTCCATCTCATAAATCTGAGTCTAGTCCTGTTTTTAAAACAACGCTGGCTCATGTAAGTAAATTTCATACATACAAAGCTCAATTATAAGGCTATTTGATAGGTGAACTAAAACAAACAAACAAACAAAAAACCCAGATAGTCTTATATAACAATAACATAAGTTTCAAGGAAATCACTTGTGGAAGACCAACTTCATAAACAAAATTCAGTCCTACTATTCTGATGTTTGATTATTTCTATGCAATCTGGACAAAGGCCAAGATTGTTGCTAAACATTCTACTACCAACATGGAAGACGTCCCCTTGAGAGTACAAGAAAGAACTATCTGGATAAAAAAAACACCAATAGTGCCAAATTTGAGAGACTCTTCCTTTACCAAAGTTTCACCCAGTATCAGGTTTTTAATTCAACTGACTCTCTTACATTTCAATATACTTCCACTTAGTTATTCCACTAATTTATCCTCAACAAATACACTTAATATTTCTTGAGAGTCTGCCATTTAATGTCAATACAGTGATAAAAAGAGACACATGGATCTTAATCTCATGGAGCATGGGTAAGAATCTGTTTCACAACACACAGATGAAAGAATAATCAATGTTTTCCAAATCAAACTAAATGTGTCTTTAGACCCATTTAACAAAGTATGGAAAAACCTAATCTCAGTCATATTTAGGGAGTTCAGAATTTGGGGAGCTTTTATGATACCTAGAATGAAAACAAAGACAGAGTCCTGGTCTTTGCTGTCAGTGTGATTACTCTTCCTACTACCAGTGCTGCTGTTAGGTCATGCCCTCTGCCCTTTGTGGTGTCTGGTGTTATTGTATCTCCCAGTGGTTTTCTCTACTGACCCCAGACAGCAAAGCAACTCCATCCCTCTTTCATCCAAAACTGAGCACTAGTTCTGAGATGAAAATCTCTCAAATATCTGGTCCCTTCCCAGTCCTGGGGACTCTTATCCTTCTCCCTATATCAAGACACCTTTGTGCTTTTTCCCCGTTTGCTGTTTTCTCTCTTTTTCTCAAGTGGTTTTTCTCTCCAATCAAAATCTAAGTAAAAGTCATCTTCTAAAGGACTACCAAATGCAGGGCAAGGAAAAAATATGTCTGGTTCTCCTGATTCATCTATAGCTAAAACAAAACAAGAGCAAATTTCCAAAAGGACCCTCCACATAGACTGGTGGTTTATGACTGTGCTTGACAAATAAATTACACACTGTACTTGAGCAAAGCAGTACATACTTATCCAGTGAAAACTCTGGAAATCTTGAGCCAAGGCACACAAAAGTGATACTGGAAGTTTTCTCTTTTTCCCATTCAGTTCGTAGAGTTGAAAGGATTGATACATCTAAAGCACATCAGGCATGATCAAGTCACCTTCATTTTACTTAAGATTTGTTTGAATTATTGTTTTTCTCCAATGACATTTTATTAGAAATTAATTAAGCACATTTGAGATTCTAATTTATTTAAAATTAATAACTTCCTGGGGCGCCTGGATGGCTCAGTTGGTTAAGTGTCCGACTTCGGCTCAGGTCCTGATCTCACGGTTCATGGGTTCAAGCCCTGCGTCGGGCTCTGTGTTGACAGCTAGCTCAGAGCCTGGAGCCTGCTTCAGATTCTGTGTCTCCCTCTCTCTCTGACCCTCCCCTGCTCACATTGTCTCTCTCTCAGAAATAAATAAAACATTAAAAAATAAAATTAATAACTTCCTTCAATGATATGACACCTATGTTCTATCTCAATAGTCTGAAATGCAAATGAAACCATTCTCTCTACAGTGAGAGAGCCAAGACATCCTCAGAGAGGCTGTCAATGCAGTTAGAATGTCTATCAGGAAGGAGATGACATTTGAGGTTAGCCACAGGCAAATATCTTAAATAAGTGACATGTGCCATCTAGAATTTTTAGCTTTCCTGACCAAATCTTTTTGTTTTCCATTTTAGTGTCCTTGTCTTTCTCTGCAAGCACTCAAGATACTTTGCTTTACCCAATCCCCCTACACAACATGGCAAAATTCTTAGGAAATGTCTTAATAAATTGATCCACTCTCAAGTATAAAGGATTGATGTTGTTTAAACTGGAGCTACTTCAGGAGTGCCCGCAGTTATTGCTTTGTAGGCCTAACAGATAGATGGAGAAGGACTGTGTTTGGCCAAGAGGACTGTTCAGCCCCAAAAAATCACACTGACCAAAACCAGTTCAGGCCAAAACCAGTTCAAATAAAATGTCTATTTGCATATGTTTTGGAAAAGGTCTATTAAAAGGTCTCACCTAGAAAAACTAACGGTCACTTTCAAATGAAATTATATATGTAAAAACACTTTTTAAAGTTAATAATATTAGGGTACTGACTGATTTACAAACACCTTTCTAATAGCTTTACCTGAATTTATGCTTTACAATAGCCTGAGAAGATTAGCGCTATCATCCCTATTTCACAAATAAGAAAACAGAGGCAATGGGAAGTTAACTAGTTTCCCTACAGTCAAAGAGCCAAAAAGTGGTCCTCATTGTAACCTATAACCTGTTCTGATCATATTTATCAATGTTATTCTCAGAGCTTTGGCACGCAAGATAACGAATGAGAAGGAATGATGGATAGCTTACTTTGTATGCTGTGTTGACAGGTCTGGCAGGTTTGGGGAAGGACACCAAGACGGCAGATCAGACTCCATCTTGTAACTGCCTCAGGACTTTCCTGCCACCACCTTCCCGCTACCAGCTTCCCGCCACTGGTTTCTCAGAAGACATGTCACCTCAGCAGAAATGAAACCCAATCCAGAACAAACAAGACCAAATAAGGAAACCTACCCTTACGGATCTCAACCCTGAACTTCAGTCCTATATATACACCTCTCCCCAGTCTCCGAGTGCGACTTCCCTGGCTTGCTTCTACCCCCAAGCCAGGAAACTCGCCTGAGAGCCCTTTACAATAACGGTGTGCTCATTCCTTTCCCCTTGGCTCCTTTGTCTTGTTCTTGAGCGTCTTCAGTTCACCACCCTCTGTTATTTCAACCTTACATTATTTATTTCAGGAAAAGCGTAGGCAGTATATTATTGTAGCCAATACTTGATAAGCCTTTCCTATGGTCAAAGTAGGTTGGTGAGAATGAATGCACATCATCTCATTTATTGCTCCCAACAGTCCTAGAAGTAGGTCCTTCTAGGAAGAAGTACTTCCCATATAATATCCAATTGTTCTCAAACACTGGTAGAGTGTCCATGAATTCAATTAAATTCTGCCACTATCTGCCTGGAGATAGCATTAGATTCCACAGGTTGAGGGCTCTAGCCTACAAGACTGCCTCTCTCCTTCAGATGCCAGTCACAAGCCCAGGTTGCCATCTATGCTTCTGGACAACAGGGTACAGATTGGGGGTTCCAAGGACCCCCTCCCACTCAGGATGCAACTGCAAGTTAAGGTTGTTACTCCTACTTCTAATCAACTTTCTATAAATCAAAGGTTTCCACTATCTCCTTGGGTTCAAGTGGCTCAAGTGGCTCACAGAACTCAGAAAAACATTTACTAGATTAGTGTAACAGCTACATGGAAGAATTGCATTGGGCAAAGTATGGGGAAAGGGCACAGAGCTTCCATGCCCTTTCCAAGGCACATCACTTTCCCCACATCTTCATGCATTCACCAATCTGGAAGCTCATCGAACTCTCTCCTTTCAGGTTTTTACGAAGGCTAATACCTAGTCCTCATTAATTAATTCACTGGCCATCAGAAATTAATTCAACCTCCAGCTCCTCTACCCTCCCTGAACCTGGGGGCTTGGGAATGAAAGTTTCAACACTCTAATCACTTTATTGTGTTTCCATTGACAACTAGCCCCTATCTTTAGAGGCTTTCCAAAAGTCCCCTCATTAACACAACAAAACACACTTTGTCATTCTCAAAACTAATGAAATTACAAGCTTTTTGGGAGCTGTGAGCCAGCAACCAGGAAGAAGACCAAATACACATTTCTTATTAAGTCACAATATCACAACTGCCCCTGGTGCTTTGTCAATTTATCATTATATTGTAAAACTGCCTAGGTAACTTGCCTTCTGTTCACCCAATTTTCCTGCTACCATAAGCCAAATGTTCAAAATCAGGTCTGTGTCTTCTCAGTCAGACCTGATTATCACCTAGCTTCTTTACACATCATAATCCAAAGCAATCACATCTGTGTATCTAAACCAATTCTTAGCCTGAAATTAGACCATCAGAGAAAGACTTTCTTGGTTATTCTGGCACCAGCATTTGCCATTATTTGTCAGTTAGCTTAAAGAGTTACAGTAGCCATATGCTTTTCTTTAAAAAAAAAATTATTTAAATTCAAATTAGTTAACATATAGTATGGTATTGGTTTCAGGAGCAGAACCCACTTACATATAATACCCAGTGTTCATCCCAACTTGTACCATCCTTAATGCCCATCATCCATTTAGCCCATCCCCCCATACAACTCCCCTCCAGCAATCCTCAGTCTGTTCTTTGTATTTAAGGGTCTCTTATGGTTTGCCTCCCTGTTTTTATTTTTCGTTGTCTTCCCCTATGTTCTTATGTTTTGTTTCTTAAATTCTACTTGAATGAAATCATACATTTATCTTTCTCTGACTGACTTATTTTGCTTAGCATAATACATCCTAGTTCCATCCACATTGTTGCAAATGTCAAGATTTCATTTTTTTTCATCACCAAGTAATATCCTATTGTATGTATATGTATATATGTATATATATTTACATATGTGTTATATGTAAATACACTGCTATAACACTGGAGTGCATGTGTCTATTTGAATCAGTAGTATTGTATCCTTTGGATAAATACCTAGTAGTGCAATTGCAGGGTCATAGTGTAGTTCTATTTTTAATTTTTTGAGGTTAATCCATACTGTTTTTAGAGTGGCTGCATCAGTTTGCATTCCTACCAACAGTACAAAAGGGTTTCCCTTTCTCAGCATCCTCACAAACCTCTGTTGCTCTTAATTTGACCAGTGTGAGGTGGTATCTCCTTGTAGTTTTCATTTGTATTTCCTTGACAATGAGTGATGTTGAACACCTTTTCCTATGTCTTTTTGCCATCTGGATGTCTTTTTTGGAAAAGTGTTCATTTCTTTTGCCCACTTCTTAATTGGATTATTTTTTTGGGTGTTGAGTTTGATAAGCTCTTTATAGATTTTGGATACTAACCCTTTATCCAATATGTAATTTGCAAATATCTTCTCCCCTTCTGTCAGTTGTCTTTTAGTTTTGATGATTTGATTGTTTCCTTTGATGTACAGAAGACTTTTATTTTGATGAGGTCCCAATAGTTCATTTTTGCTTTTCTTTCTCTCACCTCTGAAGACATGTCTACTAAGAACTTGCCGCAGTAGGCCTGTTTTTCCAATAGGATTTTGATGGCTTCCCACCTCACGTTTAGGTCTTTCATCTATTTTGCATTTATTTTTGTGTATGGTGTAAGAAAGCATTCGAGTTTCATTCTTCTGTATGTCACTGCCCATTTTTCCCAACACCATATGTTGAAGAGACTGTATTTTTTCCATTAGATATTCTTTTCTGCTTTGTTGAAGATTAGGTGGCCATACATTGTGGGCTCATTTCTGGGCTTTCTATTCTGTTCCATTGATCTATGTGTTTGTTTTTATGCTAGTACCATACATCTTGATGAAAACAGCTTTGCAATACAGCTTAAAGTCCAGAATTGTGATGCCTCCAGCTTTGGTTTTCCTTTTCAACATTACTTTGGCTATTCTGGGTCTTTTCTGGTTCCATACAATTTTAGAATTATTTGTTCTAGCTCTGAGAAGAATGCTGGTCCTACTTTGATTGGGATTGCAGTGAATGTGCAGACTGCTTTCAATAGTTATAGACATTTTAACAATATTTGTTCTTTCAATCCATGAGCAAGGAACGTTTCTCCATTTCTTTGTGTCTTCTTCAATTTCCTTCATAAGCTTTCTATAGTTTTCAGCATACACATCTTTTATCTCTTTGGTTAGGTTTATTCCTAGGTATCTTATGGATTTTAATGCAACTGTAAATGGGATCAATTCCTTGATTTCTCTTTTCATGGCTTCATTATTGGTTTATAGAAATGCAATGGTTTGTGTATATCCTTTATATCCTACAACTTTGTTGAATACATATATCAGTTGTACCAATTTTTTGGTGGAGTCTTTAGAGTTTTTCATGTAGAATATCATGTCATCTGCAAAGACTGACAGTTTGACTTCTTCTTTGCCAATCTGTATGCCTTTTACTTCTTTTGTTGTCTGATTGCTGATGCTAGGACTCTTAGTCCTATGTTGAACAACAATGATGAGAGTGGACATCCCTGTAGTGTTCCTGACCATAGGGAGAAAGCTCTCAGTGTTTCCCCATCAAGGATGATATTAGCTGTGGGTCTTTCATATTTGGTCTTTATGATGTTGATGTATGTTCCTTTTATGCTTACTTTTTTTGAGGGTTTTTATTAAGCAAGGATATTGTAGGGGCAGCTGGGTGGCTCAGTTGGTAGAGCATCCATCTCTTGGTTTTGGCTCAGGTCATGATCTCATGATTCATGGCTCTGGGTTCTGGGTCTTGGGCCAGATTCCATGCTGACAGTGTGGAGTCTGCCTGGTATTCTCTCTCTCTCTCTGCCTCTCTCTCTCTTTCTCTCTGTGTCTCTCTCTCACTTCTTCTCTCTCATTCTTTCTCAAAATAAACAAAAAGACGAAGAAAAAAGAAAAGATGCTTTTATTGTCAAATCTTTTTTTTGCATCTATTGAGAGCATCATACAGTTCTTATCCTTTCTTTTATTAATGTGGTGTATCATGTTGATTGATTTGCAAATATCGAACCAGCCCTACAGCCCAGGAATAAGTCCCACTTCATCATGGTGAATAATTCTTTTAAGGTACTGTTGAATTCAATTTGCTAGTATCTTGTTGAGAATTTTTGCATCCAGCTTCATCAGGGATATTGGTCTGTAATTTTCCTTTTTAGTGGAGTCTTTGTCTGGTTTTGAAATCAAGGTAATACTGGCTTCATAGAATGAGTTTGGAAGCTTTCCTTCCATTTCTGTTTTCTGGAAGAGTTTGAAAAAAATAGATATTAACTCTTCTTTGAATGTCTGGTAGAATTCCCCTGGGAAGCCATTTGGCCCAGGCTTCTTGTTTGTTGGGAGATTTCTGATAAATTGATTCCATTTCTTTGCTGATTATGGGTCTGTTCAAATTTTCTATTTCTTCTGTGTGAGTTTCTAGGAATTTGTCCATTTCTTCCAGAATTCCCAGTTTGCTGGCAAATAATTTTTCTTAGTATTCTCTTATAATTGCTTGTATTTCTGTGGTGTTCATTGTGATCTCTTCTCTTTAATTTGTGATTTTATCTACTTGGGTCCTTTCTTTTTTGTTTCTGAAAAGTCTTGCTAGAGGTTTATCAATTTTGTTTATTCTTCCAAGAAAATAACCAGCTTTGAGTTTCATTGATCTGTTCTGCTGTTTTGGCTTGTTTGTTTCTATGTTATTTGATTCTGCTCTAATCTTTATTATTTCCTTTCTTCTGTGGCATTAGGCTTTATTTGCTGTTCCTTTCTAGCTCCTTTAGGTGTAGGGTTAGGTTGTCTATTAGGGACCTTTCTTGCTTCTTGAAATAGGCCTGAATTGAACTGTACTTTCCTCTTAGGACTGCCTTTGCTCCATCCCAAAGGGTTTGGACTGTCGTGTTTTCATTTGCTTCCATGTATTTTTGTATTTCTTCTTTAATTTCCTGGTTAACTCATTCATTCTTTAGTAGTGTGTTTTTTAAACTCCATGTATTTTTTCCCACTCAGCACTTTGAATAGGGTCACCCTACTTCTCTACCATCTTAACTCCTCCCCCAGCCATAGGCTTACTGAGCTAACATGCAAGAATTTCACTCAACCCTGGTTAGATAGGACATGTAAACTATTATCTTGTTTTATTTTTATTATTCTGAAAACCCTGGTAATTCTAAAACATTTATGAGTATTTCTGTACCCCAAAATGACTGATCTATAGTACTTAGAAAGAATGTTCGACACAATGCAAATGCTCCATAAATATTTGAAGCCTTGAACTATACCAATCATACTAATTTGCATAGGCATTTCAAAACCTTATTTTGTCCCTTAGAAACATCTATCTTGACAGCAAACTATTGGTATTCCCTTGAGCTCACCAATATGTTGGTATGCTTTAGATACCAGTAAATTATGTACTATTGGCAGAAATTCTTTTTGTGTGTTAGTGCACTAGCAGTATAGATTTTTAAATCTTTTCATTGAAAAATAAAATACAGTTCATAAATTTTAAGTATAGTACCACAAACATTCCAATTATAAACACACAATGTAGCCATCATCTACATTAAGGTATGGTAGAACGTTATTTGTATCATTGGTCATCCCTCATACCCATTCCCAAACATCAGTCAGTTCCACAAAGAAGACCACTTAAAATTCTATCATCATACATTAGTTTTGCCTTTTTAAACTTCACATGAATGGAATTATAGATTATGTACTACTCTGTGTCTAGCTTCTTTCATTATATGTTAGGCTGGTGACATTCATCCATGTTGTTGCATGTTGCAGCAATTTATTCTTTTCTATTGCTAGATACTATTACATTTATGTATAAATTTTGATATATATTTAATCATATATATAAATATGTAATGAACAAATGGTTGTGTCTATGTTGAGATTATTATGAGTAATGATGCTAAGACCATTGTAGTAAATATGTTCTGAGAAAAAAATTGTATGTATTTCTTTCAGGTAGGAATAGAATGTCTTTCTTTTTTAGAGGTAAAATTACTGGGTCATAGAGCTTATGAATGTTTACTATTTGCAGAAAAGACAACAGTTTTCCAAAGTAGTTGGACTAATTTATACTCTTACCAGCTGTGAATGAGAACTCTATTTGCCAAATACCTTTGCCAGTACTTGATAATAATGTTTTTGTTCATTTGTTTTGTCATCCTACCCATAGAGGTATATTATTATGCCTTCAACTTGCACTTCTATGATAACTAATGGCCTCTGCCACCTTTCAATATGCTTAAAGGTCAACCAGATATCCTCTCTTTATATATATAATGGAATAATATTCAACCATTAAAAAGAATAAAACCTTGCCATTTGTAACAGCATGGCTGAAGCTAGAGAATATAACGCTAATTGAAATAAGTCAAACACAGAAATATCACATGATTTAACTGATATGGAATTTAAGAAATGAAATAAATTAGCAAAGGAAAAAATGAGAATGAGAGAGGAAAGCTAATAAACAGACTTTTAACTATTGAGAACAAACTGATGGTTACCAGAGGGAAAGCCGTGGGGAGGATGTGTTAAATAGTTGATGGGGATTAAGGAGTGCACTTGCCATGACGAGCACTGGGTGATGTATGGAATTGTTGAATCATTATATTCTACACCTAAAAGTAATATATCATTGTATGTTAACTATACTGGAATTAATCTTTTTTTAAAAAGCATCAAAAAAGAGAGAAATATTTTCCTACCCCAAATCCTAAAGACATTCTCCTATGTTATCCTCTAAATATTTTATTTTATTGTGTTATATGAGATATATAAATTGATCATATATACATTGCGAAATTGGGTCATTTTTTTATATGGATATCAAATTGATCAATTACCATTTGTTTAACTAGTATGTTCTTTCCCCACTAAACAAACTAGTATTCTTTTGCTAAAAATAAAGAGTAAAAAGTAAGTCAAAAGTAAATGGTAAGAATTCACTCTAAATATCGCATAAAAACTAAATTGGCTTCCTTTAAGTTTCAGGTTTCTTGTAATACTCTGAAACTATTTGTAATTTGTTGAAAAAATTATTAAACACTTAGCTTAATGAACAATAATGTCCTGGATACAAATGAAGAAGAAATTTGAAGATATAAGAAGAGTAGGCTATAAATCAAATCTATCTAAAATTAAATCTCTTTATTTTAAATCTTAAAACCTTGGCATTTGTATCCTCCCCAAAAGGCATTTGTTGTTCAGTTATATTTATAGGCTACTATTCTAATAAAATAAAAAGAATACAATTTATGACACAAGATTTCTCTTTTAAAGGGAAAGTTTCACTGCCAATGAAATGTTTTCTCTCCTTTAATAACTTGATTTGTTGTTCTTTACCAGCATTTGGGATGGAGGAGGGGAGTAAAGTGTTAAAAAAAAAAAAAAAAAACTAACCCTCTAGATTCTCAAATAAGAAATTATTAAAATTAAAACATGTTCTCTGGGGGCGCCTGGGTGGCTCAGTTGGTTAAGTGTCCAAATTCAGCTCAGGTCATGATCTCACAGTCCGTGAGTTCAAGTCCCGCATTGGGCTCTGTGCTGACAGCTCAGAGCCTGAAGCCTGTCTTCAGATTCCATATCTCCCTCTATCTCTGACCTTCCGCTGCTCACACTCTCTCTCTTTCAAAAAATAAACAAAACATTAAAAAAAATTTAAATAAAAAACATGTTCTCTGTAAATAAAAATTATTATAGATATAGGATGGTAACCACTTAGTTTATGTCAAATATAAATCAATTTTTAAGAATCATAGCAAACACTTCTATAGCATTTCCCATATGTATAGCACTATATAAAACAATTTGTGTATGTATACATTTAATTTTTATAGCAATTCTATGAAGGAAGTAATAATAGCATCTGTATTTTGCAGATGAGGAGACTGGTATAGAAAGATTAACTATCTTACCAAGGTCATATGGCTAGTAGGTTGGTGGACCTAAGATTTAAGCCTCTATTGTCTGGCTTCTTGGGTGTTTTGTTAATCCATATGCTAATCACTTTGTGACAGTTTGCAAGCATTTTGACAAAATGAGTAACAAAGTTACTAAAAGATGTGTATGTATTTCAAGTGCATTTATTCTAATTTATTCTGTTTCTCTGTTTTTCTTATTCTTTCCTTGTAAAATGGAAAAGATAAAATAGTAACTTCCTCCTAAGATTGCTATGAGGATTAGAGGAGTTAATACACACAGAACACTAAGGATAGATCATATGGGCCATATGAGTAAAATACACTTAATAGGCATCTATGACCATATAGTAGCAATTAATACCAACCCCCCTACCAGACACCTAATATGTCCCTGGGCCAGTACAGGAGGACATCCCTACCTTTAGGGCAATCAAAGTCTTTAATTGATGGTTTGTGGTTATGCTCTTAGATTTTACAAAAGAGTATGTGTCCCATATTTTTACTATTTTATTCAAAATACCCTCACATTGCTTATTGATATTTTGTTATTTCCTTCAACTTTTCAATATATGATTATGGTGTGAACTTGCAGGTACTGTTCCACTTACTCTCTCCTAGTAGAAGCCTAATTTTATTCAGATATCCCAACTTATCCACTCATCACTGATTTTCCAAGAAGTTGAACATTCCCAATCCCTGCCCTTGTACTGTTTCTATTGTGTCTGAATTTATGATCTAAGAACATTCCCTTAGTATATGTTATTTATTCAAGCACGGGTATGTGACAATACTTGGTGGACTGATATTTCAAAGTTCAGTCATATTTTTCTGACTCTCCCATGCTGCACATGAAAAAAAGAGCAAATAGCCCAAAATGCCAAAGGAGCCATTTTATGACCATGAATGAAGGAGAAGTTAGTCTTCCAGTACAGCTGGTTCTGGAGATGGCTTAGCTGATCAACCAAAAGATCCTGGTATCAACTGACATCACTTTGTAACTAATCCATACTACACCTTGGAGTACTCCCTACCTATGGATTGTCATATTACATATAATAATAAATTTACTCATGATTTACACTGTTTTTTGCTTTGTTTTTGTTTTGTTTTGTTTTGTTTTGTTGAGAGAGAGAGAGCACGCACATAAGTCAAGGAGGATCAGCAAGGGAGTTAGAGGATCTAAATCAGGCTCTGCGCTGACAGCAGCAAGCTCCATACAGGGCTTGAACTCACAAACCACAAGATCATGACCTAAGCCAAGGTCGGATGCTTAATCAACTGAGGCACCCAGGTGCCCCTGACTTAGACTAGTTTAAGGCAATATTTTCTGTTATGTGCAATTGAAAATTTCTTGCCTAAAATTCATACTGATCTATAACCTGCTTAATTTGAAGTGAGGTCTGTGTCCATGAATATCTTATAGATTTTCACTGCTTTCAGTGACTGTATATTATCTACTTCGGGGGTTGTACACTTTGCAGGAATTTCTTCAAAATATTTGATGTCTGCCATATCTTAAAGAAAACTAAAAGAGAATTAAAAGCTAATTGCAGAAAACTATTCTACTTTTGCATCATAGTGACTTCACTGACTTGCAAACTTATTGAAAAATATGTCAAGGCATAAAGTCCCTTGTTGATGGCATACATATAAAAATACATTTAAACAATTATGCATGAAATGAATATATTCTATTTTACTGTCATTATAAAAGAATATGGATTTTCATTCACGCCTTACTCTATTTCCAATGGGTAGCTAAAGAGTATATAACAAACTGTTTTGTATGTAACAGTATATAACCACTGAGCAATTTTAAATATTGCAAGTTGGAGCTCAAACTATTTTTTATTACTTTCTTTGGCAAATTTATAAGGAAGAAAGCTACTGAAAACATATAGTCTGTGAAAACAAATATTAATTATCAGTGAAAATTCTGTATACCCAGTAAGTCACATTTTTTTGAGAAGTGCTTAAAGAATTATTTAAATTACAAATGAAAGTTTTGGAAGACACTGTAAATATAGAAAGATTACTTCAAAAAAAAAAGTCTGTTAAGAGTTATAATGAAAGAAGTTGGGGACAATTAGCATCCTCTAACTTCCATAGGAAGACATCTCTAGAATTTTTTTACTCTATGGAAGAGTGAATTAACCTAGTTTAAGTTATGTGGGCTAAGACATTGGCATTAACAGGACAAAAATTCAAAAACAGCCAATGTGAGAGTCAAAATAGTAACTGACCCTATCAACAACTAATGCCTAACACCAAATTCATTGCTACTAATCTGTTATAAAATGGAATCAATTTCTGATGTTGATTTGTATGTAGTCTAGATTTACTAGATACGAATAAACTAGTACTCATCCCAAACTCCATATAACATATCAGCTATCCAAGAGTAACCATTAGCAGTGACCCATCATAGCTAATAAGATTTTAAATATATAAAGACACAATAGAAAAAAATGTCACTAACTCCAGGATTGATGATCACTCTTGTACATATTCACAGTGAGAAAAAAAATCACAAATACATACCATATATACATTTACATATAGGCCATATATATTTTTGTATATCCATATATATTTATATCATTCTATATGTATATATCGTTTTCTATGTTATATACACATTCACAGAAATTATACACACTAGAGCTATTATAAAAATAATTGGATTCTATTTTCCCCCTTTGAATTAATTCAGATATCTGGAAAAATCCTATACTCAAGCTATAATTTCTTTAAGGGAAAAGAAAGTATGACCTAGAAAATAATATCTTTGGGGGCATCTGGGTGGCTCAGTCAGTTAAGCATCTGATTTGGGCTCAGGTCATGATCTCATGGTTCTTGAGCTTGAACCCCACATGAGGTTCTGTGCTGACAGTTCAGAGCCTGGAGCCTGCTCTGCATTCTGTTTCCATCTCTCTCTGTGCACTGCTCGCACTCTGTCTTGGTCTCTCTCAAAAATAAAAAAAAATTAAAAAATATAAAAAATATATATAGTATCTTTGAGTCGTCAAGATCCTGGAGTCTATGAAATTTAAGCACCTTCTAAAATAACTATCATCTTCAGGTGGATGACTCTGCGAGTTTTCCAGAGTCTAAATTAGAGCCTTGGTGAAAATTAACAACCTTACACACAAAGCCTATTGAAGTTACAGTGTCTTTTCATAAACATAAATGAATAAAGAATGCCACTCTAGGGACACCTGGGTGGCTCAATGGGTTAAGCGTCCGACTTTGGCTCAGGTCATGATCTCACAACTCGTGAATTCAAGCCCCACACTGAGCTCTGTGCTGACAGCTTGGGGTTCTGGAGCCTGGAGCCTGCTTCAGATTTTGTATCTCCCTCTCTCTCTGCCCCTCCCCAACTCACTGTCTATCTGTCTATCTCAAAAATAAATAAACATTAAAAAATAGAAGAATGCCATTCTAAAACAGCAGTATCATTAATTTAAAATTTAAACTAAAATGAAAAGGTTTTGCACATCAAAGGAAGCCATTGACAAAACAAATAGGTAACCCACTGAATGAGAGAAGATATTTGTAAGTGATATACCTGATAAAAGATTAATATCCAAAATATATAAAGAACTTCTACAACACAACACCAAAGAAAAAAAACACCAAAAACTAAATAATCCAAATAAGAATGGGCAGAGGAGGTCTACTGTTAATTTTTTGAGGAACTTTCACAATGTTTCCCAGAGGGGTTGCACCACTTTACATTCCCACCAACAATGTAGAAGGGTGCTCATTTCTCTACATCCTTGTCAGCATCAATAGTCTCCTATTTGTCCATTTTAACCACTCTGACCAGCGTGAGGTGGTGTAAGTGTGGTTTTGATTTGTATTTCCCTGATGATGAGTGATGCTGAGCATCATTTCATATGTCTGTTGGCCATCTGGATGTCCTCTTTGAAGAAGTGTCTGTTCATGTCTTCTGCTCATTTCTTCACTGGATTATTTGTTTTTTGGGTGTGGAGTTTAGTGAGTTCCTTATAGATTTTGGATACTAGCCCTTTATCAAATATGTCATTTGCAACTATCTTTTCCCATTCCGTCAGTTACCTATTAGTTTTATAGATTGTTTCCTTTGCTGTGCAGAAGCTTTTTTTATCTTGATGAGGTCCCAATAGTTCATTTCTGCTCTTGATTCCCTTGCCTTTGGGGATGTGTCAAGTAAGAAATTGCTGCAGTTGAGATCAAGAAAGTTGTTTCTTGCTTTCTCCTCTGGGGTTTTCTGTCTCACATTCAGGTCCTTCATCCATTTTAGTTTATTTTGGTGTATGGTGTGAGAAAATGATCTAGTTTCATTCTTTTGCATGTTGCTGTCCAGTTCTCCCAGCACCATCTGTTAAAGAGGCTGTATTTTTCCATTGGATATTCTTTCCTGCTTTGTCAAAGATTAATTGGTCATACATTTGGGGGTCCAATTCTGAGTTCTCTATTCTATTCCATTGGGCTATGTGTCTGTTCTTGTGCCAATACCATTCTGTCTTGATGATTATAGCTTTGTAGTAGAGGCTAAAGTCTGGGATGGTGATGCCTCCCGTTTTAGTTTTATTCAATGTTACTTTGGCTATTCAGGATCTTTTGTGGTTCCATACAAATTTCAGGATAGTTTGTCTTAACTTTGAGAAGAATGCTGGTGCAATTTTGATTGGGATTGCATTGAATATGTAGATTGCTTTGGGTAATAATGACATTTTACATCTTCCTATCCATGAGCATGGAATGTTTTTCCATTTCTTTGTGTCTTCTTCAATTTCCTTCGTAAGTTTTCTATAGTTTTCATCATACAGATCTTTTACATCTTTGGTTAGGTTTATTCCTAGGTATTTTATGTTTTTTTTGTGCAATTATCAATTGGATTGATTTCTTAATTTCTCTTTCTATTGCTTCATTATTGGTGCATAGGAATGCTGCTGATTTCTGTACATTGAGTTTATATCCCGTGACTTTTCTGAATTCATGGGTAAGGTCAAGCAGCCTTTTGGTAGAGTCTTTCAGGTTTTCCATGCAGAGTATCATGTCATCTGCGAAAAAAGTGTAAGCTTGACTTCTTTGTCAATTTGGATGCCTTTTTAAAATCTTGTTGTCTGATTGCTGAGGCTAGGACTTCCATCCCTATGTTAAACAACAGTGGTGAGAGTGGATATCCCTACTGTGTTCCTGATCTCAGGGGGAAAGCCCTCAGTTTTTCCCCACTGTGGATGATATAAGCTGTGGACTTTTCATACATGGCTTTATGATGTTAAGTTATGCTCTTTCTATACTGACTTTCTTCAGGGTCTTTTTTTTTTTTAATGTTTTATTTATTTCTAGGAGAGAGAGAGAGACAGCGTGAGCAGGGAGGGTCAGAGAGAGAGGGAGTCACAGACTGAAACAGGCTCCAGGCTCTGAGCTGGCAGTCAGCACAGAGCCCGACGCGGGCTCGAACCCACGAACCGCGAGATCATGACCTAAGTGAAAGTCAGACGCTTAACCGACTAAGCCACCCAGGCGCCCCTCTTCAGGGTCTTTATTAAGGATGCTGTATTTTGTCAAATGCTTTTTTTTTTTCTTTCTGTATCTATTGACAGGATCATATGGTTCTTATCCTTTCTTCTATTAATGTGATGCATCACATTGACTGATTTGTGAATATTGAACCAGCCCTGAAACCCAGGCATCAATTAGTCACAAACATAAGCAATCTTATTGATAGGAATACTGTAATTGTAGGGGACTTTAATACTCCACTTACAGTAATGGACTGCTGGGGAAAAAATCAAAAAGGAAACAATGGCCTTGAATGATACACTGTACCAGATAGACTTGACAGATATATTTAAAACTTTTCATCCATGGGCGCCTGGGTGGCTTAGTCGGTTGAGGGTCCGACTTTTGCTTAGGTCGTGATCTCGCGGTTCGTGGGTTGGAGCCCCGCGTCGGGCTCTGTGCTGACTGCCAGCTCAGAGCCTGGAGCCTGTTTCAGTCTGTGACTCCCTCTCTCTCTGACCCTCCCCTGCTCACGCTGTCTCTCTCTCTCTCCTAGAAATAAATAAAAATATTTATAAAAAAAAAACTTTTCATCCAAAAGCAGTAGAATATACATCTTTTTGAATGCACGTGGAACATTCTCCAAGATAGATCACATACTGGGTCACAAAACAGCCCTAAATAAATACAAAAGAATTGAAATCATACCATGAATATTTTCTGATCACAATGTTGTGAAACTTGAAATCAACCACAAGAAAACATTTGGAAAGCCTCCAAATGAATGGAGGTTAAAGAACATCCTACTCAAGAATGAATGGGTCAACCAGGCAATTAAGAAAGAAATTGAAAAATATATGGAAGCATATGAAAATGAAAACACAGTAGTCCAAACCTTTTGGGATGCAGCAAAGGCAGTCCTGACAGGAAAATATGTTGCAATCCAGGCTTGTGTCAATAAACAAGAAAAATCCAAAATACAAAATTAAATGGCTTACTATTTTATAACTGGAAGTTTGTACTCTTGATCCATTTCATCCTTTTCATTACCCTCCCCTTTCTCTGGCAACCATCAATCAGCTCTCTGTATCTAAGAGTCTGGTCTTATTTTGTTTGTTCATTTGTTTTGATTTTTTTAGATTACATATATAAGTGAAAGTATATGGTACTTATCTTTCTCTGACTTATTTCACTTAGCACAATACCTTTAAGATCCATCCATCTTGTTTCAAATGGCAAGATTTCATTCTTTTTATGTCTGAGTAATATTTCAGTGTACATGCATGCGTGTGTGTGTGTGTGTGTCTGTGTGTGTGTGTTGTCTTCTTTCTGATGATGAACACTTAGGTTGCTTCCATGTCTTGGAATGGTCAGTAATGCTGAAATGAACATGGAAATGCATATATATTTTTGAATTACTGTTTTTGTTTTCTTTGGATAAAAACCTAGAAGTGGAATCACTGGATTGTACTATAGTTCTGTTTTTAATGTTTTCAGGAAACTCCATACTATCTTCCATAGGGAGTGCACCAATTTACATCCACACAAATGGTGCGTGAGGGTTCCCTTTTCTCCACATCCTCATCAACACCAATTACTTATTTTTCTAGTAACAGTCATTCTAGCAAGTGTGAAGTGATATCACTGCAGTTTTGATCTGCATTTTCCTGATGATTTGTAATACTGAGCATCTTTTCATATACCTGTTAGCCATCTGTGTGTCTTCTTTAGAAAAATGTCTATAGTTCCTCAGCCCATTTTTTAATCAGATTGTTTGGGGGGGTTTTGTTGCTCTTATTATTGAGTTTTATCTGTTCTTTATGTGTTTTGGAAATTAACTCCTTATTCAATATATAGTTTCCAAGTATTTTCTCCCATTCTGTAGGTTGCCTTTCATTCTGTCAATGGTTTTTTCCTGCCATGTAGAAGCTTTTAAGTTTGACGTAGTCCCACTTGTTGATCCCTACTTTTGTGTTGTGCTTTTGGTGTCATATCCAAAAAATTATTGCCAAGACTAACGCCAAGGAGTTTCATCTCTATGTTTTCTTCTACGAGTTTTAGAGTAACAGGTCTTATGTTTAAGTTGAAATAGTGTTTAAATAATTATTTTCTTCATATTTATTTGTTTTCTTTGTTGGGGGGACTGGTCTAAATTGTGACAGACAGCTGCTACTACCAAAGGTCACCCTGAAATTCAGTCTAACTTTTTTCAAATTTTAGAGCTGGAAAAGTTAACTTGCCTCATATCATCACCTTATAAAAATAAAGTGATGTTGACAAAGAAAGGCATATGAACTCACCATGAAGTCCACTATAATTCTAATGTAGTATTAAGTGATTTAGTCTGGTATTATTCACATGCTAAATATAATCTATGGCTGGGACATCTATATTGCTAAAGTTTTACATCTCTTGTTCTTACTAAAAACCCAGTCTATCAAATGAGTAAAGATAATTCTGCTTTACAGATTTTCTACTGTAATTATTGTTAAGAACTATAATCATTAAGTATAATTAGCATCAAGTAGAGTTTTACACAATAGTAAATGGTAGCATAATTACAGATTCAGGCTGTCTGCCACTACAAAATTAAGTTAAAAATTTCAAGCAATCTGTATTGTAGTTTATACATATTCATAAGGATACAGTATATTGCCTATAAACCCAAGTGAGATTGTTAAGTCCACATAAGAGGTCTAAATCTAAGTACTTTCATTTCCTCTGAGATATCAAGCTCTTTTGAATTTCACATGTTATGAGTCACATCCTACTTCTTATGTCATAGATAACACTAAATTTAAGAAAGAAAAGAACACAGAAAATAAGTTTCCCTTGCAAATATACTTATGTTTACAGTGTTGCATAAGAGTATTTTTATTTGTCTCTAGATCTTTCCCACAAAACAATAAAAACTCACCAAAAACAATAAAAAGAATAAAAACCAGAGAAGATAGGGGTGCCTGGGTGGCTTAGTTGGTTAAGTGTCCGACTTTCGCTTAGGCCATGATCTCACGGTTCGTGGGTTCAAGCCCTGCGTCAGGCTCTGTGCTGGCTGCCAGCTCAGAGCCTGGAGCCTGTTTCAGTCTGTGACTCCCTCTCTCTCTGACCCTCCCCTGATCACGCTCTCTCTCTCTCTCTCTCTCTCTCTCCTAGAAATAAATAAAACATTAAAAAAAAGAAAATGTTAAAAAAAAAAACAGAGAAGATATCCATATTCAATAAACTAACTCTCTCAATTCCAGATAATGAAGTTCACCTGCCAAACACCAGGAACTCTGGATCAAGAAGAGAAATGCTAGGAATGAACTTGTGCCTATTGGAGCTCTACCACGTACAGAATCCTCCCCCCCCTACACACACACAAATGAGTACCTTGGTCTAGAAAAGCTTAACATGTGACTCTCTGACTTTGAAATCTAAAGGATGGGCGGGCAGCAGGAGAAGAAGTGGTGGTCCTGTAAAGATTTAATTCCTTTAAATATTCATACAATATCATTAAACATCAGGGATTGAATCGTGGTGTCACATTATTTCTATTATTTATCCCTTACATTCTCAGCAGAATAAAAACCACCAGATGTGAATTAGTGATTAGGAGGAAGAATGGGCAACAATTACCGGATTCTAATACAGCTAGCCCATGCTCTAGGAACCTTGTTCTGAGGTATATCATTCTCCTAGAAAAACTGATGTGCCCCCCGTTAAAAAGTGTAATAAAATGACAGATTTGATGAAAGTCTCTTCAGAGTCACAAATGGTAACTGCATGTAGTCACAGATCTCATCTTTCCCCATGTCTCCTCTTTTGTTCTCATTCTGGTGTTCCAGATGTTAATTCCATTTGAAGATAAGACATAATTAGAAAGAAACCAGTATGGAACATGCATTAAATTAGAGGGGGGAACAAGAAGAGGCAGATGAGGGATACAAACCAAATGAAAATTTACCCATTGAAACATGTGGAAAGTCAAACAAAGAGTTTTTGTTCTCTCAAAGAAACTATAGCTCTGAACTTTCTTTTAAAAAAAATTGTTTTACAGATCAAGGAGCAGGTTCAATGTTCAAAGACTACTTATTGAGAGGTGAAAAGAGGGGCGCCTGGGTGGCTTAGTCGGTTAAGCGTCCAACTTTCGCTCAGGTCATGATCTCGTGGTTCGTGGGTTCGAGCCCCGTGTCGGGCTCTGTGCTGACTGCCAGCTCGGAGTCTGGAGTCTGTTTCAGTCTGTGACTCCCTCTCTCTCTGACCCTCCCCTGCTCACGCTGTCTCTCTCTCTCCTAGAAATAAATAAAAACATTTAAAAAAAAATGAAAGAGGTGAAAAGAGAGCTTATAAGCTCAGAACAGGAAAGTAAGAGAAAAATAACAGAATAGAGACAAAAGCTAGATTATTACACACACACACACACACACACACACACACAGAGGCAGGAATATAATGAACACAATTTTGCAATTCACAGAAAACAACATGAAAAATAAAAGTGACTTAAAACGGACTATAGAGGGGCGCCTGGGTGGTTCAGTCGGTTAAGCAACCAACTTTGGCTCAGGTCATAATCTCAGGGTTCATGGGTTAGAGCCCCACATCAGGATCTATGCTGATAGCTCAGAAACTGGAGCCAGCTTCAGATTTTGTGCCTCTCTTTCTCTCTGCCCCTCCCCTGCTTTAGCTCTCTCTCTGTCTTCTCTCTCTCTCTCTTTCAAAAAAATAAAACATTTTTTAAAATTATGAGAATTGAGTATAGAGATGATAATAGACACGGGACATAGGTAAAGAGATCTAACAAATGCATTATTGATATGTTTTCTTGAAAAACCTAAAGCACTGAACTACTAGAATAGAAAAAAAAACCTAAAATCTAAAATAGAAGAAAACAATCCTGAAATGATGGCTTTAGTCTACAGACAAAGAAGTATATAATGTTCCAGAAAAAATAAATAACAATAAGGTCAGCACTGAGAGATAACCTTAGGAAGTTACTAAACTATAAGGACCAAAGAAAGAATCATACAGATATCCACGTAAGAAAACAAAAATTCACATGCTACATTGGCCTCAGTCTATAGAAGCACTCTCATTAGCAGATAGTGTAATAGTACAGTAAAATTTTGAAAGGAAGACTGATGACCTTGGATTTTTTACCTAGTCAAGAATTATTAACCAGTATGCTTTAATCTATAGACCTTATTTGGATATCTCCAGTTGTTCTAATATTGTTTCATTGCAAAAGAAAATCCCAGATCATGTTTTGTATTTCACTACTGTGTGTCTTTAGTCTCTTTTTTCTAGAACAGTTCCAACATCTGTTTTCGCATTCCTCACATTGACAATTTTTAAGACAAGTCTAGGGGCGCCTGGGTGGCTTAGTCAGTTAAGCGTCTGACTTTCGCTTAGGTCATGATCTCGCGGTTCATGGGTTCAGGCCCCGCGTCGGGCTCTGTGCTGACTGCCAGCTCAGAGCCTGGAGCATGTTTCAGTCTGTGACTCCCTCTCTCTCTGACCCTCCCCTGCTCATGCTGTCTCTCTCTCTCTCTCTCCTAGAAATAAATAAAATAAAATAAAATAATAAAATAAAATAAAATAAAAATTTTAAGACAAAGTCTAATAAATTGGTGTTGGTTCAAAAACTAGCTCCTATACACAAAAGGCAAGAAGAGAACAAAGAGGTAAGCCGCTTCAGACTGGTAGATGGCAAATTTAACAAGAAAGGGAACTTGCATACGAGGCAAGTTTATCCTCTACATTGACTCACCATTTTCTTTTTACTAACTATATAAGGAGAATCTGTTTCCTTCACATCTCTGTCAATATTTCATATTAACAACAGTTAAAAAAAATTTAATGTTGGGGCGCCTGGGTGGCTTAGTCGGTTAAGCGTCCGACTTTCGCTTAGGTCATGATCTCGCGGCTCGTGGGTTCGAGCCCCGCGTCGGGCTCTGTGCTGACTGCCAGCTCAGAGCCTGGAGCCTGTTTCAGTCTGTGACTCCCTCTCTCTGACCCTTCCCTGTTCATGCTGTCTCTCTCTCTCTCCTAGAAATAAATAAAACATAAAAAAAAAAAATTTAATGTTTATTTATTTTGAGAGAGAGAGAAAGCACACAAGCAGGGAAGGGGCAAAGAGGGGGACACAGAGTTGGAAGCAGGATCCCAGCTCTCAGCTGTCAGCACAGAGCCCAAGGCAGGGCTTGGACCCATGAACCGTGAGATCATAACCTGAGCAGAAGTCAGGCACTCAAATGACTGAGCCACCGAGGTGCTCCTAATAACAATTTTTAGTATTTGCTAATCTATTGGAAAAAAATCTCATTGATGAACAGACTATGTATCTTTTCATATACTTATTGGTTATTTTTATAATTCTTCTGTGGATTATTTATTTGTATCCTTTGTCCACTTTAATTGTGCACATTTTTTCTTATTTATTTGTAAGCTGCTCTTATGTTTCTTTGCATATCAACCACATATAATACTTAGGTTGCCAATATGTGTTCTCCCCAGTTTGACTGTCTTTTATTCAATTGCACTTTACACTAGATCACTGAAAGAAACAAAAAAGCAAAAGTCCCATTGTCTTGATTTTACCCAAGGCAAACCTAAGGCCTACAGAGAGAGGTATATTAATTTACTGTAAGTCCTACAACTAAGGACTTCGTCTTATAGGAGCATACCAAAATAAGCATAAGATAGAGGGGAAAAAGTTTAGAATTTATTGTCAAAAGACGTGGGCTGGATCCCAATCTTATCTAATAATAGAATGCTCTTGCATCCATTATTGAGCAAGGCCTTTAAACCCCCTGAAAAACAATGGAACTTGGAATCCAAAAGCATGGGTTCAAGCCTTCACTCACTAACTAATAGCTGTATGCACTTGTTCTGAATCAAATTCTTCATTTATAAAGTGAGAATACAAATAGATTCTCTACATATTTCAAATTGGTGATGTGTGAGAACCAAATGCCATAATTATGAAAGAGCTTGATGTCTTTAAAATGTTACACAAATACAAGCAAACCCAGAATGATTTTGGGTAATATAAGGCAACCCCTTACCCAAAGAATAAAGCACTAAATATCTCTCAATTCTAATGTTCTAATTCTAATGAAATAAAGAAAACAATGTTTTAATAATACATATAAGATGATAGAGATTTGTGTTGCACAGAGATTCAAATTCTTCCCTACCATTAATCTTCACAAATCCAACATTAGTTTTTCAAAAGGCCACATGCCCTTCAAGCTACTCCAAATTTCTACCATTACTTATTATTTCCTTTACGTTTAGTTTCAATTTACTTGGTTTAGAACTTGAAACTTAAGAGTTCAAATATATTTTTACTGCCTAAGACAGGAAAATGTTAAATACAACCTTATGCACTGATAATTCAATTTTGAATCATCTCATGAAAAGAAGCCTCAAATTATAGACGTTAATCATTATTTTATATGAACTATAAACACAACTACTGGCATATAGCAGATTGTCATGAAATCTATCATAATTGACTAAAGATTTGCTTTTAGGTGATTTGAACCCTTATAAAAATGTTTTTCAATTTAATCATTTCATCTTCTCAGAAAAAGACATGTAAATGAAACTAATTACTACCAAGTATATGCAAGGTCATCTAGCACCTTGCTGCAGAAAAATTATAAGAGGAAAAGAAGTCCATTAATAGAGTAACCATCATTTTATTGAAACTGTGGGTTGAAATTCACTCACATATATCCCATTTCTTTTAGCTTCAGAAGAGTGTGTATTAATAGAAGCTCAGGATTTCCTTGTCAGCATTAATACAGTTGCTGAAAATAATTAAAAATCAGTAATATTCAGAAGAATCTTTTTAATGCAAGGGTTTCTTCTTTTATAACAGAGAAGTGTATTTCTTATAAACCTGGGATATTTTCAAATAAATTTTCTTTTAATATTTATTTAGTTTCAAGAGAGACAGAGTGTGTGCAGGGGTGGGAGAGAAAGAGAGGGAGACACAGAATCTGAAGCAGGCTCCAGGCTCTGGCCTGTCAGCCCCGAGTCCGATATAGGGTTTGAACTCACAAGCTGTGAGATCATGACCTGAGCGGAAGTCAGACACTTAACCAACTGAATCACCCAGGTGCCCCTATACCTCGGATATTTTCAAGCTAATAGTTTACTGGCAAATGTGAATGGTAAAAGTGATAATTTATTAATTGTAATTAGCCAAATATAAATAATCTATATTTATATAATAATAAATATAAATATAAATTTATAAATAATCTATATTTATATAATAATAAATATAAATTTATAAATTATATAAATAATCTATATTTATATAGATAATATAATAAAATAATCCTTTATTTTAGGTTAGCAATATTTAAAGATAAAAATATTTGGTACAACATACATGTCTAGGAAACTATGTATCATAGACTAAACAAGGCAAGGAACATGCACTATCTTAATTAGAAACATATATAAAAGCTCCCAAGGGTCCAAAAACCCTGCTTTCCTTATTAGAGATCTCACAAAAATACATAAATAAAACAATGTATAAATTAAAATAAACATTTAAGTCCTATAGTTTAAGGATTCCCTTGATACATACTTGTTAATGTTTACTCTTTGATAATAACTTTCTATAATTTTACCATATTTAGCCTTTTCACATAATTCAGACAATGATTCTCCTGAACATCAGTATTTAAATACATATTGAGGTTCCATTTTATTTTTTTATTTTAAAGTTTATTTATTTTAAGAGAGAGACACAGAGAGAAAGAAAGAGACAGCCGGCAGAGTAGAGGCAGAGAGACGGAGAGACAATCCCAAGCAGGCTCAATACTGTCAGTGCAAAGCCTGACGTGGGGCTTGAACTCACAAACTGTGAGACCAGAACCTAAACTGACATCAAGAGTCAGAAGCTTGACCCACTGAGCCACACAGGTGCCCTAAGATTCCATTTTAAAGTCAATATGTATGATCTGAATAAAGGTCACCTTAGCATCATTTACATGTGAGGAGGCTATCATGGCTCTTGATTTCCATTACAAGGCTCCTATCAAGATCGCCCATGAGACTCAATACTAAATTCTCCACGAATGAATGAATAAACAATGCAATTTGAACATAAGTTTCATAGAAAGGTTTTCGTTGTCCAAAAATGGCTATTTAATTCTATTGTCTGATTTTAAGCTTCCCTGCATTTCCTGATTAAAGCTACTAGACTTTTTCATTTTTATAAGCATTTTTTTTAATGTTTTATTTATTTCTAGGAGAGAGAGAGAGAGACAGCGTGAGCAGGGGAGGGTCAGAGAGAGAGGGAGTCACAGACTGAAACAGGCTCCAGGCTCCGAGCTGGCAGTCAGCACAGAGCCCGACGCCAGGCTCGAACCCACGAACCGCGAGATCATGACCTAAGAGAAAGTTGGACGCTCAACCGACTAAGCCACCCAGGAGCCCCCCTTTTTTTTTTATAAGCATAGACTTTTTCATTTAAAAAAAATTATTAGGTCAGCTGCAGGGGCCACCATTTCTGTTGGGCTGCCCTGGTCCCTACCTCTCTCTCTCTCTCTCTCTCTATCTCTCTCCCCCCTAGCCTCCTAAGGCAATTGACTTGGAAACCACAAACTGAAGATGAGAAAAATTACTATACAACTGAGAAGATTAAACGAAGATGCCAGTCTACTTTGTAATCCAGTGTCAAATTACAAAGTGATCTTCCCTTTCTGAAGACAACTCCTGATGTATCAATTATAAAGCTCTCATCCAAAACGTAAGGGACACTTTTGTAACCTGTTATTTGCCATAAGGATTTTTTAAAAACTGTTGGGGATACTGATTTGAGTTCCTTCCAAAATGGGCACAATGATGTCAGGGGGCACAATGATGTTGGGGAGCACAATGTCCCAGCTAATGTTCTCCTCAGTGTTTGAGCTCAGTGTAGAGGAGCTCAATGGTTTCAGTGCACAGAACAGAAAGAAATTAGCTGAAACCATATCTTTATAAGGTTGCCATGCTAGAACCAAAATAAGCAGCCCCAAAGGGTTATTGAACTAAGTTGCATATTGGGAAATGCAATACCCAATCCAAGTGGACTAAGACCTAGGCACCTGATCTGTGAGAAAGTTATATGTGTCTCTCCACCCCACTTTCTTGCATGTTTAGGTGTGTTAAATGTTTAAAACAGGTAAAGGTGTGGAAACAGCAATTGGCACTTAAAATTATGGGAGTGTTGTATTTGTGTGTGTGTGTGTGTGTTTATACATGTGCATTCCAAGTCAAATTTTTAAATTATATTTGTATAATTAACAAAAATAATAGCCATTAATTTAGTAGCAATTGCAAACAGAAATTCTGTCTAAAGTCGTTATGAAAAATAAGTGTTAGAGGAAAAGATGCCCACCTTCTTATCAACTGAAACCAGTTTTAGGGTTGGTTTTGTAAACATACTACAGTTAAGCTTATTGAATTCGGCCCGTATTACCAGAGGAAGGGTATTTCCTATGTGCAAAAACAGAAAAAAAAAAGATTACTCATAAATCTTTGGGGGGTGGGGGAAGCTTGTCTGTCTCTCTCAACAAGGTTAGTTTTGCTTCTCCAGAGCTTTCTTTCCATTGCTAGATTCCCTTTCCTCTGATACCATTTAAAAGAGCAAAACTAAACTTCACCTGAAGGCAAACCTCTAGATTTTCATTGTACCATCTGTTTTCCCTCCCCTCCCCTCCACCAAAATGGTCTTTCTCATTTCTGCCATAGCTTGAACTTTGAACTGCAGAAGGTCAGTCCATCAGTTCGTGTTGCTAGTGACTAAAGAAGCTGAGAGTCCAGTTGAAAGGTGAGAGACTATTTTCTTTGGGGTATCAGTGAGGTTTTTCAAATGAATTCTAAAGCTAGAGCATTTTAGCTTTTGAAGTCATTATGGGAGAACAGGGCCACACTCCATTTGGCCATCCAGGTCCTTTGGGTTGCATTGCAAGATGACAGGGAAGCCTGACCCAAGAGTCACAGCATAGGACTGGCAAGGCAGGAACATGCAATGAAGCCAGGTCACAATAATGAAATGTCATTTACTATCACCAAATAACACATTACAATAACATTACTTGCATCCATGTAAGAAGGTTGTATTATTACTAACATTTGGAGCAATAATAATAATAATAATAACAGCAGCAGCAACAACAACTTGCACAGGACAAGAGGGGAAAAAATCACATTAGGGGAAGAAGGGTTTAGAGAAGAAGGAAAACTTAGACACCAAAACTAGAGCATCTTCACCAGTGACCACAACCCAGGGGAGAATCGTGCAATTGGGAGAGATGCACATCTAGGCAAAAACTAGGCCCAAAAGTCAGGACAAATTCTCTTACGGGGAATCTAGGAAGGAACCCCATTTATTCTTATTTAGAAGGAAGAGATGAAGCAGAAACATTGTTTTCCCCAAAAATTATCTTTTTCAGGTCCTTCGGGGAGGGGGGGAGGGGAGCTCTGAATTTGTTCAGCTGAAATTTAACTCTGCCCCACAGGACTATCAATAAGGAAGTCCAACTGGTTCTGCATTCACAAAGAGCAGTATTTTCTGAGATCATATTCATTAAACATCCTTCAATTGCACGAGATATTCTCTCTGCCTGAACCCTCTTTACTTTGCGTGGCTGGCTCCTTCCCAACCTCTAGAGTTGATACACCATACAGCTCTACCTCACTTCCTCACAGACATAGTCCACCTGCCACCATCTAGCAGGTTTTTTCCTGTGATTCAGAACCTCAGTATCTTGTTTAATTGTATTATAACACATATCTCAAAACATGATTTCTTTTTATTTCTTCCTTCTCTATTGCCTATCGAGCCAACCCCACTCCCATCTCACTACATTGTTAGTGCTGGGAAACTGAAGAACATGTTGGTCTAATTCGCAACTGTGTGTCCTGGTGTCTTGAAACGTGTCTGACACACTCATTGCTCCATATTTTTTTAATAAATGTTCATGGGTTGGTCAATAAAAACTGTTCCAAGTTTAGATTCATTAGATGATTAAATTCATTAGATAGTAAACTAAGTGAAACAAATTTCTTCATGAAAGGATTCCTATAATCAATTGAGAGCCTCCAAGAGGAGTTTATACGTCACAGGTTTTTTCACTTATTCTACCATAAAACTGCTTTTTAATGGACCACCTGTTATTGTCTGCTACATCTGTGTTACATCATCCCTTAACTAGAAACATCAATCGGCTAATGGACTGGGGTGGCTCCTTACACAAAAATGCCTTTAAAGTAATCCATTTGGTTACCATAACCCAGATGGACGTACCTTCATGAGCACGCAAAATCATTTTATGCCTTCACCATGCAATCTTCTAATTTATAATTTATATGAAACTCTTTCCCCAGAGAGTTTATATGAAACTCTCTTCTCTGCCCTCAATGATTCTGATTTATCAGTTAAAGATATATCACTTATAAATCAATAAATTGGCATTTTTGATTTATAAATTCATCTCCTATAAATTTGACCAGCCTGAAACTGAACCCTCCTGGATAAAATTATGACAGATCAGTTCTCTGGTGCTGGAAAACTGAGGAAAGAGCCTTAGTCAAAATATAACCCCACTGCATAGCCTCCTGGCTGACTATGACTTTATCTATAATTAGAAAAAATTTGAAAAATAGTTTCATAAATTCATCATAGAACTTAAAAATATGTTATAGGACATTGCTATGTGTATCCCTAAGGGCCTATGGTCCTTTGTCTGAATGAAAATACCAATTGGTGTTAATTCATGCATTTATTAATTCATTTACAAAATATGTATCAAATACTTTCTAATGTGTCACACTGTTCTGGTGCTGGAAAAACAGTGATAAGTAAGAGAGTGCCTAAGTTTGAAAATGTGAGAACCTATAGGATTTGTGTTCTGACTAATTTTTAGGTGTTCTGTGTGTTTTGTATTTATTAAATCACATGTAGTAAAATAATGTGCCTGGATTATGTTAGCATGGTTACCAGCAGAAAGGTGTTTTGAGAAGTTACCATGTAATATCATTAGAAGATTCTAATTCTCACAGTGGAAATATGTTTTTCCTTGGCATCCTTATCTAAGAGACCATCAAAAAAATATTTCCCTAGGCTTTGGTACAAAGAAAAAAAAACGAGTTTCCAAACTCATTTGAATTTTTATCATACAAAAATTATGATTCATTCCATGTTCCTTCCATTTTGTGGTGAGGAGGAGAATACAAAAATAGAGGGTTTAGGTGTTATTATGACTATTTCCCCATGGCTTCCAGCACAAATATTTTTATTCTTTTAAATTGTTTCTGATCATGCTTGTCAATTGCTTAAGTTATTTATTCTTTTACATATATTCAAACACCAAAACTATTAAAAACCCTTTTGAAGTAAAAAAGTATTCTAAATTATTAATCAATCAATAAATGAATAAATATATGAACAGATAGGTAGATATTTCAAGGATAAATGATAGCTATCATTCTCTTAAAAACTTGTATCTTCAAACATAATCAATATTAGTGCTGGATCATGCTTTTCTACATGCTTTTTAATCAACAAAAATATTATAACTAAGATAACTTAAAGTAGATTTATATCTAAGAATGTACTTACTAATGATTCATTAAAGTCAACAGGATATACATATTTACACTTTTAATCATAGCATTAATGAATTAATATTTTCTAATGCATGTAAAACAGTACTTTGCATAAGTGATACTAGAAATGGTTATTATATAAATTATTCTAGAAATATTATAAACAATTGCTAAAACTTAATAATTATCAACAGTGCATGGTTAACTGAGGAAATATGAGTATCCCAAGAAAAAACAATGGGAAATATTTTAATACTTCCTAAGGTACTTCAGATAAAATTTTAACAAAGCATCATGTCTCTTTTATGTTATAATATTAACATTTAAAATAAATGTGCCTTAGGATGGAACTGCCATCAATAGAACAACACTCCCCAAGAGAAGTTGCAAAACACCTCCTATTAAGTCTGAAATATTAAAAACTGGTTCATTCTGACCACCAGGGATATAGTACAGTGCCAGTACACAATGTACAACTGCATATAGTGATATTAATTATACAGGAGTAGATTGACGATTCACCAAATATCAGGGTGCTCTTCAAAAAAGTAAATGTGGGACATGGGCAAAGAAGGCATAGTCTCTCAGGATCTGGATACAAGAGTGGCTATTATTAGGAACTTGAGGGTGAATGAACAGAAAAGAATAAGAATTCTTTAAAGAGTATTCTTCAAATTTTTCCATCTTCGGGGACAGATACAACATAATAACATTTAACTAAAGAAGAAATTAAAGAAGTGGCTTCATAAAAATTTGAAGTGTGATTTTTCTGAGACTCATCTCCATGCAGGGGCAGAACCACTATCAAAGTTAGACCCAAAGGAGCTTTCTTTTTTTTTTTTTTTTAAATTTTTTAATGTTTTATTTATTTCTAGGAGAGAGAGAGACAGCGTGAGCAGGGAAGGGTCAGAGAGAGAGGGAGTCACAGACTGAAACAGGCTCCAGGCTCTGAGCTGGCAATCAGCACAGAGCCTGACACAGGGCTCGAACCCACGAACCATGAGATCATGACCTAAGCGAAAGTCGGACGCTTAACTGACTAAGCCACCCAGGTGCCCCGACCCAAAGGAGCTTTCTATAATTCATTACAAAGAAGTACCACCGAGGGACCCATTGAGCATGAGGACTCTAAGCTCCACTTAGAAACTGGAAGAGGTTAGAAATCCAATTGGTACCAAGTTTTATCCCAATGGATCACAAAGATATTAACAATACCCTAGTCTACACATAAAAGCTAGATTATAACAATCAGCATACAGCTGGGGCAGAATTTAAGAGAGGCCCTTCATTTAGTCTCTGCAACAACTTCCAGGTCTAAGTAAGTTGTTTAGCCTTGTATTTGAACCTAATTGGATGTACATTGCATATTGTGGTGTATATTATACGTTTTGGCATACGTAATACACTTGGATAGTGTGCACCTATGTGAAAGGTTCTGTGCCTTTAAAACTGACATGGAAAATGAAGCCAACTTCAAGTATCATATATGAAATAGAAAAGTTATGGGGCGCCTGGGTGGCTCAGTCTGTTAGGTGTCTGACTTTGGCTCAGGTCATGATCTCATGGTTTGTGGGTTTGAACAGTTCATGGGTTTCAGCCCTGCATCAGGCTCTATGCTAACAGCAGAACCTGGAGCCTGCTTTGGATTCTGTGTCTCCCTCTCTCTCTGCCTCTTCCTCGCTCCCCCCTCTACCCCTCTCAAAAATAAATGTAAAAACATTTTTTTGAAATAGAAAAGTTACTATCAAAGCAAAGACAGAAGCAAATTCTCAAATGAGTGCTTCTACCCTAACAACAACTTCTATCTTCTGTTTGAAAGCCAGTTGTCCGTTTAAGCTAGAGTGAATAGATGGCTTCTCCACTACTGATTAACTGTAATAGGACCTGTTTTTTTTTTCCATATATATCATGGGAATAATAATAATATCTGTCCCCCATAGGGGTATTTGTGGAGCTTAAAAAACAGTTAAAAGGGGCACCTGGGTGGCTCAGTGAGTTAAGTGTCCAACTTCAGCTCAGGTCATGATCTCACAGTTTGTGGGTTCGAGCCCTGCATTGGGCTCTGTGCTGACAACTACCTCAGAGCCTAGAGCCTGTCTTTAGATTCTGTCTCTCTCTCTCTCTCTGACCCTCCCTTGCTCATGCTGTCTCTCTCTCCCTCTCTCAGGAATAAATAAAACATTAAAATAAAATTTTAAGTTAAAAGCATCTATTAGCATTCCCTAGAACAATGCTGTCCAATAGAAATGCAGCATCCTTTATATCTAATGCATATTTTGTACTTAGAGTACATCTCAATTTAAGCTCCATTTCAAGTACTCAGTAGCCACATATGACTCGTTAGATTACTATACTGAACAAGCAGTCCTGCAATATAGTTAACACTCATTAATACATTAGTATTAACATTTGTAATAGTATTAGTATGACTACTACTTGACATTACTGGTATTGGTATTATTGTTACCCTTACAAAAACCCTAAACTGTATTTTTAACTGTTCATAGAATTATAAAATAATTTTAAATCCTTAGCTAATTTTCAAAATATATAAGTTTCCAGTGATGCTATAAAAGCTAATAAAAATGAAGGCAGATATGTGTCTTAGTATGTTAAGAAAAATTACAATGAAAATTATCAAAGAGCATGGCAAACATTAAATGGGAGAAAAACTGTATGGATATGGAGGAAATTTTCAGATGTAGCATATATTTCAAGAAAAGGTTTTTAGAAGGCAGGATTTAAGGCTCTAAAACACAGGTCCAAACTTTGGCATATAGCTAATATAGTAGGAATTATTAACTACATTCTCTGTGTATTACCCAGAAAATCCAGATAAATTTAAAGGCAAGACAATTAAGGTATGTTTTTAATTAAACAAAGTCAGAGTTTTTCAAGACATTCTAAAACAGAATTATAAGTCAAGGAGCCTCTTTGGCCTGAATCCACAAAGCATTCTTTCACCCGCTCTCATTCTGAACCCCTAATTATGTTTCAGATACCACTTAGCCTTCCCTTCATTGGGCAGCTTTTCCTCACTCTAAAAGACCCTGATAGATGTCTATGGAACCTTCTTTTATCTTTATCATAGTTCTTACCACAATGTATTTCAATTCCAAGAAATCATACCTACTTTGTTTTCTTTCTGAAGCTTTTTTTGTTTGCTTGTTTGTTTACTTTCTATCCCTGAAAGATCTTGTAATTTCCTAGGCTTTCAACTATTTATATATATAGCTTCTAAATCTATATCCGAAACCTGCTGGAATTCTCTTTGATATATACAAACTAAAATTATCATCCTATCTTTTCTAAATCTCCTCCTCCTCTTCCACCTCCTCCTCCTCCTCCTTTTTCTAGCTCCTATTTAACAACTTCACTGTTCTCTTGGTCACACACACATAAAAAAACAATTTTTTTTTCAATTCATTCCTGCTTCTTCCTTTCCCTATGTCACCCAGACAAAACATGGCCAATCCTATAGATAACCCCAGTAACCACTGTCTTCAGAACACATTTCTGTTATTCTGACTCAAAGCTCATTAGTTCCTACCTACGTGAACACCTTCCTACTGGCCCTCCAATTCAAGAGTCTCTCTGACCCCACCTTGCTGACACGTTGTTGCCAAAATTTCTCTTTTTTAAATCTTTTTGAGTATAATTGGCACACAATGTTACATTCATTTCAGGTGTACCACATAGTGATTCAACAACTCTATACCTTATGCTATGTTCACCACAAATGTAGCTATCATCTGCCACCATACAACACTATTACAGTCACTGACTATGTTTCTTATGATGAAAAGTATGGAATGCTTCACAAACTTGGGTATCATCCTTGCACAGAGGCTTTGCTAATATTCTCCGTCTCATTCCAGTTTTAGTATGTGTGCTGCCAAAGTGAGCACTGCTAAATACTTAATGCATCTATTTGTCCATGCTACTCTGTTCTAATTCCTTTGCTTGTCCTAGCATATTAAACCTCTAAGCCTGGCTTCCTAAATTCCCCATAAAATGACCCTAAACCATCCTTCGAGCCTTATCATCTACAACATCCTCAGTTAATTAAACATTCCAGACAAATTCTCTGTCCCTCCAAAGAATCCCTATGCTTGCTCAATTTCATTATTTTTTCATTTCCTTTGCATATGAAGACATCACTATCTATACCAAAAAATACTTTTTTTAAAAAGTGATCTTTCCCTGACTTAATTCCCAACCTATATTTTGAGACATAATTTATGTTATTGAGTTCCATCTATTTTTTTAAAAAAATATTTATTTATTTTGAGGAGACAGAGAAACAGAGTGCAAGCAGGGGAGGTACAGACAGAGAGAAAGACACAGGATCTGAAGCAGGCTCCAGGCTCTGAGCCGTCAGACCAGACCCCAACACAGGGCTCAAACCCACAAAGTTCAGGTTCATGACTTGGGCTGAAGTCAGACGCTTAACCAACTGAGCCACCCAGGCACCCTTTCCTCTTTTTTTAAAGCTTCTAGTCAATTTCAAGTTCCTGGATGGTGGAATTATGTCTTGTTTTTCCTGGAATTACCTTTAATTCACCACCATACAGAAAAGTAGTAAAAATATGAATGGAAGAAGAAATCTCTCCTGACAATATCCCTGCAAATGTCCCACAGTGAATTAGAATCAAATTGAAAGGGTCTGGTTTTGCTTTAGGTAGAAGAAACATCCAATTTAGGGTAGGCTTCTTCAATTTGTGGGGAGTTTGAAACACCACAGAGAAATTTAGTAGGTAAATAATGGAAAAATATTTGCGGGTGACCATTATTTAACATTTACTAAATGCCTATTGGCATCCTTAAAATATTTCAGATACGGAAAGAAGTTCCAAAAAAGATAAAATACTTCATCATCTACAGTATTTAAAAACTCATTCTAATAGGTGATTGTACTGTGGAGAAGTTTCTCTTGAGAATAAAACATCAGCAGAACCATCCTCACTTGTTTACAAAGCCAGCTTTTAGCTTAGAAGTTTCCTGGAGTTGAAAAGATAGTAACTCAAAAAGTACTGAGCAGTTGAACTCAAGTCACCTTTGAATATTTTCTTTTATTTTTAGCAGTTTCCCTGTTTCTTTTAGGCCCATAAAAAATGCAAACTAGATCTTAGTAGAGAGGAGGCTGTAGACTTACAAATTAGAAATAGGCCGTTTGATAATAAAAAAAAAAAAGCAAAATGCAAGTAAAACAGCAAATGAGATTACAAATAAATTTAAAATGTCAGCTATAAAAAGGATCATGGCTAAAGATCATAACAGATGCAAGTAATTTTAATAATCTAAAAAGCAAGGCCAGAGACGATTGGAAACAAAACTAAAATAACAAATGGTAACTGAGCAAAATATTTAATTATTGTAGCTGTTTAAAGTTGCAATAAAATCTCTTTAGTTGATCAGAATGTTCTCAGGACATAGAATTTTATTCTTCTTTCATAATATAAATCTCAAGTATTCTAGATAATTTTCCTATTTTTTATTATACATACAGCATAGCAATCTCTGAATGGTTTATGTGTTTTTTCTCAAATCACTCAAATCTTTGGAAGACCAAATTGAAATTATATGTTTCTATACATAAACTGATTCTTCTTCAAGGCACAAATCTCAAAAAATAATGTAGGGTCAAACTATCCCCATAGCATGAAGAAGACATTCTGTGTCTTCAATATATATATACCGGACATATAGTTAGGGTAATGATATGTTATTATGAGAAAATAAATGGGAGTTAGGCATGATATGAGCTTTCTCTATTATTTCAGTCTTATTATCTATTACTTCTTCAAAACATTCTTATTTACAGTATAAAAAAGAATGAAATTTTGCCATTTGCAACAACATGGAGCTAGAGAGTATAATGCTAAGTGAAATAAGTCAGCCAAATAAAGATAAATACCATATGATCTCACTCATATGTGGAATTTAAGAAATAAAACAAATGAGCAAAGAAAAGAGAAAAGCCAAAAACAGACTCTTAGCTATAGAGAACAAAACTGATGGTTACCAGATTGAGGTGGAGAGGGGACGGGAATGAGGGAATAGTATGGAGTTTAGAGAGTACACTTACCATGATGAAATAAAATGATTAAAATATATAGATATTCTTATAGTCTAGTCACACATTCCAGAAACATCCCCAAGTTCTCCTATATAACTACGCCTCTGC
The DNA here is from genome assembly GCA_017311185.1 of Proteles cristata cristata. Lineage (NCBI taxonomy): Eukaryota > Metazoa > Chordata > Mammalia > Carnivora > Hyaenidae > Proteles > Proteles cristata. The sequence continues at coordinate 191,551 of JAESUZ010004150.1, read as the reverse complement.
TCCTGCTAATTTGTCTTTCTCATATGGTATTTCCAATTTGTCCACATGATGGACTCCAACTCATCTTAATACAATTCTAGTATCATCTCCTCTCTGAAGCCTTCCCAACCCACTCCCAGTTCTACCTGATATTTTATATATAATCCATCAGCAATCATCATATTGTATCCTAATTATTTTCAACCCCTTGAGACCAGAAACTGCCTTACTTGTCATTGTGAGTTTTAATACAGAACTCTGTTTCATTGTTGTATGAATGTTGATCAAATCCACATGTCTATATGTATGACTGTAAGTTCCTTGAGGTTAGAAGCATTGTGCTATTCATCACAGTACACACAAACCTAACTTTTTTTTAAGATTATTTATTTATTTATTTTATTTCTAGGAGAGAGAGAGAGAGACAGCGTGAGCAGGGGAGGGTCAGAGAGAGAGGGGGACACAGACTCTGAAATAGGCTCCAGGCTCTGAACTGGCAGTCAGCACAGAGCCCGATGCGGGGCTCAAACCCACGAACCGCGAGACCATGACCTAAGCGAAAGTCAGATGCTTAACCGACTAAGCCACCCAGGCGCTCCCACACAAACCTAACTTAGTTAGGGTTCTACATGGAATGTTTTAGTGAATTACCTTGCAATCAAGAAAGAAAAAATGTTTAAAAAGCTATGGACTAGTGTTTAAACTATCATTTTATAAGAGTGGGTTAATTTAGATTCATGTATCTACACAAAAGAAAATACAGAATATACCAAAGATTGCAGAGTTTACTAATATAAACTCCTCTTTGCAAATCATTTGTATCATTATTTCCTGGAAAAATTCAGAAACATCTATATCTTTAGAGGGGACTCTCTCTTGATAAAATGATAAAAAGTACTTAAATTTTTGACCACCACAGGAAATGTTTTCATAAGTTAAGTTGTGAAGGAAACCAAAAAAAGAGTCACTATTTTGAAACTTATTTAATATCATGGGAAAGTCATTACAACATAGTGCCAGGGTTGGATTCTCAGCCAACTCAAAATACTCTGTGCTTGCAAACTTGAACAGTTTACTTAGCTTTTCAATGCCTACATTTCCTCAGCTATAAAATGGGGGGAAAAAAGTAATTCTGCTCCTCTCAGAGCATCACTGGGAAGGTTAAAGCTGTTACAATATTTGTAACCACTGTGTCTGGAACATAATAGGTTCTTAATAAAATGTAAGTGATTATGACATTAATATACCAGATAATCTTCAATAACAGGAGTAAAATTCCATTCTCCCCCAGTGTGGGAAGATGAAAGTTCCCTGATCCCTCCGCATTACCTGGTTAACCAAAGGAGTTCGAAATTGCTATAGTCCTTATGAAACAAGCACCTCTGAACCTATCAAATTGTTCTTATTGGCAGAGTACCTGGAAACAATGGAAATCTTTAAGGAATACTATGTCTTTTTGCAAAAGAAATGAAATATGATTACATTTAATTCTATCCTAGATATCAAAAAAAAATATGGCTAGCAGAAAATATTGTTATGTTGTAGCACACATATTACCACAAATGGATACTCCTAGAAAAAAATATATTGCTGTTAGTTATTGATGATTATTCTTTTGGCATTTATTTGGCCTACTACCTCTAATACTATTATGATAAATAGTCCCTTTAACTAAAGAAAACCTGTTTTAACATCTCAGAGTTACTTTCTTTTTATTTTTTCTATCCATAATTTTGAGTTAATTTGTTTACTTTTCATTGTTGTGATTTTTCTGTAAAGACAAATCTGTAACCAATTTTCCTCTTTCTCCTTATGATATATTCTTCCACATTAATGTAAACTATTCCACCATAAATATAAATTAATAATTGATAATAATTTAAATGGCTACATAATGTAATAGGTATCACTTAAAATTTTCCTATTTTTGAACATTTGTTTTATTTTTATTGTAAATATTGCTACCATGAATATTTTCATGCACAGTTTGTTTTCCTGCTTTATCCTCATTCTTAAAAATTTTAAGATAGAAGAATAATTCAAATGAAAGAATTCAACACATTAGTTTAGAGTATGTTTCCAAAGACTAGGAGTAAATTAACCAGTAGCAAAACATCTTGTACTATCTCGAGGACTACTGATGTTCCACAATACACATACATAATAAAGTTTTAAAACCCGTGTTCAAACAGAAAGAAAAAAAGGATAAAGTAGTCTTGCTGGTTGGGAAAATGATCTTGAGGTAATAGAAGGAAAAGAATATTGTTCATTTCACATCTTCTGGCATTAAGAAGAATTAATGAAACTAATATAACACTACATGTTAATTATATTTGAATTATAATAAATAAATTTTTAAAAGAGTAAAATGGATGGAGTGACAGAAATTGCTATAAGTCATTTACATATATTATCTCACTTGATTTTCTTAAGAGTTCTCTGAGCCAGGTACAGCTCTTATTCCCATTTTTCATGAAAAAACAGTCACAGAGAGGTTAAGCAGCCTTCCAAACACCACACAGCTTATTATTGCTGGAACCAGACTTCAAACAAAGGGTGACTGACAAATAGTCTGTGCTCTTAACCACCTCAAACTTCTGCTTCCACAGAACATGGAGATAGACCTCAAGCGAAGGAAGTAAGGTTTAACAAAAGATCCCAAAAAGTCAATTTAAATAAATTCAAGTCTATAGGACTAATTTCTTAAATATTTTATCCATAGTGTTGGGTATGTATTTATAAAACATACATATTAAATTGAAAGATGGCATATTTAGAAAGAATATGTCAGAATCAAAATTTACATAAATTTAAGAATGAGTAGGAGGATTTGGTTAATTCCTGATTTCTTGTTCCAATGATCCACAATATGGACATCAATAATATAAAAATTTCTCCCTGAAGTGTAGTTGAACTCAAATTCAATAAAGAGCCACATAACTTCTAAGGAATAGAACCATGGACAGTATTATTCTTTAATTCAATGTTCCTAATTGATCAACTACTATGTGACAGAGGATCGTGATTCAGGGAGATAATAATGCCACTGTCTCCCTATTGACCAGATAACATCTAGAATGTTACAGCTGGCCCCTGAGTCTCACTTTCACAAGCAGGCATCCAAAAAAGTGAGACCAGGATGATTAAGGTCTGGAAATGAGAAGTTAAAAAAAAAAAAAAAAAAAAGACAAAACGGCACTTAGATATTTGAAGGGCAGTCACCAGGAAAAAGAAGACTTTATACTGTTTCAAGTACGTAACACATTCAAGTAGCTAAAAATTTTGAAGAAAGAGTAAAGTAAGTAAACTGCCCTTCATTAGTGGCCAAGTTGGAAGACAAAGTTGAGAGCCATCTATTAGACGTGGTAAAAACCTTCCCAACACCAAGGAGAAAATTGAACCAGAGTGCCTATGTAGTTTCTTCCAGAGACAATATTGTGATGCTCTTAAAATATGAAAACAAAAACAAATCACAAGATTTCTATAATAGTAAAATCTAATTTCATTAAACTCCTATTAAAGGTGGTTACTTCCACTAAGGGGTATCTTAATGATACTGCTCATAGGCAATTCTGCTATAAAAACAAAATATGGCTTTTAACTAGAGAAAACCATACAGGCAGCTGAGTCTTCCATTGATCCCACTCTACTCAGAAACCCATTAAAGTAAATCTAACATACTGGGAATATCTTTAAAGTGGCACTCTGTGAAAATTGACTGAAAATTTGGCAAAATGAGGGGGAAAACCTGAGCTTTCATACAGCCTTCCTTCCTGAGGAGAAAAGTGGAGATCAAATGAGTTTATTAACAACTCAATAATGCCCTAATGGAATTTTCATTGATGTACTAATCAATATTTCAGAACATGGGCATTAAGTCTCTTAACCTATCTATGCCAGAGTTAATGCTGAGATAATAATTCCACTGTAAAACTTGCTTTTAATTTAGCAACTTTATCTCTTCTCAGAATATTACCATTAGTGAATAATTTATCTGTTTCTATCTATAAGTGAATTTTAATATAGAAATTGCTCTTGAAAGTCACTAGAACTACTCTTATAATGTAGAGTTTTCAAAGTTGTAGGACTTCTTCCTAGTGAATGGGTGCCTCCTTGCTGAGAACAATACAATTATTTTTTACAAATTATTAATAAATATTAAATAATATATACTCAGACAACTATGTAAAAGGTAGGAATATGGATAACTATAATTTTTTTAATTTCCCAATAACAAGATTGGTATAGGGCTTTCAGTAGGATTTCAGCCAGAAGGCATTAAGGAAGTGGGGATAGAGGCTATTCAAAAGAAAGAAAAAACATTAAGCATGGGGAAGGAAAGGGTAGGAGATGGTCCAATTTGGCCTGGTCTAGGGGAGAGAGACTGAAAGTTATTTTACAACCTTATCCTGAAGGAGTATAATATAAAATTGTTCTGTCTTTTTAATTTTGGAATAAGATATATGTGATTTTGGATTTACTATAAGTAATTTTTCTCAAAGAATTGGAGGGAAAAGAGGATTGAAATAACACAGAAGAATAGGAGTTAAGACAAACAGAAAACTTTTGAAAGGACTTTTACAGTGAATGGACTGGATGGTTGCTGGAGACCGAAACTACACAGGTCATCCCTGATGGCAAGGCCCAGGGGAAAACCTATGGGAAAAGACTGCAAGGCAGTCAGAAGAACCCCCTGAAGAATTCTTCTTCTCTACTTAGTCTGTACCGTTTACTCTCACTTCTGCTGTTAGTCTGTTCTAGGGTTGATATGAAACCAGAATCGCCCAAAGTTTTCCTCTTCCTCCAAAATGGAATATAACTAAATATCATGTCCGCCCCCTCAATCAGATGTTTTCTAATGAATATTGTAATTAGCAAAATTGGAGAGAGTCCAGTATGCATCAGGTCTATAAGAGACCTAGAATTCATTTTCCTTATATGGGTCTAACTGCCAGTAAGAATACATATTATGCCATAAGCAGAGATAAAAACAAGACTTACTAGTTTTGGAGGACTTTCTCGGAAAAGTGTTAGAGAAAATGTGCCTGCTGACCTCAAGCCTGTGAGGCAACTTATGGATTGTTCTGGCCAAAGAATGAGATTGGTAAATGCAGAGACCAAATTCTAGTTGATCCACGTAAAACATTTCCATACGTCATCTATGATAAATGTTGACATTGCTCTTTCTTAGTAAGGAGTTGTGAGAGTCTGTTATCTACAACCGCGGGTACAAGTATATCCTGTTTTTGCATGCCCACTGAATTTAAACAAATAAAGGGCACTGTGATCTCATGTATTCTGGCAATATGCTTCACTTATCCTTAGATACCCTGACATATGTAGTAAAGAATATGCAAAACTTTGTCATAACTACCTGGTTAAATTTTATCGGTTGAAGTGGAAATCATGTACTGTGAAATCACTGTTGCCAAGAAAACTTAGAAATGTTAAGTCCTATGACTGTACTAAAAAAATGTAAATTGTTTAAGCATGATTGTTTGGATTTGCTATATAAAAACCCTAAGCTGAAAAATAAATTTGAGCAGTCCACCTGAAGAGGCTGGCTCTGTGTCTTCTTTGCCGACACCAACCATCACTCCCCGGGCCAACCCTGGTTTGCAGAGGCTGGACCCCTGCAGATAGTCATAAGAAATAGATTACAAGATGGCCAGGAATCCTTGAGAGCTCACATAAAATTAGAAAGAACCAGTCTGCCATTCCCATTTTATTAGAGAATATAGGATAAATTTTTACCAAATTTGTTAGGTAAAATTAGGATAGTCTGCCTTAACTACAAAATATGTGTCTCTTTTTAATGTTCAGAAATTTAAACTTAAATATTTTACTCAATTTATACTTTTTATATCATTTTTATTTCTGAACTTTATGCATTTTCCTACTCAAACATTTTCTATTTTTCAATCAAAAATCATAAACTACATATAGTCTTTTGCTTACATTTTATGAATTTCAAAAGAGGAGCCTCTGAGTGTTGATTTTTTGAAGTCGATGTGTTAGTTTATTTCTTTGAATACATGTAAGAAATTATGCCAGCAAAAATACCATCATGAAAATGAAGAAATCTGGATTGCACAATGCTGTATTGGTGCTAGCTCCTACCATCTCAGAAAAGCCAACTGGACACACTTCTTCCCAACTCCATGATTAATTACATTATGTTAGAAATTTAAAATTGGCCATGATGAGAGTATTATACCTACAAGTTGGCAAAGCACACAGTACGATTTGGAGCTTTCATCTCTTTCAGAAAGCCAGTTGTCAAAAAAAAAGAAAGCCAGTTGTTAAGTATTTAGCAGCATATCACTGGCTCCATATTAAAAAAAAAAGAAAACGAAAAAGACTTCAAAAAAGTTGGGAGGAACTGAAAGAGGAGGAGGAAAGGAGGGAGCAAGGGAAGAAGGAGGTTGGTTAATTTCAAAATAGAGAGTAACTGTCAGTAAACAAAGTTCCGCTAGTGCAAGAGCAAAAAAGATTGACACAATCACAAAGAATCTTTAGTTCCCAACCAGGAAAAACCTTTAAAAACAGCCTGGACCATTGCAAAATTCTGGGGAGTAACTGAGCACCCATAAGAGCACCAATTTCAGAGTGACTGAAATTTAGACGTGAACTTCGTGGGCTTTTTAGCAGGATTGGTATAAATCCAAAGCCAAAGACTTGACACACCAGACAAGACAGACAATATGAATTAAAATAGCTTTAAAAAGTCAAAACAAGCACCAATTTCAAATATGAATGCCAAGCCAACCATGCTAAGGATCTAACATGTATTCAGTATCTGACATTTATTCCATTGCTGATCTCTGAATAAAGGTATATGTTGTTCAAATGGGGCGGGTGGTATTGCACCCAATTTCAGAGCTATTTGAACCTTTATAATGGAACATCTCCACTTCAGTTGTGAAATGTTTATTAAGGAACAACATCCAGAAGTCACATAGTTTAAAAATGACATCAGAATCTTTCAGTGGGCACTTGTGGGGATGAGCACTGGGTGTTATATGGAAACCAGCTTGACAATAAACTATTTGTAAAAATAAATTTAAAATTTAAAAATAAATAAATAAATAAATAAAAATGCTGTCAGAATAAAATTTATAATCTTGTCATCTAAAAAAAAAAAAGAATCTTTCAGTGTGTATTTCAATTGGGTCAAGGGAAAGGAAGTAAAAGGTAATTATCCCCAAGTAATACTGTTTCCTATGGACAACTAATTTTTTTACTTTTTTTTTTTTTTTTTTTTGCAGTTCCCAACAGCGACATTTCTACCATAGCCAACCTGGCCACAACTACAACATCTCCATGTTACAGGTTACATGTCCCATGTTACACATTACTTGCAATTAAACTACCTCACTGGGGCTAAGTATGCTGGTCAGAAGAAAGGCTCCGCCAATTTTAATTCCAGTTCTGGCATTACTAAATATGTGACAGTAGGCTCACTATTTAATCTCTTGGGACTTCTATTTCCTCATTAATAAAATACCTAACTCATAGAATTACCACAAGGGCAGATGGATTTATTCATAGAACAGTGTATGGCATATAACAAATGCTAAATAAATGTTGATTTTTATTATTTTACCACCTCAACATCAATATTCATTTCTATTATATGGCTTCTTAATGATGATTATCTGTTTTATCAAGCAAACCCAAATATATGGTGAATCGGCATTATTTTAAGGCTATCTTAATAACTCAGCTGCCCTGAAATGGAAAAAAATGGAAAATTTTGCAGATATACTTTTGTCAGAAGTACTTAGTTGTAGAATTTCTAATCAGTAATACATTTCTTTGGGACACTATTAGCCATTATCATTGTTATGTGACTATGTGCACTGATTATTTCTCTGGTATCAATTTTTTCTTAGTCAAATAATAGCCTAATGCTGTTATGCTGCATTGACAATTCCAAAATCTCAAAGACTTTTAAAAAATAAGGTCTATTTCTTATTAATGTTGCATGCCACAATTGTTTTGCTACAACTCTGCCCCTCTCCCTTGCCTTTCCTGCAGGATCCAGAATTACAGAACTGTCCCTCTTTGGGTCTCAGGGCAATGGAAGAGAGAGAATATGGCTGACTATGACCTCACTTCTAAAACCTATGCACAAAGTGACACATGGCATTTTCACCCATTTCATTGGCCAATGCAAGTCACATGGCCACTCCTGAGCCAGAGAAAGGATGTATAATCTTCCCATGGAGAGAGGCAGCACATATCTTGAACAATAATACGATCTACAATCAGGTCTTAGTGATGCCAGGAATCAGGTGTTATTTGGTGGGGGTGGGGGGGCAGGGGGGTGTTTTTTGTTTGTATTTTAAGTTGACGTTTTTCTGTGATTTTACTCTGTGCAGTTTTTAGCTATAGTTAATGTTCTTTTGTTTTTATCATTTCTCACCTGCATTATTTATTATGACTTAGAAAAGAAACTCTTATCTATATCCCGAAATTGACATCAGTGGCCCAATGGCACAGGATCCAAATACATGTCCATAGTCAAACTCTCCTCTTTCTTCTTCTACACAATCTTTCTCTACCAGCTTGCTCCACTAGTTCTAACCATGTGTGTACCACTGGCAGGAGACTTTATGACTGAATCATTATTACAATTCTTAATCTTTTTTTGCTCAGAGGTGCAATAAACAGGACAACTAGATCCAGATGTAATTACACTGATTCTCTGACATGAGCACCCATTTCCTTGGAGGATATTATACTTTATTGATTTTAGGACTCAGGCTTGTTTTCATATTTTAACATCTCTTATATTGGAATCTTTCCTTAAATTACCATTAGAAATATTTATACAATGTTAATTTTTTTCTTTCTTGGTTATATATAAAAGTATGATGCATTTAATATTACTTCTTAAATTCAATGAAATATGGTTCTTATTAATATGTCTCAAATTTGATCAGTACTAACAAGATGAGTGCCTCACCTGATAAGTCATGATGCTGTGAACCATCCTTTCTTGGAGGCTGCGGCCCCAGGTCCCTTGTGACAGCCAGTCGGACTGGTCTGTGAAGAAGCCATCCTGAGCACTGGCACTAATGGCTCCCACTCTGTCAACAAGGTGGCTTAATGAATGCTAATTTTTTTTTCCTTTTTCCAACTTTTATTGTTGAAAGTTTCAGATCTTCATAAAATTTGAAAGAACAGTACAAAGAATACCCATTTACCTTCCTTCTAGACTTATTACATTTGCCTTCTGTGTGTGTATGTGTGTGATTTGTTTTGCAATAACACTTGAAAGTAAACTGTAGACCTAACACTTCATTCCTAAGACTTCACCATTCATCTCTTACATAACTATAGACCATCATACCTAAAAACTTAATAACCTATATCATCTAATATCACCCATATTTAAATTTATACATATGTCCCTAAAATGCCAAATATCCAATAGAAACCCTCTGAACTTCACTCCTCCAGTCCATCCAAATAACTTCATAAGCTCTAATTTCCTGCATTTGTCTGTGCTTGAAATTCTTTAAAAGTTTTTTTTTTAATGTTTATTTATGTTTGAGAGAGAGCGAGCGAATGTGGGAAGGAAAGACACAGAATCTGAAACAACTTCAGGCTCTGAGCTGTCAGCACAGAGCTCGATGCAGGGCTTGAACTCATGAAGGGTGAGATCATGACCTGAGCTGAAGTCACGCTTAACTGAGTAAGCCACCCACTCAGCCACCTGTCTATGCTTAAAATTCTTAAAAGAACATTTTAGTTCTTCACTGGACCCAATCTGAAAGAGGTACAAATATACAGAAACTGAAAAGAAAACAACAAATGTTTGTACCACAGCAGTTCCAAACATTTTATAGAGAGCTAAATTGTTTTGGAGTTTTAATAAATGAGTTTGCATAAGTGGATATTATGCAGAAATAAGGAAACTAAGATGCAGGTGAGATATGACAGCAGTAATGCTACTGATCCTAACCTGACTCTTTAGTTACTTAGGACTCTTCATTGGGGAAAAAGAGGCCCTCCATCCAAATACAATAAGCTAAACATCACAATTTTCTTTTAAAGATAATCTGTAAGTTTTCTTGACACTATACTTCAGAGGCTACCACAAACGAGTGAACACGCCCAAGGGCAGTTTTACTCACCTTTTCTATAATGTCGGCAGATCTCTCCTGGGGAAACAATGGATTAGCTATTCTACAAAATATGGTCCCTTGAGTTAAACAAAATAATAGAGGACAGATTTTCAATTTAGCAGCTTTAGAAACATTTTATGAAAGTTTAAAAAAAAAAAATCCTTTCCCATGGTACTCACTTGCCTAAATGGAAGCATCTGTTCTGAAGATTAGTGCATCCTAGAAAAGCTCAAGGGAAAGTAAGTCACTTCTCTCCTATGAAACCCAGGTATTAACCACCTGCATGTTCCCAAGGCCTCCAATATTTTAGAATTACAACTTCCCCCTTTAGTTTCTCAACAAGCCTTCCTTCAAATACTGACTGGAGGGCTGAAGAGCCCCAACTTTTCCTTAGAGGATTATTAGGGATCACATTGCACCAATATGCCCCTCTCTCTGTTTTCCTGCTTTACCTGAAGGTTCAGTTGCTGTCTCATAATGATTTGCATCCCATGGAACCTATTCACCTCCTGCACAGCTCAACCAGGGTAGACTTTTGCCTTCTTTTTAGTTATTCCCAAGAGAACAGAGAATTTTGCTGTAATTGTTAACAGAAAGGAACTTAAGCATAGAAAAGGGCAATAATGCAAAATTTAATCTTCTATTTCTGTTTCTGAAGCCACTCTTCATTGCCCTCTACAGGGAATCTTCTTTTTTCTTTTTTTTTTTGGGGGGGGGGCTACCCACACTCTCATGGTCCAGGATTGCCACCAAATTGCCTTAAGATTCTCTTCTGCACCTGGCCCTTCCCTGTAATCCCCCTTCTTTCTCATTCTCTAGTCTCCCCACACATCCTCTTCTCAGTCTTAAACTCCTAGTCTTTATCTTATTATTTATGACAGAAAGCAATTTTATTTCCACTGTTGCAGCCCTAATCCATCAATATGAATCTAGCCACACACTTCCCAACCTAAAGACAGTTAAAGTATTCTCCAACCCTTAAAAGTCATCTTCTCTAGAGCTTCTCTCTAATGATATTAAGAGATTTGTTACCAGTTGAGAGTAGATTTTTCTTTATAAATATCAATGTCTTAACCATGTTGAAGCAAAAGAGTAATATTTTACCCCACAAATTGAGAAATGTAGGGTTGATCATTTGGCTCCAAAATGCCTCAAGTGCCCCATCAGTGCCCTGGGCTCTTCTGCTTTTTAGCAACACAACACTTTTAACATGTCTTCCTTTCCCTCATGCTTATAATATGCTGTTCTATGTTCAGTCAGGAAGAACAAATGTTTTTAAAAAGAAAAAGGAAATACAGAAAAAATAAAGAAACAAAATGAGAAAGCTAAAGGGACAAGCCAGCCAAGTCTACTTTAAAAAAAAACAAAACAAAACACAAACTTTCTAGATGCCCCATCCAAAGATACTTGCTTCAATTCCATTGGCTAGACATGAACTATACATCAACTACTCTGTAAGGATATGTATAAAATTAACATTCTGTAAATAAAAAAGAAGAGAATGAATATTTGGTAGGCAACCAGAAATGTCCATGAGCTGAGCCAACACAGAGATCACACAAATTCAAATCTTACCACGTAGAAAGCTCACTTAGATGCTGTAAAGGATTCGAGCTAACAAAAGGCTCAGAGGAAGCAGAGAGAGGGCTAAGATGTCAAGAGCAGAACCCCAGGTTTTTTCCACCAGACATTCCCTCTGGGCCAGAATAGAGGAGATCTCTATGTGAGATTCACAGAACCACTTCACACAGAGAGAGTATTTAAATTATGAAGCACGTCCACTTCACACCCCAGAGAGACAGATCATATTCATCACATTCTGATTAGAACAGGTCACCTGCCCCCTCTCTGCCTCCTTCCCAGGGTTATTTTCTCAAGCAGACTGCTTTCATTTCTTTCTCGCAATCTACAACCAGTTTTTCTTTTTTCTGTAGATAAAGCGATAGAACCATTTTCTCTTAGTTTTGATTTCTTTTAATTAGGTTGGATAAGGTTTTTGCATTCTTTGCAAAAAAATCTTTTGCACAAAATGTAATAACATATGTATTCTTTCCATCTTAAGCATACAGAGTCACAAGATTTCTTTTTCTTCCTTTATAGCTACAAGGTCAGTCAACAAATTTATGGAGTCTGCTAACTGCCATTTATTGTTTAAGGCACTGGGAATCTAAAAATGGATGAGAACTTGTCCGTGCCCTAGAGAAGCTGTTTTGGGGATGAGATAGGTTCATAAATACACTATCACAGAGCAATGTGGAAAGTTCTATGATAGCCATATTCCTAGGGCACATGGTATGCTGAATTTGGCAAGTAATCTAGCCAGAAGCTAAGAGAGCAGGGTAGATTAGTACTCCTTTGCTGAATCTTAAAGGTGAGTGAGTGGGGGGTTGAGACATTCAAAGCAGAAGTAATACATGAGAAAAATGGAAGAAACTTCTAGTATGTGTAGAGAACAATAAGGTAATTTGCGGCTATTGAAACACAAAGTGTGAGGCAGATAGTGCTGAGAGAAGCACTTGGAGAGGGCTTAGATCAGATCATGGAGGACCTCAGAAACCATCTTAAAAAACTTTAGCTTGATCCTGCAACTGAGGGTGAACTTTTGAAGACTTTTAGACTAGAGAGTGACAATATCAGAAGTACATTTTCAAGCTGGCTCTAGACTGAAACAGATGAGAAATAGGGATAAGACCAGAGCCAAGAAAACTGGATTAAACGCTGCTAAGATAACCCAGGCCAGACGTGGTAAGAATCTACATGAAACAAGATATGAGAGGAGTAATATTAGAGGAATAGTGTGTTTATTCATTTAATGAATATGGATTGAACACGCACTGTGTTGCAGGCACAATTATGGGTAGAAATCCCTACCTTCACAGAATGTACAAGGCAATGTAAAGACTGTGGATTAATACATAGTCACTGACTTATGTAAGTAAAGGCACACAAGATCTTTGGCCTAGGCTAAAAATATAGCCTTTGTCAAAAGAGAAAACAGGAAGTCTAGATCCTCACTTGCATGAGGTCTCCAAATCTTTTTTTTGTTTTGTTTTATTTATTTTTGAGAGAGAGAGAGAGAGAGAGAGAGAGAGAGACAGCATGAGCAGGGGAGGGTCAGAGAGAGAGAGAGAAAGAGAGACAGAATCTGAAACAGGCTCTAGGCTCTGAGCTGTCAGCACAGAGCCTGATGCGGAGCTCAAACCCACGAACCGTGAGATCATGACCTGAGCAGAAGTCAGACGCTTAACTGACTGAGCCACCCAGGCGCCCCTGGGTCTCTAAATCTTGAAGGACTTGTTCTTGTAGAATATTAATTAAATGAAACCCACCTCATCAAGGCACCTTTGTGGTGAATATAAATAACTTCCATTGATCTCTGTAACATTTTAACAATTCCACCATTTGGAAATACAGCTGTTGCTGCCCAGCTTGCTTTTTCTCTGCAGCTTTGATGGTGTGGTAATGTCAGAATGTGACATTATTGCTTACCCAGGCTATGCACTAATGATTCCGTTTTTCATAAACAGTGAGGCTTCGTAACCTTTGGGGACCATTTTCAAATTCTTGTACATACACAAAAACTTAATTTGTAAGACATCTGTTACTCTCGGATCTAATTTTGAAGAAAACCTACTCAGAATATATTTTTACTGACTCGGGGAGTTTTTTTTTTTAAATAATTTTACACATTTGCCTCATTGCTCTGCTTTAAATTGTGTAGATATGTAAGCACTGAGAACCTGCAAGTACTTTATACCGTTAACTAAGGTTAAAGTACTTCCGGGAGTAAAGTCTTCCAGGGAATTCTCTATAATAGCATCTTTTCCCTCACCAACACTTGGCAAAGGAACCCTTTCCTACATTTTCTATTCTGGTCGGGTAACTCATTTTTTTCTAGCGTTTGTCCTATCCCTAGCTTGCTAGATGACCATGGTAGAGAAAATGCATGACCTCTATGGAGATATTTCCTAATTCAGAAATGGAAAGGATTAAATGACAAGATTTCCCCTGACAAGGTGATTCTAAATTCCTACCACCAATTTCACAGCAGACATTGAATTCCAAATAGGCAAGCGGACACAGCTCTCTCCCCACTCGTTTTTTGAAAGTTTGTGCTACACCACTTTACTTTAACAAACGACCTATATTAGTACTACTTGTTTCTGTGAACCAAAAGAAATCTGAAGGGGACTGTCACTTTTAGGAAGAAAGACAAAAGGCAAAAACAGCATTCATTGTTTGTTTTGCAGCTGAGTTGTTCTGCAGGCCCATAAACCAGGAACAGCTGGGGTGGCCTCGCCGCGTCCCTTCCCCAGGAACTACACTCAGCACCTCAGCATCAAGCTGCCATAGCTTTGAACTGTGTGAGCTTCTGGGCTTTGTCTTGATTTATTTCATGCATCTGTTAACAAGATTTGTTCTAAGGTATCAGAAAAGCCTAAGAGAGGTTATTTTGGGGGCCTGGGAAGGCTCAACATTTTTCCATATAAATTAATAGTGACTGCTTCTTAACCTTACAGCATTCTGGCTTACAAAAGGTTTCATTACAATGCTTTACATTCAGATAGCATGGGAGATTTGTATTATTCAAAAAAAAAATAAATGTTTTAAACTAGTTAAAATACCTAAATCAGGCAACACATAGCCCAGAGTATTGAGACAATGTACAAATATAATCTTAGGATGGCTGGAAGTCATTCTTCCATATTATAGATAATAAATATTGCTGCCAGACACTGTAGACATAAAAAGTTCTCGTTTTCAAAAATAGGTGGAGATGAAGGCACTGGCTCTTTGACAACTAATTTCCTTCATGACTATTAGATATTTATATTTTTCTATCCCATTAAGGAGTTAATTTGGGTAATATATCTTCTGGAAAATCATCCATTTAAGGAGCTTTTCTTATTTATTAGCATAGATTCTTGAAAACTATTTTTTGTAAGTCTGTTATTTCTCTACTGGTGGATCATTTCTTCTTCTCACCCTTAAATCTATGTATTTTGTTTTCATCTCTTCCCAGCTACACCTTTGATGAAGGTAAGTGAAAAGTTACCCATTTGATTGATTTTGTTACTATTGTTTAACCTCCTTATATCAATTCTACTATTTTTTCTATTTAATTTATGCTTTGATTTATGGTTTTATCTTTATTGCTTCATTCATTTGCTTTCCTTGGATGTATTTGTTCAATTTCCTATACTGAATGCTTAATTATTTTCATATTCTTTTCCTTAAGTTGTTGTATGTAGTATTCTCACTCTCGTTTGCAAAATATTCTGCAACTTCAGTTTTTATTTTCTATTTGACCCAACAGGTGGTTAAATGAAAGCTATTGTTTCTTTTTTTTTTAAGTTTATTTATTTATTTTGAGAGAGTATGTGTGTATGCAAGCAGGGAAGGGGCAGAAAGAGAAAGAGAGAGAATCCCCGGTGGGCTCCATACTGTCAGTACCAAAACTGTGAGATCATGACCTGAGCCAAAATCAAGAGTCACACACTTAACCAACTGAGCAACCCAGGTGCCCCCAAAAGCTATTGTTTAGTTTGTTTTTCTTTTGCTAGGTATATCCGGTTTTACTAATTTACATTCAGAAATTCAGAGATTTACTAAATTGCTTTTCTACTTTCTGAAATTTATTAATATTTCCTTTGTGGGTTCATAGGGACTTTAGAAAAAGTAGAGTCTCAATAAGTATATAAATTTGTATAGCATCTCTATTAACTACTAGAAATACTATCTCTTTCATTACTGGATTATGGATTTCTCAGTATGTTCAGGGTAAAAGAAACACTAAAAATACCTGGGTAAGAATTATCAAGAAAAAGAAGAAAGGACTCAAAAAAAATAAAATAAAAATAAAACCCCACAAATGAGAGAGGAGAAATAATAATACCAAAGAAATACAAACAATTATAAGAGAATATTATAAAAAACTATATGCCAACAAATTGGACAACCTAGAAGAAATTAATAAATTCCTAGAAACACATAAACTACCAAAACTGAAAGAGGAATAAATATTTTGCACAGACTTATAAACAGCAAAAAATTGAATCAGTAATCAATAACACCCAACAAACAAAAGTCCAGAGCCAGATGACTTCACAGGAGAACTCTACCAAACATTTAAGGAGGAGTTAATACCTATTCTTCTCAAACTGTTCCAAAACACAGAAAAGGAAGGAAAATTTTCAAATTCATTCATATGAGGCAGGCATTGCCCTAATGCCAAAATCAGATAAATCTACCACAAAAAAACTACAGGCCAGTATCTCTGGTGAACACAGATATAAAAATCTGCAACAAAATACTGGCAAACTGAAACCAACAATACAATTTAAAAAATAATTCACCACATAAAGTGGGATTTATTCCCGGTTGCAGGGCTGGTTCAATAGTCACAAATCAATCAGTGTGATACATCACATCAATAAGAGAAATGATATCAACCATATGATCACTTCAACAGATGCAGAAAAAGCATTTGACAAAGTACAACATCCATTCATGATAAAAGCCCTCAACAAAGTAGGTTTAGATACCTCAACATAATAAAGTCCATCTATGAATAACCCATAGCTAACATCATCTTTAATAGAGAATAATCAAGAGTTTTTCTCCTAAGGTCAGTAACAAGCAACAGAAGTCCATTTTCGCCACTTTTATTCAACATAGTACTGGAAGTTCTAGCCATAGCAATCAGACAACACAGAGAAATAAAAGGCATCCAGATCAGTAAGAAAGAAGTAAAACTTTCACTATCTGCAGATGACCAGATACTATATATAGAGAGAAAACCCAAAAGACTCCACCAAGAAACTACTACAAGTGATAAATGAATTCACTAACGTCACAAGATACAAAATCAATGTAGATAAATCTGTTGCATTTCTATACACCAATAATGAAGCAGCAGGTAGAAAAGTTAAGAAAATAATCCCATTTACAATTGCACCAAAAATAATAAGATACCTAAGCATAAACCTAACAAAAGAGGTAAAAGACCTGTACTACAAAAACTATAAAACACTGATGAAAGAAATTGAAGATGACACAAAGAAATACAAGTGTCCATGTATTAAAAGAATATTGTTAAAATGTCTAAACTACCCAAAGCAATCTACAAACTCAATGCAATCCTTATCAAAATACCAACAGAATTTTTCACAGAACTAGAACAAACAACCCTAAAAAATTGTACAGACCCACAAAAGACGATGAATAGTCAAGTCAATATTGAAACAGAAAAGCAAAGCTGGATGCATCACGATTCTGGACTTCAAGTTATAAAACTCTAGTAATGAAAACATTATGGTGCTGGCATGAAAATGGACACATAGATCAATAGAACAAGACAGAAAACCCAGAAATAAGCCCACAATTATAAGCTCAATTAATCTTCAACAAAGCAGGAAAGAATATCCCATGGAAAAAAGACAGTCTTTTCAACAAATGAGAAAACTGGACTGCAACATGCAAAAGAATGAAACTGGAACACTTTCTTACACCACAAATAAAAATAAAGACTTAAATGTGAGACCTAAAAGCATAATGCTAGAAGAAAAGACAGGCAGTAACCTCTTTGACATCAGCTACGACAACTTTTTTTCTAGATTTATCTCCTGAGGCAATGAAAACAAAAGCAAAAATAAACTATTGGGACTTTATTACAATAAAAATCTTCTGCACAATGAAGGAAACAACCAGCAAAACTAAAAGGCAACAGACAGAATGGGAGAAGATATTTGCAAATGCCATATCTGATAAAGGGTTATCAACCAAATATATGAAGAACTTCTGCAACTCAACACCCAAAAAACAAATAATCCAGTTAAAACATGGCCAGAAGACATGAACAGATATTTCTCCAAAGAAGACATACAGATGGCTAAAAGACACCTGAAGAGACAGTCATCCTTACTTACTATCAGGGACATGCAAATCAAAACTACAATGAGCTATCACTTCAACACCTGTCAGAATGGCTAAAATGAACAACACAAGAGGGGCGCCTGGGTGGCTTAGTCGGTTAAGCGTCCGACTTTCGCTTAGGTCATGATCTCGCGGTTCGTGGGTTCGAGCCCCTCGTCGGGCTCTGTGCTGACTGCCAGCTCGGAGCCTGGAGCCTGTTTCAGTCTGTGACTCCCTCTCTCTCTGACCCTCCCCTGCTCACACTGTCTCTCTCTCTCCTAGAAATAAATAAAAACATTAAAAAAAAAATGAACGACACAAGAAACAAGTGTTGGTGAGGATTTGGAGAAAGAAGAATCCTCCTACACTGTTGAGGGGTATATAAACTGGTGCTGCCACTGTGGAAAACAGTATGGATGTTTCTCCAAAAGTTAAAAATAGAACTACCCTATAATCCAGCAAGCGCACTACTGGGTATTTACCCAAAGAGTACAAAAAGACTAATTCAAAGGGATACGCATACCCTGCTGTTTAGACCAGCATTATTTACAATAGCCAAAGTATGGAACAGCCCAAGTGTCCATTATGTGATGAATGGATAAAGAAGTCGTGTGTGTGCGTGTGTGTGTGTGTAGTGGAGTATATTAAGCCATAAAAAAGAATGAATCTTGACATCTGCAACACCATGGATAGAGCTAGAGAGTATAATGCTAAGTGAAATAAGTCAGTCAGAAAAAGTCAAATACCATATGATTTCACTCATAGCTGGAATTCAAGAAACAAAACAAATGAGGAAGGGAGGGAGACAAACCAAGAAACAGATTCTTAGCTATAAAGAACAAACTGATGGTTATCAGACAGGTTACCAGAGTGTGGGAGATTAGGTTAAATGGTGATGGGGATTAAGTGATGAACTTGAGAAGAGCACTGAATGTTGTATGTATGTGTTGAATCACTACATTATACACTTGAAACTAATATAACACTGCACATCAGCTAATTGGAATTAAAATAAAAACTTATAAACAAAATAAAAATCTCTGGCTACAATTGTTATTTCTTTCGATTTCCTATTTTCTAAAGTTGTATTTATACACACAGATGCTTTGTTATTTACCATCACTATGAACAATGCAAAAATGTGTATAATTCTATCATCTCTCTCTCCCTTTTTCTTCCAATTCTGGTGACAAGTCCTGGGACACTTTCCCTGATATACTATAATTGAATTATTAATAATTATTAATTATTTCATTATATGGCTTTGTTCGAGAGTTTTAATCATAAAAGTTAGTTTTGCAACTATGATTTATAATGTAATTATGTTTTTAAAAATTAATATTTACCACCAGAATTTTCTTCCCACAATTTCCATCTTTTGCTTGAATAGATTATGCATTCAAGTAGATTTTTCATGAAGGCTACATAGGACATATAATTAAAGACCCTTTGTATATTTGGAAATCTCTTTCTGTTGCCTTGACATGTTAATGACAACTTGGCTTGATGTATCCTCTATGGATGAAATCTATTCTCCCTCTAAATTCTGGAAATATTGCTCACTTGCTCTCTTGCATATAAAATCTCTGAAATAAACTAATTATTTCTTCTGTTTTTATATTTCTATTATTCCTACTTTAATATTTAACATTTAATAATTTCATTAGGTGTGCTTTAGTCTTCAATTATCTTTATTATCTTTCTAGGGAATACGATGGATACTTATTGTTTGCATTCTCCTCCCCTAAGATCTGTCCCCTCTTTTGCTGACAATAGGATTAATTCATTTTTTCCTCACACTCAATCCATATTGTTTATGTGGAGCTCAAAACCCAAACCAGGGGTACCGCATATAAACCAGTCTTAGGTCAAGTGATATGTCATCACCTTGTCTCAGTGATTGGTTAACTAAACAGTGTGTGAACTTCACTATGTGATTCCTCCTGGACATCAGGTTCACTTGCCACAATGTATTAAAGAAACGTGCACTAATTAAAGCATTACCTGCACTTTGCATTGATTTCTCATCCTACGACACGAAGGAAATAATGCCTCCTGATGTCATCTTCAATTTGGTGGCAAATATATTGTCCTGCTTGCCATGATCATTGGGTATTATATGCAGCTCTTTCAGTTGTATTTCTGTTCCTTTATCTGAGTATTAGGGAATTTTTTGCTTCTTTTGTTTTGTATATGAAGAATTGCAAAAACAATGTGGAGAAAAAAAATCACTATTTCTAAAAATTAAAAAATCAAGATAAACAAGGCCAGATCCTATTACAGAAAGCCCTATATTTGCCATTACTTTTTTCCTAGCCAAAAATGTTCAGTTACTCAAACATCCTATTCTCAGGTTAACCATTTTTTTGGTATAAAGTTTTCTTGGTGAAGCTACTACTTCTCTCTTTCTTAAGAAATATAATATTTTTGTTTCCCCTGAAGTAAACATGCAAAGTTTAATTCAAGAATCCATTTCTTCCTTTATTAATTCTTTATTATTAATTTATCAACAAAATAGCTGCTACTGATATTATAATCTTAACCTGCATTTTCTTAGTGAAATGGACACATGTTGGCTTTTGACTGGATAGTATCCACTCACCATCATGCTGAAGACAGTGGCTAGTTTTCACTTAAGAAATTTCACCCCTCCCTATTTCCAGTCCTTTGACTCTCCTGCTAGATCTGAATGTGGTATTTGACCTAGGATGGGAACGTGGTTATGTAGGAATGTGATAGTGGTTATATAGGAATGATGTTATAAGTTGAATTGTATCCTCTCCCCATCCCTAGATTATTCATATATTGAAATCCTAACCCCCAGTAACTCAAAATGTGACTGTATTTGGAGATAGTAAATATCTAAAAAAGTAAATAAGGTTAAATAAAGTCATTAGGGTGGTCCCTATTCCCGTATTTCTTGTGTCCTTCTAAGAAGAGGACATTAAAACACAAACACACAGAGGGATGACCATGGGAAGACAAGAGAAAAAGTGGACAATTTCAAGCCGAAGAGAGAGGCCTCAGAAGAATCCAAACCTGCTAACTCCTCGAACTTGGACTTTTAGCTTCCAGAAATGTGAGAAAATAATTTCCTGTTGCTCGAGCCATCCAGTCTGTTATGGCAGCCCATTAATACAAACAGGTATGTGACTCATCAAATCAATCAGAACCAATAAGATTCAATTCTGGAAATAGATACTTTTCACTACTTCATTTGAAGCTAAGTGAATTCAAGATAAGGGTTGCTGCAGCCCTCTTGTCACCATGAGGCTGGACCTACCAGAGAATGTAACCAACAAAGAGGAAGTGGTGCTAAAGGATCAAATAAATGAGAGAAGTACAGTGCTGTCATTTGATCCCCCAAGGTCAGGTTAGCTTGAAGCCACCTCTATTCATGGACTTTTCAACTTTGCAAGTAAATAAAAATCCATTTTTAAATAGTATAAATTTCTCCTCACAGCAAAAGAGTCCTAATTAATAACCCTAACATCCAAGAATTCTAAGCCAAGATTTGTCCAAAGTTACAGATTGTTTTGTTTTGTTTTTTTGGTTTTTTTGTAAACAGCAATTGCTTTAAAATGATACAGTCCTATGGAAAGATGTCATGGTCTCCTTTTACAGGAAAAAAAAATCAGATAAAATAATAACAAAATATTTTATAGGAAAATCCCTTGAAAGATCTGTCTGTTCTATAAGTCATTTCCTCTGGAAAATGAGATTGATTTGGGTGGGTAGATTTAAGAAAGTTTAAACTTTCATTTATACACTGTTTCACTACCTTTTTATACCGAACATCCTTTGAAACAGATTTTGAAACAATAAGAATTAAAACTGATAAAGAAAAATGAGGTAGTTCTGGAATTGTGAATGTTGACTTGTGATTATTTCACTTTCATATCTTTGAGTATATCTGTGCACACACTTGTAAACTGAGGTATCTATCTGCCTACAAGAGAAAACAGGTTAACATACGGTATGCCAAAAGCATATGGGAAAATAATTACACACAAGGACTGGATCCTGATGGAAGATGGCTTGTTCCCCCAAGCTACTCTGGGTCTCCCTCTCTTTACCACAACCTCTACAACACCAGCCGTCTCCCCCTTCCCTGTGTAGTCATTCAAGCAAGGTATCAGTCTGCACAGCCAATCAAGCAAGCAATATCCATTCTGAAATCCTGTGTTGTTAATGTATTGACTTTCTTATTCCACACCACTCACTAAGCAGACTAGACAACAAGAGATAAGTCACCTCTGCACCCGGGACATGCCTGCAGGATAACAGCAATTTTAATCCCTGCATCAAGCAATCCTCAGAACTCCCAGCACAGGCTGAAAAAAATACCAGGGTATTAGTCACCCACCTCTCAAGTCTCATTGTAAAGAGTTTGGTAAAAGAAGTAAAAACTCTTGTAAGAATTTACTAGTAGAAATGTTTTTCCTCAACAAGTTCACCAATAAAAAAAGTCACAAGGATAATGTTATGTATGTTCCTATCTTTCTGTCATCTGAGAAAATTATGTTTTATTTGATACTTAGATTTTAATGGCTGAAGAAACATGGAGAATAATTGACAATATTTGTTTAAAAGGATACAAACTTCTTGTAAAATTAAGTTATTGGAAAAATCAAAATTATTAAACTATTATATTTAGTGACAAAAAGAGACTATCAAAAACAATGTGATAACTCCCTTTAATGTTAGAATAAAATTTGGCAATTATTGTGACTTAAATTCTAGTTAGGCAATATTTATATTATTCTAGAAATTTCTGTAATTGATCTAGGAACCTATAAGACTTGAAAAAATTAAGGTTAAAAAAATCATAGATTTTTCCAATTTTTTAGGTATATATTCTTGGACAAGTAATTTTACCTTACTGTTCTTTTATTTATCCCCATTTGTAATAAGAATGATATACCTATTTTTATATGATTATTATAAAATTTAAACAATATGTATAAAACACCATATTATAATATGAAACATATACAATATATTTTTTTGAAAATAATATTGATATTTCTATAGACATACTTTAAATTAACATAAAACATAAAATTTGCAAAAGACATAGAAGGATAATGTGCATTATTTTTAAATGTATTTCCTATTATAAGGACTATTTTACTACAAAAATCCTTTATTTTTTAATTTTCCCACTCATTTGAAAGATGGCTAAATGTATTCAAACCAGAGTGAAAAAGATCCAGAGTGAATCCTCATCAGCCTGTGATTCTGGGTAAGTTATTTAACTCATCTGAGTCACCATGCACTTAGTGGAAGTATGAGAACATTATCACGTATTTGCCAAAGCTTGAGCAGAGAGTGAAGTTCTGCCCTGTGATATGTGCTCAATATAATCTTTAAATTTTAGAAACTCACTTATTTTTATAAAGCAAGACACATGTTTGCAGTAGTACCACACACAAGGAATTTTGCTGAAAGATATGTCTTTTTTAAACACAATTTCATTGCAAAAGGTTTAGCATGGGTGTCAAATCCTATATGTACTCAATAAGAATACAGGACTATTACATTCATTATTCAAAATGCTTTTGAGCACCTCATCTGCCAGGTCTGTGCTAGGTTTTAGAAGCCAATACTTCTGATGAAGCCACAAATGAAGGCTACTTGCCTAAAATCTGTTATTTCCAGCTCTGTCCTATACCACAAGAGATTTCATTAACAGGAGCTAATGCCTCTAGGATACAGAGCTATTTCAGAAAAAAAGATTAATTAATTATTAATACAATAAAATACAACCGGAGCCCAACTGCCAGGTTTTTTGTTTGTTTGTTTGTTTGTTTGTTTTAATGCCAGTTATCCTTGCCTGACTTCCCTCTGCAGATTCATTTGAGCTACTCTTCAACCTGCCGGTCAGAATTCCAGATTCATTCTATTACTTTAAGTACAGCAGAGTGCAATAACACAGGAAACCTGATTCTACGCAAAGCTCGAAGATTGACCTCTTTAAGACAACAGAGAAAACATAATGAGATATTCAGGAAAAGTAAAAATTCCTCGAGGGTGAATTGTATTTTCTTAGATCATGCAAGCAAACATGTTTACAGAATTCCATCTCAGGATCAAAATGTAATTGTGTTGACAGTGAACGCTGTCTTATCTTTTTCCGTATCATGAATGCTAAAATGGGACTCCACTTTCGAGAATTTGCTTTGACAGCTCAGATTTTTCAAATTAGTGTTTGCCATACCCAACTACCACTGCCTCAGGTGACCCTATTGAAATATTTCAACACTATGCCATCTGCTATGTTATGTAATATGTATTGTGGGTATTTTGTTTAATGCAAAGGCTCTGAACTAAGCAAAAAGATAATCAAAGCCCTTCTCCTAGACACCATTCGTGGTGACACAGTCTCTCAGTGCAATTTATGCTCTTGATCAAAAAAAATGCTACTCCAGATCTATACATTTGAAGAAGTTTCAGACCAATATTGCAAACTCCACTACCAATTAGGGAACACTCATTACAGGTTTTGTTTCCCCACATAACTTTGTACCTGCAGAGGTCAGATAACCAATAGTCATCTGATTGCTTTCTCCTGCATATCATCCAAGTGTGAATCTCCAAATTGGAGAGACTTAATTTCAAGTTCTGCCTCTGGTTTGTGGCCACATAACTTCTCAGGATCTCAATTTCTATCACCGTCATGACTTTAAAATTAAATAATTTATTCAAAGTCTTAGAAAATAAGACACCCCCCAAAATAGTAGCTCTTATTACTGAGAAAAGGGCAGGTGAGACATCAATGCCTACCAGGAGAAGAGGGTAAGAAAGGGCTCCTCCATTCAGAACATCCAGGATCCTCCCTGTTGATTGAGGCTTGAAGGTATCACCAAGCTCAGCTGTGAAGAAGGAAAACAGCAGGTGGATGTAGACAAAAACCTGACTTAATTGCCAGAAGTAACACCTTTCCTTTTTCTGAGTTTTCTAATTGCATTTTAATATTCCCTCTTCCACTCAGAATAGCCTGTCAGCCCTGTCAGCCCTCCAGGGGATAATAAAGATGTCTTTAATGATACATAGCTCTCTGTTGGCGATGCTTAGATATTCCTAAGAAATACCACAAAAATAACTTTTACTTTATGCAAATACCCAAATATCTTCACGAATTAGCTCACTCATAACCCTAAAATCATCACTCCACTGTCAGAACATAGAGGTGGCCCAATACACATAGAGAAATAAAAGGAGTAAAACAGCCAATCAAAATTACATCCTTTTATTACAAAGAACTGTATCAAAGACCACTTCACAGCTTAAGAGCTACATTGGCTTGCTAATTGAACCCATGGTCAGGCAGATGTACCTTATCCAATCACAGGCAATGCTGGGTAAGAGCCACACACAGAAGCAGAAGCGAACGCCTCGGTGAAGACAGCCTTATCATAAAAGAATGGGGGCTAAACTGTGCCCCCAAATTTATATAAGTTATAGTACTTGCCCTTTATCCACGGGGGATCCGTTCCAAGACCCCCAGTGGATGCCTGAAACCACAGTTAGTATTGCACTCTATATGCTGTTTTATCCTATAAACACATATCTATAATAAAGTTCAGTATCTAAATTACGCACAGTAAGAGATTAACAATAGTAATAAAATAGAACAATTATAACAACATACTGTAATAAAAGATACATGAATATTGTCTCTCTCTCTCTCTCAAAACGTCTCATGGCGCTGTACTCACCCTTCTTCTCCAGCTGACGTGAGATGATAACATGAGGACTTGATAAGATGACGTGAGGGGAGGGACGCAGGCGTGGGACGTAGCGTCAGGCTACTGCGGACCTTCTGCGGATTCCAGGTGGACGATCGTCTTCCTCCGGACCAGCGCTGACCACAGGTAATCGAAACCTCCGAAGGTGAAGCCACGTGTAGGTGGGCCCTTCTGTATTTCCGGGGCAGGGTAAAAGGGGTGGAGAGAAGCCAGCATTGCCGCTAAGTTGCCGAAACCAGAGGAGTTCTCTAAACTGAGTTCTCGAAATTGGAAGAAATTTTCAGGAATGAGGGTAGAAATATTCTCTCCCCCGCCCCCACCGGTATCTACAACCAGAAAATAAACTGAAAGCCCTAAGTAATGCAAGGCCATGTCACATTAATCTGTTGCCGTCTAGTGGGATCAATCCCTAAAAGGTGTCATGTTTTACAAAAGTTAAAATTCTATTTAAGCATAGCTTCAGGCATAAAAGTTCTGGAAGACATCTGGATCCCCAGCAAAGCATATAATAACTGTCTCCAGTAGAACATCTCTCACCTGAATCATAATCTAAATCATTCAGGGCATAGTGTTGCCGTGTGTTATATCTCTAAAGGGCTAGACAAATCTCTTCACCTAATTAGTTTGAAACAAATTAAGGAATGCACACAGATGCAAGATAGTAATTAAAATACCTGCTTTTCTACCCGTAGAGATGCAGTAGAGACTGTGGCTTGGACCCGTGTTCAAAATTAAGCTTCCCCCTCATTTTCTGCAAAACTGAAATTAGCCACCCTAAATTGCCTGTGTCCTCTGCACAGGAACAGAGCCTGCCCAGGTAGGTGTGGGTTTGGAGGCAGGGAAATGGTAGAAGAAAGAAAATTCCAGTATTTTCACTCAGCGAGAGAAGTAAGGCAGGCCACATTGTTAAAGGGCTGTTTACCTCTGTATTTCGTTAAAAGCAGAAAATTAACACATGATGGCAAATCCTTGCCATCTCACCAGGAGATAAATCATTCCTCTTTGTACATGGAGGAGTTAGCAAAAAGTGAGAGTATAGAAGCCTTTACAGGGCTGGACAGGGCAGAAAAATTCATCTTCCTTATATATTGCTGTGATCTGTAAAGGCAAATTCTGGTGTAAGCATTGACTTCTGTGGGGGGTGTGAACTTTATATTTTCATGTGTGCAAGAACTAGAACTTGTTTGGTTTAGTGTAACTCATCCTAATCCTTTTTAGAAGAGGAAAGTAACCATTTATTTATATCCACCAATTATAACTTGCCACCTTTATATAGTATATAGTCAGTAAATGGAGGGAATTTATTTTATAAGTGAAAAAAATAGAAGTTAGTCTGTAGAAGCTAGAGGAGGCTCTCACAGAACCAAAAGTCAGAATAAAGAATATTGTTTGAAAATTGTTTGAAATTGAATATTGTTTGCCTTGTATAAAACCTACTAAAAATGGGAGAGGAGAAACAGTAATTAAAAATATCTTCTTGTAGAATCCGTCTTAGTTAGGATTACTAACTTGAAGTAGTTTATAAAACTGAACACCAAACCAGAGGGACAAACAAAACATCAATAATAAATAAAAATGACAAGGACTAAAGGTCCTAATAACATAAACCTTATTATGATTTAAAATAGTAATGCATTATTATCAACTCTTATTTAACCTGCTAACCAAAGCATGGACAAAACTTGCAAAATGGTAATAAAGTACAAATTTTCACGTTAGGGATTGTTATTCCCTTTTATCCTATTCTCTGAATCAGATTAGTAAATTGTTCAATGTCCATATTTTAAGCAGAATAGAAAATGCTCATAACAGTTGTCAGTCCCTAAACAATGGCCAAATGCTAGAATATATATTTCTTTAAACAATATATTTTTTAAATTCAAAAGTTGAAGTAATAAGAATTGGAAATTTGGAAAATGAATCCTATAGAATATTAGAAAAAATGATTCATAGATTCATAATTGCTTATTTTTAACATGCTTATGAATTAAATTTATGTTTAATAACATTTATAAATATGGCAAGTCACCCCAAGCTTTGGGTTCTACATTCTTTCTCCTTTGCAGTGGAATTTTTATGATCATTTAACTTATTGATAGAATTTTTTAAATGATTAGGAATTCACCATACATATTCAGGTTCTATACTATAAAGAGGAAGCTTAAAAGGTCTACTTAATTTGGGCATCATTGCAGTAACTACACCTGACGGGTGAGTCCACCTGATTCAGAGAACGCTTATTAACAGTGGCTGATATGCACTTTAAACTCAAGACTAGTGCCCAGCACATAGTAAGCACTCAATAAATGTAGCTTTTATTATTCACAGTATAATCATATGCCTATATTAAGAGAACATTGCCTATGGATAACTAATTTCTCCTCACTGAAATCTTAGTGAAACCCATAAAAAGATAAGATCTTTTCTAGATTAGATCAGCTCTTATTCTTGTAATCCACTTTAGTCCATCTCAGGCTGACCTCTGTACAAAAACTGCCATTATCTAAAAACTGAAAGTAGTCTGTGTTCACAATTGCTCAGAGTTCTCAAAAGAGCAGAGTTTGTCTCAAATGTCACTCTCCCTGAATCTTTTAGCTACTATACACACCTCAGCAGACATCCGCTGAAATGGAGTCCTCTATTGCTGCCATTGCAAACTTCTCTGCACTGAGTTATTGGAAAGGGAGTTGTTTTTTTTTTAATTGTTTTCCAAGTTTATTTTTAAGAGAGAAAGAGATAGAGTGTGAACAGGGGAGATGCAGAGAGAGAGGGAGACACATAATCTGAAGCAGCCTCCAAGTTCTGGCTGTTAGCACAGAGCCAAACGCAGGGCTTGAACTCACAAGCTGTGAGATCATGACCTGAGCTGAAGTTGGACGCTGAACCGGCTGAGTCACCCAGGCGCCCTGTTTGGTTATTTTTAATACACTTTATGTAACAAAAAATAGAGTCTCCACTTTGTGCTGTGGGATAGAAATCTTAGCTCATGATTATGTGTAAAAAATTATAAATTTAGTTTTTTAACTATTTAATCTTTTGTGTCATATCTTGACATGGGAAAAGAAACATAGACTCCATAAATTTTTTCCTTTTGTCAAGTGACATAGTGTCCAGTGAAAAGAGGGTGCTTATAGTGGACATCTTTTGGAGTTTGATTTGGAGGCGGGGTGCTTAATCCAATTTTCAACGTCATGCGACCACAAAAGTACCTACACAGATGTATGTTATTCCATCTCATCCTAGGCACTCTATTCAGGTTGCCCAGCAATGTTCCTTGTTTCTGTCTGGCAGGAACTTGGCTTTCCCTATTCCATCAGTGACCTACTTGAGGCCATGAGAATTTCCACAAAGCTAACAAAGTTCCCAAGTCCCTAGATATGGCCCTGCTGTATCTTCCCAGGGCTCTTGGGGGCATCTTCCCAATAAGGAGCGTGTGGGGTCCTTCTCAGTCAGGCTTACCACTGTCCATACATTTGTCACCTTGCCTTTGGCTCTCTCCTTGCTGGCTTAGCAGAAACTTCTCCATCCTCTGTTGCTCCTCATGGATCTTTGTGTTTTGTTTGTTTGTTTGTTATTTGGTGGACTCCTTCCCACTCCCTCTCAAGTATGTGGACTTTTGGAACACGTGTTATTTTACAACTTCAGAAGTTCCCTTGGTGAAATTTGAAACTGGCCCCCCTACACAGAAGGAAAGGAGAGTCCCGAGGAAGAGGCAGACCACCGCAGATTGGTAGGTGGCAGATTTAATGAGCAAGGGAACTTACAAGGCTCGTAAAATGACTAGATTACTACACCAGCCTGCCAGAATCCTGAAAGTTTATATAGAGACCTTAACACGGTTCAGTCATGTTATACCGTCTAACATGGTCTGAACAACCATGGTTGCATCTCTCAAGGTTGTGTCATTGAAGCTGCTTCTAGTGTGGAAATAATATGTGGAGTGTATGTTCCAAGGAGGGAGAGAGGAGGTGAGGAGCCCCTGATTCCTAGGTCCAGCTCTAGGGTCAACTGAAGGTCACATCTTCTCCATGACCTCCTCCAACAAGTGAAAGCAAAGAGGCTTCAGGTTCCTCAGGAAACAGACACTGTTGTCGAGATGTGGGCAGTGCTCTCAGCAATAACCTCTGTTAAGGATCAAAGGGAAGCAGGATTGAGTAAAGGAAGAGTTTGACAGGATGCAGGTGCAACAGAGACCACAACTGATTGGACAGAGCTCAGAAGCATGTGCATCTCTTCAGAAATGTTCCAAATTAAATGAAAAGCTGAGCTTCAGGTCTCATCACCAACAAATCATTGGATAAGAGAAGGACTTAACCTTGGATAAAGCTGCTCCTTTTGGTCACAGGCAACTCCTAGAGCCATGGATAAGCTACATTCCTAGAGCTGAGATAATAAGCATCTCAGTCCTAAAGAGGGATCTGCTTCATCCACTGCATCAGGGGTTTTCACACTTCAGCAGCATCAGAATCAGAATCACCTAGAGATGATTGTTAAAACACAATTGCAGGTACAACCCGAGTCCAATTCATTAGCTGTGGGTTGAGGTTAGAGTGTCTGCATTTCAAACAAGTCCCCAAGTGTTGCTGCTCTTGTTTTGGATCACCCTGTAAGAACCACCACACTCCACAGGCACCTGGGTGGCTCAGTCAGTCAGTTCAGCGTCCAACTCTCGATTTTCGCTCAGGTCATGATCTCACAGTTTGTGAGTTTAAGCCTCACATTGGGCTCTGCACTGATATCATAGAGACTGCTTAGGACTCACTCTCTCTCTCTCTTCCCCACACACACACCCTTCCAC
The DNA here is from genome assembly GCA_017311185.1 of Proteles cristata cristata. Lineage (NCBI taxonomy): Eukaryota > Metazoa > Chordata > Mammalia > Carnivora > Hyaenidae > Proteles > Proteles cristata. Next base: position 160,973 of record JAESUZ010004150.1, on the reverse strand, counting down.
TCTCTCTGTCCCTCCCCCACTCACACGCATGGGACACTCTCTCTCTTAAAAAAAAAAAAAAAACCCAAAACACTGCACTCCACTATTCCAAGCTTCTATTTTTCAAATATTGTCCTGTCACATCTCACTGGAATAATACATATTTTACTCATTATAGTTGATCCTTTAATAACATGGGTTTGAACTGCACAGGTCCACTTATATACAGATTTTTTTTTTCTACAAAAAGCTTCATTGTTTCCCCTTCATCCACAGCTTGGGAGAAGGCTCCAGGGTGGCTAAAAAGCCGGCTAGTGGCCACAGGGAGAGACTCAGGCAGAAACCTTGGCCCCAGGGGCAGGCCAGAGGGGCCGTTCGAGCTGCTGGGCTCCTAGTCATGCTTGTGGGTGAGCCTCTGGATCAGCACCCAGCCCACATGGGAGGGTTGAGCCTGCTGAGGTGAGTCAAGTGGGCACAGCCTCTTGCTGAGTTTCACCTCCTCTCCTAGGAAGCAGTTCTCCAGGAAATGAGGAGCTGGGTGTCTGTGTCTGTGGGACCCAATGCCTGCAGCGCGAGAAGGGGCTACTTCAGGCTCTTTTTCAGGACCACGGGGGCTACTACAGCATCCTGGGTTCAGGCCCACACGTCTTGAGAGAGCTTCTGTATGTCCTTGAAGAGGGCATAGCTGAGGACTATTTTGGCATCGTGAAAAGATGGGAACCCTCATGCTGGGAATCCTCATGCTTCTCCCCAGTCAACTTAAGAAGTGGCTCATGCCCTCCAGAGCCACAAAGCATAGGAGGCCCACAAATGTGTGTCAAGCAGGAGCCTGACAGTGGCCTCCACCTGGATGGAATAATTCTGATAAATCTGGAGTTAATGTTTGATTGCCAACAAGGAACTCAGCTCAAAACACAGTGTTGGCCTGTCCTTGGGGCAAAGAGTAGCTGAGAGGGTGGTTCTGAAGGTTGTGACTAGACAGGAAGCTTACAGGTGGCCAGAGGCTGGAAGAAAGGGCATCCCTGGGTCTGTTCTGTCCGAATACTGTTGAAACAAAAGACAGACTCACAAGACTGTCAGGAGTATTGCCTGTTGGTAGATTTTTTTTTACAGTATATCGCTGTAAGTACATTTTCTCTTATGATATTCTTATCAACAGTTTATTTTCTCTAGCTTACCTTATTGTAAGAATGCAATGTGTGATAGTATACAAAATATGTGTTAATCGACTGTTTATGTTCTGGGTAAAGTTTCCAGTCAACAGTAGGTTATTGGTAGTTAAGTCTAGGGGGAGTCAAAAGACATACCCAGATTTTTTACTGCACAGATGTTGACACCTCTAACCTCTGTGTTGTTCAAGGCTTAACTTTACTATGGGGTTCTTTATACTTGTTGTTTTTTTCCTGTTAATTAAATGTCCTTTGCTGTATGATTATTTCCAGCAGTTAACTTGTCCCCACCCTGGAAGCTATAACTCAATACTACCCCCATTATAATCCACTCATTCATTTAGAAATTATTTGCTCTGCCCATATATTCATTTGTTATGTCTGAATTCACTAGTATAAAAACTTTTATGCCATTTCACTGATAAGTGAGTTATGGCTACACATATAGATAGGACAAACCACAGGGACAAACCCTGTGTAGGGGCTAGGTGACTGCAGGTACAGCTATAAATAATAGAATGACCCCTAAACAGAAAAATAATGAGGTTTGTAAACAAGTATAACATCATAGCACATAACATGGAGTGGAGTGTAGGGGCCTGAACATATGTCTTTCTATGACACCCTGTATTGGTTGGGTTATGATCATACTGATAGGTAGCAAGTGGGCCTCATGGGGGACTTGTCTTCATTTTCTGTTGTAGAAACACCCAAGTCAGTGAAGCGCATTCAATACCAGAGGCTCATGCCCAGACGAGGCAAGGCCTGTGAAAAGTCCTAGTTCCCTCCTCCCCAACCCAATTTCCTGCACACTCTTCTGCATGAAAGTATTGATTTAGGACATTTCACCTTGTTTTTTGCCTCTCATGACTGCCACTTGTCATTCTTTTTAATATTTTCAGAGCATAAAATGGTAGTTATTGGTAGTAAAAATCATGAGTTTTTCTTCTTATTTTCCTCTGCAAAGTTCCAAATCCTTCAACTCTTTACATATAACCCTACCCTCTAGGGTCATCTACATTTTTCTGAGCATTATGGACAATGAATAATGTGTGAACTTGGAAATGCCTTATTACCAATTAAAGAAGATGTTTAGAAAGCAGAAAAATAATGTCTGTGGGGGAATATTCAGAAAACTAGGACTATTTAGAATCAAAATTAAAGTTTAGAGATTAATAATCTTCAAAGATATAAAAGGCATATAATTGAGGGGTGAAGGGTGAAAAACAAAGATAAACCCTCAATTTCTACTAAAGAAACAAGGATAATATAAACTAGATAGAAAGGTGGGGGGTTTTGTTTTTGTTTTTTTGCTTGTTTGTTTTTACCTAGGAGACTATTCCACATTAATTGGGCACATGAAAAACTTGTATTATCTCTTTTCCTGGGAGGATCTTATCAAAACAGTATCATATTTCAAAACAGGATTAGATGTGGTCCTATCAGGATACAGAGATGACCTCCTAAGTTCCCTTCTCACCCTAAGATTTTTATCTTTTATGATAGCGGTCAGAGACATTCTGTTGAGCAAAATTGATTTCTGACAAAGGACATATCTCCAAAGAACCATTTTTCATGGCTTTGTATATAATTTTTATTGATGCCATAATCTTCAAAGAATGAAGAGATGGCTCCTATGAATTGAAAATCCTTAGGCTCCTGTAGCTGTTTGCTTGGAAGGATTTACATTTCTATGATGTCCTGAAGTTCTTAACTCATTGTGACCCCAGTCTAACACTTACATGCAACCTGCTTAACAATAAGAGTATGAAACTACAGCAATGGAAATTTGGAGCATAGTTCCACACAAAAATTTTGAAAATACTATCTTTATGAAGTAGATTTTTGCTTTTATCATATTTATTTTCATTCATAGGGTTTTATAAGGATCAGGTTAATCAGGTAGAGAAAAGGCTGGAATCACTCTAGAGAAAATTTGTAGAATGTCAGATGTATACTTTTGCCATTGTAAAATACAATCACCAATGAATACTAGAATGAGAAATGGAAAGTGGAAGAAGTGAGAGAGACACCAAGGATATAAGTTCTTTCAATCTGGAAGTTTCTTTGAGCCCTTTTGTATGTAGCAAAGTTCTACTATACCATTATATCCCAGATAAAATGCCACCTTCTCTGGGAAGCCCATCACCACTCCTACTATAATTTATATAAATTAAACTCACACCGCTGAGTTTAAATCCTTAAAGCCTTATTATTTGTTGTCAACAAATAATATCTATAAATACTCGAACATTTTACTTAACAACTCGTAATTTCAAAGTAGGCTCACATATGTCTGAAAAATTAGGACAGTGTCACATCCCCAAAAGCAAGGGAATCAAGAGCAAAAATAAATGATTGGGACCTCATCAAGATTAAAAGCTTCTGCACAGCCAAGGAAACAACCCAGAAAACGAATAGGCAACCAACGGAATGGGAAAAGATAGTTGCAAATGACATATTAGATAAAGGGTTAATATCCAGAATCTATAAGGAACTCACCAAACTACACACCCGAAAAACAAACAACCCAGTGAAGAAATGGGCAGAAGATATGAACAGACACTTCTCCAAAGAGGACATCCAGATGGCCAACAGACACATGAAACGATGCTCAGCATCCCCCCTCATCAGGGAAATACAAATCAAAACCACTCTGAGATACCACCTGACGCCAGTCAGAGTGGCTAAAATGAGCAAATCAGAGAACTCTAGATGGTGGCGAGGATGTGGAGAAACGGGCACCCTCCTACAGTGTTGGTGGGAATGTAAACTGGTGCAGCCCCTCTGGAAAAGTGTGGAGGTTCCTCAGGAAACTAACAATAGAACTCCCCTATGACCCAGCAATAGCACTGCTAGGAATTTACCCAAGGGATACAGAAATGCTGATGCAGAGGAGCACATGTACCCAATGTTCATAGCAGCACTCTCCACAATAGCTAAAACATGGAAAGAGCCTAAGTGTCCATCAACAGATGAATGGATCAAGAAGATGTGGTTTATCTATACCATGGAATATTACATGGCAATGAGAAACAATGAAATCTGGCCATGTGTAGCAACATGGATGGACCTTGAAGGTGTTATGCTGAGCGAAATAAGTAAGGCAGAGAAGGACAAATATCATATGTGTGCACGTATAGGAGGATTAGGAGGAACTTAACAGAGAACCAAGGGGGAGAAGAAGGGCGGAAATGGTGGGGGAAAGGGAGAGGCAAACCATGAGAGACTCTTGAATGCTGACAAAAACTGAGGACTGGTGGATGTGGGGGGGAGGAGGGGGGGGCATGGAGGAGGGCACTTGTGGGGATGAGCACTGGGTGTTATGTGGAAACTAATTTTACAATAAACTATTTGTAAAAAAAAAGAAAAATTAGGACAGTGTTAGACACAGAATAAGTATTCATCAAACATCAGTTTACTCCCTCAAAATATTGTAATGAGAGAACACCCATATAATGGGTGCCAAGAACATAGAGGTTATTAAACACATTTTTTATAAAATATCTAAAGTTCAAAAAACACTGAATATCAACTATCTTAAAAGATACTAGAAATTGTTTTTAAGAGTATAAAATATTCATCATGATCTTAACCTCTGGCATAAATGAAAGTTCTAAGTAAACAAAAAATTATTAAGAAAAACTTAAGACAATCTATGATTTTACAAAGTTTACTGATATTCCATAACCTGAGCTGATTTCGGGGAATTTGTTGAAAGAGAAAAGTACAAAGGACTGAGTGTTTGTGACTCCCAAAATTCATATGTTGAAACCTTAATCCCAGTGTGATGGTATTTAGAGGTTGGACATTTGAGAAGTGATTAGGTCATGTGGGTGAAGCCCTCATGAATGGGATTAGTCCCCTTATAATAAGAGGTCAGAGAGGTTCCTTGCCCCTTCTGAGGTGTGGGACACAGAGGGAAGATGGTCCCCCAGGAAGAGTGTATTCGCCAAAAACCTGACCATGAGACTCCTCATCATCATCTTGGACTTCTAGCCACCAGAACTTTGAGAAATAAATTTTTTAAATAATTTTTAAATAATTTTTAAAATAATTTTTAAAGTTTATTTTGGGAGAGAGAGAACAAGAATGAGGGGGGGAGGGGCAGAGAGAGAGAGGGAGAAAGACAATCCCAAGCAGGCTCCCTGCTGCCATCACAGATCCCCACACAGAGCTCGAACTCATGAACCATGTGATCAAGACCTAAGCTGAAACTAAGAGCTGGATACTCAATTGGCTAAACCACCCAGGCACCTCTCAATGTTATTATATTTTTAAAACATCATTTTATTGTCAAGTATGCCTTTATGTATATATAACTACATACTTCTTCTTTTATTTGTTATTTAATTCCAAATTTTCATTTCATAAATCCTCATTTGAAGAAATTTAAAAAATTTTTTTAATTAAAAAAAAAGAAATGTTAAAAGAAGGCCAGTTACCATGTTGAAACTTACAACAATGGAGCTTAGTCTAAATGATACCATCAAAACAACTTAAAATATTATTGAATTACCTTATTTAACGAATTATCAAGAATTTTTTTCTCTACATACAATAGTTCATCAATTGCCTTACAATAAATTTATTATTTTACAAAGTCTAGGACTAGAACCGGAAAAGTCAAACATTTATAAACTATACTTTTTTTGTTTGATCCCAAACTGTTACTCCTCATTAGGGAAAGGATCAGGGAATCAGCATGGTGATCAAAGAAACGTGGAGGCACAGATCACTATTACATCTTTTTTTACTTTAAAAGCACCCTAAGAGATGTACCGTCACTTGATAGCAACAAAGAATGAAATAATGGCCCAATACTTGGTATGCTCAAACCCCTTTGAAGGTTTCTTTGGTAACCAAATTAAAGATATACCATCTACCTGGACTTCAAGGCCCTCAGATGTAACCCCAGCCATCCTCTCCAGTCTTGAAGTCCATATCTTCCCTGTGCATACCCTTCACTCCAGGAAAAACAAATTACTTGGCATTTCCTGACATGCTCCAGTTTCTGCCTTAAGCTTTTTCTAATAGCTCTCATTTGGATGTGGTTTTGTTTCCTTTCTACTGTCACAGTACTTTTCTTCTCTCCTATGGCACTTCTCTTGTTCGATAGAGTCTTATAGTAGAGTTGAGTGTATATTTACCGTCTCTGGTTGGGTTGCAAATTCCTTAAGGGTGAAGACTTGGTTCAAATTAATATTTCCCTTTTCATCTTCTCATCGGAAACATAATTCTTCAATACCTATCATGTTGCGTGTTTCAGGCCCTGTGCAGGCCCTGGAGATGGAATATTTAGTGAGCAGGAGATGGTCCCTGTCCTAACAGAGCTTATGCCAGACATCAGAGGATGAAGAGAAGTCAAAGGAAATAAAAATAATGTGGAAACATGTAGGTGCTAAAAGCAGGACATGGCAAAAGTACCAACCAGTATATACTGGGGGAGGTTCCAGAGAGAAGGAACAGCTAAGAAAGAACCTGGAGTTGAGGGTGCATGTGGTTTCAAACAGCTGAAAAAAGTACAATATGGCTGCAGCATAAAACAGAAGATAGTATGTCCATTAGCTCATTTCCTACTGTGTATTTATTGAGGCACCTGGGTGGCTCAGTCAGTTAAGTGCCTGGCCTTGGCTCAGGTCATGATCACATGATTCGTCGGTTCGAGCCCCATGTTAGGCTCTGTGCTGACAGCTAGCTCAGAGCCTGGAACCTACTTCAGATTCTGTATTTCCCTCTCTCTCTCTGACCCTCCCCTGCTCACACACTGTCTCTCTCTCTGTCTCTGTCTCTCTCTCTCTCTCTTTCTGTCTCTCTCTCTCTCTCTCAGAAATAAATAAAACGTTAAAAAATATTTAAGTGTATGTTTATTGTATACGCTGCCTCAGTTCTTTTTAAAAAAAAATTTTAATGTGTATATTTTTTGAGAGAGAGAGAGACAGAACACAAGCAGGGTAGAAGCAAAGAGAGGGAGACAGAATCTGAAGCAGGTTCCAGACTCCAAACTGTCAGCACAGACCCCAATGTGAGGCTCAAACCCACAAGCCATGAGATCATGATCTGAGCCAAAGTTGGACACTTAACCTACTGAGCCATGCAGGCGCCCCATACTCTACCACAGTTCTAAAATGATCTGATGTAGCTAAAATATTTGCAGCATAGTATATACAAATTAGTGTATTTCCACTTTCAAGGGGAGTTTTCAAAATATAAGAAAGTCAGGCATGTTGATACTGAAATCAAAGATGCATACAACTGAACACATTTCATGTCAAAAACCAAAGAAAACACTAGGCAAATAAACACCACCACCACATGATAAACTTCAAGCTCATTGGAGTTTTTTTTTTGTAATGAAGAAGGTACACTTTTTAAAAATTTCTTTATTTTTAAATTTACATCCAAGTTAGTTAGCATATAGTGCACCAATGATTTCAGGAGTAGATTCCTTAATGCCCCTCACCCATTTAGCCCATCCCCCCTCCCACAGCCCCTCTAGCAACCCTCTGTTCTCCATATTTAAGAGTCTCTTATGTTTTTTCTCCCTCCCTGTTTTTATATTATTTTTGCTTCCCTTCCCTTATGTTCACCTGTTTTGTATCTTAAAGTCCTCATATGAGTGAAGTCGTATATTTGTCTTTCTCTGACTAATTTCGCTTCGCATAATACCCTCTAGTTCTATCCATGTAGTTGCAAATGGCAAGATTTCATTTTTTTGATTGCTGAGTAATACTCCATTGTGTGCATGCACGTGTATGTGTGTGTATGTATATACACACCGCTTTCATTTTTCATTTTTTTAATGTTCATTTATTTTTGAGAGAGAGACACACACACAAAGTGAGAGTAGGGGAGGGGCAGAGAGGAGGGAGACACAGAATTGGAAGCAAGCTCCAGGCTGAGCTGTCAGCACAGAGCCCAACGCAGGGCTTGAACACACAAACCATGAGATCATGACCTGAGCAGAAGTTGGATGCTTAACCTACTGACCCACCTAGGTGCCCCATGTTTTAAAAAATTTTTTAATGTTGATTCATTTTTGAGAGACAAAGTGTGATTGGTGGAGGAGCAGAGAGAGAGGGAGACACAGAATCTGAAGCAGGCCCCAGGCTCTGAGCTGTCAGCACAGAGCCCAACGTGAGGCCTAAACTCACAGACTGAGAGATCATGACCTGGACTGAAGTCAGATACTTAACTGGCTGAGCCACTCAGATGCCCCATATACCACATCTCCTTTATCCATTCATCCACTGATGGACATTTGGGCTCTTTCTATAATTTGGCTATTGTTGGTACTGCTGCTACTAACATTGGGGTGCATGTGGCCTTTCAAAACAGCATGCCTGTATTGCTTGGATAAATACCTAGTAGTGCAATTGCTGGATTGTAAGGTATTCTATTTTTAATCTTTTGAGGAATCTCCGTACTGTTTTCCAGAGTGGAGGCACCAGTTTACATTCCCACCAGCAGTGCCAAAGAGATCTCTTTCTCCCCATCCTCACCAACATCGGTTGTTGCCTGAGTTGTTAATGTTAGCCATTCTGTCAGGTGTGAGGTGGTATCTCATTGTGATTTTGATTTGTATTTCCCTGATGATGAGCGATGTTGAGCAGTTTTTCATGTGATGGCCATCTGGATGTCTTCTTTGGAGAAGTGTCTATTCATGCCTTTTGCCCATTTCTTCGGGTGTTAAGTTTGATAAGTTTTCTATAGATTTTGGATACTAATCCTTTATCGATATGTCATTTGCAAATATCTTCTCCCATTCCATTGGTTGCCTTTTAGTTTTGCTGATTGTTTCCTTCACTGTGCAGAAGCTTTTTATTTTGATGAGGTCCCAGTAGTTCATTTTTGCTTTTGATTCCCTTGCCTCCAGAGGTGTGTTGAGTAAGAAGTTGCTGCAGCCAGAGTCAAGGAGGTTTTTGCCTGCTTTCTCCTCGAGGGTTTTGATGGCTTCCTGTCTTACATTTAAGTCTTTCATCCATTTTGAGAGTATTTTTGAGTATGGTGCAAGAAAGTGGCTCAGGTTCATTTTTCTGTATGTCGCTGCCCAGTTTTCCCAGCACCACTTGCTAAAGAGACTGTCTTTATTCCATTGGATATTCTTTCCTGCTCTGTCAAAGATGAGTTGGCCATACATGTGTGGGTCCATTTCTGGGTTCTCTATTCTGTTCCATTGATCTGAGTGTCTGTTTTTGTGCCAGTACCATACCGTCTTTATGATTACAGCTTTGAAATACAGCTTAAAGTCTGGGATTCTGATACCTCTAGATTTGGTTTTCTTTTTCAAGATTTCTTTGGCTATTTGGAGTCTTTTTGGGTTCCATACAGATTTTAGGATTGTTTGTTCTAGCTCTGTGAAGAATGCCAGTGTTATTTTGTTAGGTATTGCATTGAATATGTAAATTGCTTTGGGTAGTATTGACATTTTAACAATATTTGTTCTTCCTATCCAGGAGAATGGAATATTTTTCCATTTTGTGTGTGTGTGTATTTTTCAATTCCTTTCACAAGATTTCTATAGTTTTCAGTGTATAGAGTTTTCACCTCTTTGGTTAGATTTATTCCTAGGTATTTTATGGGTTTTGGTACAATTGTAAATAGGATCGATTCCTTGACTTCTCTGTCTGCTGCTTCATTATTGGCTTATAGAAATGCAACCAATTTCTGTGAATTGATTTCATATCCTGAGACTTTGCTGAGTTTATGAATCAGTTCTAGCAGTTTTTTGATGGAATCTTTTGGGTTTTCCATATAAAGTATCATGTCATCTTCAAAGAGTGAAAGTTTGACCTCCTCCTGGCCAATTTGGATGCATTTTATTTCTTTGTGTTATCTGATTGCTGAGGCTAAGACTTCCAATAAATACTCTGTTGAATAACAGTGAGGAGAATAGACATACCTATCTTACTCCTGAACTTAGGGGGAAAGCCCTCAGTTTTTCCCCATTGAGGATGATATTAGCATTGGGTCTGTCATATATGGCTTTTATGATCTTGCAGTATGGTCAAGAAGGTACACTTTTTAACATTTTCTTTCAAATTCTTCTACAACACCAGGACACTCATTAAAAGCCTTTAAGCAATATACATAAAGAGAGGTACATTATACATAAAAATATATAAAATGTTTTGCCTTCCAGAATTCCCCTTGAGTAGAAGATTTGTTTGGGATTAAAAAAATACTTCAATAAATCACTGAGCCACCCCAAAGTCCTAATCAGTTAATAAAATATTCTTACTAAAATGCTGCTGCAGCACAGAATGTAAGGGAAAGCAGTTGGTTGCCCTAAGGAGAAGAGAGGGTATAAGAGAAAGATAAAGAAGGCAAGAGAATTATGCAGAGAGATGAGGTAGTAGCAAAAGCAGGTGATACATGACATGATTTCATACCATAACTCATATTCAGAAAAATAGCTAACTTCACAAAGTCTTGATGTGAGGAGGATTTGTGTTGTTTTTGGTTTTTGGGTATTTTTTTTAACCAATGAGGAAGCTAAGTTTTATGCCCAAAATGAATGAATCAAAACAGGTATAATAAATACAATAAGTATGCAAACCCTGAGAGACAAAAAGACTTTAGTTGACATTAAGTTACATATTACATTTTGCAATGGACCAAAATATCAAGGGATTGTTGTATTCAAAATAAAATCTTCTGGTTGCTGGTAATGATAAGGTGAATAGTGCTTTTAAAATTAAAAAAAAAAAAAAGAGTTCTTGTTTGTTGAGAATTTGAAATATACTTGTTGGAATATTCCCAAAGATATAAACCAGAACAGAAGAAGGACCATTCATGGGGAGTCTCTAAGTAAATGAGTTTCTAGGTAAATGAAACCATTAACAGTACTTCTGTTCTTTTTACTTGCTACAATGGTATCCAGAGCTTAACAGTCTTTGAAGAAGCTACATGTTACTTACTGATAATTTCTCCATCAAACTATTTTCAGACTGTCAAGATTCACAAATTTTGGGAGAACATATTATATCAAGCCCATAGAAAACCAAAATATCTATGCCAAAACTTACCAAGGATAATAGAGGTAACTAATAAAAGGAGATACACTGGGAAAAACAAATGTTTCTTTTCATTCAGTTGCTTAATTAAATAGCATTTCCAGTTTAAGCGGTAGAAGGAGGAAACATCCCTATTCAGTCAGAAATTTTAATACAGAAATAGCAAATTTGCACACCATACATATCAGTGTACTGTCTAAAAGAGAGCAGTAGTTGAAATTATGGACATCTAGAGGAAACTTTATCTGAATGTTGAAAGGTCATTTCTCTCAATTTTTCACCAATACAATGTCCACCTGAGATAAATAGAGTGGCATAAAGGTTGTATTTACAAAGATAATTTTCAGAGCACAAAGGTGGTCTGAGAAACAGTAAGTCTGGGATATTAGGAGACTATTAAAATAGGTCAAGCAGTTCTGCATCTAGCTAAGATGAAGTTGAAGGTACCAGATTTACCTTCCCACCTAAAACAACTCAAAAACTAGAGGAAATACATGAAACATGTGTGTAAGAGGAAATTACTTGAAGCCAGGAAACAACTATCCAAGATAATCAGAGAGAAAAGTTCTGATTGGTCACATGAGGCTGAAACAGTGACTGTTCCAACCAACCAAGCTGGAAAACCTCATAGTACAAGGAACATTGGATAGAGTTCTCAGAAGGATACTGCCTTAGTTGTGGTGACTAATTAGCCTGTAATTAAAAACAGCCCTGGTACTGTCGAGCAAATATTAATAGCAAGACCTGAAGGATCACACCATTTTCAAGTAACTGCCTTATAACAAAGCTCAGAAGTATTTATAGGAACACAAAAACATCTAGCATAACACAAAAAAATAAAATCAAAATGACTGTCATTCAATCAAAAAATATCAGGTACACAAAGAAACAGAAAAATAGAATCCATAATGGCAAGAAAAATCAGTCAAAATCAAACCACAATGGGATACCACTACACACCTATCAGAATAGCTAGAATCAGAACGTAGGTAACAAGTGTTGGCAAGGATGTGGAAATATTGGAACTCTCATACACCTGCTGGAGAAAATGTAAAATGATGCAGTCACTTTGGAAAACAGTTTGGTAGTTCATCGAATGATTAAACATAGAGTTACTAAAGGACCCAGAAATTCCTGCTCCTGGGTACATACTCAAGAGAAATCAAAGCAAATGTCCGTGTAAAACTTTGTACACGAATGATTATATAGCAGCTCTTAATCATAATAGCCAAAAAGTGGAAGCAGCCAAATATTCACCAACTGATGGATGAATAAACAAAACATGATATATTCATAAAATGGAAAATTATTCAGCTATTAAAAAGGAATGAGATACTGATACATGTCAGAACATGGATATACTCTGAAAGCATGCTAAGTGAAAGAATCTAGTTATAAAAGACCATATATTATATGATTTCATTAACATGAAAATCCAGAATAGAGAAACCTATAGAGACAGAAAGTAAATTAGTAGTTCTTTAAGGTTGGGACAAGGCAGACCGATAAGGAATGATAGCTAATGGGTCTGGGGTTTCTTTTTAAGGTGATAAATGTTTTTCTGAAATTGACATGGCAATGCTTCTACATATCTAAATACGCTAAAAGAAACATATCATTGTACAATGAAATGTATAATTGTATGGTATATGAATTATATCATCAATAAAAGTCTTTTTAAAAACCAACCCAGAATGGACACAAACATTACTAGCAAACAAGTGCATTAAAACAGTCATTATAGTGTATTCCACATATTTATAAGGTTACATAGATATGTGGAAGATGTATGGGGCGCCTGGGTGGCTTAGTCGGTTAAGCGTCCGACTTTCGCTTAGGTCATGATCTCGCAGTTTGTGGGTTCGAGCCCTGCGTCGGGGTTTCAGGTTGACTGCCAGCTCAGAGCCTGGAGCCTGTTTCAGTCTGTGACTCCCTCTCTCTCTGACCCTCCCTGCTCACGCTGCCTCTCTCTCTCTCTCTCCTAGAAATAACAAAACATTAAAAAAAAAAAAAGATATGTGGAAGATGTAAGTGCCACCAAATCAAACCTCTAGAGATGGAAGTTTTAATGTCTGAGGTGGAAGATACAATGAATGTGATGAACAACTAGCTAGATTGAAGAAGAAAAAAATAATGAACTTGAAGAAATAGCAACAGAAGCTATCCAAGATAAAACACAGAGAAAAAAAGGAATTTAAAAAAATAAACATATCATTGAGCTGTGGGACAATGTCAAGTGATTATATACATATGTAACTAGAATGTCCAAAGAATTGTTGGGAGAGACAGAGAAATTATCAGACTAAATGGCTAAAATTTTTCCAAATTTGATGAAAATTATAAATGCATAGATCCGAGAAATCAGTGAACCTCAAGCACAGGAAAAATGGAGAACTAAAGAATATCGTAATCAAATTGCTCAAGACCAATGATAAAGAGAAAATTTTTAAAGCAGCAATGGTAAAACATACATTCCAACATGATAAGGATAATAGCAGATTTCTTGTCAAAAACAGTACAAGTGATGGGGTGTTTGGAGTTCTCAGTCAGTTAAGCGTCTGACTCTTGGTTTCATCTCAGGTCATAATCTAACAGTTGGTGGGTTTGAGCCGGCATCGGGCTCTGTACTGAGAGTGCACAGCCTGCTTGAGATTCTCTCCCTCTATCTCTCTGCCACTCTCCTATTGCACATGCTCTCTCTTAAAATAAAAAAATAAAGTTTTTAAAAAAAAGATCTTCTTTAAAAAAACAATGCAAGTGCAAAAATGATGCATCACATGTTTCAAAGAACTAAAAGAACTGTCAAACTTGAATTCTATGCCCAGCAGAAATATCTTTTGAGAACAAAGTCCTACAAAAACAAAATTTTCTACTTTAGTCTCTTAAGATGGTTAATAACTAATAGTGTCACACCAATCAGGCATTTTTATAAGTCCTACTTATGATATAATAACCTATTTTAACATATGTTGGTTGAGTTTGGCAATATTTTGTTAAAACTATTTCAAACTTGCTCTTGAATGAGATCTGGCTGTTATTTTACTTTCTTTTGCTGTCCCTGTCCTGTAATAATGGGTAATTCTAGTGTCACAGAGGAGAGTGTTTCCTTCTCCTTAACACTCTGTAAAAGTTTACATGATATTCAAATTATTCATTCTTGTGCATGCTGTAGAAATTTCCAGGGAAGACATCCAGGCAGCAAGATTTCTTTTTGGGAAAATTTTTCACTAAGAATGAATGTACTTAATGTTTTTAGGACTATTCAGTTTTTCTCTTGAGACTGTTTTGAAAAATTAAATTTTCCTAGGAATTAGTACATCTTACCCAAGTTTTACATTTTTTTTAGTGTTTTATTTCTGAGAGAGAGAGAGAGACCATGTGAGCAAGGGAGGGTCAGGGAGAGAGGGAGATACAGAATCCGAAACAGGCTGCAGGCTCTGAGCTAGCTGTCAGCACAGAGCCCAACACGGAACTCAAACCCACAAACCATGAGATCATGACCTGAGCCGAAGTCGGACACTTAACCAACTGAGTCACCCAGGCGCCCCCCAAGTTTTAAGTAGAATAAAATTATCCATCAAGTCTTCTCAATTTCTTCTTCACATCTGCAATATCAACAATTGTGTCATTTTAAAATTTCTTTTTATACCTGTGTCTTCTCCTCTCTCTTCTACCAGTTTTACTACAGTATGTCTATTTTATTGGCCTTTTTCAATATCAACTGTTATTTAGTTGATATTCTCAGTTTGTTTTTAATCTTAATAATTACTGCTCTTACTGCGCTTGATTACTATCTTTAATGTAGTTGCTTCTTCCACTGCTGCTGATGAAAAGGACAGTCTCACTGCAGCTGTTTTGTACATCAGTCTTTTCCCTTTGACTTTTTTGATATCTTCTTTTTACCTTTGGGTGTCTTCAGCTTTACTTTTGCATATGGAAGTGTGAATTTGTTTTCCCTTTTCAGATGTATTGATCTTTTTAAAATCTATGGATTTATGTCTTTTTGTTACTTGGGGGAAATTCTGAGTCATTGTGTTTTTTAAGAGTTTTATTTTTACAATAGATGTCTTTTTATAAAAAACTTGGGAAGAGAATACAAAGAGTTGCTATATCCAGCTCATATCCAGTTCTCTGTATTCCTAACATCTTTCATTATTATAGTACAATTTGTCACAAATAATGAACCAATATTGATAAATGAAACAGAAAGTTTATAAACTTTATAATAAAGTTATTGATGTGTAAACTAAAGTTTACTTAGATTTCCTTAGTTCTTACCTAATGTGCCTTTCCTTTTTTTAGGATCCCATCCAGGACACTACATTGTATTTAGTCCTGTGCCTCCTTAGGCTTCTCTTTGCAGTGACAGATGATCAGGTATGTCTACTTTTGATGGCCTTGACAGTTTTGAAGGGTACTGGTCAGGTATTTTTGCAGAGTTTCCTTCCATTGGAATTTATCTGATGTTTTCCTTACTATTAGACTGGTTGTGGGTTTTTAGGAGGAAGATCATAGAGGTAAATTACTATTTTCATCACATAATAACAGGGGTACATATTATCCATATGATTTGTCAATGTTGTTACTCTTGGTCACCTGGCTGAAGTCATTTGTTAAATTTCTCTCTTGCAAAGCTACTATTTTTCCCTTTTTTCAAACTTTGGAAGAAAGTCACTGTGCACAGCTCACACCTAAGGACTATGGAGTTTTGCTGTATATACTTTAGGGCAAAATAAGTATATAAATTGCTTGTGGAGTTCTTCTGCATGGGAGACATATCTATTTTCCCCATTTATTCACTTGATCATTTATTTATATCAGTATGGACTCAGGTATTTATTTTACACATTGCATTATAATTTGTTGTTTACATATTTTGCTGATCAAATTACCTTAGCTTTGGCAATCAGGAGCTCCTATAGTGGGTTCTTGTGTCTCTTTAGCATACCAGATCATTGTGTTTTGCTTATGTGCTTTATCTTGTTTTGTTTTGTCAAGCATTTCCTTATTTTCTGTTACTACAAGATATCCCACACTCATATTGCATATTTCTGGCCCCAGCCCTGGAATGAGTCGTTTCTTCAATGATCTTCCATTCCTTTCATTGGAGAACATGAGAAACCAAGATCTGGGTGCTGAGTGTACTCATTGCTACTAGAATGCAGTTGTTTTTGTTCTGTCACATAAATGGAAATACAAATCTTCTACTCCATTTTCCTTCTTTTCTCACTAGTATCCAATCTAGCATCAAGAGCAAATTCTAGAAATATGCAATATACATACCTTTCAAAAGTCACAAAAGAATAGCTTTGGTGTTCAGAGAGTCTCATTAAATTTTCTAAAGCTTTATGTTCCCACACTTCTTGCTTCCCACACGTGCTACTTACCCTGACTTTTCACCCTAGAAAAACTGATAAGTATCTCTAGTTTCACTGTTTGATTCATGGCATCTATATTTTGTGTAGTTTTACAGAACCTATCATTTTAAAAAGCATTGAAAGAGAACATAAAAATATTTCTTAACCCATATAAAATACATTCTTTATGAGGCTAAAAACATTGCTGACAACTGATCCGGATAACATAAACAGAAAGAATGATTGCTCAAAGTTGATTTTTAAAGATGCATTTAAAAAGAAAACCCAATATTTACCATGGCGTAGTTTTGTGCTTATTTGCAGTGACTGCAAAAGAAATCAGCATCATTCTTCTCAATTTTGTTTTGCTTTGCTTTAAAGGAAAACAATCCCGTGGGACACCTGGGTGTCTCAGTTGGTTAAGCTTCTGACTTGGGCTCAGGTCATGAACTCACAGTTCTTGAGTTCTATCAGTGCAGAGCCCGCTTTGGATTCTCTGACCTTCTCTCACTCTGCCTCTCCACCACTCATGCTCTCTCAAAAAATAAGTAAAAGTAAAAAATAAATAAATAAAAGAATCCCATGAATTTCAAAGTGCCTTTAGCAAAATCATTGATTATTTTATTTGCCAAATGAAAGTTGACTCTAAAATCTTTAGGTTCTGCCTCTTAAGAAAAAATATTTAGCTCAATTATTATTTCTTAATAACTATCAACAATCCATGTATGAATAGGAGTATTGGTTTAAAGACCTAGGATATTCCCACTTTTGCTAAGCTGTACAAGAGTCAATATATTTTGATAAATCTATCTAGGAAGCCAAATATTGTCAGCATTTTATTCCTCTAATAATGACGATTTCACAGACATCAGAAAATTGCTATTCCAATACATTGATCCTCAGGCCAACCAACAGAAACAAAGTTAAAGCTAGACCTTATAAACATCTTTTAATCTCCCCCGATATAACCAGTTTCATGATTTTATGTGACATAAAACTTAAAGTCAAATTTGGTGCACCACAAGCCATCCATCAAAGTTTATACCTTTGCTTCTATTGGTAAGAACTAGTCAGAGCAGCTAAGTAGGATGGGGGAGGTTTAACAGAGATACAGGGAAACATCAGAGCAAAGAGCTTTTAGGTAATGTGTGGAGGGGAAAGATAGGAAATAGTCATAAAATAAAGTAGTTCATATTACTTATAGCAGGACAGTGCTATTATCGTTGTTTACTTCATTGATTTACCTTCCTTCATTTGTCCTCTTGGGTTCTGCCTACATCCGGTCAACCTGTGTGCTTTATCCTAGTGAAGCAAACTAGGGGAAGAAGCTAGCAAGATCCTACTGGCTTTTTTATCAAAAGCACACACCCATGTTGAAGAGAATTTACATCCTCTAGGTCAGAAGAGCTATAGGAGCAAAGAGGCAGCGTCATATCTGGGGAAACAGTAACTTTGACACTCTTGGAAAGTTCTCAGGGCTCTGGGGTGCCTGGGTGGCTCAGTCAGTTCAGCATCCAGCTTTAGCGCAGGTCATGATCTCACCGTTTGAGAGTTCAAGCTCTACATCGGACTCTGTGCTGACAGTTTCGGAGCCTCTAACTCCCACCCCCACTCTCTGCTCCTTCCCTGCTCAATCTCAAAAATAATAAATAATAAAACATTTAAAAGTAAAAGATTTTCGGGGCGCCTGGGTGGCTTAGTCGGTTAAGCGTCCAACTTTCGCTTAGGTCATGATCTCGCAGTTCGTGGGTTCGAGCCCCGCGTCGGGCTCTGTGCTGACTGCCAGCTCAGAGCCTGGAGCCTGTTTCAGAGTCTGTGTCTCCCTCTCTCTCTAACCCTCCCCTGTTCATGCTCTTTCTCTCTCTCTCTCCTAGAAATAAATTAAAAAAAAAAATAAAAATAAATAAATAAATAAATAAATAAAAAATAAAATAAAAAATAAATAAATAAAAATAAAAGATTTTCATGGCCTCGAGTATGACTGATAGGATGGAAAGAATAGATTCCTGAAGAGATTAGGTAATAGAGGCTAAGGATGTCTTAGGAACAATCTGTATGAATTGATGACCAAGGGTCAGAAGGATTACGTACATCTCAGGAGATACCCTGTGTGCACCTGGTATTGGGAGTCTCCTTCTCCACACTAACTTCACCAGCCATTAAGGCTAGTCATTATAAATACTACCTTTCACCATCCTACATTTATGAAGGCTAATAAGTCCCCCCGCAATCAAAATGAGGCATATAATACCATTTTAAAGAGAAAATTATGTATTTTTTCACATGAGTTAATGCACAGAATTTGTATCCCCACTACACTGAAAGTAGATATTAATCTTTTTTAAGCCAAACATAAGAAGCTATATAATAAACCAAATTCATGCCAGTAAGAGAAGTCATTTTACAAAGGGTGATAACAAGAATTCACCATCATTTTTAGAGGTACACTGGTATTTATTGTACCAAAAGGACCAGAAATAGAATGGCAGCTGAGGAAGTCTCTCTTTGTGACAGAATTTTGAAAATTGTGAACATAGACTAATCTGAGAGTTCTTAGGCAATGACAGTTATTGTATAAAGAAAAAATGGTTTGAGATAGAATAAAGTGGATCATCAGAATGAAGGCCATGAATGTGATAAATGTCCCTGTCTGTTTCCAGGACAGACATTTCTCCTGACAATACTGCTTATGAACTTAATATCTGAAAGGAAAAGAATTAGTTGTTACCATTAAGCAAGTGATGTACTTATATGAAATATTGAGAATAGTGATAGTTACATTTATTGTGTATGCCCAGAGCACTGGCCGTAAATTGAAAGTATGCTTCACCCATTGTTAAGATTCTCTGAATCACACGGACCCTGTCAGGCGTAGTTACTACAGTGGTGCCTAAACTAGGCTAACCTATATATAACATCATTATGGAATCAGATCCAAACATACATATGGCATATGTTTTCTAGTGCATATGTTTAAGCTATTGATTAGCTGAATGACCATAGAATTTCTCCTGCATGGGAGAAAGGCATTTAGAATACAAAATACGTGTCCATTTATTGGTGATTCAGAAATGTCATTAAAAGTAAACTTAACTAATAAGTATGTTAAAAAGAAATTTTTTAATAAATGTTTTCTATACTTCAATAAATCATTGAATTTCCAATGATAATACTTGAGCTTTAGTTCCACATTTCAAATATTATCATTTTTACTTTTCCGTTTTTAAAAGATAATTATTAATGAAATATATTTTCCAATATTTCTCCACTATTTAGGAATCAATAATCCACTTAAATATTATCTTATTTTTCTCCTATTCTTTTTCCTCTGTTTCCTGCCTGTAATTGGGACTTTGAACAAATCACATTAGGAACGTAAGGTGAGAAGCCATCAGAGAAAATTTACAACAATCCCTAAAATAATTTTTTAATAATTTAATGCAGAAATGAGAACATTGAAGTTTTGTCTTAATAATAAAGTATGTGGCTATGAGCTTTACACTGGAGATAGATAACACAAGGCAAGGAAATACATTCCATAAACAGAAGTTACGATATGTGACCTATGATGTGATGTGTGACAAAAATTGATAACTTACTCATCGTCAGTAATTGAGAAGGCAGCCTGTTTGCCCGCTGAAGCTCAGGCTCTAGGGGAAGTGGATAGAAAGAACCAGGATGTGTGTTGGCTTTTATCTACCAATTTTAGCAGATAGGCCTATATCTGAGCCTCAAACTTTGGTTCCCCAGATTTGGACCAGCAAGAAACCAACCTCACAAAGGAATCACCGCCAGCGCCCAAATCAAGTGAAGATATGGGTGAGAGCAATGATGCTATAGAGCCATAGAAAGCGACGAATGAGGGAGTTCCTCTCTAAGGAGGAGTTAAGTCTGGTCAGTATGTGGCAAAAGTGTTCTGCCAAAATATTTACTGGCCTGAGGGGCAAACTGCAGCAGAAAGGGTCACCAAAAAAATGTACACTAATCCTTCCACTGTACAAAGTTATCGCCGGGATGTGACTGCCCAGCCAGGAGGCATTTTCCAACATGGCCATTTGATGAAGTCTTGTCTTTGCAATGCTACAGAAGGTATATGTGTCATTTTTGAGCAAAAACTTTGTAAAAGGGATGGGATTCTCCATTCTTTTACCCTTTTCACTAGCCAGGTAGTAATGACAAGGCCAGGAAAGCTGGCATTTAGCATTCTCTTAGCATAAAGCGTGTGCCACACATGAAGACCTAAGTGAATGTGAGCTATCATCCCATTATTGGAAATTATTAGTAAATGTGTTTAATTCTTTACTTTAGGCAGTTTAAAACTACTGTCTTGAAAAGTCTTTTCAAACTCATGTATTAAGCTTCCCATTGCCCTTCTTCACCCATCCAATTCAACTTGTGCATACAGTCCACACCAAAACTAAAAAAATTAAAAATTGAAAAAATAAAAATTCAAACACATATCCACCTAGGGACCTTTTATGGAAAAACTTCTTGGAAATGTAGAAATGATTCAAGTAAATTATATTTGGGGAAAAATCAATACCTATATATATTTTTCCTGAGAAATATATATATTCTAATATTTCAGACCCATAATTAGTATTAATAGTAATACTAAGGCCAGTAAATAAGAGGTCAAAATAGATGGTTTAGCTTTGACCTGTGGAAGAAATAATAAATGAGTTCATTAGTATGAGGATGTTCTCTAATGTATTACATATATAACATCTACCATAACACTGCAGTTCATGGCCCTCCACTGCAAATTTATAAGATTCTCTCAGCTTTCCAATCTATTATACCTGAGATCATATACAGAGGATGAATTGTTGAAATGTTTCAATTGTGTTCAAAGACTGTGAACAAATAGCCCATCTGGGTAATCTAAATTCCAAGTTCAAGTAGCAAAGTCCCTCTACTTGATTCTGTGCTCAAATCTGATTTATTTTTAAGGAAAAGAAAAAATATATGTATAATTTAAATATATACTGTACATATATTTTTATACATGTGAACATTTTACATGTGTGTAAGCATATGTTATATAAATATGGTTCAGAGCGATAGGTATAGAGAGAGATGTATAGATATATCTGATAGACACATGAATTGATCGCTAAAGAAAAAAACGTAGGGAAACAAATTGACTATATATTATTTGATTGGACATTAGTTCCCTACATTTGCACAAGGAGCATACTGAATAGTATGTTCCAGATTCTTCTGTGTTGGGTAAAGTAGCCTCATGCATGCAGTCTTTTGACCTCTACTTGACTGCATCGGAATAAACCTTGGACCTGAAACACCTCCTTACCAAGAGATAAGGAGTCTTCACAAAGTGTGCTGGACTTAGCACCTTGTGTGAGACTATATTTCCTTGTTAGACTCAGTGTGTGTTCCTTTGTTCTACTTAAGCATGTGTGTCATATGGCACCTGGTCAACTCCACTGCTTTATCTGTCCCCTGTAGGGAGACGAGGGTTGGATCCTTCATTCTTGGCCACAGTTACCCTACATTGACTTCCAGGGGGCACCTGCTGGCAATAAAAGACCAATGCCCACTACTGAAGCTCATCTTACTCTGTCTCTTCTCATCATTCCTTCCAGTGCTTGGTTATATTGTGTTATTCCTTGGCACTCCAATACCAAGATGCAATGGATGGACCAGGAGAATTAGATTTTTAGAGATCCAATAGCCTTAAAATTTATTTCAGGGGCACCTGGGTGCCTCAGTAGGTTAAGCATCCGACTTGGGCTCAGGTCATGATCTCACAGTTCGTGGGTTCGAGCCCTGCGTCAGGCTCTGTGCTGACAGCTAGTTCAGAGCCTGGAGCCTGTTTCAGTCTGTGACTCCCTCTCTCTCTGACCCTCCCCTGCTCTCTCTTTCTCTCTCTCTCTCTTTCTCTAAGAAATAAATAAAACGTTAAAATTTTTTTAAAAAATATTTCAGAGGTGTTTAACTACCATCCTCATTCTGAATATGTGAAGAAACTAATATGGACAGGAAAACTGACAAAATTGAATTGCATTGTTTTGAAATGATCCATTAATGTTAAGAAGATTTAGCAGATTAATAAACTCAGAATCAACCCATTCTCTTGCACTTCAGAAATTAAGAGTTTAAACCTTTTGTAACAGTCTAGCTCAGAATAGAACTTGTGCTTGATTTCAACCAGCATAGAGCTATGCTTATAAGTCTTAGCACTGTTTATATTTTAAAGTTTAGCTAAAAATTTTATATTTATTTGACTGACTCGCTAAGGCAAATTTGTAAGAAAATAGACTTCCTGATGTACCTGAAATCTAAATAGATTGGCCCATCTTGATATCTGAGAATATCAATTGGAAAAGATTTAGGAAAGAACAAAACAAGGCAATTCTTAAATCACAGTTAAGAGTTCAGACTATAAAACCAGATGACCAGGATTCCAATCCTGACTCTGCTGTTTACCATCCATGTATCCTTCAGTGAGCAGTTAACCCTTTGCTTCAGTTTCCTTAAGCTATGACATGGAAAAAATTAATAGACCTCCTTGAATTTGCTCAGAGAAATGAATGTGTTAACATGCATAAATATAAGTGGACCAATACCTATTTTTGAAATATTTCAACACATAGTACATACTGTGATATCTTTTTGTTAATAGTAACATGGCAGGGCTTTTAAGAACATTAAATGAGATCGTTTATGTAATACATATAAAGGGCTCAGCATAGGGGCAAATACAAATGAAACTTTAAATAGGAGCATTATCGGGGCACCTGGGTGGCTTAGTCAGTTAAGTGTCCGACTTTCGCTTAGGTCATGATCTCGCGGTTCGTGGGTTCGAGCCCCGCGTCGGGCTCTGTGCTGACTGCCCCCTCAGAGCCTGGAACCTGTTTCAGTCTGTGACTCCCTCTCTCTCTGACCCTCCCCTGCTCACGCTGTCTCTCTCTCTCTCTCCTAGAAATAAATAAAACATTAAAAAAAAAATAGGAGCATTATCACCATCAAAACCCCTATTCCTAACCTGTCATCTGGTAAATTCTGATATATAAAGTAAGCAAAAGAAATGTCAGTGGCCCCAGTGCATGCCCGTGAATTTTATGTATAGACCAACTTAGACCCAGACAGAAATAAGCACTGTTAGGGCACCACACAGCAAGAGGTACCATATAGTCCCTCTCTTTGTTCTGGACACAAGATTGAAATAACTATTTAGACACTGTCTTTCTAAAGTGAATACTGAATTCAATTTCTTATATTTCTATAAGTTATAAATTCAGAGTGTTAATTGACAATATTAGAAACTACACCATGAACTATACACAGTTTCATAAGCTGAGAATTTCCATATAAATATGCATACAACAAATCTAGTTGTATATAATAGGATTCTGCTACTACTTTGCAAATCTTCCTCACTAAAGAATCAGAAACCTTCCATCACAGATAATGAAGAAAACTGTGTCTCACAGATCTTACCCAATTTCCTCTCCCTTCTTCACATGGATTCTGAATTGTTGACTAATCTCTTATGTTTCTTCCTATTCTGGTCTCATGCCAGCCTGCGATGGGCACTTGATTGTATGAGGGCTTTTTATACTGATTGCAGACAATTCTATTTCCATCTACGAGTACCAAAAGTTCAGGCTTTTAAGAGGAAGATTTAACCATGTTTCTATATCTCCAGCTATCAGTGCTCAAAACGACAAAGAATTTAAGCAGATTTCTCTGCTTTAATGAAAGAGACAGAATGTCTGCCTTTAGATACTTATTATAAAGAAACAATTTCTATCCATTTGAATAATGCCCAGCTTTCTCTATGCCTTTCCATCCAGAGGATTCTATAATCTGTATTTATCTTTCACTTGCTGATCCACTCAACAAATATTTGTTGAGTGTTTGCTGGGCCTGGGGATATACAGTGCACAAGACATAACCCCTAGCTTCAGAGTTAACTGCATTTACAAAAAGAGTAAATCCTATCTAATTACTTAGATAAAAGAAATTGTTTATTATCTATATGTGAGAAAAGTCTTGGTTTCTATGATGCATTCTGAGTACTTTTATACCAGGCATCCTTTTAGAAATTCTCAACTTGTTCTGAAAACCTTAACATCAGTGTCACATGGACTGTTCATCCAGTTTCATTTTCCTAAATAAGCAAACACTGCAGTGTGGTAGATGGTACTGGCTATGGTAATTAAGATAAACTCTGGTAAAGAGAGAAAAGTCTTAAGACTGGAAACTTCATAGGCTGTTAGATTGATTTCACATAATGTACCTCCAAGGCCCATCCTTTTTATTTCAGAAGGGTTTAAAACAAAGCTCCAGTTACAACTACATTAGCCACTTAAGTAAATTCACGAGAATAGATATTTCCTAAGATATTTCCACATTAGCTCAGTTACTTAATGAAACAATCATCTAAAGTAAAATATAATACAAAATATTCCTGATAAAAAGGGAAGAGATGCTTTAAAACAAATGCTAACGCTATCGAAGAGAAGAGCAATGAGAAGATTAGAATATCTCTTATCCACAGATACAACAAATAATTTTTGAGCTCCTAACATAAGTACTGTGACAAGTGCTGAAAGTACAATGATGAATATGACTCAATTGGTGACATATTAAAAGTATAGGGTCTAGGGGCGCCTGGGTGGCTTAGTCCGTTAAGCGTCCGACTTTCACTTAGGTCATGATCTCGCAGTTCGTGGATTCGAGCCCCACGTGGGGCTCTGTGCTGACTGCCAGCTCAGGGCCTGGAGTCTATTTCAGAGTCTGTATCTCCCTCTCCCTCTCTCTGACCCTCCCCTGCTCACGCTGTCCCTCTATCTCTTCTAGGAAAAAAAAAGTATAGGGTCTCATTGTGGAATGACAATAACTATTTAACTTGTATTAAATGTATGGGACTACTTCAAGATTTTTTACAACTGTTATTTTTTATTCTCAATTATTTGATGAAATCCCTAAATTTTCAACCTTGTATTTCTATTTCTGTGTGTGTATATATATATGCATGCATATATATTTCTAAACATAAGTTCACATATGTGCATATATTTTTTAATTTATTAATAGAAGTGATTGTAATTTCATCTCATTTAGGTTTTTTTTTCTAGAGGAGTCCTTGAATACATGAAATTGTAGAAATAGTTGAGATTAAGGATATAGTTAATAATGGAAGATATATGTATAAAACATTTATAATTTGGATATTTTGTTTAAATTTATAGGAAATCATTGAAAGTATTATTATTTATTCACATGGAACACTTACCCTCAAAACACCATTAAAAATTCTATTCTCACAAGATTGTTACATTTAAGACAATTAATTAACAGCCTAGAACTAAAATGTTACATATCTTCTCAGTTCTTATTTCAATGCATTTTGACCTACCATTGTTTTAAGAACAATGGAATGCAATCAAAATATTAAAGAGGAAAAAAAGGTCCCACCCAAGAAGATCAGGATGATGCCAGTTTGGGTACAATGACAACATTTATCATAGAACACAGGCCCTTTCATGGCCTGACTCCTGCTTAACTTTCCAGATTCTTCTTTTGTCATTTTCTGCCTTATACTTAATACTACAGGAACATCGAATGATACGCTATGTCCTACACATATTCTGTTGTCTCTCATTTCACTGTCTCATTCTTTCTCCTCTGCCTGGAATATCTGTGTCTCCCTCCTTCACTTTTTTTCTTATTCATGCACATTTTCCAATTCTCAGCTCAGAGAACTCAGATACCTTCCTTAGTTACTACCCAACTCTTCCAAGCTGTTCTCTTCTCAGTATTCCAGGTATCTCTACCCCAACACAAATCACATTGTAGTAGTAGCATTAGATTGAACTGAATGAAATTGCCATTATTTGGTTGATGTTGACCTACAAAAATGGTGAGTCATTCTCTACCACCAGGCTATAAATTTCTTTGGGATGGGTCTTACTAATTAATCACTGTCTACTCCTTCCCTGTTTAGAATGGAATCCAATACCTATTTGTTTACCTGAATAAATAGGCAATTTATAAACAATTGCAGAAATTTCAAGGATGTTCCTCAACTGTTCCACACCCTAAATTTAAGCCAATTTGTGTCCACTCACCCCTCCAGTGGGATAAATGCATGGTTAAACCAAATATTTTTGCTAATATAATGTTGTTTTGATAATGAAACAGGGCCTCATACAATGTTTTTTGTTGGCTGTTCTTGCAAATTGCATGGCTTCTTTATGACTATATCTTCAACGGAGATCTGAGAAAATCTGTCCCCTAGCAACGGCTCTCTGTAAATTACATTCATAAATCAATACAAGGAGAGGGAGTGAGAGATGTGGGGTGAAGCATTTCTTGGTTGAGCATAATTTTAACTTGAGACAAGATTCAATTGATTCAAGCTGATTATGGACTGAACTGTCTCTGTTCCTCCTTTGCTTTGGTTCTGTATACCTCAAACTCATCCAAAAAGATTCTGCTTGCATCAACCCTCCTATGACTTCCTGGGGCCGATCATTCCTGGCAAACAGAATATGAATAAGAAGCCAACACATGATTTATCTCCTACCACTCACTACTCATTTATCCATATTTAGCAGATGTCCACTATGTTCCAGGAATTAAGATAGAATTAGAAAGATGGGTAAAAACTCTTGCAAGATGAGGAATATCTCTTGCACTCAAAGAGCTCTGAATTTAGTAGGAGGAATGAGACATATAAATAAACAAAGACCAAATAGATGGAAACTCATATTAAAGATATATACCAAGCACAGTGGTAAGGAGAAAGAGTTTTCTGAAAAATACCTGTAGGATCTGACAATTAGAACATTGGTGGCCCTGGTAAAAATAGTATGGAAAAGGATCCCAGCCACTAATTGGTTAAACTATGATTTACAGATAAGGGAGTGAGAGAAATCAATAGTGAAGACTATTATTTCTATGTGTATGCGTGATATAAATTATAATATTAATACTGAAATGAAATAAATTTGAATTATGGAAAGAAAAAGAGATAGAATACCTACAAATATCTATATGTGTATACTCTTACTGACCCTGTGGGTTAGCTATCTTTATTTTCTGCCTTTTATGAAGAAGGAAACTAATAAATAGGACTTGAGCAACAAAAGTAAAACCATCATGAGTTGGGCTTTTTTCATATTAAATCCATTTTCCCACATTGTATGTAGATTCTATCTTACAAAGCACTTTTACATTTAGTATTGTCAGGCATTTACATCAGTCATTACATTTAGTATATGTAACAGGCATTTAAATCAGAAAAAAAAAAAAAGAATGAGATAAAGATTAAGTAATTTGTTCAAGGTCACATTGTTACAAAACTTGCATCTTATCTAAGACTCTACCTAAATGGCACAATACCCAAAGTCTACAAGAAGCCAATGTTTTCCTAATTGGTGTCTCTTGCACATCCTTTTCTCCTCTGCTCGCATTTGCCAACCAAGCTGAGGCAAAATAATGTAGTGATTAAGAAGCAAGAAGAGGGTGCCTGGGTGCCTCGGTTGGTTTAGCATCCAACTCTTTATTTCAGGTCATGATCTCATGGTTCATAAGATCAAGTCCCATGTCAGGCACTGCGCTGACAGTATGGAGCCTGCTTGGCATTTTCTGTTTCCCTCTTGCCCCACTGGTGCTCTCTCTTTTTCTCTCTCAAGATAAACAAACATTTAAAAGAAAAAGAGGCAAGTGGCAAGATTCTATAGCCAAAAATGCCTCTACTCAAATGCAGGCTTTGCCACTTACACTGTGACCTTGGCTAAGTAACTTAACTTCGGTGTGACATGGTTTGTTTTTCTGTAAAATGGAAATGATAATAATTATACCTATAGCATAAGACTGTTTTGAAGATTATATGAGTGAATCGGAGGTAAGCACTTTAAACAGTGTCTTGTATATAGTCACTACTATATACCTATTTCCTATCATTATTATTATTATTTCTTTGTTGTATAATATCTTAGAAGATGACAGATATCAGAAGAGGGTAAATAGCCAGATCCATTCCTTCTACTTGCCACCACTTGTGAACCCAGACATTCCTTTGAGGTGTTTAAAAAGGTAGATGGGGCACCTGGGTGGCTCAGTCAGTTAAGCATCTGACTTCAACTCAGGTCATGATCTCATGGGGCTGGTGAGTTCAAGCCCTGCGTCTGGCTCTCTGCTGTCAGCACAGAGCCTGCTTTGGATCCTCTGTCCCCTCCATCTCTCTGCCCTTCCCCCACTCTCCATCTCTCTCTCCAGCCCTTTCTCTCTTCTCTCTCCCAAAAATAAACATTTAAAAAAGGGAAACATTTTGCCACAAATTCTGAGGGAAAGGGGAAAGAATGTAACAAAAATGCTTAACTGAAACAAAATTTGAGGATGTTTTTATCCATGCCATCTCTTTTCTAATATTAGCCCTAGTATTGAAGGTTACTTTGATGTTTAACTTACCCACTAACCTCAAAAAAAAATAATTTCCACCTTTCTCCTTACATTATAGTAAACAGTGAAGAGCATGCTTAGGATTCTCTCTCTCCCTCTGTCTCTGTCCCTTTCTCTCTCTCTCTCTCTCTCTCTCTCTCAAAATAAATATGTAAACATAAAAAAAATTCAAAACAGGCAAAAGGGGGTGTGGGGGGGGAAGGCTAGGGAACAGAAATGTGAGAGGTAGCCAAGAGCAAATTTTACAGAGCAGATTTCTCTGTTATTATCTGATATCTTCTCAATTCAGCTTTGTAGCTCTTGAGGGAATATGCTGTCTTAAAATTTCATCAAATGGATGCTCCAAGTTATTCCTCCCAAATCTGAGTATGCCTCCAAGAAAGAAAAGTAGATCACATCCAATTTGCCATTATGTTTTTCAAGTGTTTAAAACAAATTATGTTAGAAAAATAATAAAAATGTTTAAGTGTAAAACTTGAAGGACTGTAATGGTTATTAAGCACTATTATATTCCTAGTCTCTAAGGTTAGTGCCGTTGACCCTTGAAAAACACAAGTTTGGATTATATGGGTCCACTTATACGTGGATTTTTTAACTATAAATACAGTACAGTAGTATAAATAAATTGTCTCTTATGATTCTCTTAATAACATTGTCATTACTTTAGCTTATGTTACTATAAGAATGCAGTATATAATACATATAACATATGAAATATGTATTAGTCAACTGTTTATGTTATCAGTAAGGCTTAAGGTCAATGGTAGACTATTAGTAGTAAAGCTTTTGGGGAGTCAAAATTATACGTGGATTTTTTTTTTAATTTAAACATTTTTAATTATTTTTGAGAGACAGATACAGAGCACAAGCAGGGGAGGGCTAGAGAGAGGGGGAGACACAGAATCCGAAGCAAGGTCTGAACTGTCAGCATAGAGCCCAACACAGGGCTCAAACCTACAATCATGAGACCATGACCTGAGTCAAAGCCAGACACTTAACTGACTGAGCCTCCCAGGTGCCCCCAAAAGTTACAAATGGATTTTTGACCTCACTATGGGGGAGGGAGTTGGCATCCCTACCTCCCCTGTTGTTCAAGGGTCAACTGCATTTTTAATATATTATTAAATCCCTATAATTATACTACAAAGAAAATATTAGTTCCATGTTACATAAATGAAACTAAAGCTCAAGTCAAATAACTTGCCAAGACTATAGAGCTAATAAGTGCAAACCTCTGTGCAATTTAAATATGGACCTAATTTTACTCAGAAAATGAAGAAAGAAAATAATATGAGCTCTTTCTAGATTGAGGAGAACCTAAAAAAAACATAACAGTTATTACCAAACTCCCTGAACAAAGAATATACAGATAATTAGATTGAAACAAACAAATTAATTAATATTTAATTCTCCTCTGTCATAAGTGAACAAATTTTCCATATTATATATTTTTAGCTATACACTATAAAAGGACACAAAGATTACTTTGTCAAATTTACATTTGAACATATAGTTGTATCTATTGTGTGCACTTTCATCTTTATATATCAGAGAATTGCTTGAAGACTTGAAACATGACTTTTGGGCGGCACCTGGGTGGCTCAGTCAGTTGGGCATCCAGCTTTGGCTCAGGTCATGATCTCACGGTTCATGGGTTCAAGCCCCGCATCAGGCTGTGTGCTGACAACTCAGAGCCTGGAGCCTGTCTTCGGATTCTGTGTCTCCCTCTCTCTCTGACCCTCTCCTGCTCATGTTCTCTCTCTCAAATAAAAAATAAATAAATAAATAAATAAATAAATAACGTTAAAGAAACCTGACTTTTTGGGATCCACTCTTGTTGCTCATGAAATACATGACAATTATTTTCACTCAAGATGCAAATAATATTCCCAATTAGTTTGATGATTTCTTTCCTTTCTTTGCTATAGTAAAACCAGAATATTTTTTGGTTTTGAAGTGAGGGGCATGATTCTTTATCTCCCTTTTTTTAAAGTTAATGAGATAAATTGAGGAGGAGCCTGGAGGAGAGACTTTAAAAGAAATTAAAGTGTTTTTTTTTTAAATCATTTACAAAGTCAATTCATTGCCTCACTTTATATTAAAACAAGGAATCAGGAATAATGAGGCCAACTTTTTGTCCATTCACCAGAGAATTACACACATTTTTATATTCGCAAAGAGAAAGAAGAGTTTTTGTTTTGTTTTGCTTTGCATTTTAAAGAGAAGTTTCTCTCAGTCTCATTTGCTGTATCTTTCATGAAAGCATCAACAAGTCTCTATTCTCTGCAACCGTGGGTAACCTTTCTGTTGTTAGATTTGGATTCTATTGCAATAGGATGCACCAACCAACATTATTATTTATTTTACATAAGTTATTTGGAGCTAGAGTCAGAAGACATCATAACATATTCAATTCAATTCGGAAAACACTGATTGAGCCTCCTGTAGGAATAAAACAATGGAGTGAGCATTATATGAATTCAGTGATTAATAAAGTGCTCTCCCTGACTTCCAGCATCTCACGTCTAGCTGTTGAATAACTCTAACATGGGACAACAAGTGTTAGATCCTATAACAGACATTCAGATAGAGTGTTATATTCAAGCTGTCATCAATAAGAATACTTATTCTAAATATAAGTATTCCATGTCCTGAATCTGAAGACTTCACTTATGATTGTCAACTACCCATAATATGGAAACAATGCTTCTACCAAAACCAGTTGAGTTTGTTTCCAATGCTTTAGTCCTTCAGAAATTCATGTGGGCCAACCACCACATGCTGACATACACTTCCATACCATTCTCTCTCATGCCTGCTAAGTACTATGATCAGTGGTAAGTCAGGGTTTTTCAGCAGCACTGGCAGAAGAGACTCAGTTAGGTATAAACTATTCTCTTGAAATAATAATAGTAATTAACACTCTGTCTTTTGTCTGGGAATGTTCTCTTTTACAACTGAGTTTATTCAATCAAGTGAGATAGGCATGAAGTGACAAAATTAAGTGTTACCACTGTCAGCCAGATGTTAGATTCATCAAGTCAGCCCAGACAACCAATGTCATTTTAGGATCCTCTCACATCCTCCATACTAGTCCTGCCTGATTCTATTATGCTTCCTCCTCTAAGGAATAGAACCTCTGAGGATCATTCTCCCCCAAATAAGCTTGCCTTCAAAATATGGATTAGCCTCTGAGGCTCAGTTTCTACAGATGACCTGCTAAGTAACAATTTATTAATCCCAAAAGTAATCTATGAGAGATAAATAATGAACCCATTTACCTTGGCTTCCTACCCTCTGTAAACTTCCTCTCCTAAACTGCATTCCACCTGTTATCTACCAAAAAAAAAAAAAAAAAAAGACACATGTAATCATTGTGTTGCTATAGTAATTAATTAGGGAGATGGTTGAGGGAACATGGAGTTTTACAATCTAATCAAATTATATTATATAAATAGCACCCAATAAGCATGTATGAGGAACGTATAAAAATATGAAACAAATACTAACTAGAGGAAACATAGTCATAAGTCAAGGGCTCTATCTTATGTCTTGGCTAAAAATCTTTTCTTGGTAAAGCCAATACCATTTTATATATCCTGTAAGGATTTGAACTTGATCCTTCCCTTGGAACAATTGTCAAGAACATTACCATTACCTATGGCTGAAAAACAACTACTGTGTTCCATTCCTCTGGGGGAAAATTAGGTAGGTAGGTAGGTAGGTAGATATTCTGCGCCAACATAATTTCCAAGTTACATCTTGGAAAATCTAAAAAGACAAATAATTTTCAAAGGGGCCACTGAAAGAAAGTCCCTCTTTTATTTTGTTGTTTTTCACAGACAGATATCTCATTGTAAAAAAAGGAATTACTGTTCTACAGTAGATGGAAATTTTTCCTTGTTTTAATATTTTTTTTGTAAGCAACAATTTCTCTTGTAAGCAAAAATTTTGCCTGAAAATAAAACTAAAATATAGAGACAGTTCCCAGTTCTGCTTCAATAAGCCCCATAAATATTTGGTTGTGCATGCAAATGTGGGTACTGGTATTTGTTTTTATAAAAAAATACTTCATGTTCAGAGAAAAGAATCAATGAGGGCAAGAATCTCAGGTATTGCTATCTTAAAGACCCCAATCAACTGAAAAAAAGAACATCATGAAAGCATCTTCCAATTGAAAAAAAATAAGATGGGGTGCAATTCATCAAATCTAGGAAAACAACTGTCAGGGACCAGAAGAATAGTCTCCTTAATACTATTAGAATCAGAGGACTGAAAGGAACATGGATAGTTTATTTAACTTACTACTGATCTCATATCTAAATCATCTCACAAAGAAGATGCACCACTATGTTCATCTCCTAAGCAGAGAAAGATTTCACAACATCCCAAGCAATTTAAAACTGTTTAGAAAACCTTTGGAAGGGGCGCCTGGGTGGCTTAGTCGGTTACGCGTCCGACTTTCGCTTAGGTCATGATCTCGCGGTTCGTGGGTTCGAGCCCCGCGTCGGGCTCTGTGCTGACTGCCAGCTCAGAGCCTGGAGCCTGTTTCAGTCTGTGACTCCCTCTCTGACCCTCCCCTGCTCACGCTGTGTCTCTCTCTCTCTCCTAGAAATAAATAAAAAATATTTAAAAAAAAGAAAAAGAAAAGAAAAGAAAACCTTTGGAAGACATTTTTTTTTGTAGTTTATGTAAATCTCACCTCTGTTCTTTAAATATATTTATATCCTTAGTGGAATGCAAGAATAAGTGGTTATAACCTTCATATCATAACCTTTTCAGATTTTGGTGACAACTGTTGTCTTTCTTAACTTGCTCTTCCAAAAGCTAAATAAACTCAGTTCCACTAATCTGTCTTTATATATGCCAAGTAGGTCATTCAATGCAATCTCTTAAGCATTTGAGTAATGTCTCTCTGAACCCTGCCAAATTTTTTACATCTCCATTTAGATGGGGAACCCAGATGTCAACAAAATCTTGCACCATCTATAAATCTTCCAAGATCTTGCACCATCTATAAATAAAACAGTAATTTCCTGAATGATGATTGTAGTTTTAATACTTTTAGTAGAGATTTATGAAGAAAATTATTTAGACTATAATCTGGTTCTCAAAACAAACAAAAGTTCATAGTAGGTGCCATGGCTTTTGACTGATTAAGTAATAGCTTGATGTTTGCATTCAAAAATTCATCATGGCTTCCTGCCCTACTAGAGTAAGTGGTACTTCATTAACACTTGTAGAAAACAAGAGTACTAATATATTCCATACGTTGGACAACAGACAGTGTGGGATTATAATTCCAAAAGAAAGGAAACAAATGAGGTATACCATAGAATGGCCTGGGCTTTTTACCTAGAGGCATATTCTAGACTGCTGCATAGAAAGGGAAATACAGGGGCACCTGGGTGGCTCAGTCAGTTAAGCATCCAACTTCAGCTCAGGTCATGATTTCACAGTTCATGTGTTCAAGCCCCGCATCATTGGGCTCTGTGATGACAGCTAGCTCAGAGCCTGGAGGCTGTTTCAGATTCTATAAGTCCCTCTCTCTCTGACCCTCCCTTGTTCATGCTGTCTCTCTCTCTTTCTCTCTCTCTCAGAAATAAATTAAAAACATAAAAAATTTTTAAGAAAGGGAAATACAAACAGACTATGGAGGTATCACTGGGTTGAGGAGACAGCAGAGTTCTGAGAAATGAAGATGAATGTTATCTAGGATATGGAGGACGGGGGGGAATGTGAAAAAGAACTCCAGAAATCGGCATAAGAGTCTCTTGACTCTTTGACTACTGAGCTGCACATCTGTTGGGAGCGAAACATAGGAGACAAAATGAAACAACCAGTAGTGGAAAAAACAAGTGTCAGAGTTTACAGAAGGCTGGAAGATATCCACATTTCAGTCAGCCAGAGGGAGAACCTTCACTGAACACCTGGAGCGTTCAGGAGAAACTCCAGAAAGGCCACACCTTAGGAGTAAGGCCAACTTCTTCCTAATATAACTTAACTCTGAACACACCCTAACAAGTCTCAGAAAGGAAACAAAAGCCCAAAGAATCAAGACATTCTTTAAGAAATTATCTACTATCATAACAAAGACCTTTTAAAGGATAGATAGGAAATCTAAACTACTCAACAACCAGACAAATGAAACAGAAAAAGGTGAGCTCAAGCCCTGCATTGGGCTCTGTGCTAACAGCTCAGAGCCTGGAGCCTGCTTAGGATTCTGTGTCTCTCTTTCTGTCTGCCACACCCCAACTCGCACTTGGCTCTCTCTCTCTAAAAAAGAAATAAACATTTAAAAAAATAATGCAATATCAGAAATAACAAATTCACTGAAATAAATGTACAAAAAGAAATTGATTTTACTGTATGTAAATTATGTTTTAATAAGTCTGACTCTAAAAAATGTCCTTAATGGGATTAACAATTCATTAGATCCTCAGAAGAAAAGGCCAAGAACTGGAGACAAAGCAATAGAAAATCTACAAACTGGAGAGAGAAGAAAGGCACAAAAACAAAAAGGTGTCAAGACTTAGGGGACAGTGTCATCTGGTCTAACACGTGTAAGTGAGCTCCAGAAGGAAGGGACAAAGAAAATATTTAAATAAATAATAGCTGGAAAAAAAATAATAGTTCAAAATGATTAATCCGTAGAACCAAGAAACACAATGAACCCTAATCAAAATGAGCACTACAAGAAAACTACATCAAAGGAGCACCTGGGTGGCTTAGTCGGTTAAGCGTCCGACTTTCTCTTAGGTCATGATCTCGCGGTTCGTGGGTTCGAGCCCCGCGTCGGGCTCTGTGCTGACTGCCAGCTCAGAGCCTGGAGCCTGTTTCAGTCTGTGACTCCCTCTCTCTCTGACCCTCCCCTGCTCACGCTGTGTCTCTCTCTCTTTCCTAGAAATAAATAAAACATAAAAAAAGAAAAACTACATCAAGGTATAATATAGTCAAATTTATAAAACCAATGATAATGAGGAAATCCTAGAAGTAGCTGGGGAGGAGAAGGGAAATAGAAAGATACTTGACATCATTGGTTGTCAGGGTAGAACAAATTTAAACCACAGTGAGGCACCACTACATACCTACTAGAAAATCTGAAACTAAACAGACTAATTATCCCAAGTGTTGTTATATGCAGAGAGCAACCAAACTTTTCATAGCATGCTATTTCACAAGTATAAAATGATATATGCAATTTTTAAAAAATTAATATACATCTATACTATGGCACAGTGGTTTCATTATTACATATTAAAAGAAATAAGATACATATCCACAAATTGACTTATTAAAGGAATGTTTATAGCAACTTATTCCAACCAAAACCTGAGAGTATTTCAAATGTCCACCAAGAGGAAAATAGGTAAACATATTGTAGCACATTCATACAACAGAATATTAATATTACATTAAAGTAGAATTCAGAGAAAAGCAATGTTACTGCCTTTAAAGACGGAGAAAGCAGGAACATGAGCAGCCTTTAGAAGCTGGAAAGAAACAAAGAAACATTCTTCCTTAGAGCCTTCCAAAACGAACACCACTCTGCTCATACTGTGATTTTGGTCCAGTGAGATGCATGTTGGACTTTTAACCTACAGAACTGTAAGCTAATAAATCTTAGTTGTTTTAAGCCACAGGTTTGTGGCAAATTGTTACAGTAGCAATAGCAAATATCTATAGATCTTCAAACTCTGGTATTAACCAATAATCCTTACTAATATGCTATTTTACTTTTGACTAGCTAATCTTTATTTTAAGCATAATTATAACAAGTTAAGTTAGTTTCACACCTGGCCAATGGAAACTCTTCATATCAAAATGGAATTGCCTTAGGGCACCTGGGTGGCTCAGTTGGTTAAGCATCCCATTCTTGATTTCAGCTCAGGTCATGATCTCACAGTTCATGGGTTCAAGACCCACATCTGTCTCTGCAGATGGTGTTGAGCCTGCCTGGGATTCTCTCTCTCTCTCTCTCCCTCTCTCTCAAAATTCTCATTTGTGCTATCTGTCTCTCTCAAAATAAATAAATAAACAAGATTTTTTAAATAGAATTGCCTAATTCAATGATGTGTCTGTAAGAATGTTTGTAAGAAAGTAAGGAATTCTAATCACAAATTCCTACACAAGGAATAAGCCTTTGTCTTATATGAAAACATTGGACAACAGAAATATGTTTTATGTTTTATTCAAGTGAAATACTCATTTTATTATATAACATTTTTATAGATCCTACTTTTACCAACTTTTTCACTAAACTGTCTTTCCCAATCATATTGAAACCAAAAGAACTTCCATTGAAGTGCTAAAAAGAGCTACGCTGACAACAGCAAAAAATAAGGTTGAAGATCCACAAGTGAGTGAAAGGTTTATAGAAAAATCTTAATATGCTAAAAAAAATATATAGTCGAAGCATAGAATGATGGACAATGGATCTTGAGAGCACCTAATTATATTACTGCTTTTCTATGTGATGCAATAACTGACCTTTTTAATAACAAACACTAATTGGCAAAAACATTGAGCCAAGGCTTTCACATATGCTAATGAAATAGAAACATAAGAAATAAAGTTTTAGGTGATGTTCATTAAAAATGCCAAAATATATAAATGTTGATTCTTCAAAGAATATTTGATTATTGGAAAATTTCCTTCAGAATCTGAAAGTAGGGGCATCTGGGTGGCTCAGTCCGTGAAGCTACCAACTCTTGATTTTGGCTCAGGTCGTGATCTCACAGTTCATGAGTTCGAGCCCTGCATTGGACTCCACACTGGTGGAGCAGAGCCTGCTTGAGATTCTTTCTCCTCCCTCTCTCCCTGCCTCTCTCTCTCCTCTGCCCCTCCACCACTCATGATCTCTTTCTCTGTCTCTCTGTCTCTCTCAGAATAAATAAATAAACTAAACAAAAGAATTCCAAAAATTAAAAAAACAGTAGAAAGTATTTTTGTCAGCTATTAACAATACCTTAGTGCTAAAATGAGACTTCTGCCTTCATATTTGCAATTGCAAGATGTTCAGAATCCATTAGTTTATTATAGTACTTTAAATATATTAGTTTTCCACAGACCCTCCCCCCAAATCCTTTCTTTATTTCTACAAAAGAATATTCATATACTAGAGGCAACACATTTTTCAAACTCAAATATAATATTTTTACATAGACGACAGTTTAGATAAAACGTTACATTTTACACGAAGGGAAATTTAAGTGAGTATTTATTAAGGAGTTTTAATGACAATAATTATAAGAAATAATTATAAGAGAAAAAGGGCTATTTTTTTTCTTTTCAATTTGAATAGAAAGCTTTTAATGTCTCTGGAATATCAACTGTATTGAAGTCATTTGTTATTCTGGGTTTTAATGCCATGTTTCTTTCTAGTGAACAATGGTTTTGTCATTTGTTACCTTTACAGCATTCTTTACTAAATCTGTACTAAGGGACAGACCAGGGACAGCAGGCTATCAGAGACAATAAAATGAAACATTTTGAGGAATGAGACTTGCAGCCATTTACAAAAGAAAAAAGAAAACCCTAGACCAAGTATTAAAAAAAAAAAAAACCTAATTCTGTCAGCATATACTAATTTCTAAGACTTAACCATTTCAATGCTGATTATACTCCTTTTCAGATCTCTAAATAGAGTACAAGAGAGGAAAGTGAGGCAATACTCACAGTTCCTTTTCAAAGAAAAACCCAACTAGAAGACATGGGCAAGAATTTTCACTGCATCCATATGGCAGAGAAAGAGAGACAGAGACAGAGAGCATCATATCACTATCAAGAATCTATTTTTGTGACACAGACCTTAATTTATGCACTCATTCACTTATTCACTCATATTGCTGGTGGGAGAACCTTTTTCTGGGAATTGGCTCACTGCATCATTGGTAATTTTCTCCTGACATGGATACCAACTCAAAACATTATAAGAAAATAGATGCAAATAAACTGTAAGGTCATAAACTACAGTATGAAAAGCATTGACTTTGGAATCAAACAGACCTGGGTTTGAATCCTCATCCCAATCCTTATTAGTTATGTGAACATAAGCAAAGTTCTCTATGAGACTCTATGAATCTCTTTTTCTTTGTAAAAAAGCTATAATAATATTTACTAGAAATTGTAATAATATTTACTAGAAGTATAATATTTAGAATATTTATTGAAAATAATATTTGCAGTTGGATAGCTTGCAGGAAAACAGGATTTGGTGAAGTTTTGTGAAATGCATTTCCATACCCTCCAACTCAATTCTTCTAACTCTTCAGTAGTCAAAATGTGTGAGAATCATTTTCTTCACAATATGAATACCACAACACAAAAAAGTACAACAGCCAAAAACTTTCAAGATGTTTAATATATTTTTGAAATATTTAACTTAACATAATGTTAAATATAGACAAGTCATGCTTGAATGACTTCTTCAACTTAAACATCAAAAATATAGATCTATAATTTTTAAAAGTCTTATGATGCTTTTTACAGCAAGATAGCAAAAACCTCATTCAAAAGATGTTCAGTTTGAGTCTCTCATATTAAGATAAGGTAACTGAAATAAATACAATAGAAACCAAAAGTATAGGAAACTTAGGAGCAATGAGGAAGGACAAGAAAATTTGGCATTATATAGCCTAAAAAAGTAAACAATGAAAAGGTAATATGTAGCTCTTTTCCATTATATTTCAATTCAAAATTGCTGACTTTTATGGGGTACATTAAGATTCTTTTATTTTCTTTTCCAACTCCCCATGAGCTTCACAAGAAAGTTTTTTTAAACTAAAGCAATAACTTTCTTCTCCCACCAAGGAAGATACATAACTATGAATGCATGGAGAAAAGTTTACTTTGTGTCTGTCATTCAGAGAATGAAACAAGAGAGAATTCTAAGTCTGAGAGTTATGTAAGCAAAATTCATGACCGTTTAAGCTGAGCCTTCAAAGTGAGACTTTGTATTTAATTTAAAGTATTCTAGATTTTCAGGTTATCAAAATCAACTTCAAATAAAATACAAAATCATATTGCAAAAGCAAGAGGTTTTTTGGGAGAAGCAGTGGGCAGAGGATTACATTATGTTGGATTATCTAAGGTACTGTTTCTCTCTAGTGTCAGGGCAACTGAAACCTAATTTGTTACACTGAAAATAGCCTGATTGTTAAATAAAGCCTTCTTGATAGCAACAAACATGGAAGTTACTTATAAAGAAGGTTTTTCTGACTAGAATCCTCTCCCAAGTGAATTTTTAAATTTTTCCCTAGAATTCTTTAAGAAAATGAATTTCCTAGAATTCTTTAAGAAAATAATTATCTTTAAGAAAATGATA
Organism: Proteles cristata cristata; assembly: GCA_017311185.1. Lineage (NCBI taxonomy): Eukaryota > Metazoa > Chordata > Mammalia > Carnivora > Hyaenidae > Proteles > Proteles cristata. The sequence continues at coordinate 120,688 of JAESUZ010004150.1, read as the reverse complement.
AAAATGCTTTAAAAGTTTTCCCTAGAGACCCACAGTTAATATCATCCTCAATGGGAAGAAACTGAGAACTTTCCCCTTAAGGTCAGGAACACGACAGGGATGTCCACTCTCACCACTGTTGTTTCACATAGTGTTAGAAGTCCTAGCATCAGCCATCAGACGACAAAAGGAAATAAAAGGCATCAGAATTGGCAGAGATGAAGTCAAACTTTCACTTTTCACAGATGACATGATACTCTACGTGGAAAACCCTACAGACTCCTCCAAAAGTCTGCTAGAATTGATCCATGAATCCAGCAAAGTCACAGAGTACAAAATCAATGTACAGAAATTGGTTGCATTTTTATACATCAATAATGAAGCAACAGAAAGAAAAATCAAGAAACTGACCCCATTCACAATTACACTAAGAACCATAAAATATTTAGGAATGAACCAAACCAAAAAGGTAAAAGATCTGTATGCTGAAAACTATAGAAAGCTTATAAAGGAAATAGAAGAAGGCACAGAGAAATGGAAAAATATTCCATACTCATGGATTGGAAGAACAAATATTGTTAAAATTGTCAATACTACCCAAAGCAATCTGCACATTCAATGCAATTCCAATCAAAATTGGACCAGCATTTTTCTCAGAGCTAGAACAAATCTTAAAATTTGTATGGAACCAGAAAAAAACCCAAATGGCCAAAGCAATGTTAAAAAACAAAAACAAAGTGGCAGGCATCACAACCCCAGCCTTTGCTTCTACTACAAAACTATAATCATCAAGACAGTATGGTATTGACACAAAAACAGACACATACAGCAATGGAATAGAATAGAGAACCCAGAATTGGACCCGCAAATATATGGCCAACTAATCTTCAACAAAGCAGGAAAGAATATCCAAAGGAAAAAGTCTCTTTAGTAAATGGTGCTGGGAGAACTGGACAGCAACATGCAGAAGAATGAAACTAGATCAATCTCTCACACCATACACAAAAGTAAATTCAAAATGGATGAAAGACCTAAATGTGAGACAGGAAACCATCAAGATCCAAGAAGAGAAAACAAGCAACAACCTCTTTGACCTCGGACACAGCAACTTCTGTCTTGACACATCTCCAAAAGCAAGGGAAATAAAAGCCAAAAATGAACTATTGGGACCTCATCAAGATAAAAAGCTTCTGCACAGCAAAGGAAACAATCAACAAAACTAAAAGGCAACTGACAGAATTGGAGAAGATATTTGCAAATGACATATCAGATAAAGGGTTAGTATCCAAAACCTATAAAGAACTTACCAAACTCAGCACCCAAAACACAAATAATCCAGTGAAGAAATGGGCAGAAGACATGGAAAAGTATCTACTTTTCCAAAGGAGACATCCAGATGGCTAACAGACAAATGAAAAGTTGCTCAACATCACTCATCATCAGGGAAATACAAATCAAAACCACATTGAAATACCACCTCACACCAGTCAGAATGGCTAAAATTAACAACTCAGGAAATAAAGATGTTGGCAAGGATGTGGAGAAAGGGGAACTCTCTTGAATTGTTGGTGGGAATGCAAACTGATACAGCCATACTGGAAAACAGTGTGGAGATTTCTCAAAAAAATAAAATAAAATTATCCTATGACCCAGCAATAGCACTACTAGGAATTTGTCCAAAGGATACAAGAGTGCTGATGCATAGGGGCACATGGAGCTCATCGTTTATAGCAGCACTTTCAACTATAATCAAATTATGAAAAGAGCTTAATGTCCATCAACTGATGAATGAATAAAGAAGAAGTGTGTGTGTGTGTATATGTACATATAAAGTGGTATATATATACATACACACGTATATGTATATATATATACATACATACATATATACACACACACATATATGTGTATATATGTAATGGAATACTACTCAGCAATTAAAAAGAATGAAATCTTGTCATTTGCTACAATGTGGATGGAACTGGAGGATGTTAAGTGAAATAAGTCAGAGAAAGACATGTGAAAGTTGAGAAACTTAACAGAAAACCACGAGGATAGGGAAAGAAAAAAAAAACAGTTACAGAGAGGGAGGCAAACCATAAGAGACTCTTAAATACAGAGAACAAACTAAGGGTTGGTGGGGGTGGGGAGTGAGGGAGACGGGGAAAATGGGTGATGGGCATTCAGGAGAGCATTTGTTGGGATGAGCACTGGGTGTTGTATGTAAGTGATGAATCACAGGAATCTAGTTCTGAAGCCAAGAGCACATTGTATACATTGTATGTTAGCCCACTTGACAATAAGTTATATAAAAACAAAACAAAACAAAAATAAAATAAAATAGGGGCGCCTGGGTGGCTTAGTCGGTTAAGCGTCCGACTTTCGCTTAGGTCATGATCTCGCGGTTCGTGGGTTCGGGCCCGCGTCGGGCTCTGTGCTGACTGCCAGCTCAGAGCCTGGAGCCTGTTTCAGTCTGTGACTCCCTCTCTCTCTGACCCTCCCCTGCTCACGCTGTCTCTCTCTCTCTATCCTAGAAATAAATAAAACATTAAAAAAATAAATAAAATGAAATAAAATAAAATAAAATAGAATTTTTTCTTAGAGTTCTTTAAGACAATGACTTTAAAAAATTTCTTAAGGAATTGTTTAAGGAAATGATTCATTATGCAAATGATTCCCTAGGATTCTTTAAGAAAGGAAAATTCTTTATTTTTTTTATGTTTATTTTTGAGAGACAGTATGTGAGTGGAGGAGGGGCAGAGAGAGAGAGGGAGACACAAATCTAAAGCAGGCTCCAGGCTCAATACTTTCAGCAGAGAGCCCTATGTGGGGCTCAAACCCATGAACTGTGAGATCATGACCTGAGCCAAAATCACTCAATCAACTGAGCCACCCAGGTGCCCCAAGAAAAGAAAATTGTTTAATTCTTTAAGAAAATCTCCCTAGAATTCTTTAAGAAAATTATTAAGGAAAATGAAAAAAAAGAAAAATATTTTTTATTTATTTCATTCTAAAACCTGATTGTATGACACAAGTGGACAAAATCTTCTTTAAATATCTGTCTAGTTATATGATTTACAGATCTTAAGATTCCTCAAATGCCTACTCCTTTATTTGATCTCCATATGAGAAAGAAAGTATTACCCTCCTAAAAATTTGCCACTCTGTAAGATATCTTCATAAGGAACCACATATTTCTAACTTACCTTATAGAAAAAGCTGAGGAAAAAAGAAATGGAAAAACAAAAGAGAAAATGAATTAAGGATGGATGGAAGGAAAGAGAACATAAGGTAGACTCCAATTGTGTGCTTCCCTTGTTCAGCTGCCCTTATCCAAAGTGACCCTTTCATCCTTTGAAGATAAAAATTAGGGCCAGGCCTCTCTTGCCTTCATTTAGTAGACCAAATACCCAGAAAAACAGTTCTTTTGGTCATGAATACTATTCAATTGTGTATTTTGTTAGAACCTCCTTTTCACCGAATAAAGTTAGTTCTGACCCTTTTTCAGCAGTGAAGAAAAGGAGCCTGGCAAACATCTACCTTTTCAGATTTGATTCTCAGGTCCATAGTTTACAGTGGTTCTTTTAGCCTGATAGGGCCCACCACTTAAAGAGATAAATCTTTTTTTTTTTCCTTTTAGGCATGCAGGGGAACATGAGCTTTGTGATACTTGTTGGCTTTTTTTTCCTTCCAAATAACAAAATTGTTTGTAAAAAACGCTATTTTTGATTCAGTACAATCACCTGAGATATGATCACTTTGTGGTTTTTATTTTTCACCAACAGTTGTATTATATTTTATAATGGCATTGGAGCGCCACGGTTATTGCTTAACCTAGTTTTGTCTTGAACAAGACAGCAGAATTGTCGTCAAATGCTCACTTAACCTTAGCATACCTCTCTACCATTCTTTCATCCACATTCAGGAGTCTAATGTAATTTTATTTTGATTGAAGACATTGAAACATCTCTGTAAGGGACCCATGTAACAATGCTCCCATTAAATCTAAGACCTTGAACCACTACTCTTCACTATTCTATCTCCCTACCCTCTTTCCCCTTGCTCCCCATGTCCACTGTATTATTCATGGTAACAGTAATCTGCACATTTTGTTTCATTCCATCCTTTTAAGAGCCTTCTCAACATATTACTTAATCAAGACTAGGAATTACAATAAACAAAATCCAGTTCTAATGAAATAAGCAAACCAGAAGCTTATGGGAGAGGTGCAAGGGTATCTCACAGAACCAAAGGGCAGGAGAAGAAGCCTGACCCCACAAAAGACAGGAACCAGGCCCAGAAATAACCCCGGTCGCCATTCTATTTTCGCTTTCCATGTTTACTCCTTTTGTCTCTTCCTCTGTTCACACCTGACTTAACAGAGTCAGCCTACACATGGACCTCAGCTGCCTGTCTCCAGTTCACAAGACCAACTAGTGCTTTTCCAGTCAGATTCCAAACTGATAAGTGAAAACCCGATAGTTGTCCACTGGCGCCCATTGATTATAACCAAGGATTCAGTCAGGTAGTTCACATGTGGCTATCAAGGTCCCATCTTGGGGAACAGATAAATGGGTTGTCAGGGAAAATGGGTATGTGCCGGAAAGACCCCCCCACCCCACAAATGTTCCTGCTACTAGGATACAGGTTCTGTCAAATCTGTTCCATTTTAAACATGTGAAAACCAATGCGTGTTTTATATAATGGTCTTGTCTTCAAAGACTGGGGTTTTAGCCTTAGTTTTGTCACTAACAAGATTTTGGAACTAAGTCAAAATCACTTCAGTCTATATAAATTTGCAAAGTTTCTTCTAGCATTAAATATGGTAATTCTATGGTCATCTGAGATTGGTACTTTAAATGATCAGTGCTCCCACATGGATAATATTTTGTAGCTTAAATATTAGTATTGGCAGACTTTTCCTGAGTAATTACTCTGGGAAAGACACTATTCTAAAAGCCTTACATCTATTAACTACAATGCAATTGACACAAACTTCATAGGTGAAGGGCAGTGTACCCTGCATGACTTCCCTGACTTCAGATGCCATCTATAAGCTTGAGCATCCCAAGACCACTCACACTTCTTTCTGACCAGCAGGGTACAAATTCAAGGATCCTACTACCCTTCAGATTCAATAAGTCTCTAGAATAGCACATGGCATTCAGGAAGACACTCTACTAACAATTACAATTTTTATTATAAAGAATATAAAGCCAGGACCAGCTGAAAGAAGAGATAATAGGGCATAGTCTGGAAGGGTCCTAAATATGAAGCTTCTGAGACCTTAGGAAAATCACCCTCCTCGTGCATCAATATATGGTTACCAATGGGAGAAACTCACCTATGCTCTGGGTGACCAAAGGTCCTATTGTGGTTTCATTACATAAGTATGATTAATTAAATCGTTGGCCATGTCACTGAGCTCAGTTTGCCTCCCCAGAGGTCAGGAAGTCAGGGTGGTATTGCATTGCTCAGAGCCCCAACACTCTAATCACATGGTTGGACTTTGACATGACCAGCCTCCCTCCTGAAACTAACCACAAGCCCACCATGAGTTACCTTGTTAGTACACACACGTATGGTCCAAAAGGCCTACCATGAATAATAAAGACACTCCCCATCATTCAGAAAATTCCAAGGAACAAGAATCAACAGCCAAACAAATTCTTTATTATATAACATTAACTCATTTAATTCTCATAGCAACCCTTTGAGGTAAGAATGAAAATTTTCAAAATTTTATGAGACAGAAGGTGATTAAGTAATTTGCCTAAAGTGCACACCTGCTAATAAATGGACAAAGAATCTAGGCTAAATCCTGTGTTTTAAAATGATACATACTTTCTCCTTCGGCTATTTGGCCCTTGCTTAGAAATCTGCTCAAAAAGCTACATGCCACCACCTGTCACCCTACAACACTACACATGTGATGAGCACTGAATAATGTACAGAGAGGTTGAATCTCTATGTTGTTTACCTGAAACTAATGTAACATTGTATCAACTACATTCAAATAAAAACTTTTTAAAAATATCTAAAGAAAAATAATTACATGGCCCAAATCATAAATAATAATTCTTTGACTTACCATGTCATACTTTCCAACTCAAAAATAGCAACATCCTAGTCTTTTGTTTTCAAAAGAAAACATAGTTTAAACCAGTGCTGTTTGTCATCTGCTTCCCTTTCAAACCACAGAATAAGTTATAAATCTGTTGGAAATGTGGACTTGATAGCTTTACAGTCATTATCTTCAAAGTGACTGAGTACAGATTGTGGTAGGCATCTTCATGCAACAGTGGTGTCTCATATGGCAGTGGATAGAATGATTAATTCTAGTCACTGCAGTGAACTGCCCCCAAATCTCAGTGACTTCACACAATACAGATTTCTTTTTTCATTCACATATCATCCAGTGAAGGCTGGGGTAGGTCTCCTCCAGCTAAAGTTCAAGTATTTGGGCTCCTTACCTCATGTAATCAAGACATCCTGGAGCTCTTTGCTTCCAAGCACACAAATGAAAGAGAGAGCACTTAAGGAAGGTGAATTAGATACTTAACCCCTTAGCCCACAATGGCATGTTTCACTTCTGAGCATATTGTATTGTCCAAAACTAGTCAAGTGGCCAATTTAATCACAAGAAGCCTGGAAAATGAACATGTAATACAGGGACATTGCTTAGCATTATGAATAGTACCTGTCAGAGTCTGCACTTAAGTTACCAAATATCCATGTGATCCCTCCTTCCTACCTAGAGAAAACACCCCTCCACAAGTAGCCAACACAAGACCCTGCCCCCTTAAATATGTCATCCAGTGTTCTTTCTCTGCTCAGTAAAATTGGGGAAATTATTGTTCATACCTTAAAAAGTTGTTATGAAAATCCAGTATCCAAATCCTATCCCTTAGACAGTATTCCAGGTTTTACTATGAACTGAAATGCAGGTAATATACTTCAGTACATGCTCATATACAATGGTAATTCAGAGACAAGAGAGCGCCACTGGATGCTCCTTTAGAAATGGGAGGGAGCGCCTGGGTAGTTCAGTCCATTAAGTGTCCAACTTTAGCTCAGGTCATGATCTCACGGCTCATGAGTTCGAGCCCCATATTGGGCTCTGTGTTGACAGCTTGGAGCCTGAAGCCTACTTCAAATTCTGTGTCTCCCTCTCTCCCTCCCCCACTCAAGCTTTGTCTCTCTGTCTCTAAAAACCAAATAAACATTAAAAACAAAAAATTTTTTAAAAAGATGGGAAGAATGGAAAACAGAAAGCAGGGGCGCCTGTGTGGCCCAGTTAGTTAAGTGTCCAACTCTTGATTTCTGCTCAGGTCATGATATTGCAGTTCATGAGATTGAGCCCCACATCAGGCTCTGACAGCACGGAGTTTGCTCAGGATACTCGTCTCCCCACCCCCCGTCTGCTCCTCCCCCTCAAATGTGGACTGACTCTCTCTCTCTCTCTCTCTCTCTCTCTCTCTCTCTCTCTCTCAAAATATATAAGTAAATATTGAAAAGGACAGAAAGCAGTAATTTATCTACAGCAACTCTGAATTCTGAGGAAAAGACTGTGGAGCCTCCCTGACCTGACAGGATAGAAACTTCTCTGGCATTGTTACCCTCTGCAAAGAACTGCCTTGCCTGTAGTTCACTGTAACCTATACCAACACTCTCCTCTGGAGCTGTACAGTTGTCAAAACTACCTTCTGTTTATAGAAGGGTGGGGACACAACAATTTTAAGCCTTGAGCAGCAAACGGTTTTTTATTCCGTGTTCTTTGGTAATATCATTCCTCCAGATATCTAGCAGTTTTCTTAGTTCTGATTGCAATTAGTTCCGTGTGCTAGTAGCCACACACAAAGTTTTTCTTAAATATAATTCTCAACCTGATTTATTTCTGTTTCTCTTTGCTGGGTTCTACCATCCTTATTCCCTTCTTTGCACTGAGACACTTAATTCAACTGAAAAGTGTACAGAGACTTTGCATCTCAGGGCAGCGGTGGGGGAGACAAGGAAAAGGAGAGATCTAGAAGCAATTAGTTTTTAATCCTTGAAGGCCCTGAATTATGGGATTCTATTTTCCCTCCCCTTTTAAAACAGCTTTTTTTTGTGGTATAATTGACCAACAATAAACTGGACTTGTTTAAAGTATACAGTTGGGTAATATTGACATATGTATATACCCATTAAACTACTACCGTAAAAAATGGACTTCATCAAAATTAAAAGCTTCAAAACATACTGTTAAGAAAATGGAAATACAGGGGTGCCTGGGTGGCTTAGTCGGTTAAGCGTCTGACTTTCACTTGGGTCATGATCTCACGGTTTGTGGGTTCGAGCCCCGCGTCGGGCTCAGTGCTGACTGCCAGCTCAGACCCTGGAGCCTGTTTAAGTCTGTGACTCCCTCTCTCTCTGACCCTCCCCTGCTCACGCTGTCTCTCTCTCTCTCTCCTAGAAATAAATAAAAAACATTTAAAAAAAAAAAAGAAAATGGAAATACAAGCCACAGACTGATAATATTTACAAATCACATTCCTCATAAAGGACTTATAATCAGACTATGTAAAGAATTCAAAACTTGGGGCGCCTGGGTGGCTTAGTCGGTAAGCGTCCAACTTTCGCTTGGGTCATGATCTCGCGGTTTGTGGGTTCGAGCCCCACGTCGGGCTCTGTGCTGACTGCCAGCTCAGAGCCTGGAGCCTATTTCAGAGTCTGTCACTCCCTCTCTCTCTGACCCTCCCCTGCTCATGCTGTCTCTCTCCTAGAAACAAATTTTAAAAAATTTTTTCAAAACTCAGTAACAACAAAGTACAAACTCACTTAATATAGAAATGGGCAAAAGATTTGAACAGATATTTCTCCAAAGAAAACCAAGATATCAAATAAGCTCATAAAAAGATGTCCAATGTCATTATTCACTGGGGAAGTATGAATAAAAGCACAATGAAATACAACTACGCCCCTATTAGAAGGGCTAAAATTGGAAAGACTGACATATCAAGTGTTAATGAGAGCAACCAATACCTGAATATGAAGCCAATACTGCATACTTATAAAACCTCCACATCTAGTACCCATTTCCATTTTGGTCAGCTACTTAGCTGCTGTAAGAAAATAACCTCCAAATCTCAGTGTCTTACAACAAAAGTTTTATTTCCTATTGGTCCACAGTCCTATGTGATCTGGGGCCTCCTTAAGTGTAGTCCAGTGGCTCTCCTCCACCAGTGACTAGAGTCAGAGCTCTTTCAAGCACATGATTTCATTATCCCAGAGTTCTTTCCTCCTCTCCATGTGGACAGTGGAGTGGGTGAGGCAGAAACACCAGGTACTGAACCATCTTGTCCCATAAGTGACCCAGATCACTTCAGATTACTTTCCATTCTTCAGAACAAATTACATGGGCCACCTAATTGTCTTCTGCTACAAATAGCTAATAATTAATTGTCTGTTCTATTTCCCTTCCTGTGCTCTGGAGTCTGTCCCTTCCAGGTTTCTGAGAACCTTTGTTCCAAGCTTCATTCCCTCCTCTTCTAATACCTTTAACTGTTGAACAATTTCTAAGCTCCAGATTATTGAAACCATTTGGGTTGGCTCCATGTTCCCTTAAAACACCTTCCTCTGTTTAATCCCAGTGTTTTACAGTTTCACATTTGGATGAGCTACGCAGCCTCCCAGCCTGATGCCCTCCTTACTCAGCACAGCATTTAGAGTGCTCTTCCACCACATGAAGGGCCCTCTCATAAAATTTAACCATTCTTAGTCAGCTCTCATCCTCCTCAATGCCCACTGCACTCTTTATAACTCCCTTTCCTAAGAACATGTCTTTGTTTTCCGGTTACCCCTGCCTCTTATGGCGTATCTCACCATAATACTTCCCTCCTCAGTACTCTTCACTGTGGCCCAGCGCTTGCCCCTTTTCTCTTCTCCCTTTCATGATCTTACCTATATTTAATTTTTTCAAGTGCAATTAACACTAAAATAACTCCATGTATTTCTAGAAATATTCTCTCATAACAGTTCTAGAGTTAGTGAGATCGTACCAGCTAAAAATAGAGTCAGAGATGTGTTAGAGGCAGAAGGGATATTTTAAATACAATCTGTCTTTTTTTAATTTTTTTAATGTTTATTCACTCTTTGGAGAGAACGTGCACAAGCAGGGCAGGGGTAGAGAGAGAGGGACAGAGGATGCAAAGTGGGCTCTGCACTGACAGCAGTGATTCCTCTGTGGGGCTTAAACTTGCAAACTGCAAGTTCATGACCTGAAATGAAGTCAGACACTCAACCAGCTGAGCCACCCAGGTGCCCCTAACTACAACCTTCCATTTTTAAGGCAAGTCACAATATTCTATGATTTGACCAGGATCATACTACTGCTAGCTGTCAGGAAAGCCGAGACTACAACACCATTTTCCAATATCCTATCCACTAAGCTAGGCTGATTCCCTGATTTTTATCAATTCTTCTCTATTGGTTTCTACTGGTTTTTCAATTTATTCAGAGTAAATCCCAGATAGGTAAAGATCTAAATCTTCCACAGAATAATGGCATCTAAATAAAGAACCAAATCAAAGTCAAAGCAAGTGCTATTAATAATGAATCACTTGAGTTGTTTATTTTTATTCTAAAGAGAAACTCATTCAGTTACCTCATTAAAAATTTCAATTTATAAGTTTTTAAAATTTTAGGAATATGAAAATCTGAAAAAACACTTTAATATTAAATGGCACCTTCTTCTGATAAACAGTTTTAACCAGTTTTTTTAATGTAAGAATAATCCTCACTTGAAGTGTTATTAATTGGGATTCAATTAGTTCATTTTATTTAGCTTAATTTATCATATTAATCCTTACTACTAATTATGGCAAGTAGTGCCATTCATTTCTTCTCTGAAAGGCAGCAATTCTAAAAAGAAAAAAGTAGCCAATTGGAAATTAACTATCTTAGTGGAGATTTTCCATGGATGAACAACACAGCAGAGGCCCTATAAAGACAAGTTTCGAAGTGCCCCAAATATTAATTGCTTTCTATAAATGTCAGGGGTGCCATGATCATGATACAATGTTGGTGTTTTACTACTTTTGAATTCAGCAGTTTGTATTCTGGAGATACTCAAAATGTTGTTAATCTGAAGCAATTTATTTGATGATTTTTAGAGACTTCTTTATACTATCTCTACCAGATATTTTTTTATCAACAAAGATGGGAATGTTTTGAACTGAAACCAAAAATAAGAAAGAAACAGTCTAGAAAGTATTCACGTCATAGACACATACTGAGAGAAATAAATAAGTGAAAGGGACACAGGGGAACAGATATGGAGAAAAGGTTTGGCTGTTGGGTTATGTACTAATATACTCTCAGCATCAGAATTAAAGTGCAATCATTTGCTTTTTGGAGATTGAGGTCATAAGATTCCAGTTGCTGGCCTCCTAAAAATATTCCATTGGAAAGACTCATTTCACCGAGATTAAGGCACAGCCTAACAAACCAAATACTTTATAATGAGACAATTTGTGGACTTCCTTGTCATTAGCAAAAAATAGAAGAATCTAATAAAAATTAGTTGAATGCAATAAAATTATAATAGTCTAAGACTTACAAATAGGGAAATTGGTAATAGTAAGGGTCAACATGAAGGGTGGGTAATTAGCCAAGAGATAATCTGAATAAATTACTCTGTATATACAGTGTAAAGAGAGAAAATTATGCCCTATTCTCAGTTTTTAAAATTGTCTTTAATTTAGGTTCTATAGAGGGGAAAAGTTTCTTACATGAGCAATTAGTTAAATAACAGTGAGTTGGGACAGAGTAAAGGAAATTGAAGAGAAAGTTTGGTTATAAGTATGATTTTATTTTTTAATAGTTTATTGTCAAATTGGTTTCCATATAACACCCAGTGCTCATCCCCACAAGTGCCCTCCTCCATGCCCATCGCCCCCTTCCACTCCCCCCCACCCCATATGCCCTCAGTTTGTTCTTGGCATTCAAGAGTCTCTCATGGTTTGCCTCCCTCCCTCTCCCCAACTGTTTTTCCCCTCTTCTCCCCATGGTCCTCCATTAAGTTCATCCTAATCCTCCTATACATGCAAACATATGGTATCCATCCTTCTCTGCCTGACTTATTTCACTCAGCATAACACTCTCATGTATCATCCATGTTGCTACACATGGCCAGATTTCATTATTTCTCATTGCCATGTAGTATTCCATGGTATAGATAAACCACATCTTCTTGATCCATTCGTCCATGGATGGACACTTAGGCTCTTTCCATGTTTTAGCTATTGTTGAGAGTGCTGCTATGAACATTGGGGTATATGTGCTCCTATGCATCAGCACCCCTGTATCCCTTGGGTAAATTCCTAACAGTGCTATTGCTGTGTCATAGGGGACAATTTATTAACAATAAATCTATTGTTAATTTTTTGAGGAATCTCTACACTGTTTTCCAGAGGGGCTACACCAGTTTACATTCCCACCAACAGTGTAGGAGGGTGCCCATTTCTCCACATCCTTGCCAGCATCTAGAGTCCTGTGATTTGCTCATTTTAGCCACTATGACTGACATGAGGTGGTATTTCAGTGTGGTTTTGATTTGTATTTCCCTGATGTTGTTTCATGTGTCTGTTGGCCATCAGGATGTCCTCTTTGGAGAAGTGTCTGTTCATGTCTTCTGCCCATTTCTTCACTGGATTGTTTGTTTTTCAGGTGTGGAGTTTGGTGAGTTCCTTATATTTGATATGTCATTTGCAACTGTATTTTCTCATTCCTTCAGTTGCCTATTAGTTTTATGGATTGTTTCCTTTGCCGTGCAGCTGTTAATCTTGATGAGGTCCCAATAGTTCATTTTTGCTCTTGATTCCCTTGCCTTTGGGGATGTGTCAAGTAAGAAATTGCTGCAGTTGAGGTCAAGGAGTTGTTTCCTGCTTTCTCCTCTAGGGTTTTGATGGTTCCGTCTCACATTCAGGTCCTTTATTCATTTTGAGTTTATTTTTGTGTATGGTGTGAGAAAATGATCTAGTTTCATTCTTCTGCATGTTGCTGTCCTGTTCTCCGAGCACCCTTTGTTAAACAGGATGTCTTTTTTCCATCAGATACTCTTTCCTGCTTTGTCAAATATCAGTTGGCTGTACATTTTTGGGTCCAAATCTGAGTTCTCAATTCTGTTCCATTGGTCTATGTGTCTGTTTTTGTGCCAATACCATACTGTCTTGATGATGACAGCTTTGTAGTAGAGGCTTAAGTCTGGGATGGTGATCCCTCCCATTTTGGTTTTATTCAATATTACTTTGGCTATTTGGGGTCTTTTGTGGTTCCATACAAATTTGAGGATGGTTTGTTCTAGTTTTGAGAAGTATGCTGGTGCAATTTAGATTGGGATTGCATTGAATGTGTAGAGTGCTTTGGGTAGTAATGACATTTTAACTGTATTTATTCTTCCAATCCATGAGCATGGAATGTTTTTCCATTTCTTTGTGTCTTCTTCAATTTCCTTCATAAGTTTTTTATAGTTTTCATCATACAGATTTCTTATATCTTTGGTTAGGTTTATTCCTAGGTATTTTATGGTTTTTTGTGCAATTGTGAATGGGATCAGTTTCTTGATTTTTCTTTCTGTTGCTTCATTATTGGTGTATAAAAATGCAACCGATTTCTGTATGTTGATTTTGTATCCTGCAGCTTTGCTGAATTCATGGATCAGCTCTAGTAGGCTTCTGGTGGAGTCTGTCGGGTATTCTATGTAGAGTATCATGTCTGTGAAAAGTGAAGTTTGACTTCTTCTTTGCCAATTCTGATGCCCTTTATTTCCTTTTGGTGTCTGATGGCTGATGCTAGAACTTCCAGCACTATGTTAAACAGCAGTGGTGAGAGTGGACATCCCTGTCGTGTTCCTGATCTCAGGGGGAAAGCTCTCAGTTTTTCCCCATTGAGGATGATGTTAGCTGAAGGCTTCTCATATATGGCTTTTATGATGTTTAAGTAAATTCCTTCTATCCCGACTTTCTCAAGGGTCTTTATTAAGAAGTGATGCTGTATTTTGTCAAATGCTTTTTCTATTTCTATCGACAGGATCATATGGATTTTATCTTTTCTTTTGTTGATGTGATGCATCACATTGATTGATTTGCAAATATTGAACCAGCCCTGTAATCCAGGAATGAATCCCACTTGATCTTCATGGATAATTCTTTTTATGTGCTGCTGGATTCAATTTGCAAGTATCTTGTTGAGGGTTTTTGCGTCCATATTCATCAAGAATATTGGCCTGTAGTTCTCTTTTTTAGCTGGATCTCTGTCTGGCTTGGGAATCAGAGTGATGCTGGCTTCATAAAATGAGTCTGAAAGTTTAGCTTCGATTTCTATCTTTAGAATAGCTTGAACTGGGATTAATTCTGTTTTAAATGTCTGGTAGAATTCCCCAGGGAAGCCATCTGGCCCAGGGCTCTTATTTGTTGGGAGACTTTTGATAACTGATTCAATTTCTTCACTCGTTATGGGTCTGTTCAGATTTTCTATCTCTTCCCGTGTGAATTTTGGTAGTGAGTGTGTGTTTTGGAATTTGTCCATTTCTTCTTAATTGTCCAATTTGTTGGCATATAATTTTTCATAGTATTCCCTGATAATTGCTTGTATTTCTGAGGGGTTGGTTGTAATAAGTCCATTTTCATTCATGATTTTGTCTGTTTGAGTGCTCTCTCTTCTTTTTGAGAAGCCTGGCTAGAGGTTTGTCAATTTTGGGGTTTTTTTGTTTTTTGTTTTTTTTGTTTCTTTTGTTTTGTTTTTTGTTTTTTTATTCAGAAAACCAACTCTTGGTTCCATTGATCTGTTCAACTGTTTCTTTGGTTTCTATATCGTTTATTTCTGCTCTGATTTTTACTATTTCTCTTCTCCGACTGGGTTTGCAGTGGTCTTGTTGCTCTGCCTCTAGTTCCTTTAGGTGAGCTGTTAGATTTTGCACTTGTGCTTTTTCTAATTTCTTGAAATAGGCCTGGAGGGCAATGTACTTTCTTCTTAGGACTGCCTTTGCCGCATCCTGTAGAGTTTGGGTTGTTGTATTTTCATTTTCATTTGTTTCCATATATTTTTAAATTTCTTCTCTAATTGCCTGATTGGCCCATTCATTCTTTAGTAGGGTGTTCTTTAACCTCCATGTTTTTGGAGGTTTTCCAGACTTCTTCCTGTGATTGATTTCAAGTTTCATAGCATTGTGATCTGAAAGTGTGCATGATATGATCTCAATTCTTTTATATTTATTGAGGGCTGCTTTATGTCCCAGTATGTGATCTATCTTGGAGAATGTGCCATGCGCACTTGAGAAGAAAGTGAATTCCATGGCCTCAGGATGTAGAGTTCTAAATATATCTGTCAAATCCATCTGGTCCAATGTGTCATTCAAGTCCATTGTTTCTTTAGTGATTTTCTGTCTAGTTGATCTATCCATTGCTGTAAGTGGAATATTAAAGTCCCCTGCTATTAGCACATTCTTATCCATAAGATTGTTTCTGTTTGTGATTAATTGTTTTATGTTTTGGTGCTGCCATATTTGGTGCATAGACATTTATAATTGTTAGTTCTTCCTGATGGATAGACCCTGTAATTATTATATAATACCCTTTTTCATCCCTTGTTACTGTCTTTAGTTTAAAGTCCAGTTTGTCTGATATAAGTATAGCTACTCCAGCTGTCTTTTGACTTCCAGTAGCATGATAGATATTTCTCCATCCCATTACTTTTAATCTGAAGGTGTCCTTCAGTCTAAAATGAATTTTTTGTAGACAGCAAATAGATGGATTTTGTTTTTTTATCCATTCTGCTACCCTGTGTTTTTTGATTGGAGCATTTAGCCCATTTACATTCAGTGTTATTATTGAAATATATGGGTTTAGAGTCATTGTGTCATTTGTGAGATTCATGCTTGTGGTGGTGTCTCTAGTATCTTGCATTCCTTGCAACGTTTCCCTTAGAGAGTCCCCCTCAGGATTTCTTGTAGCGCTGGTTTAGTGGTGACAAATTCTTTCAATTTTTGTTTATTTGGAAGGACTTTGATCCCTCCTTCTATTCTGAATGATAGGCTTGCTGGATAGAGGATTCTTGGCTGCATATTTTTTCTGTTCATCACATTGAAGATTTCCTGCCATTCCTTTCTGGCCTGCCAAGTTTCAGTAGATAGGTTGTCACCACTCTGATAGGTTTTCCTTTGTATGTTAGGGCCCTTTTCTCCCTAGCTGCTTTCAAAATCTCTTTGTCCTTATATTTTGCCAGTTTCACTATGATATGTCATGCAAAAGATCAATTTAAGCTATGTCTGAGGGGAGTTCTCTTAGCCTCTTGAATTTCAACATCTACTTCCCTCCTCAGGTTGGGGAAGTTCTCTGCTATAATTTGTTCCAGGACTCCTTCAGCACCTTTCCCTCTCTCTTCCTCTTCTAGAATTCCTATGATACGGACATTGTTCCGTTTGATTGTATCACTGAGCTCTCGAACTCTTCTTTCATTTTCCTGGATCAGTTTATCTCTCTTTTTCTCAGTTTCTTCTTTTTCTATAATTGTGTTTCTAAATCACTTATTCTCATTTCTGACTCTTCAATCTGTCGATTGTATGCCTCCAGTTTATTATGTATCTTATTTATCACATTTTTTAATTCATCAGAACTATTTTTAAGCTCCATAGTGTTTGTAGCCATAGTTTCTCTGATGTCCTCCATGCTTTTTTCAAGACCAGTGATTAATTTTATGATTATTGTTCTAAATTCTTGTTCAGTTATTTTGCTTATATCTGTTTTGAGCAGTTCATTAGCTGTCAGTTCTTCCTGGAATTTCTTTGGAGGAGAGCTCTTTCTTTCATTATTTTGGTTAGCTTTCTATCTCTTGTTAGTTTTTTTTTTTATTTTTTTAATGTTTTATTTATTTTTGAGAGAGAGAGAGAGACAGTGTGAGCAGGGGAGGGTCAGAGAGAGAGGGAGATTCAGAATCTGAAGCAGACTCCAGGCTCTGAGCCAGCTGTCAGCACAGAACCCAATGCGGGGCTCGAACCCACAAACTGTGAGAATCTGACCTGAGCCTAAGTTGGACGCTTAACCGACTGAGCCATCCAGGCACCCCTATCTCTTGTTAGTTTTAAAAGCTTGTTATGCACTCTGCCCCTGTGAGTTCTGTTGTATTAGAGAGGGCTCTTTGACTGTTCAGGACCTGTCTTTCAGGAAGTGTTCTTTGAATGGAGTCTCCTGGTTTCCCTTGTTGAGCATTTGGTTATTTTGTTTCCCTCTTCATGGCGGTATTTGGACTCTCCACCATGTGTACTTTGGCTTGTTTCTTGAGGTAGCCTTATGAGATATCCTTCCCAGTGTATTCTGTCTCTTTCTCTTCCCAAACTCCTGTGGCTCAGTGTCCTATGACTTCAGGCCTTCTCTGTTTGGGAAATGGATGCAAGTGAAATGCACGGAGCTCCCTACTTCTCCACCATCTTGCCATTCTCGGTTATAAGTATGATTTTAAAATGAGGAAAATTAGAATTCATGCTTGTGTTTGTTCCTTTCTATTTTGATGTATAAGGTCCATCCTCCATCCTGAGGAAATTATAGGAAAGGGCTTGATGCATCTTGCATAGGGCTTGTAATAGAAGAGACCACACAGCACAAACTGAAACTTAACCAATGGCATTATCTATCCTTCCGGGGCTCTGGGTGTTCAGTACTGGACTAAAGAGTACTGTGTGTACAATATTTGGAACTGTGTCCATGTCCATTCTAAAGACTCTAATGATATCCTTTCACTCACCAAATTCTCGCTATGTTTCTTGGAGGAAGATAGTTAAGCAACATAGTACATAGAATTGTTTTCTTATCACTTTGATTAGGAAATAGACCAGTTTAATACTTTTTAAATTATTTTTTTAATGATGACCCTGAGATCAAGACCTGAGCTGAGATCAAGTCAAACCCTTAACCAACTGAGCCACCCAGGTGCCCCTAATACAATTAATAACTGGAAGTAGACTCAGGTGAGAGAAATGACTAGAATAGCTTTCTAACTGTTCTCCCTGCTTCCTCCAGTCTACTCCCCACACTGGAGCCTGGGTTATCTTTTGAAATGCAAATTTAACCCATCCATTGTAGCAGGATTCTCTCACAGAGAATCTTGAAACCAAGCCTTTTCTTTCCACAAAGCAAATTTGTTCCTCCCGGCACTGCTCAGTTGGGTTCATACCCAAAAAATTGAGCCCTGAATGCCGTGTGGCATAGTTTTTCATATATATTTTACTTCTTTGTCTCCCATATATGGTAGTACACAAACATGCAGTCTGATTACATGGTCTCTTGTTACAAGGTCATGAGGGATGTTGTTACATATGCACATAGCCAGGTTGCCTTGAGGGTTTTTTTTTTCCTTTCCTTAGGGAAGGGACTCTACCACACCATCTCCGCTGTTAACTTTTAGTGACTGCCTCTCCATTTATCCTTAGTACAATCTCCCTTCATAGTCTCACTTCTCTTTAACCCTCACTCTCATCTTTCACAGCAGTCCCTCTCCATCTCTTCTGATCAGCTGTGCTGAAAACCCTTCCCTTCCCTGAGTGCCCTTGTTCTCTGACCCGTGCCTTTGAACATGCTGAGCTCTCTGTCCAACATACTCGGTCAGCTCAAACCTTACCTTCCCTGCTCCCCCTTCTTACCGGATAACACCCAAGCTCCCTAAATTCTTTCCTGATCCTGAAACATAATGTCTTTTGAGAAAGCTAAAACACTAGCAAAACAGCTCAAAGACTATGTTTCAATCAGCAGTACCTGTTCAGAAACTCATGGACAAAGAATTCTTGGAACAATGCCTCAGATTAGACACATGGATGTTATATCCTTTTATGAAAGAAATTGAGACAGAAGTTTCAGTCAAGATTCTAAGATAATAGATAATAGATGGCAAACAAAACCACAGTACAGACCATTCTGCAGGAAATTTCTGACCCCCTTGCCTCTCCTTCCTTCTTTAGTACTGGCTCCAACCCTCTAGGGGTCAGAAATAGTAACTAGTGGATCAGCAGTAAAAGAAAAAAGAAAGAAGCTGCCAGCCACACCCTCTTCACCAGTTGTGGATGTCAAACCTACAGCAGGACCTAGGTAATAAAAGCAAGCCTGGTCAAGCTTCAAGCCATGGTGCTTCCCATAAAGGCACTATGTCGTGGAGTTCACACTGGCATGGAATTAATGTTTTGGGCAGGCTGCACAGTTTAAACTGGATGCATCAGGCAGGAAAATCAGGATTATACCATATCATGTGAGTTCACTAGATTGAGGAAGTTTTAAAAATTCTCCCTAGGTAATTTCCTAGAAATTGGTTTTTGATGCAGCATATATGGACTTCTAAATTCTTGAAAAGTGAGAATTCTTATGAGCCTCTTGCAGTCATGGCAATGTCATGAGCTCTTTGGGGTTTGCTTTTCTTCTCATTCATTAAAATCTCTTTAGACGGTTTTATCCAAAACCACACCTTTATTTCCCATCTAGACTGTAATGGCTCCCAAATGTGAATTTCCCAATCCAGAAACCTCTTCTGAGCTTCAGATTCATAATACACTCAAGAGTGTGTATTATATGTAAATGAAAATACTGTAGAGCAGCTAAGAGTCTATAACATGGCTGGCAAACTTGTATGTCTCCATGAGCTAATCAGGTAACATAAATGATTAAAAGCAACCAAATGCCAAACAATTGGGTGTGGTGAGGGCTATTGCTAGCTGAAAAGCACATGTCTGTTTAAAGGAGGTAGTTACTACTCTGAATTGACTAACTTCTGTTCAATGGGAAGATAGGTCCAGTAGCCCCAGGTGTTGCTACTTCACCAGTGAAACTAGAACTGTCATTAAAACAATATGTAATACAGAGCACGTGGATGGTGCAGTCAGTTAAGCATCCAACTCTTGATCTCAGGTCATGATTTCATGGCTCGTGGGTTCAAGCCCCGCATTGGGCTCTGTGCTGATGGTGCCTGCTTAGAATTCTGTCTTTCCTCTCTGCCACTTGTGCCTCTCTCTCTCTCTTTCTCTCTCTCTCTCTCTCTCTCTCTCTCTCTCTCAAAATGAATAAATAAACTTTAAAAAAATAAAAGAATGAAATCCAAACAAACTGCTTTGTTTGGAATATGGAGCCTTCTGGTTTGTAGTGCCTAGTAATAGTTGTTATGAATGGATTCAAAATCATCATAACTTCCATATACCAGTGCTAGATGGTCTCATCACTTCCTTGGGAGATTGAGGTTGTTGTTGTTGTTTTATTTTTTTAATTTATGTATTCATTGAGATAGAGAGAGAGAGAGAGAGAATCTCAAACAAGCTCAGTGCTGCCAATGCAGAGTGCAATGTGGGGCTTAAGCCTGTGAACTGGTGCAGAGTCTGAAACAGAGCTCAAGCCCATGAACCATGAGATCATGACTTGCACTGAAATCAAGAGTTGGGATGTTTAACTGACTGAGCCACCCAGATGCCCCAGGAGATAAAGTTATAGGGAGAAGAATAAGTTTGGATTTGTAGGTTGGACTTATAACCAAACCAAGAATCAGCAAGAAGGAAAGAATTGTTCTTCGACTATATCTTCAAATGAGAGCTAGCTACCTGGAATTATGAAGTATAGCTTGGGAAATCTGGCACATTTGAACCAAATTTGTGGAAATGACTTAAAAGACTGAAGCTTACTGAGCCTTGAGTGTAACCTAAATGCTCACTATTGGTTAAGCTAATGAAAACTAAACATGACCAAGATCCTTAGTAAAAGAGTACCACAGGTATGCCTTATCATCTTGAAGATGAACTCACGAGAGGAAAGATATCACTGGGCAGGAATAAGCCAGTTCCTCACTTCCAGCTAAGAGAATTGACTGTCTCCCTATCCCCTGAATCAGTGTAAGGTTCAGCTTAGAAATAGGATTCTCTGATCTGCTTCAAGTATGGCAAGTTGATCATGGTTTTTAGTATCCGATATCTATCTATAGCATTTCATAGTCCCCAGAAAGGGCTGGGATAGCTATACACTAGCTGTAGTTGTGACAGAAAGACAGTTTGTGGCAATCTCTATCTTGAGGATTTTAACCCTAATTGTAGAAGTGGAACCCCAAAGGAGGCTAAAATTAAATCCCAGAATGAATGTATTGGTTCCCAGACATGCCAGTAAAAACTGATTGGTACAACCGGAGTAAGCCTGGTAGTGTCTTCAGATGAAGCTGAGAGAAATCTCGTTCACCTCAGAGAATGAGAAGAAAGGGATAATGGACTGTGAATGGGAAGGGAGCCTGGGAAGGCAAAGTGTATGCTGTATCCTTCTTTATGGAGCACTACAGAGATTTTTGCTAAGGGAAAAATGTAATGAGGTAGAGAATTGTATGCAACAGAATTTCAGAGGGTTTGGGGAGCCTGATTCAAACAAGGAAAACAAGTGATAAAACTGTGATTGCCAGAGAGCTATTGGACGGAAAAGGAGTATAGGGCATAACCATTGATGACAATAAGGAAAGGAAGAGATGTGAAAGCAGCCAAATGGCAAGATGGCTGCAGAAAGAGAAGCAGAGGGAAAGGTATTTAGCAGTTGCCCTGAATGGGAAACTTTGAGCAAAATGAGCAATATCTGAAGATGTTTTTAGAAAGACTCTTTTAAGTGCTAAGCTTATTAAAGTTACTATCTTGCTACTTCTAACAGATCAGCCATAAATGTGTTCTGTAACTTTTTTCAAAGGCTTTTTAAGACTAAAATTCTTAAATGGTGTTGGGTTTGGGGAGGTGAGTTGCATAAACAGGAAGAGGTAGACCAAGCAGCCTACTTACAATCCAGGTACATTTGAGGGGCCTATTTACTGTCAACGTTTACTTAAATAGCAGACTTCAAAGTGGAATCTAAGATATTTTGGAGTGTGTAAGGAGGAGGATCAGAATCCCTAAAAGCTTAGAGATATTCCCTAGCACACATCAGGCATGGTTTCTCTGTAGCATGCAATGCTCTGTGTATCGTTACGGCAAGCTCCCCCAGGCAACGTTGCCCCCAAGCACTGGAGATACGAAGGAGGGACTTTTGAGGTCTACTTCTTTAGAGAAGCACCCACTTTGTAAGAAGTCTCAGTTCACAAACTAACAAAGCTGGGCATGTTTGTTCAGTGCTGCTGGGTATAATTGATTTTAGATTATCCTGATTAAAGCAAGCCTAATTTTCACACTGTTGTTATATCAAAAGTCCCTGTTGAAAAGAATCCTTGTGAGGAGCTTCTGACAGTTTTGGCTTAATTACTTTCCTTAAAATCTCCCTGAAGTAGAAGAAACAAACAGAGGTTATTCAAGCTTATGAATGTTTTAATACTTCAGTCCACATGACAATGGGGAAAGCTTGATATAGCAAATGATCATTTACAAAATATATTTTCCTCTTTTCCTGTTACTAAGTGGAAATAAAATATAGATTATTACTGTTACTTAGGGAAAGAATTTGAACTCCTTTATCTGATTATAGACAACTATCTGGGGGGACAAAAATGATATGGGTGATGGTGTAGGAAGAAAATTACTTTTGAAATGAGTACTTCACAGTAATTATTATCGTTAGGATAGTTGCATCATGCAAGTTGGCTACTGTATTCTTCTAAAAGAAACACACTGCGCTTTCCAGACTCCTTTATTTACAGATTCATTTCCTGTTTTGGGAATCTAATTTATCAATTTTTAATCCCACTTTGACACACTGGGTGGAATCATAAAGGCTTGAAATGGTTAAAACATCTCTTCAAAGGTCTAAAATGCTACCCCAGGGGCACCTGGGTGGCTCAGTCAGCTAAACATCTGACTTCAGCTCAGGTCATGATCCCACAGTCCATGGGTTCGAGCCCTGCATCAGGTTCTGTGCTGACAGCTCAGTGCCTGGAACCAACTTCAGATTCTGTGTCTCCCTCTCTCTACCCTTCTCCCACTCGCCTTCTGTCTCTCTTTCTATCAAAAATAAATATTAACATTTTAGGGGCGCCTGGGTGGCTTAGTCGGTTAAGTGCCCGACTTTCGTTTAGGTCATGATCTCGCGGTTCGTGGGTTCGAGCCCCGCATTGGGCTCTGTGCTGACTGCCAGCTCGGAGCCTGGAGCCTGTTTCAGAGTTTGTGACTCCCTCTCTCTCTGACCTTCCCCTGCTCATGCTGTCTCTCTCTCTCTCCTAGAAATAAATAAAAATATTTTTTTAAAAAATCACTGAATCAAGAAATATTACTTTTTTAAAAATTAGTGAACAATCAACAACTGGAATTTATTATCAATTTTAATATATTAAATGGGATTTGAAAGATTAACTCAACACCTGAGAATTTTTGCCTAGCAACTGACCTCTCTCTCAAGGAATAATAGGACAATATATAAGCCCTGCCAGTACTGTCATCTAGAACTAGGCATAAAACTGCCCAGATGTTCCAAAATTGGGAATTAATACTTCACATGATGCAAGAATATAAAAGAATGTTTCATTATTTCAGCTTATCAGTTATTCATATCAAGCTATGAGAAAGTACCTCAATCATCACCATGAAATGACATTTTCTCGTACACAGACATACCTCAGAGACATTGTGGGTTCAGTTTGAGGCTACTACCATAAAACAAATACCATAATAAAGTGAGTCAGATGAATTTTTGATCTCCCAGTGCATGTAAAAGTTATGTTTAAACTGTAATATTGTCTAATAAGTGTGCAATTGCATCACATCTAAAAAATGTACACATCTTCATTTAAAAACATTTTATTGCTAAAAATTCTAACCATCATCTGAGCTTTCAGCGAATTGTCAACACTTTGCTGGTGGAGGGTATTGCTTCAATGATCAAGGCTGCCAGCTGGTCAGGGTGGAGGTTGCTGAAGGTGGGTGTGGCTATGGCAGTTTCTTAAAAATAAGACAACAATGAAGTCTCCCACATTGACTGACTCTCCCTTTCACGAATGATTTCCCAGTGGCATACAATGCTGTTTCATAACATTCTACCCACAGACCTTCTTTCAAGATTGATGTCATTCCTCTCAAACTCTGCCACTGCTTCATCAACTAGGTTTATGCGATCTTCTAAATCCTTTGTTGTCATTTCAACTATTATTGCCACATCTTCACCAGGAGTAGATTCCATCTTGAGAAACCACCTTCTCTGCTCACCTGTAAGAAGCAATTTCTTATATGTTACAGTTTTATCACAAGATTGCAGCAATTCACTCACATCTTCAGGCCTCACTTCTAATTCTAGTTCTCTTGCTATTCCCACCTCATCTGCAGTATTTCCTCCACTGAAGTCTTGAACCCCTGAAAGTCATTCATGAAGTTGAAATCAACTTCTTCCAAACTCCCAAAATGTTGGCATTTTGACCTCTTCCCATGAGTCACAAATGTTAATGGCAACAAGAATGGTGAATTCTTTCTAATAAATTTATACTTTACTTAGCCCAGATCCATCAGAACCACTACCTGTAGCAGCTATAGCCTTATACAATGTTTTACTTAGATGATAAGACTTGAAAATCAGAATTAGTTCTTGATTCATGGGCTGTGGATTGGATAGTATGACAGCAGGGACTAAAACAGCATTCATCTTGTTCTTGTTACCCATTTCCATCAGAGTTCGTGGGTGGCTAGGTGCCTGACCACTAGGCAGTAATAGTTTCAAAGGAGTGTTCTTTTTCTAACCAGTACACCTCAACAGTGGGCTTAAAATATTTGGTAAGCTATCTCATAAACTGATGTGCTGTGATCTAGGCTTTGTTGTCCATTGATACAGGCTGAATAGATTTAGCATAACTCTTTTGGGCCCTTGAATTTGAGGTATGGCCAATGAGCATTGGCTTCAACTTAAAGTGAATAGCTGCATTAGCTTCTAACAAAAGAGTCAGCCTATGCTTTCAAGCCAAAGGATTCTCTCTAGCAAGGAAAAGTCCCAGGCAGCATTTTCCAGTGTAAAGCTGATTTATCTACACTAAAAATCTGTTGTTTCATGTAGCCGCCTTCATTAATGATCTTAGCTACATCTTCTGGGTAACTCGCTGCAGCTTCTCCATCAACAACTACTGCTTCACCTTGTACTTTTATGTTATGGAGACAGCTTCTTTCCTTAAATCTCATAAACCGACTTCTGCTAGCTGCCAACTTTTCTTCTGCAGCTTCCCTGACTCTCTCACCCTTCACAGAATTGAAGAGTCAAGGTCTGACTCAAGGGGATGTTGTGGTTGCTTTGCTCTTCTGTCCAGACCACTCAAACTTTCTCCATATCAGCAATAGGATTTTTTCACTTTTTTACCTTTCATGTGTTTTCTGGGATAGCACTTTAAATTTTTTTTCAAACTTTTTTTTTTTTTTTTTTTTGCATTTACAACTTGGCTAAATGTTTGGTGCAGGAGGCCTAGCTTCTGCCTATCTCAGCTTACAACATGCCTTCCTTGCTAAGCTTAATCATTTCTAGCTTTTTATTTAAAGTGTGAGACATGAAAGTCTTCCTTTACTTTAGCACTTGATTGGCCTAATTTCAATACTGTCGGAGGGCTCCTGGGTGGCTCAGTTGGGTAAGTGTCCAACTTCGGCTCAGGTCATGATCTCACAGATTGTGAGTTCAAGCCCTGCATTGGGCTCTCTGCTGACAGCTTAGAGCCTGGAGCCTGCTTTGAATTCTGTGTCTCCCTCTCTCTCTGCCCCTCCCCTGCTTATGCTCTCTCTCTCTGTCTCTCTCTCTCTCACTCTCAAAAATAAATAATAAACATTAAATTTTCTAAAAAATAAACATTAATACAAATTTTTCTAAAAAGGAGAACAAGGAAAATGTA
This sequence comes from Proteles cristata cristata, assembly GCA_017311185.1. Lineage (NCBI taxonomy): Eukaryota > Metazoa > Chordata > Mammalia > Carnivora > Hyaenidae > Proteles > Proteles cristata. The sequence goes on along the minus strand of JAESUZ010004150.1, from coordinate 94,903 downwards.
GATGAAAAGAAATATTAAAAAAAATTTTCAATATTGTTGAATCTCAGAGAATAGGGAGACCTGAAGTAAGGGAGAGAGATGGGGAAATAGTCAGTAAAGCAGTCAGAATACACACAATATTAATGGGTCAAGTTCTCCATCTTATATGGGTTCAGTTCACGATGCCCCAAAACAATTACAATAGTCACATCAAAGACCACTAACCACAGATCACCATAACAAAAATAATAAGAATGAAAAAGTTTGAAATTTTGTGAGAACTATTAAAATGTGACTCAGAGACATGAAGTGAGCAAAAGCTGTTGAAAAAAATGGATTGATAGATTTGCACAACCCAGGATTGCCACAAACACCCAATCTGTGAGAAATGCAATATCTGAAAAGCACAATAAAACGAAGTACAAGAGGACGGGTGTGCTATATTTGTTTTACATGTGACATTTGGCATCCGCCGCTGACACATTCTATAACTGGAGAAAATTACATGGAAGAGACAAATCTTTTTTGAAATAGGATAAGAAGGAGGAATACCTTATCTCTCACATGCGGTGTAGTTTATTTTCCCATGTTTGTTTGTAATTACTATCATGTACATCATTAAACTGTAAAGATAGCAGGACATAGTACCTTTGAAACATGATCTTTCTGCATCATGTCTCTTGTTGCTTAGTGACAAAAGTTCATTCTTTTACAGGCCTCTGAGTTATACCCAAGTGAAGAGAGACTTTATAAATATTCTCCTGAATTAGAATTTTTACTTTCTTTTCAGAAAGGTTTAAATCGAAAAGACTACTTTAATGAATTTTGTTTCCTTCTCATCTTTAAATGAATGACTGGACCAGTTATTTAAATTCCCATATAGCTGTAAATCTACATTTTAATATGAATCTAGCTATATTATAGATACATTGTAATAAAGACTGATTAGGGAGTAGAGTCGGGAGAGTAGAAGAACCTCACAAGAAAAAGAAAATGCGGCTCCCAATCTGAAGCCCTTTTGCAACTGAGTACATATAAGCATATTTACTCAGGCATAACGGGAATTTGCAGTCATTGAGTACACAGCTATGAAGTTTCACATTCTTGTCCTTTGAGTCACTGATCTGACTGAAATTATTTGCGTCTTTTATATTTTAATTTATACCTATTTTATACATTTGTGTTACTCAGAAAGTCTACACAATTGCATATTGAAATCTGAGAAAAACAGAGTCAGTTGATTTCACTTTGTATTTTGCAGATGTAGTGCATTCCTAATATGCATATGATTAAATAATTCAGAGCAATTTTGCTTTGGATGCAATCAAGACAACATAAAACTTCGCAGCAGTAGACGAACTGGAAGAACTGGCTGTGGAAGACCCCTGGGAGAGATCAGTGTTTATTTTGTCATGTTTGGTATGCAGCCTCATTTTCATTTTTATTACATGGAGATTTTCTTTTTTACTTCTTTTCCTACGGCCCCTTTGTGAAGGCAATATTACAGCAGCTTTAAAAATAGCATTTTGAACTGAGAGAGAAGGATAAAACACCACTGTGGGAGGGTGATTTGGCTCTAAAACTCTTCTTTGAGCCAGATGATCGGTTTATGGCTAACTTTATACAGATATGCTCATTTAACATCGGCAACATTTCAAGCCAAAAAAAAAAAGTTCTCTCTTTCAAAGGATACTGTTAATTCGTAAGATGCTTAAAAGATGCTGGTGAGGTTGAAGACAAAAGCATACAGTGTATTTCGGTGTGTCTGTCTGACTTGGAATGGGCTATGGAAGTCCAGATGTTATTTGGGCAGGGTAGAGAGAGCTCTTGGATGGCATCTTGGACAAGTATATAGACTCTGGAGCCATGGTAGTTTCAGTAGGATGCTTAAGTAAGGAGTGGGGGAAGCGGAGATGGACACTGCGGGGTGTGGGTACTCTTTGTACTTTTGCATGCAGGCACCTAGGCAATCCTCTAAGTCTGATACATTTGCGCAGTCCTTTCTGTGTGTCAAAGCACTCTGCCGCATACCCGTCACTTTTATCTAATTTATTCCTTCCAGTGGTCTTTTGAGGTAACTAGTCTCTCTGTAACCAGAATTGCCCCCACGTCTTAACTGTGTGAGGGTACAGAAGAGGTTCTGTTAACACTGACATCCAAATTGCAGTGGCGCTTAGCCCTCCTTGACAGCCACCTTCACAGGCTTTCCCCAGGGATGTCTCATGTGGCTTAAGAGCAAGGCCATTTCTGTTCCTCCGCTCTGATTCACACACTGATGGGGTCAGCCCCAACCCTTTAGGAATGCTGTCTCTAAGCTTTCTGGCCACGCAGAGCTGCCCTGGGTGGGCAGCTACCCTTGGATCCCTCAGCACAAATCTGAACTGGGATCAGCAACCACATGAGGTGCTGTGAGAGGGCTGTTGGAATTCAGGGTAAAAGATGGCTTTATCCCCATCTCTGTGCAGCACTTCTCCCCCTGGACCTGAGGTTGCATTCATTGTACCATTATTGCATGTGCACACGCATGCGCACACACACACACACACACACACACACACCCCTTGCCTCGCTAATTATTACTCCATCAACTTTTGTTCTTCACTCCTCTTTCCACTGGGGCTCAAAACAAATCCCCAGTCCATGCGAAAAGACATAGAGCCAATTCCCCTTCATGTTCTTCATCTTCCCTGTCCCTTCCTTCTTTCAGGTTGCACAGCACACAGCACACTCCTCCCCACCTCTCCCTCTTTCCTTAGAAACCATTACACATATCAGCTGATGACAGCATAAGGGCTCATGCATCCACCTGTTTCACACAGATGGCCAGACTCTAGCTGGACAAACTAGCTAAAAGTCTCTGTGCAGCACATGAAACAGAGGGCAGTGTAGACTCCAAAGGGCTATGTTCTTCAAACATTACACCACTTACCAACACATAGGCCTCGAACTCACCTGGTTTCTGACTCAGTGTGCTTTAGAAGACTTGTCGCCAAACACCGTTCTCAGTACCTAACACATAATGATTTTGAGGGAAAGAAAAAAAAGTGTAGAAAATGTATTCTGAATTTTACTACTTAAAAAGTTTGTGTTACTTGAAAGATAATCATATGGAGGGGTACTAGGAGGCATCAAACTAAATAGTACCCAAAGAACAATGGGATCTGTCTGAGGAAACTTCCCATTTTCATGACTTTAAAAGAAAGTAGTGGTTTATTGTTTTCAGAGGTATGATTATTTTTTAAGGTTTCTATTTGTACTTTGTATGCTCTACCGAACAATGCACGTTAATCTGCACATTTTCGTTTGCTAAAATGTCTGAGCTTGCCTCACAACTCAACTCTCCTGAGTTTCGTGGAGGACACTGAGGGCTCCCCTGATCTCTGGCCAGAGCTCTGTGATCAGTGCCACACTCTGACGCTCATGACTGAGATTCCAAATGCATTTGTGGCAGAGAGGCCTGCACCAGAATAGAACTTCCTTCTCTTTACTCCTTGCAGGATGTTTGCGTTGCAACTGTCAGTCTTCCTCCCACTGTGCTTAATGTCCCTGACAAAACATTAAGGCACCAGAAACCCCACTGTTTAATAATAATACACATTATAATATTTTATTGGTGCTTTTAACTTTTAAGGCACTTTGCTCACACGATCATATTTTATGCTGATAACAATCTTCTCAGAGGGCTGGAGCTGAAGTCATTAGCTGGCTTGTACATGTAACAGATAAGAAATGGTTGAGAAGCATGCCAAAGACAGTCCACTTTATGGGTGTCTTATCTCTTTCACTGGAGTCTGTTGATTTTTAATATATATGACCAGGGGATTTGAAGTAATGACGCTGGTTGTGTTTTGATGATTTTGAAAAGCCATTAAGAAAAAATTGCAACTGAACTTTTATCCATTCGCTTTTTCATTCGTTCATTAAAAATATTCATAAACACCCATTCATGTCTATAGATTTAGCTAGGGGAAAACATAGTCCAAAACTCCACTCTCATGGAATGTTCTAGCTCCACTCTTATTGTATTCTAGCAAGCAGGGAGTCCAGAAATTAAACAAACAAGTAGAGTACGTATTGTGCAACATGGTGCTGAGTGCTAAGGAGACAAAGCAAGAAGGAGTTGATGGCGGTGTGCATTTCAGATGAGGTGCCCACAGATGGCCTCACTGAGAAGATGACATTCATGTAAAGACCCAATGGAGAAAGACACTAAGGAAATTAGGTTTATATAGTTTATTGTATAACCCACAGCTTTTAAATTGCCTTCATACTTACAACATCAGTTCACCCTCACCAGGGAGAATATTATGGATGAGGAAATGAACTGCAAGGATTTGCTCATCATCATGCAACTGGTTAGATTCTAAGCTGGATCCAGAACTTTAAAAAAAAAAAATCTCTGGTCACTATTGTTTCCACCATACAAACTCCTCCTCTGTAATTGAAGACAGAACATCTTTTTTGGGTCCATGGAGAAATAAATTTAATAGTGGATTTTAAAATTTTATTGTAAAACCATCTTAATTTAAAATGCAGAAATGAAAGTCTTTTAAGATCTTTTCTCACATTGCAGTCATATTCATTACTCATATTTGGTACAACTAATTGTTTTAACAACTTTTCATTTTGTCTGCTTAAATTCAATTAAATAAATTTTATTAAGTACCAGCTATGTGTGCAAGAAAGTGTTCTGTTTTGTGAACAACAGAATAGGATTAAAAAGCCTAAATAGTCTAATGATCCATCAAGGAATCCATCCAACTATTTTTTGTGATTGTGACAAACTAGGTCCTGAAGTCCTAATTCTTGGGGTCTTGGTTCTGGCTAGATAGGACACATAATATAAGTCCTCCTGAGGTGGGGCCTCAGTTCTGATGTGCAAAATCTTAGACACATGGGTGGATAATTGTTTCTATTAACATTTTTATATTTGGAAGACAAACACACAAAGATGCTCCTAATCCCTCAGACCTGGAGGACAAATAATGATACTCTGGGTAAATAAAAAGTCTCATTGGTTGCTCTTCTCATTCTTAAGATGAAAAATGAGAAATGTAGTTATAGCTTTCATTCCACAAGACTGAGCATTTAATGCAGATAGCATTTAATGCAGGCTTTTTCTTTTTCTTTTAATTTTTAATGTTTATTCACTTTTCTGAGAGATAGAGAGAGACAGCATGAGCAGGGGAGGGGCAGAGAGAGAGAGAGAGGGAGACATAGAATCTGATGCAGGCTCCAGGCTCTGAGCTGTCAGCACAGAGTTCAATGCAGGGCTCGAACCCACAAACTGCAAGATCATGACCTAAGCCGAAGTCAGATGCTTAACTGACTGAGCCACCCAGGTGCCCCTCACTTTTCAAACTAAGTGAATGGCCAAGTCCTACTGGACTTACTTTACATTGCTCAGAATTTTATGAGACCCAATAGGCAGCAACTCAGCAATAGTGTCCTAAATTTCAGGGTGGCACCGTTTTCACTCTGCCTCCTCACCAGTCCTGTGGGGTGAATGCCAGTAGACACAGGGGGTGATATTAGACTCCCATGTTGCAGTCACAGTAGCTGCAAATTGCATTTTTCTCAGGCCCCTTTGAAACCGACCACTTCATTAGGCAATGGACATGCTCGTCGATATCATCTCTGCCTCCTATAGTTCTCAAACTCTCCTGGCTTGCCTCTCTCCCTGTAATAAAATAAGCAATTTTCTCTAACTATGCTCACTGTTGCCCCTGTTTACTGATTTAGAGTTTCCAGGTTTGATAATTGGTCTCCTGCAAATGTTACAGCCACAAGTGTTTCTCATCACTCAGCTGCTGCTGTCCCCATGGCAACAGATGTGTTTACATTCACAGTGTTATTCAACTTTTTTTCCCACCTCTGCAATTCAGTAAGAATAAAAATTGGTGTGTGAAAAGGAAAGATATTGCCATACAAAGGGACAGGAAAGAAAAGGGATTTTTAATTATAGGAATTAATAAAATATTCAACACCTACACGCATGTTTGAATATTGTATTAATAATCAAAGCAAAGCATTTTACTTTTAGAGGAAAGTAATAAAGGCAAGGACTGGTAGCTTTGTGAGATTCACTAAGATGTTTTAAAATCAGAAATAAATATAGATTGGGGGAGCCTGGGTGGCTTAGTCACTTGGGGATCCGACTCTTGGTTTTGGCTTGGGTCATGATCTCGGTTTCGTGGGTTCGAGCCCTGCATCAGCCTCCGTGCTCACAATGTAACCTGCTTGGGATTCTCCGTCTCCTTCTTTCTCTGCCCCTCCCCAACTCACGCTGTCTCTCTCAAAATAAATAAATAAACTTTTTTAAAAAATAAGAAAGAAATATAGATCTTATTTCAGGCATGGATGTAGAGAAAATTGTACTTAATACAAAGGTAAGAATTAAAAAATGTTGTGTGTGAAGATAGTGATTCTCACAACCTCCTGTGAAATTTTTTCTCCCTGATCTTAAGATCTTTGGGGCCTATTGGAGACTGAATGAGCTCCCTCAAATTTCTTATGTTAAAGCCCTGACCCTCTATGTAACGATATTTGATGATAGGGACTTTGGGAGGTAATTAAGCTTTAATGCAGTTATGGGGCTGGGCCCCCCATAATGGAATTACTGCTTTTATAAAGAATAGGAAAAGACACTACAGAGCTTTCTCTCTCTACACACCTTCACCAAGGAAAGGCCATGTGAGCACACATCAAGGAGGTGTCTACAGTCTAAAATGGGTTTCTCGCCAGAACCCAACCATGCCGACACCTGATCTCAGACTGCTAGCCGCCAGAATTTTGAGACAATAAATGTGTTTAATCCTTCCTAACAATGGTATTTTGTGATAGCAGTGCCAGCAGACTAAGATAAGGCCCTATTATTGAGCCTGTAGAAATGAATTAGTCAAGACTAAGCTGCCTCAAACATTGTAATGCGGAATGAATGCTATTTCCCTGTGAAATATGCCCTGTGGATATGCTCTGTGTGTCCCCATAACTTACTCTAAGGTGAGATAAGTGGCAGTTTGAGGAAAGCCCTGGCCATACCTTGGGTCTGAAGTCTTTCTGCTCCGTTATACCAGGAAACGGAAGCTGAGAACCATTTTTATCCCTGGAAGTGTCATGTAGCTGATGCGTAGAAAAGTTGCAGGCAAGGTGGTGTCATAGAATCATTCCATGTAGCTGATCGGGAGCTAAATACTTTTTAAATGTAAATAAACTATTAACTCCCACTTGATTTACTTTCTAAGGAAGTGGAGAGTGAGGAGGATTCTTTGTTTTGTTGAGTGAAGTGGTGAAAGGGAGGAAGCAAACACACGGGATAGATTGCTAGGATATACACCTACCAAGAAGAATAAGGTCCAAGGGAAGCAGCAGGGAGGAAGGCAAAGAATAGAGCAATGAAAAGAAATTTGGGGGGGGGGGGGGAGGAGGGCGGGGGAGGGGGCGGGGGAGGTGTAAAGAGAAAGAAGTGATGTGAATAGGTGCCATGTGTAATGAAACTTTGGGGGAAGGAAGACAGTATATAAAGAGAGTTTTAAAGATTATTGTGTTTGCCATGTGATATAAAGCCCCCTTTGCTGACTCATTATTAAATGTCCTTTGAAAAGATGTAGGTTATTTTTCTGTTTTCAGTTTTAAATTGGATTTTTTTAAGTTATGACACGGTGGTGAGGCTGTCAATAAGATAAACTTTAAGTTTTACTTGCCTGTATTAACTGCCAAGACTTCTTGGTATCCTGCATCATAGGACTTAAATGACTCAATTACCCTCCTTAGATGTGGGTATTTCTAAATCAAAATGGCAGGCCTGAATTTTACACGGTACTCTTGCCATCTTACTCTTAGTCTTCTGCCCTCTCTGTCTCCTGATGGTCCATTTCTAAAATCTCAGAACTACCCTTGAATCCCTCTGCCTAACCTCTGCGTTTTTGTATATCTTCTCCATTTCATTAAAAGGAATTAACATCCACCTGGTAATTCAGCCCCCATCCCAAAGCATCAGTTTTGTGATAGAAAACCAATATCTGTAAATTCTTTGGAGCTCTACCCATTAAGAGGTAGAATCTACTTTCCAACCCCTGGCTCTGTGATACACTACCTAATAGAAAGCAGTGGAAATGGTGTTGTATGACTTCCAAGCCAAGGCCTCAGGAAACTTTTATTTTTACTCCCTCTCTCACAGTGTTTCTCAACTTCAGTACTATCAACATTTTGGACCAGATAGATCATTCTGTATTGTTGGGGCTGTCCTGTGCAATGTAGGATGTACATCTATCACTAGATGCCGGTAGCAAGCATCCCCACTCATCACCTCACAGCCCTTCTCTTGGTGATTAACTTATTAATCTTAATATTTTAATTTTAGAGTCTTTGGATTTTTAACATATATAACCATAGCATGTACAAATAATCTTCATAACATATTTCTTTTTATTACCTTACTTCATTGACTGGGAATTTAGTATTTTTTTCCTAATCTCCAAGAGAATTTTTTAAACATATTATAAAGTATGATATTTGGTATTGATTTCTTATAGATATACTTTAATAGATTAAAGAAATAATCTTTGATTTCCTAGCTTCGTAATAGGCTTTTAAATGTTCTTTGAATGTATGTTGAATTTTTAAGTCTTTCCTTCATTAAGATAATTATATGATTTGTCTTATTTAACATTGACTTGCCTTTTTTTATATTAATTTTGCACTCTTGAAATAAGCTCAACTTATTTGTATTTTCTTGTCCTTTTTATTTATTACTGGATTCAGTTTCCTAATCATTTTAGGGTCCTTTTTTTCATCTATGTTTATCAGTATGGCTGGTTTGTAATTTTTCTTTATTGAAATGTCCTTGTTAAGTTTTATTATCAATGTTATATGGGCTTTATATTATGAATTTGAGAGATGTTATGAATACTTTTTTCATTTGCCCCTTCAGATCCTTCCTCTGTCCTTTTATATGTTCAGAAAGTTTGACTACTAAAAACAGAGGCACCTCTGCCTTCCGTTTGCAACTAGGTACAGGAGGCAAAGATTGGAGAGCAAAGGACAGGAAGAAGTGACTAGGTTACTTATTCTTCCTGCTATCTCAGGGTTTATCTGTGGCTACTCTTCTGTTAAACTACAGATTCTGGTAGGAACCCCTTCTTGTGTGACTCAACCTCTCATAGTCCCCTTCATAACCAGATTCCTTCTTCTTGCTTCTTTGGATCTGGTGGCAGTAGAGGCTTCCTACTGTTTCAAGTCCAGGGATGCCGCACCATCTTTTGTTTCTACTCTTAGCCATGTCCACGTGTCTATACATGGTTCACTCCTTAAATTCTCTTCAGTTAAACCTTTTTAAGTGTGCTATCTTTCTACCAGGATTTTGACTGAAGATAAGTTGTTTCTAGAACTGGGCCAATGTTATGAAGTGAAGCTTCAAAATGGAGCTCTACGTTTCAGTTGTTCACATGCTCAATGAGCACATGGATAATCTCGCTGAAGGAAATGTGGCACAAGTATTCCATGGCATCCAGCAACTTCACAATTATTTAAATTATCTCTGGTGGTGGCGTGGGACAGAATACTAGAAGAGGGCAAGGTAATGGGATTTAGTTGCCGTGGTGGCAGTGTGATTGCAAAGATATTGAGGTAAGCTACTTACTTACCAGTGCACCGGAGAACTTATGAAAGTAAAAGCACAAAATTAAAATTAGATTTAAATTAAGGCTTTTTTTCTCTCAGTGAAGTCATGAATGAAGAACCAGAAAGCTTTCATGATAGCCTTAAAGAACTTCCTTATCTTATGGAGCCACAAGGTGGACATTGCTGAGCATCAGACCACAGATCTGATTGTAATATTTACAGAGTTGCAAAGTCTGTTAACCTGCTAAGCCTTCTATGCTAAGGAGACTGGTTGGAAGGAGTGGCACACTACTTGGAGTGGGGAATTTGGGCAGATAAAGACAAGGAGGAGAATTTTGGATCCCATATTATCTTGAAATTTTTGCTAGCGGAAGGACCACTCGATCTCACTTTGTGCAAACAATTATTCCTCTGCATGAATAATCTTCAGTGACTTCAGCTGGGACAGGTACTTTGCAGAAAACTCCCACACGTCTGTCATTGTCTTTTTTTTTTAATCCAGAAAATGTTTATTGAACTCTTGACTATGGGCAGAGTGCTGTGTTGGCCCTGTGATAAAAGGGTGCCCTGTGGGCACATACCTTTCCAATGCACAATGGCCGCTTCTCACAGATGTCTGTCATTGTCTTGAGGCCTGTAATGAGAGTTAATGTCCAGCCTAGTCCAGAAGGAGAAGTGTAAGATCTACTCTCAGGAACAGATAGCATATATACCAAAGGAATTAAAAGATCTTGCCAATTTGCCTCTATAGAAGCTTAGAGAATAGGTATGGTAATAGATTCTAGACTCCTTTGTTCTTTCTTCATTTATTCTCAACTCTAGAAGTAGTTCTGTGTCCTATGTTCTTCCTGTATTATTTAGAGTGCTCTTTTTATAGTTCACCACCTTTTAAAGTTAATGATTACTCTAATTACATTCTCTCTGTTGAAATTATTAGAATTCTCTGTCTCCTGATTGGACCCTGACGGTTTCATAGAGCCTGCAGTAATGCCATTTGAACCTGCTCTTTATTTACAGAAGGAAAATTTTAAATGACTGCCTCAATTTACTTAACAGTTATGATCAATGCATCTTTCTAATTTTTTCTTACATTTTCTTGCATTATTATATTTAGTAATGATAGTAATGGTGCATACCTTGTAGGTCACTATTATTTTCCTTTTACTTGATGTATATATTTTAGAAATTCCTTCTACCAAGTTTCTAGTCACTGTTCAGTCCAAATTATTGTCATTGCTTACTTTGCATCTCTGCTCATCATTGGACTATGACACTGTCTAACTAGACTTCTTGCCTTCCTTGAACTTTTCCTCTAAATATCAGTTATTTTTTATGAATATATGCATCAGATCATATCACTTGCTTACTAAAAACCCTGAAAGATATCAAAATTTATTGTCTTGCATGGATTCTTAACTTGGCTCCATGGATGAGCTCTAGGAGTCTAAAATATTACTTGGAATTCTATGCAAATTTGTAGTGAAAGTATTCTCAACACTTAACATATTCTCAGATGAGTCATGGCACTCAAAAATTAAGAATGACTCTTTAGAATATTTATAGCATTTATCATCTTTACATGAATTATTATAAGAGTATATAGTTCTCATTACAGGATACATGTTTAAACATTCTCAGTCAGTATGCTTGCAGGCTCAAGAGCCAGTGCTTGAATCTTACAGTAAAGATTCTTATATCCAAGGTGAGAAAATACATGTAAGAAGCATCCAATGAAATGGTGACTTAATAACATTTACTTCTGTGTGGAACTGCCACTAATTGCCAAAATTCTTGGTAATTATATACTCATTATTAAAACTCAGAATATTTTTGCAATAAAGTACTCCCATTCTTTTTTTTTATTTTTTAAAGGTTAAACTTGTATTTAGAATATTACTCTTCTGAGACTACCCATTTCATAATGTTCTTGGTCAACAAAGTGTTACAATCATTGGAATAATAAAACTGACATTTATTATAAGCGTACTCTCTACTAATATGGTGCTGAGCACTTTCACATACATTCCATTCTCAAGACAACCCTATGAGGTAGAGTTTAGATTATTTCTATCTATAGAAGAAATTTAACTATTAAAAAGTTAAATATGTTATCCAGGGCCATACAGTTGATAAATTTTAGAGCCAAGAACTGAGCCCTTTAAAATTTACACTTTTTACCAAATGTTATTTATGTTGTCTTATTGGCTTGGATAGAAACTAAATTAAAATATCGCTTCTGGAAGACCAGGAGATATATTTCTGAAATTACTTAAGCTTTTAGTGTCCCTCTGCATCCTTCTACCCTCAGAAAATGCTGATTATAATTATGTAATCAATTATGATGTAGGTAGTTACACCCATTCTTAAAAAGTAATATTTTTTAAATTTTAATCACCTGGTGCTTATCACAAGTTCACTCCTTAAACCCCATCACCTATTTCACCCATTTCTCCCACACCCACCCGCACCTTCCCTCTGGTAACTATCACTTTGTTCTCTACAATCTGTTCCTTGGCTAAGCTCTCTTTCCTTTCTTTTTCCTTCACTCATTTGTTTTATTGTTTTGTGGTTTTTTCTGAAGATTTTTCTCTGATTCTTTCTTGTCTTCCTCTTTTTCACAGTTTTCTGATTTTCTTTTTTTTTCTATTTTTTTAACATTTATTTATTTTTGAGAGAGAGAGACAGATAGAGCATGATTGGGGGAGGGGAGGAGAGAGAGGGAGACACAGAATCTGAAACAGGCTCCAGGCTCTGAGCTGTCAGCACAGAGCCTAACGCAGGGCTCAAGCTCACAGACCATGAGATCATGACCTGAGTCCAAGTTAGACACCTAACCAACTGAGCCACCCAGGCACTCCATCATGGTTTTCTGGTTTTCTTTAGTGATATATCTGGATTTCCTTCCTCTTATTCTTTTCCTATTTATTAGTGTTTTTTTATTTGTGGTTTCCATTAGGCTTATATATAACATCTTCTGCATATAGCAGTCTATATTAAGTTGATTGTCATTTAGGCCCTCTCCTTCCCATGTTTTAGGTATGTGATGTCATATTTTACATTCTTCTTTTTGTGAGCTTTGATTTTTTTATACAAATATTCATTTTTACTGTTTTATGTTTCCTGCCTTCATAATGTCACATTTGGCCTTTCCTTTCCACTCAAAGAGTCCCCTTTAACATTTCTTCCTGGTTTAGTGGTCATGAATTCCTTTTGCTTTTGTTTGTTTGGGAAACTCTTTATTTCTCTTTCTATTCTGAATGATGGCCTTGCTGGATAGGGTAATCTTGGCTACAGGTTTTTCCCATTAAGCACTTTGACTATATCATGTCCCTCCTTTCTGGCTTGGAAAGTTTCTGCTGAAATATCTACTGATAGCTTTATGGGGTTTCCTTTGTATGTAACTATCTTCTTTTTTAGTACTGCTTTTAATATTTTTTTCTTTATCGCTATTTTTTGCCATTTTAACTACGATATGTCTTGGTATGAAGAATACGTCTGCTTCTGTTGATTTTATTTGGGGGTCTCTATGCCTCCTGGATCTGGACATCTATTTCCTTCCCCCAGATTAGGGAAGTTTTCAGCTACTGTTTCCTCAAATAAACTTTCTCCCCCCTTTTCTCTCTCTCTTCCTCTGGAACTTCTAAGATATGAATGTTACTACATTCAGTAGAGTCACTGAGTTCCCTAAGTATATTCTTATTTTGCATAATTCTCTTTTCTAGCTTTTGTTCAACTTGATTATTTTCTACTACTCCATATACTAGGTCATTAATTTGTTTCTCTGCTTCTTCTAGTCTGCTATTCGTTCCATCAAGTGCGTTTCACATTTTGTTTAGGGATCCCTTTACTTCTGCTATGTTATTCCTTATCTGGTATGTTAATATTCTCACTGATGTCCTCTTTTCTCAAGTCCGGAGTATTCTTATGATCATCGCTTTAGACTCTCTATAGGGTCTGTTACTTATATCTGTTTGACTTAGATATATGTCAATGGCCTTCTCCCGTTCTTTCATTTTGGGACAAATTCCCCTGTATTCTCATTTTGTGGAAGTCTCTGTGCCTGTTTCTCTGTGTTAGGAAAGTTTTGAGGGTAATGGCCTTATGAAGAGGTCCTATGGTACCCTGCTATGTAGTGTCCCCTCTTGAAGGGCCTGGCACTTCCAGGAGCATCCCCAGTGTGTGCTGCATGTGCTCTACTGTTGTGTGCTGTCTACTTTATCCTTCACGCCAATCATCTGCAGAGGTCCTCATTGCCTGTGATAGGCAGTGTTTGGTCCCTGGCCTGAATGTGATGTGTTTTAACTAGATGTACTCTGATGAAATTAAACCTATCACTGCCTGGAATGGAGGCCTTGCAAAACTCCCAGGAGGTAGAGATAGAGTGTTGATAGGGTTTTGGGTTGGTCTTCTGGAAGGTAGTCCCCACACTGGGACTGAGGCAAGTATGACTGGGAAGGGCAGTTCTTCCAGAGATGCTGGGGGCGGGGAGGGCAAGGCTTAGTGTAAACCAGTTAGGTAGTGAGTGTGGGCATTGTACTGGTTCCCACAGGTGGCCCTGTTTTTATGCTGAAGGGCAGGGGAGGGAAATGTCACCTACCAGTTCCTGGTTCCCAGAGGGGTCTCTCCGTGAAGGCTTCCTCTCTGTGACGCGCTCCATGATGAGCGCCTAAGCTCCCCACTGTGTGTCCCAGGTGCTCTTCAGATTTCTGTTACCATGCTGTATGTCCATGGGTTCTTTACTCTGTGTTCTCACCCAGAGCAACCCTAATTTTCTCTGAGCTTTCCCAGAGCCAGGCACACTGACCTTTGAAACTCCAGGTTTGGGGCGCCTGGGTGGCTTAGTCAGTTAAGTGTCCACCTTCAGCCCAGGTCATGAGCTCATGGTTTGTGAGTTTGAACTCCACCTCAGGCTCTCTGCTGTCATCACAGACCCTGCTCCGGATCCTCTAGCCTCCTCTCCCTCTCTGCCCCTTCCCCACTCATGTGCTTTCAATGACTCTCTCAAAAATAATTTAAACAAAAAATTTTTTTTAAACTCCAGGCTTTAAGTCCCACTGTTTGCAAGTACTCACAAAATTTGGACACCCCCTCCCCTCGCTTTGCAAGCTAGTTGCTGTTGGGATTCATCTTCCCTCAGCACTCCCCTGTGTGTTAGTCTGTCTCTTACCCATCTCTGCAAGCACAACTTTCTCCCCAGTATAACAGCTACAATCTATTTATTTCCCAAGACATGCCTCCATACCTCTTAGTTTCTTCAGTGTGATCACTTCTCTACCTTTAGTTGTGGAGTTTGTTCTGCCAGTCTTAGAGCAATTTCTGGGGTATTATGGGTGATTTGATAGTTATCTAGTTGTATTCATGGTAATTAACAAACCTAGGTTCCTTTATTCCACTACCTTCTTCGCCTCCTACCTAAATGCTCCTTTAAAAGTGCTATTTGAACTAAAGAAGAAAGGTATTATATATATTGATAATATATAGTATATACAGGAGGAGCATAGATCAAAACCGTTGTTAAGGAGAAGCCACTTTTCCTCTACTCTGTTAGGTTTAGTGACTAGGGTCTGTAATTTTATAATATCAAAATACAGATTAACAGGAGAAAAGGCATGCAATTTTTATTAACATTTATTTGCATAGGAGTTCGTTAAAAAGAAGTGAAACTCAAAGCAGTGGTTAGACTCAGGGGTCTACGTACCATTTTAACAACAACAACAAAAAAAAGCAGGCCATTTGGGCTTCAAGGAATGATAAATTATGGAGAAGTGACTAGCAAATATATGGAGAAGATTATGGAAGGTAAGAATTCAGTTATTCAGATTCATCTGATTCTGCCTCTCTGTGTTAGGTGATGGGTTGCTCTTCTCTTCCCATGACAGGAGATGGGGACACCTTCACAAAGGGGATTTATGTCCTGGGTCTAGGTAGACAAAGGGAAGGCAGAGAACCATTCCTGCATCTGTGGATGCTCAATTGCTGTCAACTGAAAATAATCCTTATGGTAAAGTCGCATATCTTGGTTTAGCATACCTTGATCTCCTCCACACTAGTTCAAGTTAATTTTGAGTCTTTGTTGCTTTGTTTTTGGTTAGTTTAGCCCTTTTGGATACTGCCTGTGTGTGTTTGAGGAAGTAAGGTAAGATTAGTTACATTGTTAGCTATAATAACATAACAATGTTGGGATTAAAAAAAAAAACAGGCTAGTAATCAAGCCAACAAAGGAGCTCTTCAATGACAGTCGATCACACTCAATTTGTAACAGGGGTAATATGTTCTACTGCTCTCCTGGCTCAAAGGGCATTTCAAACTGGTTTTGCATAATCCCCTGGATGTCAGGGAATCAGACTTTCCTTTTAAATCAATACCATTGCATGAAGTATCTGAAACTCCACAACTATGAGTTTCCAGGTCAATTGATTGGTGGATTGTCCCCTCAGTGCCTCAGTGGTATGCGGGGGTTTATTCCAAAAAGCACAGGGTTCATGGAAGTCATTCCTTGCTCTCATGTTCATGTGATCATTTCTCCAGCTCCTCCATCTCTCCTGTTCTCAGTCCGCTGCCCTTTATATAATCACCATTTGTAAATTCACTCTCTGGAGATGTGCCTGGGAATTTTTCTACCTTGGGAAAGCTATGTTCTTTTTCCTCAGCTCATGATTTGAGTGTGGGTTTTGAGAGTGGAAAGTGAGAGGACTTTTTTTTCAAAGTGATTGGAAGACTTTCATGACTGCAGGTATTAAGGGAGGAGAGGGTGCCAGTTAAGGAAAACCAAATGAATTAGCTGTATTCCTCTCTGTGTGAAATATAAGCTCCTTCCCCTCTCCTGCAGGACACTCTGACCTGGCTCCAGCTCACCTCTTTGCACATTACTCTGCACTTTCTCTTCCTTCCCTGAAATAGCCTTCTCCCAGATCTTTGCAGGGCTGGCTCGTTCGTGTCATTTAGTCTCAATTCCAGCAACATTTACTCATAGCGGTTTCTCCTCAAAATCTAATATAAAGTAGCCCTGCAAGTCACTCTTGTATCGCTCTGTTTTGATTACTTCATGGCACTTGTCACTGTCAGAAGTTGCTTCACTCATACATTTACTCCTGGAACATAAACTCCAGGAGAATAAAGACTAGGTATCTCTCTTTCTTACCTCCCTATCTCCAGTCCCTATAATGTTGCCTGGCAATAAGTCCTACGTGAATATTTCTGTGTTCAGTGATTGACTGACTAAGAGAATGACTTGGTGAATTATGTGGAAGGTAAGGAGTTCACTTAGGGTGGGTGTTTGCAGATTTTTCTGCTGGATCCTATCACTCAAAATTAAGGGTGCCCAAATAACTTTTATTTATGTGTTGTGTGTGTGCTATTTAATGTATTAGCAATTAAAACTGAAAAATTAAAAAAATAGTTATCAATTAATTCACTTACAAATAATAAATCCATTACATGTTAACATAAAGTCTTTTAAAATAGTATTTTGGGGGCATCTGGGTGGCTCAGTCAATTAAACATCCAACTTCGACTCAGGTCATGATCTTGTAGTTTGTGAATTCAGGCCCCACGTTGAGCTCTGTGCTGACAGCTTGGAACATGAGCCTGTTTCAGATTCTGTGTCTCCCTCTCTATGCCCCTCCACTGCTCACAATCCCTCTGTCTCTCTCTCTCAAAAATAAACATTTTTAAAAACTTTTTTAATTAAAAAAGTATTTTCCAAAACAAAATAAGTAAGAAAAGTGGCACTGTTTTACATTTCACTAACCTATTTAACATCTGGCTTAAGAGAAGACATCTGGGCTTTCATATCTGCTCTGGACTCAAAAGGTGTGATAGGTTATTTTGGTTAAAGTATATGAAGAAAATCCAAGCTTATCCAGTTATGCAGTTGGAAAAGCAAGGGACATTTTAATAGTTTTTTTTTTTTTTTTAAAGGTAAGTGTAGCTATTCTTCTTGACTACTAACAAAAGTTGCTAAGTACTAGCTTCTTACGGTGAATTACTATACGGAATCTGAGACTGTATCAATGAACTTTTTGTTCTTTGTTGAATTAAAATCTTATTGGTGTGTTTTATAATATGAATGGGTGGGTCTTTACTCAGACATGATTTTGTAATATATTTTATTAGTCATTTGCAAAACATTAATTGACTGGGTTATGCAGATATTCTAAATGTTGATACATTTTATTATGTAACCTACAAATAAATCTCATTTGCTAATATTACCCCTGATCTTGTCAGAGGAGTCTTTAAGTATTAGGAAGCTGCCAAGCTCATGGTGACTGATACAAGTTTTCAAATTTAATTTTTGCTTGAAAACTTGAATTCTATCATTAACAACAAGTACTTGCAGTGATTTTTCTTAAATCGATGAGCACATTTTATTCATTTTTGAAAAATCTTATGTAAAATACCCAAAACTGAATGATCATAGTTTGCCAGTCAATCTTTTAAATAAAAATAATTTTTTAGCGAAAAAGTGACTAGTTCAGCTTGTGACCCAAGTGATTGTAATAAATGCTTTTTCTTGCAACAGCTGTATTACCTCAGTATGCCCCACGTATTTATGTGTAGCTGTAGCAAAAAAAAATATTTAAAAGATGTGCAAAGTTTGAGATTTAGTAAAATTTTATTAATGTTTTTTTTTTTATTTATTTCTAGGAGAGAGAGAGAGAGACAGCGTGAGCAGGGGAGGGTCAGAAAGAGAGGGAGTCACAGACTGAAACAGGCTCCAGACTGAGCTGGCAGTCAGCACAGAGCCCAACGCGGGGCTCGAACCCACGAACCGCGAGATCATGACCTAAGCGAAAGTCGGACGTTTAACTGACTAAGCCACCCAGACGCCCCATGAGATTTAGTAAAATTTTTTAGTCAAAGTTTACTCCCTCATCAATCTTTTAATTACTGTTAATTGGAACAGGTGCCTTTTTTTTTCCCTGTGAGTCAAAGGCAATAAAGAATATTGCAAATACTAGTACAGTTTGGTGACACTGCCTTGTTTCATGCTGGCTGGGACACGTGCAGTTTTCTCCACCATTGTTTAGGCACTATCAGTGAAAGGGACAAGATAGTATTATTATAAAAATAAATGTTGCCTTCATCTACCCTTTGAAAGGGACCTTCCCCCTTTCCCCAAGAGATGTTCTGGGGCCACACTTTAAAAAGTACTGCCCTAGGGGAGCCTGGGTTGTTCAGTCAGTTAAAGATGCAACTTTGGCTCAGGTTGTGATCTCACAACTCATGAGTTCAAGCTGGTGGGCTCTGTGATGACAGCTCGGAGCCTGGAACCTGCTTCAGGTTCTGTGTCTCCCTCTCTCTCTGCCCTTCCCCTACTCACACTTGCTTGCGCTCTCTCTCTCTCTCTCTTTCTCTCTCTGTGTGTGTGTGTGTGTGTGTCTGTCTGTCTCTCTCTCAAAACTAAATAAACATTTAAAAATAAATGAATTAATAGCACTACTCTAGTTCATGGATGCTGTAAGCCAGAGATAAGATATAGAATAATTGACACCTTCTTAACCCAAACTTCAACCTAATTGACTTTGCAAATACTAAGTTCAAGCAATGTTTTTTCCCCTATATTCATTATATATAAATATCTGCCCAGAAATGAGCCCAAAGAACAAGGTAACAGGTGAGAGGTACCTGAAACAGCTAAAGGCTGTAATTATGGAGACTCATTGCTCTATTATCATATTGACATTGCTGATCTTATATTTGTGCTCTATGTCTTAGAAACATTTCTGTCATTTTCTACCTATGGATAGGCAGAGTATGAAAAGAGTGAAAAAAGGTTATAGGTAGTAATCCATAAGTTTTAAAATGTAAAAATCTTAATTTTATCCTGTTTTGGGCATGCTTTGTGTTCCACATGCTTCCTATTATAGTGCAATTCCATAAGCAAGGCTCTTTCATCCATACTTATGGACATTCTGCAAATGCTGGGAATTTGGCACAAGGAACAACCCTCAGCAACAAAAGTAGGAAATAAAAACCCCACCTTCCTTGTCCTTCACTGAGATAATTCTAAGTTCCTGAGAGCATCCCCAGCTGGACAGAATCCCATTGACCACAGAGGTAACCCACCTCATTTAGTGCACCCTCTGGTGGCTTTTCCCCCTTCCTTCTTGCACCTTCTCAACTCCACTTGTGCATCCTGGGATCTACCTAGATGAGCCCTACACTCAAGTCCTTTTTTCAGGGTTGGCTTTTGAGAGATCAAACAAAGACAAATTCTTGCCTCAAACAAAGTCAGTGGTAATGAACAAATCTTAGGTACTAGACCTAGTTGGGAGGCAGAGAAGGAAAGAGGGAAGCGATGTCACCTTTTATTTAACAGCCAATAATGTGTTCTAGTCATAATATTCATTGACATGCCATTATGTTAAGAAAATCTTATACAGGTCATATTCTCCACTCCAAGCCATGGATGTTTTCAGGCATAGTTTTTGGAGCTCTATCTCAACCAATATATTTTTCTCATGATACTTGGTTTTCAGAATCACTAGATTCATCTGTGGACTTCACTTTTTCTTATCTGGCAAAGTTTGCAGATTTACAATTTATATTTCCGTATTGCTTTCCCTTTCATTCTCCTTAGCTACGATCAGTCTGTCTTACAGTAACTTTTAAATATATGAGTGAATATAGAAGAAAGAAACAGAGGAAGGGAAGGAGGGAGGGAGAGACGAAGGAAGGAAAGGAATATAACTGTATTTGAAAATGCATTTGGTGCTAAGCCATGCAGTTCTACAGGGCAGGTTTGATTTATTTTACATACATCCATTACAGTATTTATGAATTACTTGCTTATCTGTAATTCTTAACAGTAAGCGCAGGTACTCCTTACTGTCAAGTAAGAAAATAAGTTTCACATATCAGAAACTGAGAAAAAGCACTGAAACCTGAGAAGCATTTTTCAAAGGAAAGGAAAGTCTAAACACCAAAGCAGAGTTCAGTAGAGGGGGTCAAAACAAGACATTCCGAGTTCTTAGCAGAACTGTTTTGTTCAGGGATATTTTACTCTATTCCATAGAAGAAAGCTAATTCAAAAATGAAACACACAGAAAGGAAAACAAGATACATGAAGTTTCTGGGCCCTTAAAAACATAACACAAATTTATCTACATGAAGATGAAATGAATTGTGAGAAATCTTATGAAAATTAAAGTAGTGATACTCTTACCATACAATCCAGCAATTGCACTTGGTATTTACCCAACAGAGTTGAAAACTTGTGTCCACACGAAAGCCTGCACACAGATGTTTACAGCAGCTTTCTTCACAATTATCAAAACTTGGGAACAATGAAGATGTCCTTCAGTAGGTGAATGGATAAATAAACTGTGGTCCATCCTGACAGTGGAATATTATTCAGTACTAAAAAGAAATGAGCTACCAAGCCATGAAAAAACATGAAGGAAATTTAAGTGCATATTACTAAGTGAGAGAAGCCAATCTGAGAAGGCTACATACCTTAGATTTTCAACTACATGACATTCTAGAAATGGCGAAACTATGGAGAAAGTAAAAAAGATCAGTGGTTGGCTGGGGTCAGGGTGAGGAAGAAATAAATAGGTACAACACAGAGGATTTTTAGGGCAGCTCAACTACTCTGTATGATGCTGTGGGTACATGTCATTAGACATTTGTCTGAGCCTCTAGAATGTACACCAGGAGGGAACCCTATTATAAACTATGGACTTTGGGTGACCATGTGTCATTGTAGTTATCAATTTTAACAAATAAACCGCTCTGATGGGGGCTGTTGACAATGGGAAAGCCTACGCATGAGTAGGGCAGGGAGTACTCTGTATCATCCGCTCAGTTTTGTTGTGAACCTAAAACTGCTCTAACAAATAAGTCTATTTTTTAAATATTAAAGTAGTGCATAAGTTAGTTCTCACTATCTGTTATCTATGTTGAACTTATGTGTTCAAGATTACTACTAAGAAGTTTTTTCTTTCCGTACCCCCCTCAAAATAAGTCAAAAAAAAAATAATCAGTCTCGAAATACTTATGATTTTTTATTTTCCCCGTACCTCTCTCTCCAAATCATGTTTTTACAAAGGGCCTGGCTGTGCAGAAATGTCTCTAAAAATGTTTTTAGTATTGTAGCCCAACCACCTTGGAATGTGTATGATCTTTTACTCCCTCCCTCAAGAATTAGTCTTTTTGATTTTCTTTCCAAGACAAGCAGACTTTAGTTCAGTTGAGGAAATACAATAAGTAACTCATCCAGGCTATAATTTCAAACTGTTGAGCTTCTGGCAACTTGCCCCTCCTCGCCATTCTCTAGCTCTTCCTCCTTTTCTCCTCTTCACTCCCACGCGCTCACAGCCCCCTGAGATCCTCCATGGAAGCAACACCGTTTGCAAATTGGGATGATGGGAAGGCTTTGAAGTCGCTCAGGCATAATAATTTGCTTTCTATTTTTAAAAGCAGATACACTGGTAAAAAAAAAATCAAGTGTTGGGCAAAGTGGTATAATCAAATGTTGTGTTTCATGCCTCTTTCTGAAGAACAAGTAAAATTCTCCCTCCGTGGGGAAGAGAAATGATTTGGAGAGTTGGGAATAAACGTCACCTCTCTGTACCCAAATTCTTGATCTTCAAATATTTACTGTCTTGATGAGAAATCTCCAGCAGGCCCACTCAAACAGAGTGCCAGGAAGCTTCATATGTGGCTGCTCAGTAACTGAGACATTAGTGCCTCTAAGTTCCTTTCAATGTTCCAGCCACAAACTAGATCCCTCATGGTATGTTTCATATTCACTAATTATAATTCACAATTGTATAATATAGTATAATATTTTGCTTATGCTCTGCCTGATTGGAATGGAAGGATAGGAATTAATAAAGATCAAAGTAAACCCAGTTACCTGCTTATATTAATGATGGAGCCACATTGATCCCCCAGGAGTCATTTTCAAAAAAGGTAAATGCTGAAGTCAAGCTCCATGCAACATGACTTACAGACATTGAATACTATTCCCAAAGTAATTGGAGCAAAATCCCATGACCCTAAGTATACCAGAGATAAATACTCTCTTCCTGACCACATTCTAGAAGCATGGGTTCTAGCACCTTCAGGCTGTGTCCCAAGGAAGGCATCCACCCCCTCTTAAAATGCCTCCTGAGAAAACATGCAGTTATAAATCCTTTCTCTGCTTCTTTGAGATGTAAGTCTTCTACTGCTCAAAACTGTCTCTTGAAGGACATAGGAGCCATCTCTTTGAAATACAACACTGGCTCCCAGACCCTGTGGGAGAGGAAGAGCCTACCTTCAGTGGACACCTTGCTCCAGCTTGTATAAATACCCCAGTCATAAATACACAAAAAGTTTCTTCCTCTTTTGTGTAAGTGCCAATTAGCTAGATGGCCTAGTTACATGGACCAAACACTGCTTCACAGTCTCCATCACCTCTCCTTTGGCACACCTCACTATTTAAAATTTCTCCATTTATTTCAGCAGAATTGAGTTCCAGGTTCTCTTTCCTATTTGTAATAGTTATTACTGAATAAAATCTCTCTTTATCACTGTTAATTAGTGTCCAGTTTTAACTTTGACATCAGTCCCAAGTCAATGAAAGAAACAGTAACCATTCTAGGAATTTCAAGCAGAAGAAATATTGGGGTGCCTGGGTGGCTCAGTCAGTTGAGTGTACAACTGTTGATTTTGGCTCAGGTCATGATCTCCCAGTTTGTAGGATCAAGGCCCACATAGGGGTCCATGCTGACAGTGCAGAGCCCTCTTGGGATTCTCTCTTCCTTTCTCTGCCCCTCCCCTGCTCACATTCTCTTTCTCAAAATAAACACTTAAAGAAATTTAAATATAGGTAGTTAGGTATTTACAAATCTTATTGGAAGAATTGGAGAATTGGATTTAGGGGAAATTTTTAGAATGAGGGGGGCTCTATTGATAATTACACTAGTATTATGAATAAAAATCAGGACTGTTCTACACATACAGATGTATGATCAACCTATTGATCATACAGATAGATGATCAAGTAGCCACTACCACGTCGAAGCCACACCAGTTAGCTGCTATTCGGAGTTTTGAAGCTTCTGCCCCTACTGTTTTTGTCACAACTCTAGAAGGCTCACACTCACAAAGCTAGAGGCCAGAAAAGGAAAGGACTCACCTCAGGGTGAGTCCCCACCAAATATCAGCCAGAGTGTACTTGTCAGGAAAACAGTCTTCTCTTCTGCCTTTCCACTGTATCTGAGTGCCTCTAATTGGCAGTACCTGATTTGTATCTAGACCCCTAGCTGCACCTAAGTCTGGAAATGTCCTTGATAGTTTTCCAATTTCTCAAAAAGGAGGAAGACAAAATGAAGGTTCAGAGAACCAATGTAAGCATCTTACCATAACCTATCATAGCAGGCTATTTGGCCATATCAGACTGAAAAATAAGTCTCTGTCATGTCAAGGCTCTAAAATGTGAAGTATTAAGATTTCCAAGTCCCCTCGGGACGCCCGGGTGGCTTAGTTGGTTAAGCGTCTGACTTTCGCTTAGGTCATGATCTCGCGGTCCGTGGGTTCGAGCCCCGTGTCGGGCTCTGTGCTGACTGCCAGCTCAGAGTCTGGAGCCTGTTTCAGTCTGTGACTCCCTCTCTCTCTGACCCTCCCCTGCTCACGCTGTCTCTCTCTCTCTCCTAGAAATAAAAACATTAAAAAAAAAAAAAAGATTTCCAAGTCCCCTCAAGATTGCCTGAATGAACTCTGGGTAGCCTGACTCAGGACCATCATTGGTTTTAGCCATTGTTAAGTGCAGATACTAATTCTATTTACTGTGAGAAGGAGGCAAAAATGAGGAAGAAGTGTTTTTTTAAGAGTGAATCTCTGTTAGTAAGTTATCAGTACACTAGTACTTTTTCAAAGCATCAGACAGAGTTCTTTTCTACAAGTGTAATGAAAAGAGCATTAAGGATCCATGTGTTCAAGAGGGCTGTCTGAGGAGTTATAAATACAATGATACTTTCGTTCAATTTATGTTCCATGTCCTGAGTGTATTGTGGAATACTTACTAAATCGGCTACTTGGTTTGTTTTTTGGGTGTTCCTATGAAGATACCAAGGAATGTCAGGTGGCATCTACTGAGGAAGAGATAGAAGAGGGAGAGCAAAACAGAAAAAATGACCAAAAGGCAGTAACAGAAAAAGACCCAGAAAGAGACAAAAAGACCTAGAGAGAGAGAGACAAAGGCAGACACTTAGA
This sequence comes from Proteles cristata cristata, assembly GCA_017311185.1. Classification (NCBI taxonomy): domain Eukaryota; kingdom Metazoa; phylum Chordata; class Mammalia; order Carnivora; family Hyaenidae; genus Proteles; species Proteles cristata. The sequence continues at coordinate 70,096 of JAESUZ010004150.1, read as the reverse complement.
ACTCTCCCACCATGATATAAGTGTGCACGTGTGTACACACACACCCTTACAGTAAAGAAGTAGGGCAGATTAAAGGAGAGACAGAGAAGAGAGTACACAAAAGCAAAACAAGGGAACAGAAGTAAAATCAAGAAGACAGAAATATAGAGGCACCTGGGTGGCTCAGTCGGTTGAGCATCCAACTTCAGCTCAGGTCATGATCTCACAGTTCATGGGTTTGACCCCACATCAGACTCTGTGCTACAGCTCAGACCCCAGAGCCTGCTTTGGATTCTGTGTCTCCTCTCTCTCTGCCCCTGCCCCACCCTGCTTGTGATCCATCATCTCTCAAAAATAAGTAAATATTTTTAAACTTTTAATAAAAAGAAGACAAAAATATAAAGATTGGGGAAAGCCTTTATAATGCTAAAGCTATGCACAGAATCATTGCAGCACAGGAAAAATTTCAGGGCTTCCGCATCTGTTCTTATTTGTATTGTGTCTGGGTTATTTCTGTTGTTTTTGTTTTGTTGCTAACTGAAGAACACCACATGAACCTATATTCTGATTATGAAACTAGCTTTTGTCCATAATTAAATTGGTGACATGTGAATTTAAGAGATGTTGAGAGAAAATATTTTTTGAGGTTTTTAAATGTGTAATCTGTGCGTCCTTTGTACCATATTGTTACTAGGTAGATAATGTGAGCACCTGCTTTGCTGCAATAGTTTTGGTATTGAATCAAATAGGCATTTCCCTTTGATACAGTTGAAATTCCAACTTGTCTCCCTGATTCAGTTATGTAGACCATTATCCTCTAAAGTATTATTGCTAATTTTGTACACATTCATTAATTTATTTTTTCTTGCACTTTACTATTTCCTTCAAATTAAAAGATACTTTTAATGAAGAGTAGTTTTTCAAAAATTAGTTGGTGAACTATCCAAGACAGTTGCATTATTATCAGGAATTAGACAGTGTTGTCTATTGTCAACATATTGTTCAACATTGTTTTGATGTTGAAGCTCATTTAGTGAGACAAGAAAATGAAATAAGCTGCACAAATATTGGAAAAGAAGAGACAAAATTATCATTATTCCATGGAATCTGATTTAACAGCCCCAAAATATAAAATATCCAACTAAAGGGGCGCCCGGGTGGCTTAGTCGGTTAAGCGTCCGACTTCCGCTTAGGTCATGATCTCGCGGTTCGTGGGTTCGAGCCCCGCGTCGGGCTCTGTGCTGACTGCCAGCTCAGAGCCTGGAGCCTGTTTCAGTCTGTGACTCCCTCTCTCTCTGACCCTCCCCTGCTTATGCTGTCTCTCTCTCTCTCCTGGAAATAAATAAAACATTTTTAAAAAATTAAAAAAACAAAAATATATCCAACGAAAATATATATTTGGAATTAGATTCCTGGAGACAAGAAAGATTTCAAAATCAATATGGTTTCTACATATGAAAATAACCAGTTAGGGCATCTGGGTGGTTCAGTCAGTTAAGCATCTAACATTGGTTCGGGTCATGATCTCACTGTTCATGAGTTCAAGCCCTGCATCAGGGTCTGTGCTGGGGTCTGTGCTGACAGCTTGGAGCCAGGAGCCTGCTTTGGATTGTGTCTCACTCTCTCGCTGCCCACTCTCCACTCATACTCTGTCTTTCTCTGTCTCTCCAAAATGAATAAACAAAAAAAAATTTTATAAAATAACCAGTTAGACATCAAACTAGGACAAATCTTTTGTTTATAACTGTGACAAAAATTACAAAATACCTAGAAATAAATTTAGTAAGAAAAGCTTAAGAGCTCTGTGAAAAAAATTCTATTACAGGACATAATGGAAGACGTAAGTGAGTGAAAAGAACAGCCACTATTCACAGTGAGAAGACGGAATGTCTTAAATGCTAATCTCACCTGAATAGATCCGTAAGCATAGTGAAATCCAAATTAGAGCATCAGGATTTTGAAACTAGAAAACGTTCAAATGTCAAATGACAAAATAATATGAAAAAATTACTGAGAAATTTTTGATTAAAACTCACAAATAGATACATGTCTCACCAAATATGGAAACAATAAAAGTTAACTATTAATCAAAACACTGTGGTACTAGTACAGAAAGATAGAGCTAGATATACGGGGAAGTGCACTACATGATGAAGCTGGCATTACAAATAATATGGGAAGAGATGAGCCATGTACTGAATTGGGACAGCTATTTATGATTTGGAAGAATTTTAAGTGAATTCATAATCTCTCAACATGTATCAAAATGTTAAATATTAAAATGCTAATGTAAGCAATATATCTCTTAAAATATTAATACATATACATAATACAATAGTCTACAACATTTTGATGATTTGGGGAGCATTTCTACAATTGGAACTAATAAGGAAAACTCTTGACGTATTTGACTACATAAAAAGTTAAAACTTTTAGTTTAACTTTTAGTTTAGTCTTAGCAAAAGACTTCGCTAAGAAAGTCACCTAGAAAATAAAGAAAGTCACCTAGTGTTAGTCAAGGGAAAAAATTATAACACATATGACAGACAAAAGGCTAACATCCCTAATGTATAAATAATGGCAATAAGTTAATAAGAAAAAGACAAGCCAATGGAAAAATGGGCAAAAAATACTAGCAGGCAATTCACTAAAGAACAAGTACAAATGGCTTATCAACATAAGGGGGTTACAATTGATATAAAAATAAGAAAATTAATTTTGTCTTTGAAGACTTAAAAGGAGAGCATCCAATGTTAGCAGAACCATTGGGCAATGGGAATTCTTACAATATAAATATAATTTAGGGGAAAGTAATTTGTCCATGAAATGGTAAAGTATGTATTTCCTTCAATGTAGCATTTCTTTTCTAGGACTCTAGCCCAAATAGATAACATGATACACAAAGCAATTATCATAGCATGATTCCATTTTTGCAAAGGTAAATGTGCAGGTGTGTGTGTGTCTGTGTCTGTGTGTGTCTGTGTGGTATGTGCCTGTAGCTGGTTCTGTATAAAATCAGGACGAGGTTGGAATGGATAGGCACAAATGGGTACTTTGGAAAATAGAGCTGAAGGGGAGGGAAAAATGATTTTCATTTCTTTATATATTTTCATTTTAAAAGTGGTGCCTTATATAGATGAATGGATAAAGAAAATGTGGCATATATACACAGTGGAATATTATTCAGCCTTGAAAAAAAAAAAGGAAGGAAACCTTGTCACTTGTGACAACATGAATGAAACTAGAGGGCGTTATGCTAAGTGAAATATGCCAGACACAGAAAGACAAATACTACAGGATCTCACTTTAACAAGTGGAAATGAAAAAGGTATCAAATTCTCAGTAGTAGACTGGTGGTTACAAGGTGCTGGAGATGAGGTAAAAGAGGAGATACTGCTCAAAGGGAACACATTTTCAATTATAAAATGAATACATTCTAGAGACCTAATGTATAGCATGGAGACTCTAGTTAATAATGTGTTCCTTGGCAGTGAGAAAGAATGAAATCTGGCCATGTGTAGCAATGTGGATGGACCTTGAGGGTGTTATGCTGAGCGAAATAAGTCAGGCAGAGAAGGACAAATATCATATGTTTGCACGAATAGGAGGATTAGGAGGAACTTGACGGAGGACCAAGGGGGAGAAGAAGGGCGGAAATGGTGGGGGAAAGGGAGAGAGGCAAACCATGAGAGACTCTTGAATGCTGAGAAACAAACTGAGGACTGATGGATGTGGGGGGGAGGGGGGAGATGGGCATGGAGGAGGGCACTTGTGGGGATGAGCACTGGGTGTTATATGGAAACCAGTTTGACAATAAACTATTTGTAAATAATAATAATAATAATGTGTTCTTAAAATTTGCTGAAACAGCAGATAACAAATGTCTCACCACACACACACACACACACACACACACACACACACACACACAAATGGCAACTATGGGAGGTGATGCATATGTTAATTACTTTAATTATGGTAAACATAATTACCATGTATACAAACAACAAAAAACCACATTGTATACTTTATTTTTTTTTTTTAATTTTTTTATTTCTAGGAGAGAGAAAGAGTGAGCAGGGGAGGGTCAGAGAGAGAGGGAGTCACAGACTGAAACAGGCTCCAGGCTCTGAGCTGGCAGTCAGCACAGAGCCCGATGCGGGGCTCGAACCCACGAACCGCGAGTTCATGACCTAAGCGAAAGTCGGACGCTTAACCGACTAAGCCACCCAGGCGCCCCTATACTTTAAATATATACAATTTTTATTTGTCAAAAATAAATTTTTAAAAATTTAAAAAAGTAATTTTTGGAAAAATTAGAAGGGCAATTTTAGGTACATCTATGTAACTTTCATTTGTAAACTGAATATAAAGTAATTGGCTTTAAATTGTCTCTATCTCTACCTCTTTTTGTAACAAATGTTATTTTATTCAATTCTCCCACATATTCTTTCTTTTTCAGCTCTGTCACGTCAGTCAGTCAATAAATATTTGCTGAACAAATGAATTAGTAGCCAGACATTCTCTATACTTTATCTGCCTGTGGATCCCTTTTTCCTTCTTAAATACAATAGCTACTTTTGATTTCTGTTGATGTGATTTAGCACTAATTATTCATCAAATTTTTCAGTATTATTTTTTAGATAACATTCATCTTCTTACAGCCTTAGCTGCCTCTCAGTTCCTCATGTCTTCTACCTGCCACTTCTCCTTCTCCAACTCTCAGAGTGGAAAGCATGCACTTGTTGGCATATTCTGCCCATGTTTCTCATTTTTAATCATTGAATTCGACATCATATAAAAATGAATACCTTTTAAATTAAAAGATAAATATGTCAAACTATTTGTAGAATTATTTCTTCCAGTTGAAGAATAAATTACTGGGCTCAATCATATGTTTTATTATTCTAGATTAAAAAAAATAGTTTCCCAATTAACCAGAGGGGAAGAGATTAATTTAATTATGAAAATAAAGAAACATATTCCCATAATAAAAGCAAAACATGTTGGATCATCTCAGATTTCTATCGTGATAATAAAAATGTCCTTTGTTCTACGTAAAGTCCCTGATTCTGAAGTCCAAGTTTATCTGTTTGGTTTAGGATGAGTCCCCAGTCAAGACTGTTTATGCGGGTGCCTGGGTGGCTCACCCAGCTGAGCATTCCACTCTTGATTTCAGCTCAGGTCATAATCTCACAGTCGTGAGAACCTCTGTCTCCCTCTCTGCCTCTCCCCTGCTCATGCACATGCGCATGCCCCCCCTTCTATTTCTCTCTCTCAAAAATAAACAATGTAGGAAAGACATTCCATGCTAATGGATTGGAAGAATAAATGTAGTTAAAATGTCATTACTACCCAAAGCAGTCTACACATTCAATGCAATCCCAATCAAAATTGCACCAGCATACTTCTCAAAACTAGAACAAACTATCCTAAATTTGTATGGAACCACAAAAGACCCCAAATAACCAAAGTAATATTGAAGAATAAAACCAAAACGGGAGGCATCACCATTCCAGACTTTAGCCTCTACTACAAAGCTGTCATCATCAAGACAGTGTGGTATTGGCACAAAAACAGACACATAGACCAATGGAATCGAACTGAGAACTCAGAATTAGACCCAAAAGTATACAGCCAACTAATCTTTGACAAAGCAGCAAAGAGTATCCAATGGAAAAAAGACAGCCTTTTTAACAGATGGTGCTGGGAGAACTGGACAGCAACATGCAGAAGAATGAAACTAGATCATTTTCTCATACCATACCCAAAAAGAAACTCAAAATGGATGAAGGACCTGAACGTGAGACAGGAAACCATCAAAACCCTAGAGGAGAAAGCAGGAAACAACCTCCTTGACCTCCACTGCAGCAATTTCTTACTTGACACATCCTCAAAAGCAAAAGAATCAAGAGCAAAAATAAACTATTGGGACCTCATCAAGATTAATAGCTTCTGCATGGCAAAGGAAACAATCCATAAAACTAATAGGCAACTGATGGAATGGGAAAAGATAGTTGCAAATGACTTATCAGATAAAGGGCTAGTGTCCAAAAGCTGTAAGGAACTCCCCAAACTCCACACCTGAAAAACAAACAACCCAGTGAAGAAATGGGCAGAAGATAGGAACAGACAGTTCCCCAAAGAGGTCATCCAGTGGCCAACAGACACATGAAACGATGCTCAGCATCCCTCCTCATCAGGGAAATACAAATCAAAACAACACTGAGATACCACCTCACGCCAGTCAGAGTGGCTAAAATGAGCCAATCAGAGAACTCTAGATGCTGGCGAGGATGTGGAGAAACGGGCACCCTCCTACACTTTTGGTGGGAATGTAAACTGGTGCAGCCCCTCTGGAAAACAGTGTGGAGGTTCCTCAGGAAACTAACAATAGAACTCCCCTATGACCCAGCAATAGCACTGCTAGGAATTTACCCAAGGGATACAGAAATGCTGATGCATAGGAGCACATGTACCCCAATGTTCATAGCAGCACTCTCCACAATAGCTAAAACATGGAAAGAGCCTAAGTGTCCATCATTGGACGAATGGATCAAAAAGATGTGGTTTATCTATACCATGGAATATTACATGGCAATGAGAAAGAATGAAATCTGGCCATGTGTAGCAACATGGATGGACCTTAAGGGTGTTATGCTGAGCGAAATAAGTCAGGCAGAGAAGGACAAATACCATATGTTTGCACGTATAGGAGGATTAGGAGGAACTTAACGGAGGACTGTGGGGGAGAAGAAGGTGGTAAATGGTGGGGGAGGGGGAGAGAGGCAAACCATGAGAGACTCTTGAATGCTGAGAACTGAGGACTGATGGGTGTGGGAGGGGAGGGGGTGATGGGCATGGAGGAGGGCACTTGTGGGGATGAGCACTGGGTGTTATATGGAAGCCAACTTGACAATAAACTATTTGTAAAAAAAAAAAAAACCGTTTTAAAAAACCAGCCATTTTTATATCCATCTTAAAGATAAAGAAACAAACCTAGATTAATAACTTGACTAAGACCTCACAGTTGGAAATGTTAAATCTGGGACCCAAATCAGGTTTGTGTTTCTCCACCCAAAAGCCACACCGATGAAGTCTTAAACGTTGTTCTCAATCGGAACGTTATCACATGGATCTTCAAGTAAGTATTGCTTTCCCCATTTCATATTTCATGATCAAATTCCACAATGCTAATTTTAAATACAAAGAGATTCATTCTTATTTAAAATATAAGTTGGAACCTTAAGTACTTCTCTTTTAAGTAGACTTTATTCCTGTCTATAGAAATTCTCTACCTATTGGAAAAAGATGCATTAAGAAGTGACCAGTGCTCTGATATAATTATGTTCATTTGTCTCTGGGGTTTTTCTTAGCATTTTGAAATGAGCTAATAGTGCAAACCAATTAACAAACAAAATAAGATTACATTCAAAGACTGCAAAGCCAAACATTGTTTCTGGCAAATATAAATATTAATAATTAGGGTTTTAATTAGAATAAACGTTTAAACCAGAGGAGGTGTGGAATAAACAGCAAGTGCAAGTCAACACAACAAGCAACTGTTTCAGCAGAAAATATGGAAGGATACAAGTGAGCTCTGTAAATTCTTATAATCCTTCCCTCAATCTTACCATCCTTTTAAATGCCTTTGTTTCCAAGTTTGAATACAGACATCAAATATCAAAGTTTTCAGACTGAGCCAGCATCAGTTCACACTCAACTTTGCAAACAACGGTTACAACCACTCCAGGTCTTGTTAACAGCCATAATGAAGAGGAAACGGAAAATAACGAAGTCAACTATCTGGAAGTGTTTTCTGCATGTAGAAACTTCTTGAGTTTTCTCTGGCAAGGCTCTTTGGCCTATTTCAGGTTATAACTACTGTAACCCTAAAACTCTTGGAGGACACATTCTGGACCTGACATTTTAAAAAAAGGCTAAAAGATTGCTTTATGAGCAACATAAAATAAGTCACATAATTAGCAGGGGGATTATTAATAATACAGATACTTACGGAATTATGTGCTCAAACTACTGATGGAGGCCCTGTTAGGTAAAGTGCAATCACTGAGAAATTAAGGGAAACAAATATTGTGTTATCCTAACAAGAAGCCTAATTTGAAACTGAGTTTACAGCAGTAGGAAAGTCAAATTATCTGTCTTGTCCATGATGCTATAATAGACAAATTTTTTAAAATGTATAGAATCAATAGGGCACTGGGAAGGAGAGTCCACACAACATAAAACTATGTAGCCATAAGAGGCTAACGACAAAGCTCTTTATGACTGATACAGACAGATGTCAAAACAATAATATTAAGAGAAACAAATAGGATATGAAACTGTGTTAAAGTAACCATTTCCTGGGGCGCCTGGGTGGCTTAGTCGGTTAAGCGTCCGACTTTCGCTTAGGTCATGATCTCGCGGTTCGTGGGTTCGAGCCCCGCGTCGGGCTCTGTGCTGACTGCCAGCTCAGAGCCTGGAGCCTGTTTCAGTCTGTGACTCCCTCTCTCTCTGACCCTTCCCTGCTCACGCTCTCTCTCTCTCTAGAAATAAAAAAAATAATAATAAATAAAAAAATAAAGTAACCATTTCCTTAAAAATTTTTTTTTGACTTCAAGAGAGGAAAGACTGTGAATGTATTTGGATTGTTTTTACATAAAATATCTCTGGAAGGATAACACTGGATACCTGGGAGAAGAAATGGTTAGCTAGGGGTGGGACAGATTTTTCATTGTAGATTTGTTCATTCATTTTGATCAACAGGTACTGAGACCCAAGAACTCCCTAGCTAAAAATTTCCCTTCTGGATATAAACATATTCCAAAATACAAATTCAAAACAATATTCACTATAGGAGCATTTTTACTATAATGATATAATTGTGTTATTATATTAGGAAAGAACTTGAAAAAAACTAAAAGTGCATCAATGTTAGATTGTTTATATAAATTGTGGTAGATCACCAATCTATTGAGTGTACTTAGTAATGGAAGGAGAATACCTGTGTACCCCAAATAAAACTGTCTCTCTCATCCCAGAGGCCTAGCTCCTTATTTGCTACTCTCAAGTGAATCTTGGGGAGCCTATTTGATAGTATATTTTGTCACCTGGGGTTTAGAGAGAAAAGAATCTGGGAGAAATACTACACCAGCATGTCAAGAACTTCCAAAGGTCTAACATTTTACCCTACCTGCAAGCTAACAAGCTAGTTTGTTGGCCACAGTTTTAAGGATGTTTGCAGAAGATGCAGACTCCAGAAGTAGAGCATTTTGCTCTTCGCGGAAATGCTAATAGCCAGAGTTTCGGCATTTTCTTACGCCGGTCCCTGTGGTCCAACTCCAAATGCGTGACCCAAAATGTCCAGGTGACACCTGCACACACAGAGGGTTGTATTCCAGGAGGGGAATTTAGAGCTTAGGGAACACAAATCTCCTCTAATGGCCAGTAAGGAGGTATTACTCCAGAGCAAGCAAGGCCCCTTGCTCCAGAGGAGTACACTTTCTCTAATTAGCAAGACAGTAAACAAGTCTGCCTTTGCTTAGAAGGAGACACTGTCTCTGTCTTACAAGATTTTTCACCCCACTAAAATCCTTGAAAAGATAGTCCAGAACAAAGGTAATCAGTATCTCTGTTCAGAAGATTTGGGAACTATAAGAGACCCAAGAATTTTCTCCCATCAATATCCACCTCTCATTTCCACACCATCATGGATTCTAGTGAATTTTCCAATGAATACACCGGCATATTGACCACTCTGATTTGGCAAACAGAGGCTAGGACCTAATCCAGTCAATTCTTTTATCCATTAATAGTCTTAATTGAGACTATCAACAAGACTTGAAGCTCCAGTCTTGGGCTTCCTGCCAACGTGCAGCTGACCCCAATCATGCCCTCCTGGGTTCAGGACTTATCCAGCTAAGCAAATGCCATAAACTATCAGAGTCTACATTAGAAATCATGGACTTTGCCTCAAGCTTCACTATTAACCTTTCTGCTTGGCTGAAGACATAAGTTCAGGTAGAACAAAATATATTAGCAATTGTTCATTCTCCACACCATCCCCTCGAAACAGGAGCCTTACACAGCTCTCTTATCCATAACAATGCCAGCCAGTGAGGTGTAACTAATCTGAATGCCTTTTAGCACTGAGTTGGTACCATTGATCAATTTGGTGAAAATGAAAGACAAATTTCATACCACTTTTTCTGGTTGAATTACCCTATCATTTTAGGGATAGCTGTCTACAAAGTGAACATAAATAACAAGTCAGTTATCCTTCTGGGAAGCTCCTCAGAGTAACCAAGAGTAACGTCAATTTGGTACGATTGGTACAGGCAGTTGAGGGCGACATAATTAACTGAAGTTTTTCTTTAAATCCTTAAAAGTGTCTTACGATCATCTCTAAGATGCAAATCACTGTATTTGTGGGACAGGAGCAAATTAATGCCTGGCTCCCACACAAGAAGTACATTTCCAGGGATGCATATGGTGCCCCTGGAAAAAAAGTATTGTTTACATTTCAGGGATCCCCAAGAGGAGCTTACATCAGGCTAGGAACCCAGGTTGATAATGCCTGTGTCGTGGCCCGTCAGCCAGCTAGCTAGTAAGCCTTAAGATTGCCACTTCAGTTTAAATAATTGAATCTGGTTCTTGTTTCTGGAACAACTACCCAAGGAAAGTGAGTCCAACCTGCCCTGTTTGTGTAGGCCACCAGCCAGGATGGCCCCTATTTCTAAACCTCTCACAAAAATCATCTGTCTATATCTCTAGATGTCTGCCCACCTTCATTCTCATATCTGTTGCCCACTCATTTCACCAGATGGACAAACGCCACCCGGTCGGTCTGTTAAAAGGTTTGGATTTCATTTGTTTCATAGAAAAGTATGGGGAGGAAGAATAGTAAACTCTAACAGCACAGACTCTGGAGCTAAGATGCCTGGATACAAATCCTGATTGAGCCACAATTTTGTTAATATTACCACTGATACGATTAGAAAAAAATATTTAAATATTAGGAAGCTATCAAACTCACAGTACCACCTATGAATTTCCAAACTCTGTAACGTTTGAAAGCTCAAATTTTATCATTGGCAACAAATACTGTCAGTTGTGTTTCTTGAAGCAGCAGGCCCACTTTGTTAATCTTTGAGAAAATATCTGCCACATAACCAAATCTGAATAACCACAGGAGGAGGAAGAGGAGGAGAAGGAGAAGGAGGAGAAGGAGAAGAAGGAGGAGAAGGAGAAGGAGGAGAAGGAGGAGAAGGAGAAGGAGGAGAAGGAGAAGAAGAAGAAGGAGAAGGAGAAAAGAAGAAGAGGCATCTTAACAAGAATATTTGGTGTCACTCATTGTCCCTGGAGCAAACATCAGAAGTTTCAACATTGGACATCATACTCCTTGGAATAAGCTTCAAGGATCATCAGTAACATTGGCATTAGAGCATTCACTGAGCTTCACATTCAGCAACACAGCTGCTATGGAATTTGCAACAAGAGAGTCTCCATCTGAGCCAGAGAAGGAAGAGTTGGGTACATGATAATCAAAGACCTAGAACACGAGAGACAGTCTCTGGAGAAAACTCCCAATGCTCTTTGTGAAGAATTTACTGCAGGACTTGTGTTCCCACAAGGATGTCAGAAAAGCAAGAGAAATATTGTTCTGAGGTATTATTTTTCATCCCTTGGGTGATAAAACCTAGCAAATGATTGATGATTGGGTATAAACAAAACCCTAATACATGAAAATTTGTTTTGGGGTTGTTTTCATCTTCCACAGATATTGGCTTCATCCAAAAGTCTATTTTAACAAAGACCTATTTTACCCCAAGAAATGCTGATTTAATTACAAATCAGAAAATGGAGAAGTTTCCTTTCTTAATAAAAACTCATTTGTTATAGTTTTAGTTTCTCCTCAAAGACTCCATCTGTGTCTGATGATTAGTGGTAACCACATAATCACTACATAGCCTGGCATTTTTAATAAACATTTTCCACTGTATACAACACTAGTCTTCGGAGAAGTTAAGTTGCTACATCATATTTTATGATGGTTAACCTACCCAAAGAATTTCTCTGTTTTATAAAAAATGTATTACATAAGCACTAGAAAGGTCAGTAACCTGACCACAGCTAAAATGCAGTATTTTACTGTATGTAGCTTTTAAATAAAGATTTATTAAATGCATTATTTACTATAAGTTACAAAACCCAAGGAACACAAAATATATACTGAGTATTTATAAAATGCTCATTATCTTCTATTATCTAACAAAAAATAGGCCATGAATACAAATTACCCACCACTCTCCCCCTCACTACTAATGTCTGACCACACTGGCTTTTTTGCCATTCCTCAAACATGCCTAGCTTGTTTCTGCTCAAAAGATTTTATACTTGTTCTTTCCTTTTGTACTAGTTATGTATTTCTGCATAGTAAAACACCTCAAAACTTCATGACTTCAAAAAATAAGCATTTTTCAGCCCAGTTTCTGAAAGTCAGAATCTCAGGTGGGGCTTAGATGGGTGCTCTGGCTCAAGGTCTCTTTTAGGATTGCTGTAAGACGTCATCTGAGCCTGTCATTTGAAGCTTGACTGCGGACTGGAGGGTCCACATCCAATACAACTCCTTCTCATGGCTAGCAAGCTGGCACTGGGTGTTGGCAGGAGACCTTAATTCCTTACCATGTGGCTCCTCTCCATATAGTTGCTTGTGTGTCCTTCTCATATGGCAGCTGGTTTTCCCTATAAATGTCCCAGGAGATCAAGGTGGAAATGGAAATGCCTTTGATGTGCTAACAGAATTTGCACACCATCCCTTCTACCGTAGAAGCTGATCACACAGACCAATCCTGGTACATGTGAGGGATTGCACACAGGCACGAATACCATGAGGCAAGGGTCATTGGGTGTCATCTTGGAGACTGGCTACCACACTCTACCTCTCAAGGCTTTTTTTTCCCCTTAGCTCAACTAATTTAGGTCTCCACTGAAATGCGGTCTCCTCAAAAGGTCTTTTACCTGTCGAATATAATTTCAGGCATTGGTAGGCACTATCAAAGCCCCTATATTTAGGGTAATGGGATAGAAGGTAATAGAACCAAGGGGAATCTACTTTATTTATTTTGGGTTTTTTTTTGAGTCATCTATCCCAGGAGAAACTTTGTCAATTCTTGTTCATAATACAGGCCAGATATGAAATACAGTGCCTAACACTGAGTAAGCACACAGCAAATATTTTAGGAATGAATGAATGATTTTTGAAGCAGTGGTCATGAATTTACGATCAGCACTTCATGCTCTTTTACACCAGTTTGTAGTTTGTAACTCTGCACAGAGAGAAATACCAGCAGAAACTTGAAAGATGACAAATCACAAGACTAGAGCTCCATAATATTTCCTTTTTGGTGAATTATAGTGTGTGGTAGTAATTAAGGTCCCACATCATTTAATATGAATTATTTTTACCTTTCTAAGTGAATTTTGCAGGATTTATGAAATATCTTAATTATATGTAAAAGGTAAATGGTTTAAAATATTCAAGTATAACGAACAGTAAGCTATCAGGAGAGAGTATTTGGAAATAACTATAAATAAAGAAAATGTTAATTTTGGAAGGGGCTTAATCTCATTGAACAACATTACTTAACTATTTAATACTTCTGGTTCATTTCAGTACCTGCTGTACATGTATATCATCATTTTGTCACTGAACTGAATGAAAAAAGAAGTGTGCTTTGTTTTATTTTTCTTTATATTTTACGTTTTGAAGTGTGCTTGTTTCAAACTGACATGGGAGAATTGTATCTACCACCCCTGTTTTCCTACTTGCAACTCTCCAGGAGGCAAAATTGCAATTTACCCCTTCCCTGATAATAAGAATACAATGAAAGTTAAGGGGTGCCTCAGTGGCTCAGTTAGTTGAGCATCTGACTTTGGCTCCAGGTCATGATCTCATGGTTCTGAGTTCAAGCCCCACATCAGGTTTCCTACCATCAACATGGCTTCACTGCTGTCAGCACAGCCTGTCTGCCATCAGCACAGGCTCCCTGCTGTCAACACAGCCCGCTTTGTCCCCCTCTGTCTCAGCCCCTCCCGCACCCATACTCTCTGTCTCTCAAAAATAAACATTAAAAGAAAAGAATGTAATGAAAGCTAAAGTCCAATGCTTAAGTTTCATTTAAGATGCTGTATTTTATACTCTGTACCACAAAAAATAATAATGATTAGAAGTTTTCCCGAAAATACTCATTTCTGCAAAGTCATTTGCACCTATGCAATTAGATTATCATGGCAATAATCTGTTCAGACTAATAGTTCTCATTGCAAACGCAATTATTCTTGCTTTAATCCATTTTAACTGAGTCAGAGAGCAGAAATGGGTAGGTCAGTCAGTAAATGAACCTCTGACTCCAAGATCAAAGTAAGCAAAAGGATGTTCATTCAAAAGTGGATTGCTAAATAACTTCTGGCATATGGCAAAAGAATTATCAAAATGGAGAGAATATTAGAAATTGTCCAGGCACCTTTCTCAGCCACAGCAGAAGTTTCCCCCACCATATCCAACCTCTATTTAAAATATACCCATGTTGGAGGACTGTCTTCTCAAAGTATTTTTAGAAAATCTGAGTTCAAATGTTGAGCCAAAGTAACTTTCTTGGAAGTTTCCACATTTAAAACCTAGCTCTATTCCATGACACATGACAAAAGAAGGCTAATCCTTTCTGCCACTGGTCAGTCCTTTCAGTTAGTGATTCTCATACTCGGGTGCACACTGGAGATATCTGAGAAGCTTAAACTAATGCCTAGATTCCACTAGCAAAATTCTGATTCTTCTTGTCAGGGTGTGAGTCGGGGATCTTGCTTCAGGAGCTTCCCCTGTGATTCTAATGTGTAGGCAGGGTTGAGAACCGCTGTATTTGCAAAGAACTGTCTCATTCCCAACACTTTTAATCTTCTCTTCCCAAAACTAACTTCCTTTTTCCTTCAGTTATTCTTCACAGGACATAATTTCCAGATTCCCTCATCATCTTAGTCCCCTGAACATGCTCTCTTTCATTGGAGTCCATCCTCACACACAGAAGCTAGCTGTTCCCTAGGGGTCTGACCCTTGCAGACTCAAGTTGCCATTGTGATTTCTTACTCTTTGCAGATTGAATTGCATTTGTGTTTGAATAACTATGTGACATTGGTAAGCACATTGTGAGCCGGCAGTCAGCTAAACTCCTCTTCATACTAACCGATGTTAAATCATGAATCCCCAATCTGAATGTACAAAGTTGATTTTCTGAATTTCCTACTTACTTTTATCATCTTGCAAGTTTACTTTTTTGTTCTATTTTATTAATTTTTAATGAATCATTATTCAATAGCCTAGGACCAAGATTAGGGTAAGGCAAGTAAGGCATTCACCCCAAGGACAAAATGTAAGGGGCACCAAAGCTCTCAGAAATTGAGACAATGTTTTAAGCTTTTTTTGAGATATAATTGACAGATAAAATTGTAATCTATTTAAAGTATATAATGTGATGATTTTGTCTATGTGTGCACTGTGAAAGGATTCCCACAATAGAGTTAACACATATGTACCTCTCGGTGAGAATGCTGAGGTTCTACTCTCTTAGCAAATTCAGTGATACAAGGTCGTGTTATCAGCGATAGTCACCATGTTATACATTAGACCCCCCAGACCTTATTCGTCTTATAAATGAAAGTTAGCGTCCTTTTATCATTCTCTCCTCATGTCCCCCACCTCCTAGCCCTGACAACCACCACTCTGTGAGTTTCTGTGAGTTCAATGTTTGTATTTTTTAGAGTCCATATATGTGATACCATCCAATATTTGTCTTTCTCTGTCTGAGTTATTTCACTTAGTATAGTAATACCCTTTAGCTTCTTTCATGTTGCCACAAATGGCAAGATTTTCTTCTTTCTCATGGGCTGAATCTCACATTTTCTTCATCTATTCATTCATGACTGGGCTATTGTGAATAATGCTGCAATGAACATGAGAGTACAGATACTTCTTTGAGATAACAAATTATGGTTTTTTTAAGTTTTAAAAATGTATTTTGAGAGAGAGAGAAAGAAAGAGGGCACACATGGGTGAGAGGCAGAGAGACAGGGAGAGAGAGAGAATCCCACGCAGGCTACATGCTGTTGGTACAGAGCCCACTGCGGGGCTCCAACTCATGAACCATGAGATCACGACCTGAACTGAAATCAAGAATCAGATGCTGAACCAATTGAGCCACCCAGATGTCCCTAACAAATAATATTTTCATATAATGTTTATTTTTTTCATATATTTAAAAGAAACCAATATACATGAAAAACAATACATGATAAACAAAATATCATAATTTTAAATCATATTATTCTTTTTTGTTTGTTTTATGACCCTGTATTATTATGCAATGGGAACAGTCATTTCCAAGCAACCTGTGGTTCACAGGCCAGGCTAGCCAGCAAGCCCCCACCTCCAGCCCGCCCATCCCTACCACCTTATAACATAGTGGGTTATAAGGAATGACAATGATATGCAACAGACTGAACAAATTAGAGCTTTATATACATATACACACACACATGTTTTTGGCCATAAGGTTTTTATTACCTTTTCCATTTGGTTCACAGTATGGGTGGGTATTTTGATGACTGTATATGGGGGCACATATTTTTCTTTTTATCTCAGACTCCAATTAATTTGCCCCACAGTGCTGCAGTAGCCATTAGCTCCTATCCCCAGATTTATATCTGTAATTTAATAAACATGACCTTTGTATTTTTGTCTAAAACATTGACAAATAGGGGCACCTCGGTGGCTTAGTCAGTTAAGCGTCCGACATTCGCTTAGGTCATGATCTTGAGGTTCATGGGTTCGAGCCCCGCATCGGGCTCTGTGCTGACTGCCCGTTCAGAGCCTGGAGCCTGTTTCAGAGTCTGTGACTCCCTCTCTCTCTGACCCTCCCCTGCTCACGCTGTCTCTCTCTCTCTCCTAGAAATAAATAAAAATTACAAAAAAATTAAAAAAATAAAACATTGACAAATTTATTAATCATGACAAATTCAAGTATAAACTTTAGTTCTCTGGTTGAGAAAGCTTGCTCCAGTTTGAAAATTGTTCAAACAACTAACAATTAGCTCACCTGTAGTCATTTGCTTCACAATTCTCCATCTTCATACTTCTGTACTTAGGAGATGCTCATCATTTACTAAATTGAAGTATACTCTTAGTATCTGAAAAATTAGAATACCTCATTTTGGGGTGCCTGGATGGCTCAGTCAGTTACACATCTGACTCTTGATTTCATCTCAGGACCTGATCTCACAGTTTGTGAGATTGAGCCCCATGTCAGGCTCCGTGGTGACAACACACAGCCTGCTTAGGACTCTCTCTCTGTCCCTACCCTGCTCATACTCTCTCTCTCTCTCTCTCTCTCAAATAAATCAACTTTTAAAAAAAAGTCTTAAAAAGAAGAATACCTCATTTGACATATAGGCCAAAATCTCAGAAAAGTTAGTGTTTTATTAAAAATGCATTGTAAATTTTGTTGTCTATGCTTTTCATTTACAGAGAAAAATCACTAATTCATTCATTTGACTTACTTAGAACAATCACCTCCATAAGTGTGATTTTTTCTTCAAATAGCAGAGTAAAGAGGTGGCAGTTATAGAACATCACATTTTTACAAAGTACGAGAAAGAATTTTCTAACACCCAGAGATGTTCAAACTTAAATGTGAGCTAATGATCTACTTGTCACTAGAAGTGTTTAAGCACAAGATCTATACCACTTGCTGTGAATGCCATAGCAGGAGATCAAAAGTGTAAAAGGAGCTTGGATTTGATTATTCCAGAGGTGCTTTCCAGCTCTAGAGGTCTGTGATAAGACCCCACAAGCAATATTATAGGGTTCCATATAAGTAAAATTAGGTTGTTCTTTAAGCTTGCTATTGTATATAACTATGGTTCAAAAAGATATTTGGAAAGGAGCAATGTAATTATTTTCGTGATTTCAAACCCAAGGGCTGAATAGACACATTCTGAAGAGTCCTAATCTCCTTCTAAACAATCTACCATGCACCATTTTGTCTACACCCTGTGGACTCCTATTTTCTCCCTCCATTACCATTCTGAATAGCACATTCTATGGATTTACTACTTATTTGTAAATGAAAGCATCATGTTATTCTATTTGTTCTAAAATTGCCTCTTTCCACCTCTGAGGGAAAATTAAAAGTTATTTCTGTTGTCTCCATACTTCTTTGCACAAACCGAATGGATAGGTACTAAGAAAATGTTGATGACATATTTTACAAAATTATGTTTACAGTGGCCCAAGGAAATAATAAATTTTTTATTCCATTAGAGACAAAATGCATGTATTTGGCTTCTCTACACGAGTGGCTTTCAACCTGCTATTCACTAGAATCACCTGGAAAGTCTTTAAAATACTGATGGCCAAGCCCTACCTCAGGCCAATTAAGTCAGAATCTCCTAAGGGAAAAGGAGCCTGGGTAAGAGAATTGGTTTAAATGTCCCAGTTGTTTTTAATGTGCACCAAGAGTGGATATTCGCTCTTATGTTTGTGTGCTGTACTCTCTCTCTCTTTCTCTGGAACTGGTGGAACTTAAACACAAAAACAAAAACAGTCAGAGGTGCTCTGCATGTAATTGATGCCACACCAGTAACTGAGACACAGGTGCAATCAGAACATTTTAAGTACCCAAAGAGGACAGACAGAGTGTCAATTGCTGACTTCCAAGAGGCGATTTCCTCCCTACTTTTTTTTTAATTTTTGTTTTATTATTATTTCTAGGAGAGAGAGAAAGAGAGAGAGAGACAGCATGAGCAGGGGAGTCAGTCGGGAGACATGAGGCTCCAGGCTCCGAGCTGGCAGTCAGCACAGAGCTCCAGCGGGGCTCGAACCCACGAACCACGAGATCGACAAGATCGGACGCTTAACAGGCGCCACCCCTCGCCTCTTTTTAAGACCAGATTGAAAACAAAATATCCTAATTCATAATTTAGGGTTCTTTTTGTTTAGTTTTGTTTTTATGATAAAACACAACTGAGAAATAAGTAGACCGTACTCTGGGACAGTCCTAGTGTATCACAGCGCCCTGATTGGTGTCTGGGAGGTTATATGCTAGTATCGATACTGATTAGTAATAAAACTTGTAGCAATAATGCTTTTTAAAGTCTCAGCTTATTTTAATTTTAAAAACTCAGTTATGGGTCAATCATTCGAATCATTTATTTAAAAAAAATTTTTTTTTAATGCTTTATTTCTAGGAGAGAGAGAGAGACAGCGCGAGCAGGGGAGGGTCAGAGAGAGAGGGAGTCACAGACTGAAACAGGCTCCAGGCTCTGAGCTGGCAGTCAGCACAGAGCCCGATGCGGGGCTCGAACCCACGAACCGCGAGATCATGACCCAAGCGAAAGTCGGACACTTAACCGACTAAGCCATCCAGGCGCCCCATCGAATCATTTATTTTAAAGTAAGCATTTGATCAAATCTATAGAAGAAACAAATCATAGATTAAAAAAAAAAGATCTCTGAAAGTGGACTGGTCCAAAGGCAGTCAGGCAAAATGAGCATATTCCTGCGCTAAGGAGAAGGAGCTCTGGGACTTCAGAGAGAAGTAGAGCAATTCACAGAAAGATGAAAAGAAGTAAACGGTAAACAAATGTTGGCTGGGCCCTACACAAATAGGGCAGCTTTTTCTAAATTCCTCCCTGTCTACCACTCCTAGTGCATATTAGAATATAGTTATCGTGGCACCTGGGTGGCTCAGTCGGTTGAGCGTCCGACTTCGGCTCAGGTCATGATCTCACAGTTTGTGGGTTCGAGCCCCGCATCGGGTTCTGTGCTGACAGCTCAGAGCCTGGAGCCTGTTTCAGATTCTGTGTCTCCTTCTCTCTCTGCTCCTCCCCTGCTCATGCTCTGTCTCTGTCTCAAAAATAAGTAAAAACTATAAAATAAAATAGAATATAGTTATCTGTGGTACTATCTCCTTTTCTGCAGCAGGACCTCTATCAAAATACTTTTAGGACGTTAAGGGGAAGGTCAAAATTTCTTCCTGAGTCTTGTGGGCCTTAACAGTTTTCAGCTTAAAATAACTCATATACCAAAGTGGCACATCATGGGGTGCGTTTTTTCTGAACACCTGTAAGACCAGTATTGTTATTTGAAAACAATCAGGTTTAAAGGTAGCATGAATAGTATAGTCCCATTTTAAATATAACCATCTTTCATATATATTAGTCACCCACATATACATGGAGTATATATGTTAAGTATATATACTAAATTATATATATAATTTTCTATTTGTGGGCTGTTTATCTCTGGATTTAGAATTACTAAATTTTTTAATTACTGATTTTTATATTTTTGTTTCCATTTTTTAGTTTATGTTTATTTTATATTTTTTGTAAAATGAACAATGAATTAGTTGTGTGATAAAGAAATAAAAAATTCTATCAATTTATATGGCTTGAAATAGCACCAATTTTTCTTATGCTGTGGTTGAGATCCAGAAAGCTGCTACTATAGGTTACTATCAAGAAGACAGCAAAGGAAAAAAAATCAGGTATTTTTAATTTTTTTAAATTATTTATTTTTGAGAGAGAGCATGTGAAGAGCAGAGAGAGAGGGAGAGAAAGAAAATCCCAAGCAGACTCCACAATGTCAGTACAGAGCCTGATGTGGGGCTCAAACCCACGAACCCTGAAATCAGGATCTAAACTGAAACCAAGAGCCAGATGCTCAACCGACGTGGTGCCCCAGAAAAGCTGTTTTAAATCAAATATTCAAGTTTTTCCCCTTTCCTATGTTTTCTGCCATTCCCTCATTCTTTTCAGGATTGAGAGTTTATCCTATTTTTTAGACAAAGCAAATTTTTTGTTGGATTATAAGAGATGAGAGCAACAGTATAGAAATGTCTGGATTTAGTTTAGGCATAGTCTGTAACTCTCTAGAATATAGTGAGTCATCACTAAAATAATTGGGGAAAGCGATTTAGGGGAAGAGGAGAGAGAAATACTGTTTGTAGTGCAACTTAACTTCTTGATATTTTAGGCTATTCTTTAAAACTAGTCCAAATCTCATCTACTATTGAAGACTTTCAACTAATTCACTAATCTTTCTCTCCTATGAATTCTTAGAGACTATTGTCTATATAACACATTTAAATCAATTCAATATTGAGTAACATTGTTATTTCACCTTTTATGTGATAAAATTGCGTTTTACAATAAGTAAATTAAGGGCAAGACTATATCCTACATGAGTCCAATACAGTGTTATGCACAGTTATTTAATATCTACTTTTCACATTCATGTGGGGGTGGTGTCTTTACAGTGGAGCTTGCTCACTTGCACTCAAATTGTGAGAAATCCGAGTCTCCGATAATTTCCTGGTACCCAAAGCTAACTCGGTTGGGCTTTTCAGTGATCTGTCACATGTTTGACATGTTTCAGTGGTCTAACATAGTATGTTTGACAATGACTCCAACTTGTATAATTCATTGTTGTCTTCAACTGATCATGTGTGCATTGCTTAATTAAACAGGAAATGCTTTACCCATGTAGCCCATATAGCAGACAAAATGTTTTTCAAAGAATGAGCTTAGGGCAAGTCTTCCCAAAGCTTGTTTGGGGTACACGAGAACATTAAAATACTCTGGAAAGGGGCACCGAGGTGGTTCAGTTGGATAAGCATCTGACTTTCACTCAGGTCATGATCTCGCAGTTTGTGAGTTTGGGCCCTGCATCAGGCTCTCTGCTGTCAGCATGAAGTCCACTTCAGATCCTTCGTCTCCCTCTCTCTGCCCCTTCTCACTAGCACAAATGCACGCACTCTCTCACAGTCTCCCTATCTCTCTCTCTCTCCCTCCCCACCCCTTCCTCTCTCTCTCTCTCTCTCTCTCTCTCTCCCCCAAAAATAAATAAGCACTTAAAAGAATGTTTTTAAATACTCCAGAAAAAATATGACAAAATAAGAATGAAAAATGCTGCATACTTGGGGTACCTGGCTGCCTCAGTTGGTATAGCATGCGACCTTTGATCTAGAGGTCATGAGTTCAAGCCCCACTTGGGTTTAGAGCTAACTTTTTAAAAAAAGAATAAAAGAAATACAACTAGATATCCTTATAGGGAAAAAACCTAACTCTTACCTCAAAATGTATACAAAATTAATTCCAAAAAGACAGATTTAAACAAAACCTAAAAAAAAAAAAAGAATGCTATATACATTATTCAGCTGTTAGAAATTCATACTGTACATTAATATACTAAGGCTCCTGTGAATTCTTGAAGTGAGTAAACTTGTTTAATTTGGTTTAACCCAGAATTTCTCAGTGAAATCATTTGTTGTATAGCATTCAATAACAACTTGCAAAACATACTTTGAGAAATGCTGATTCTAAGATTCAGAATTTCATTTCCTCTTTCCTTTTTTAAAATATTTTTAACATTTATTCATTTTCGAGAGACAGAGCTAGAACATGAGTTGGGGAGGAACAGAGAGAGAGGAAGATACAGAATCCAAAGCAGGCTCCAGGCTCTGAGCTGTCACCACAGAAGCCGATGCAGGGCTCGAACTCACTGACCATGAGATCATGACCTGAGCTGAAGTCAGACACTTAACTGACTGAGCCACCCAGGAGCCCTCATTTCCTCTTTCTTAAGGGTCATACCCAAAAGCACACTTTATCATTGAGTTATCAGCATAAAGGTTATTAGGGTTAGTTAGCAAGGATCTTAACATCATAAGGCTTTGTTGTGTCCAAACTTCCCCTTAAAGATTTGTCATGCAGAAGACTGTCTTTCAGTGTCTAGGGAACCAAGTAAACAATCCTATGTATTTTAAGGTTCTGAGAAACAAGGATGATCATTTCATTTACCAGTTAGTCTACCCAGCACACAGGAAGGCTGTTAACTTTCCATTCACCAATATGTTTTCCCAGAGGTTCATTCTTTTTCTCTGGTTCAACTGTTAGGCCACAACGGTGATCCTTTAAAATATTCTTTCTGGGAATGAACCTATTAACACCAAAAGAAGCTGCAGATTATGAGCAGTGAGACTGCTTGACAAAAAAGAACAATGGAAAAGAACATCTATCCTGATAGAGAACAAAACCTCCTAGCTATGCTTAAAATATTAAAATCTGGTTTGCAGCAGCTTCTGTCTTTCCATGAAAACAGACAAAGATAGTGAAAGCGTAGAGCTGGAATAGGGTTCTGGATGCCATAGTAACAGCATCTTCACTGATGACATTATGTACCACCTGGTGCTTTCCTGACTAAATTGCAATATTATGTCTCAGTATTCACCAAGGTGGGAAAAAGCCCAGGCATAAAACAGAACAATCACATTAAAGCAACAGTTCACCTACAGGTTGGAGTAGGAAGCATTAATCTTTTTTATATTCCTAATAATGTCTTTTGTGCTACCAGGTGTTAGCTCCACAGCAAGATTTGTGAGCAAAGCCAAAATTCAAAGTAAAAGTGAAACAGAGAACTATAAATGTGTTCATCACAGACATGCATGGAAAACTCCACTGAAATCTAATCATTCGATAAGAAAACCTTGCCAAACTTCTATTCTATTTGATCAGCATAGTTTCTAAGCAAGGGATTGAATGACCACTTTGGGGGAAAATGGAGGAGAGTGGACAAGACCTTTGGACTCGATAGTCTGTCAAGACCTTCACCACATTAAAACACAATGCTTTTGTGATAAAGTCACAGTATTTCAAAACATTAGAATATAGCAACCTACTTGAAAAAACTCCCAATTTTCCACCTGAGTAGAAGAAAACCCAATTCTCCTCCTGTATGTCTCTTTATTCTCACATGACTACCATACTCATGACACTTCTAATACCAGATGTGTGGGGGTTTTCCCCAGAAAGCAATTCTCTGCAACACCAGCTGGGTGTCCCACAATTTAACTCAATTCTGACAATACCTACTTAGACATAGCATTAAGTCCCACAGGTTCAGGGCTCAGTCCCACAAGACTCCACACACACACACAAACACACACACACACACTTCAGATGCCAGTCAGAAGCCCAGGTTGTCATGTGTGCTTCTGACATTGACTGGCTATAAATCAGAGGCCCCATGGTCCCCTCCCCAGATTCAATTAATTTGCTAAAAAAGCAACTCACAGAACGCAGGAACCAGTTACTTATGTTTATCAGTTTATTAAAGGATATGATATAGGATACAGATGAACAGCCAGATGAAGGGATACAGAGGGTGAAGTCTGGGAAAGTCCTGAGCACAAGAGCTTTTGTTCCCATGGAGTTGAGATGCATTACCTGCATCCTGGTACTTGGATACATTCAGTAACCTGAAAGGTCTCCGAACCCCATACTACTGAGATTTTTTTGGAGGCTTCATTACATGGGTATAATAGGTCATTAACTCCATTTCCAGCCCTTCTCCCTTCTTAAAACAGTGGAGGCAAAGCCGAAAATTCCAAGCTTCTGTTCATGGTGTGGTCTTTCTGGTGGCCAGCCCCCATCTAGGTGCCGTCAAGGAATCTGTCCAGAGTTGCCTCACAAGAGAAAACAAAAGATACTCCAATCACACAGGAAATTATAAGGGTTTCAGGAGCCCTGTGTCAGGAACCAGGGTCAAAGACTAAATGAGAGATGCTCCCAGTGCTCTTATCACTTAGGAAATTAGAAGGTTTTAGGAGTTTTATGCCAGGAACTAGAAGAGATATATAGAGACCAATATATGTATTTTCTGTTATGTCACACTACCAAATAAAGGTAATGATAATTTTCCATTTTTTTCATGAAAGAGAAATCCTTTATGGTTTTATAAACTTAATCAAAAAGAAGCTTTTATCTAACTGTGGGTCCTAATTCTTTTCCAGACATGTCAGTATTTATTCAGCAATCATCTATTCATTGAGAATTTGTTTCATTTATAGCATTACAAGTACTACGAAGGATATGTCATCATTCCTATTCACCAAATATTTCTGGGTCTCTCCTTTCAGAATTCATGGTGGTTGTACTATCTGCCTCTTTATGAAGTTAAGTTTGAACATGTAATTTGTTGGGTTCAATGGCACATTTAACATATAATTTTGGAGTCCAGTGGCACATTACTTCCAAGCAGAAGTTTTAAGAATGAGTTCATTTGCCATGTTCTCTACCTACTGCTTCCATCATCCTAGAAGCACTTAACAGAATGAAGCCGCCATTACCCTGAGTCCCAGTAGAGTGAATCACTCCACTGAGCAGACCACCACTGCTAACCCATGTTGGACATGAAATCCAAGAGAGAAATAAACTTCTCTGTTATATGACTGAGATTGAAATTTTTACCACAGTATGAATCTGCATAGCACCCTACTCTTGTTTACCATGCTTTGCCTGATAACCTCCCATAACTGACTCACCATCCCCAACATTGTCTTTTGTCTTTAGCTGAAGATGGCAGTTGAGGTGATGGCTCGGACCATTTTAGGGAGTTACTGAGTTTTTCTGGATCTCTCTCATTTCTATAGGCAATATACACATTATTAAACATGTGTTTTTTTCCTTTCTCCTGTTAATCTGTCTCATGTCAGTTTAATTCCTAAGCTAACCAGAAGAAGCTTGAGGTGTAGAGGAAAATTTTTCCTCCCCAACAGTTCCTCTAATTAAACCTAACAAAAGACATTTGAAATTAACACAGATAGATGAATTATATCTCAATAAAGCTTTTACCAAAAGAAAAGAAGTAACACACAAAAAACATAGATGCATATCTATGTATATCTACATACATTAACGTAATATTTTAATATATGTCCTTTGAGATGCTTTTAAAGAAAATCAAATTACACAGTGTATGCTATTATGAAATCTGCCATGTGGTTTGACTTAATATTTTTTACTATTTTTCTAAGTCAATTAGCATTAAATTCATATTAATGATTAAATAGTATTTATTTATATGGATATACCATAATTTATCAAATCTATTACTTGGCTCTTAGAGTGTTTTCAGATTTTGATGTTAAAAGCAATGAAGTGAGAATATTGTCAGATTATTTCTAATGCATTCAAGCTTAGAAAAATAATTGTGAATCAAAGGGAACATAACATTTTAATGTACATATTACTGAAAAAGTTATAGTAATTTAAGTTCTGAAAATTCTCCTATCCCCATGCCTTTATTTAAATTGGAAATTGTCATTCTATATCTTTGCCAAGGAAAAAGTGCTGTATTATGGTTATCTTAGCCTGCATTTCCTTAATTACTAGTGAATTCCAACATTTTTTACATATAAAGTCACAAAATTAAATTTTAAATTGTCTACTGATATCCTTTGCCCACTTTTCTATTGATGTGCTTGTTCAAGTGTTTTTGAAAGATATGTGTAGTTAGGACATGCTAAGTAGATTGAGACATGTGTGCTGCCTAAATGTAACTGAGGGAAGATAAGATTTCGGAATCATAAATCTTCATTTCATTTGAATTGCTATAAGGTTGTTGCTTCTTTTGTTTAGGCCCAAAGTGATATTGTGGTTAAAAAAATAAAAACAGCACACCAAAATAATTTCAGTTTTTCTTAATGTTTATTTATTTTAGAGAGAGAGCTCAAGCCGGGGAGGGGCAGAGAGACAGGGAGACAGAGAATCCCAAGCAGGCTCCAAGCTACCAGTACAGGCTTAACCCATGAGATCATGACCTGAGATGAAACTAAGAGTCAGACTCTTAACCAACTGAGCCACCCAGGTGCCCCAGTAATTTCCCTTTTTAAACCTAAGTCCTTTACTCTTATTTCTTAAACTCTGTGAAGGAAAATGCATACATAGAGTGACGAATACTATTTGTTAAAAATTCTCTTTTTCCTCTCCCATCCATGCTCTCACTTTAGTGCCTTTTGAGCCTATTTCTCTCTTCAAAGCCATCCAAAAACTCCTCTTCTCATAGTCCAAGCAACCTCTGTTCCTATCTTTTCCCTCTCTCTCACCACTATTTATCATGTGTTATGCAAATATCATTAAAAACAAAATTTTCTGCCAGCTCAGATAACCTCTCCACAAAAGTAGAAGAAAAAGAAAATGGTTTTATTAATGAATAAGCATTGATCCAGAATGTGACGCATATCACAGGCCATCCACGAAGAGATTGCACAGACAGAAAGAACCTCACCCTTTTATATAGGCAGGTACGTTCAACCCATTGCATACATATTCTCAAATGGAACAGGAACTAGTCTTTGAGTAAGAGAACTTGAAAGCACCTTTTGTCACACATCCTAGATTCAGTTGGTAATTGGGGTGGCTATCCTTGTTAGAGGATTGCCTCTAACCAGAAGAGACAATCCCTTCTCTTATCTGTATGACAGGACACACATAGTTTTGGAGTGAGGCACCCATAGAAGCTAGGCTCCTACCCTCCCACAGAAACTGGAAAATAGGGACACTATTTTCCCTAATGATTATTTTTCAAAGAGATGGCACCGCAGGCCTCTGGGAAGACTCTCCTGGGTTGTAACATAGGCAAGAGTCTTATTTAGGTTTTAAAAAGGTTTACATACACACAGCAAAAGCACAGTTACAAGTTTTCTAAAGAAATGCTCTGAAAGAAAAGACATGGGGTAGGGAAGCAGAGGTAGTCTCAGTTCCTTTTTGCACCAGGGAAAATAAAATAGTTTGTTTTTTTTCTTTTCTGTTTTGTATCTGTCCTTACGTATGCAAATAGGTTTAACTTCAGCTTGGCAACACCAAGCTTTTCTACTGAGGGCAGGAAAGTGTAGGCCAAAGTCCTCTATAGTAGAGGGCAGAGTGAAAAGAGGCCTCAGTGTCCCTGAGGAGATGTTCCTTGGATGATTGAAACACATCTAGACCAACAGTCAGTGTTCTCGAGTTCCAGTCCTACTTCTGCAATTAATTTGCTGAATGCTTGAGGGCTCTACCCTCTGAAAATCTCAGTTTCTTCATCAGAGCAGTGAGAGGATGATTCCTTATGTAATTCATTCCAACGATAAAATCAGTTTTTCGCCTGCTGCAGGTACACAGAAAATAAATGGCAATGGACTCTTTAAACAGATGTCCTAGTACAAACTGAAATGGATGCATTTCCAGAAAATAGAAACATGACTTCAAATAATGAAAGGAAGCAACTGAGAGGGTAGATAAGGAGAAAGACCAGGATTCCTCATCCAGAATAACATGGAGCCATTCATACCGAACCACCAACATCCAGGAAGCAATGGGCACAAGACTTTACCAGAAATGATACCAAATCTCTCTGCACTGAGTTCTGCTAAGTTACATCTCTGACCTTTCAGCCATATCCTGAAAAATAATCGTCAATTCAATCATCTGGGCATATGACAATAATGATATCTAAATTATAAGACAGTTTTAAACACAAAAACATATAATGGTCAGATCTTACAGATACAGGGTGCTCTGCTCTTTGTTCCCTAATTTGTCAATAAACCTAAATAATGTATATATTAAATAAATCTAAGTAGATGTATCATTTATCTATTGCACAAAAATGTTGCATTGCATACAACCACAGTGGCATTCAACAACGGACATTTATTTAGCTCACAAGTCTGTGGGTTTCTGCTGACCTGGCTGAGCTCATAATGGGTACGCAGTCCATCAAGGATCAGCTGATGTAGAACTCTTCAGGGAGATCTGAGAGAACATGGTTCTGCTCCAAGTGTCTCTCATCACCAGCAGTCCAAGCTGAGTATCCTCCTCAAGATAAAGCAAGAGCACCAAGTGAAGGCTCCTTTCCAGACACTGCTTAGTCACTTTGCTAAGTCTTAGAATGACCAACTGGTTGTCCTGGTTTGCCTGGTCTATCCCACATGCAGGAAGCTCCCTCAGCTCCAGGCAATCAAGGGCAATTGGTCACCCTACAACATCCCATTGGACAAAGCAAGTAACATAGCCCAGCCCAGAGGGGGAGGGCCCTACAAAGGTGCCCTACATGGCAAAGAGCATGGAGAGAAAGTCATTACCACACAAGGATTTTTAATTACTTCCTATCTATGTGTTCTATTCTTGAGTTTTGAATAAAACAATCCATGAGGATAGTTTTGTGTCTCATGTTTGTGATGCCACCTCAGTTCCTAGGTAGGTCCTTGACAAACAGCTCATCCAGGTTGACTTCTTAGCTGCCAAAGTTGTGGCCTTTGAATTCCAAAACCAAGGATGTACAAAACCCTTGACACTAAACTGGTTTCCAACCTTGGGGCTTCACCCTACAGACATAGGACCTTTGATAATTCTCACTCAACCACACAGACAAATATGCCTTGCGTTAACCTATTGATAATTTTCTCATTAACAAGAGTACTGCTAGAATTCTACAGTATTCTTCCAAAGTGAAGAACTTTACATTTGACCTAACCTACAGAACTAATTAACAAAGGTATAGGAGACCCTCCCTCCCCCAAAAACCAAACCAAAACAAAACAAGGTCACTTCACCATTATGGTCAAAGTACATGAACTCTTATATGAAGTGCAATATTTAGGCTCACGTTTTATAGGCACATATTTATTCTTAGTATTAGAGAAAAAAAGAACATTCCATATCTCAAAAAATTTAACTCTAATACACATTTTTTATCCACTTAGTTGCTATTTCATCAAATGGAAAGAAAACTGCTCAAGTCCATATTCAAGCAATTTTTTTCTCTTCTTACTGAAGTCTCTGTTGGCTACCACGATTTCATAGAACTCTCTTAGGGAAAATAATATCATTAGTCATCTGTTTTGGGCCAGTATCTCATTTAACCCTCATAATAATTTCAAACAATTCACTATTATCCATCCTTCACATTTTTTTTCTATTTCATTACCGTGAGACTGAGAAAACTATAATTTGGCTCCTCAAGATTATTCTGATTCTGCCTTCAACTAGCCTTAAATATTTAATGGTTATATCTCTAAGAAAGAAGACACTGTGTTCTCTGCAGTAATTCTCAATCACTATGTTTTTCAAACATAAGGAAGACCTACTAGAGAAATCTCTATGAGTAGATGAGGAAAATGTGCAAACCCCTACTCAGCTGAGTAGTAATTTGCCACTACTTATTCCGTGGTCATCCCCCATAATCCTCAAATTTCAGTAGCAATAAATACTGGTTCCTCATAAGTCTGTCAATTCACCTATTATTGGGGCTGGGTATATTGTTCATTTACCTAGCCTTCTCCGTATTCAATATTGACAGTATTTATTAAATTGCCTCCCCATTTGTTTCAAAGAAAAAAGTAATATATTTTATATTTTCCACAGTAAAAAATCAGAAAAATAGACAAATCTATAAAATGTAATAAAATTACAGAAACAAATATACATATTACCTTACATATTATATACATAAATATGTTTTACATATTTTATTATACATAGTATATTTATATGTGGTATATTACATATTTTACTATATTTTTTGTATTATATATACAATTATGAATTGTATTACTATTTTATGATACAATTATATAAAAATAACTGATGTGACACCTTAAATCGGTGAGAAAAGGATACATAAGTCAATAAATGGTATTAGGAAAATAACCTCATACAAAAGTAAATTCTAGGGGCACCTGGGTGGCTCAGTTGGCTGAGTCTGATTCTTGATTTCGGCTCAGATCATGATCTCACCTTTCATAAGGTCAAGCCCTGCATTGGGGCCTTGTGCTGACAGCATGAAGCCTACTTAGGATTGCCTCTCTACCTCTCTCTCTGCCCCTCCTTCATGCTCTCTCTCTGTCTCTGTCTCTGTCTCTGTCTCTCTCTGTCTCTCATAATATAGCAAACATGATAGCAGCAAGTTCCAGACAGGCAGGAGCCTCAAAAGGAACCAGTCCTCCAATCAGGTTTTTACCTCAGGGAGAAAGATATGTATCAGTGATCCAGGAAATGATGAGAGCAAGAATAATGATATCAGTAAAGACAGATCTGCTTAGATTTTATCCCACTTGTGTGTGCTAGAGAGATTCCTGTGATCCTGACAAATAACTTGTTTTCGCTGAGTCTCAGCTGCTTCATTTATAAAGAAAAGGTCTCAAAATAAAGTCTCACATGAGCTAATCTTTAAGGTCACTTCTTGTTGCAGAATTGTACCAGCCTGTCAAGCAGCTTCAATAACATAAGACAGATATCCAGGCCACAGATCACACTACGACCCACAGTATGTGTGTGAATCATGTGTGTTCCACCTGCTTCAGATCTTCTCTGTAAGTTGCTCCTAAGGTGAAATGTTTCTAGAACAGACTCTATCTCTCACCTTCCTGGGGACTAGAACTCATGAAAAAGTCTCATAAGGTTTCATGGATCTTTTATGATGCTGCTTTAGCATTCTTATAAGAGATTTGCCTTCCTGTATGAACTCCTTAGAGAAAAAATTTTTACAGATTTTTAAGTATACAGTTTCTGAAAGACTCTTGGTTGAGAAAACTAAGCATTTGCTTTCTTAAGTGCATATGCTGTGTATAATGGAACTTTCACCTGAGAGAGAATACGGCTGGATTCTTGCTTCAGCAAAGTCACTAACCTAATATGATTAGTATCTTATACATAGCAGGTACTCAGCAAATGCTTGTGAAACTGAATTAGAAATGCTAAGCCATTATTGTGAGGGATTTTGATGTTGTAACACTACCACCTAGTGGGAAATTAGATCAGAAAAAAAATTCAAGGTATTCCTAAAAGCATTGTTTTAAATACCTTTCGATCAAATATTGGGGGTCTATTTGTAAAGAACAAGCCAAATGTTCAGGCAGAATTTCTTGATCATTGGAGTCACAATGAATGAGTAGGTAATACATGAAAAAAAGGTATTTGTGGTCAGTAATTTTGGATAACTCAGAGGAAGGCAAAAATAAACAAGCTTTTTAAAATGTGAGGCTTCTCAAAGCATTGAGTATGCTAATTTGCATTTTGGCTTTCTAAGAGGATATCCTATATATTCTTAATTCTGTGGTGTACTTTTATTCACCTTATAATGCTGTTGGAATCAGAATTGGACTTAAGATTGATGTATATATTTAATTTAGCTATATAGTTTTCTACAACAGTTTTTAAATCAATGGCTAGGACTTACACTTACACTTTTATTGAAGATAAATATAGTAATATGCAAGTTTCACAACTTTTATTTGAATATTCATCTTTTTTTTGAGAACCTCATAGGTTATATTATATTCCTTATAATATATTCCTATCATGGATCAAATTTAAAATGTTGATCTAATGATATTGGAATGGTTATCATGATAAATTAATAGATTATGCATTTACGCTGGCTTTCTTACTATGGAAATCAGTGTCACCTTTGTGCTCTATGCAATGGCTTGAAGCCACACAATTAGAGCAGCTGGATGAAGTAAAATCTGGATAAAAATATTAAGTTTGGTAGGAACATAGTAATATGTCCTATAGAAGAACAATGAGGATATAAGGACCCAACATAATTCTTTTTATCTAAAACTATGTGCCAAGGCATCCCAGGACCCTGCAGGAAACTCACAGGGCTCCTGTAAGATATTTGAAATTTTCAAGTGAAACATATGCTGGCACCTGTCAGATACCACATTAACTGTTAGCCCAAAGTAGTTCAGTTTCACCATTAACTCACTCTACATTCCTTTCATTGATGTCCTATCTTTGTAAAGCTGACTTTTTTAAAGTACTGTTTGAAGATCAATGGAATGGTTTGTTTTTTGTGTTTTGTTTTTTGTTTTTGCCTAGAGGTACCATAAAAATTTCTGAGGCACAGAAAGCACCGTGAACCAAGAAAGTTTGATAACCTCTGAACTAACAAATATTTGAGAACTTAACTCGATACCAGGCTTTTTTTTTTTTGAGTGCTGACAATAACAGCAATAAAATAAAACAAAGTTTCTGCTCTTCTGGAACTTACATAAGAAGAAAGACGCACAATAGCAAATAAATATGCCTATCAGTGTGGTATGGAAAGTAATTTAGTGCTGCCCAATTCTGCTTGGACTCCATTAATCCTGTTTAAAAACCTCTGATGAATTCTTAAGCACCTATCAAATAAAATTTAAAATCCTTTGTCTAGCCTTCAAGTTCCTCCACAGTATTCCCAATCATCTGATGGTTATAATTTCTTCCTGTGAGATTCCTTGATATAGAGGTTGTTACGTACTGCTTTATAGATAGTCACCCATGTGAATGTATCATCCTCCTGATTAAGATATAACTTACTTGAGGGAAGGGACAGAATGTCATCCAATTTTGTACTCCTTTCAGGACTAACACAGTTCCTTATCTACAGAAATTGCTCAATAAATAATTGTTGAGTAACTGAAAGACCCTAGATAATAACATTGCACAACAAACGAGACTGCTTCGATTCCAGCCTTCCTAGAGAATACTCATCTTCATAAACTTCTTGAGTGGAGAAGGATGTTCACTTGATCAGTGGGTATTCAAAATTGCATTCTTACATAAGTATTCCTTTGGTTTAAGACTTCCATTATAATGAGAATATAGCTTGGAAAGATAGCATGAAATTTTCTTAGCCTTTTTTGGCTTGCTAGAAATTAACTTCCTTAACTCTAAACTGAGAGCAGGTTTAAGCATTGAGTAAGCACTTGTGGATTGGATAAGTAACTGCCTGAATTAATAAATAGATGAATAATGAGGATAATTCCACAATTAACACAAAAGATAGAAATTATGCCCAACTCAAACATTGCAGTTTGCACTATGATGGTGAAAATAATTTTGCCCATTTAAAAAATGAGTAAGTAAAGGAATAAAGGTGTTAAGATCTGGTTATGAGTTAAATCATAAAGGGATTTAGGAACCCAGCACTGAAACAAGCACTCCATTGCTAATACGTTGTCTAATAATCTTACTGTAGTCCACATTTCAGATTTAAACTTGTAGCATCAGCGCAATCCTGCCGTGTTTGAGACTCTGTCTGGAGTTACTTCCAATTGCGAATCTAAAAAATATTCTAAAAAAAGCAGCAGAAATGAACCACCACTAGGCACTCTGGCCCTGGGCCCATTTCCTGCATCATTGTGATAACACTGTGATAACACTGACTCACCTTGCCTGGGGACATTGAGATGTATCTTTGGGATATTCCCTCTTAAACATTTTATGCCAAAGTTCACATTTGTTATAAACAAAGGTTCACTGTAGTAAATTGGAAGAAAGATAAGAGGTTAGACATAATTAAATAATTTAAATTTAAATAATTACTGAAAACATTTAAATAATTACTGGGAACTTTCAAGTGACCAATTCAAGGGACATCCTGATTTGCCTGAGACTGAGGGCTTTCCCAGGATGCAAGACTTGCAGTGATAAAACCAGAAAGTCCCAGGCAAACTGGGA
The DNA here is from genome assembly GCA_017311185.1 of Proteles cristata cristata. NCBI lineage: Eukaryota > Metazoa > Chordata > Mammalia > Carnivora > Hyaenidae > Proteles > Proteles cristata. The sequence continues at coordinate 35,740 of JAESUZ010004150.1, read as the reverse complement.
TGGTTGGTCACCTAAAATCGAGAGATAAACTGAGAAGATAACACAAGATGTGTCATAAGCAAATTTCCTATTAGAGAAAGTTACTTAATCTCTCTGGGCCTCTGGGCCTTCACTTACCTGTGAAATAGGGCTGATAAAGAGGCCTACCTCCTATGGTGGGTTGTGAAGATTCAACCAATATACAGAAGTGCTTAGAAACAGTGTGAATTACTCAGTAAATTCCAGTTCCTAACATTATTGTTTCTGCTGTTGTTTTATGAGGTACTCATGAATGTGTGCTTCATGAAAATGTAATGAGACAACTACAACTAATTTTGTGATTCTTGTTCTAAAAATATATACTCACCATAATTTTAACCATTCAAGTCTTAGCTGTCCATTACTTTCCACTAGACATGGACATACTTTTAAGAAAATCTCCTGATTGGGAGTGCCCGGGAGGCATAGATAGGAACCTGACTATTGATGTTAGCTCAGGTCATGATCTCATGGTCATGAGATGGGGCTCTGGGCTGGGTGTGGTGCCTGCTTAGGATTCTCTCTCCCCATCTCTCTGCTCTTCCCCCACTCACATGTGCTCTCTCTCTCTCTCTCTCTCTCTCTCTCTCAAATATTAAATAATTAATTAGTTATTTTTTAAAAAAGAAAATCTGCTGATTGTGATTATTAAAGATAAAATGAAATCTAACAATTGAAAAATTAAATCCCCATGTGGTCTGTAGACTGTCATTTAATATAGACCCTAAGTCTTCACTGCCAGACCACAAATTAAAGAACTAAAGGCCCCCGTGATAGTTCATTTTAAGATTAAATGAATGGAAATTAATTGTTCCCAGAAAGAGACTTTGAGGTAGAGGGGAAATAACTTACCTAAGACCAATTTAGAAACCCTCATAACTCCAACATCCTGCTAAGGCCTGAGTCTAGAAAATGCCATTCCTTTTTGATGATTCCTATACAGGGATTCTGAGCATAGACATTATGACAGACCATGTTTATGTATTGATTGATTATTATATATTTAACTACCAATACAAACCCTAGAATATAAAGTGGAAGTCAGAGCCTTGTCTGTCTTATTCTCAACTGTGTTACAGTACCTACAATCATGCCCACCCCATAATAAATATTCAGTTGAAGAAGATACCAGATGTAAACTTGGTTAGCACCAGATTTTTTTCAATGTTGAAACACATATTAAAAATGACAATATCAGCCAAAAGGAAGACATGTAACAAACATTTGTAACATCTCCACCACAGTAAAAGTGTCTGCCAGGTTTCAACATAAATTTCTCATTTTAACAAGCTGTTTTAAAAATAATGCTTTTAATTCCCTAAAGACCAGTTCAGAACTGGTAAAATTCAGTTATGTTCTTTTCAAAACAGTTTTAACTTCAGAATTACATATTTAACTTTATTCAACAGATGAGATCTTCCTCCTCAACATTACCCTCCATGCTTAATTGAGAATACTTTTCCAATGTGTAGACATAGGGCAGTAGCAGGAATCTAGATTTACATATAAATGGAATCATCTTATACTATTGATCTCTAATTTTTTTCTTTACACTTATAATGATATATATCATGAACATTCTTCAATTTTAGTACATATTCATCTTCCTTATCTTTTTTTGCCCCAGTATTTTCTGAATAAAGGGAATGACAGATCATGTACAAATTATGACATTGACATTGTTGACTAACATTGGAGAACTCTGTTCTTAGAGAGCCAACCCCCTACAAAAAGGAAAAGATAGACCTCTCCAGAGACAATATCAGTTGTGCTAGACGCTCTCATTCTTTCTCAAAGGAGCCCTTTGAGATCTTGTATTAATATGGTGAGGCTACCATAGCAAGTACCACAAACTCTGTGACTTGAAAAAAGAGAAATTTATTTCCACACAGTTCTGGAATCCAGAAGTACGAGATCAGGAAGTTAGCAGGGTCGTTTCTGCTGACACCTGTTTCCTTGGCTTGCACGTGGATATCTCTTCCCTATAACTTCACATCATTCTACTGTGCATGTCTGTGTACTAATCTCCTCCTCTTATAAGGACACCAGTCAGCTTGGATTAGGCCCCACCCTAATGACCTCATTTCACCATTTTAAAGGTCTTTTGTTCGAATGCAGTCCCGTTCTGAAGAACTGGAGGTAGAACTTTAAGACATTAATTTTGAGGGACACGGTTCCTACGGTTGTATAGCCTACAACAGACCTATACTTAAGAGTATATTTATGTTTCCATAATATATACATTCAAACATTAATTTTAGCAGTAGGAATAATGAGACTACAGTATTTTATCAAAATTCTAAATTAAGTAGTACATACAAAGGAACCACAACTTTGACTAGAGATTCCAGTTATTAGCAGGAATAGGTATGGGTTTCCTTCTTGTTTATCATTTTCTCCATTTGGATTTGCTGCTTACCTATGCTTTTATTTATCCAAAAGGATGCCCACTGGAAGACTTATCTTTCATGTGAAATCAGTAGCAGCAAATAATGGCATCAATGGAAGCCAGTTGCAGTTGAGGAGACATGATTATCTAGCTTTCTGCACTTGGTAAAAATGAAGTATTTAAAATGCTTAATACAGTCACTTATCATTCTGTCATCCAGGCATTTCCATCTCCCAGTGAGACCTAAGCCTCAATTTCATCTTAAATTTATGCAGTACCTATTACCAATGCCATGTGATATGGCACAACCTTTTCACAAAGTACCTGCTGGGGAGTAATTTCTTCTTGCATAATTTCTACATTGATTTCCAAGACACCAGTGGCCTGAATAGAAATCAACGTGCATATTAATCTCCTGCTTACTTGAATTCTTTTATTCAGGAATTATTTTCATGCATTAACCTTGGTGCAAATAATTTTCAACACCTAACCTACAAAAAGCAATTACAGAGACAGAGCTCACAGGTAGGTTTGAGCTGGTAGGAACCTCACTCATTTAATGTCACAATGGGGTCAATGGCCCACTTGTTTCAGCCTTTTTATGTGAGCTCAAAGAAAAGGTAGAGGTCCTCCGCTTATTCTAGCTTATAAATTAAGGCTCTCCTTTTTGATAAGGGAGATAGAACACTAGTATATGGTGGTTGTTTTTTAATTTCTTGTGAGTATGTGCAATAAACATAGCTAGGCTTGGTGCATAGAATATAATGGGAAAAGAAGCTCTGAGAGAATTTCTTTTGGATATCAGAAGTTGGAGGCTGCACAGAGAAAGAAACAAAGACCTTATGTTGGTGTTTCGTACTCTTAAATCTCCTGTAATAATCAGTGATCCCAAGATCACATTAAATTGGAGCCCCAATTAACATGAAATGGGACTATTATACACTGTCACAGGTGATTTCAGTACTTCAGCTATGTTAGCAAGTAGGAAAGAGAATATTTTGAATGTCTCCATCCTATATAAATAACCAGAAAGTAATATATTTGACCTAAAGACAATACCCTCAACTTTGCTACTATAAACAGCCAGGACATTTATAAAGTTCTCCAGGACATAGTCCTCTCTGCAGCTGTAGATATTTTCCAAATACAAGGAATACGGGGTGCCTGGGTGACTCAGTCAGTTGAGGATCCAACTCTTGATCTTGACTAAGGTCATGATCTCATGGTTCATGGATTTAAGCCCCACGTTGGGCTCTGTGCTGTCAGCATGGAGCCTGCTTGGGAGTCTCTCTCTCTCTCTCTCTCTCTCTGGCTTGCACCCTCTCTCTCTCAAAATAAATAAACTTAAAAAAAATACAAAGAATACAATGGAATACAACATCATAAATATTGCAATAATTAGTTTATTCATAAGCAAAACACTACTACATCCAGGAAAAATCATTTTGTCAATGTGGGTGAGGGGAGGTAAGCAGGCAATATGTTCATGTTTCTCTTTTCAAAATTACATAAACTCCAAATCTTGTATCAAACCTGGAAAGCCACAGACTTAAATTAATTAGGTCACTGAGAAGTGGCCTTTATTCAACACACACATACAGGTGCACATCCACATATACACACTTTATGTTTACACATCTTTGCCTTGAGATTCCTGAAGCTTTTAAGGGAGAGCTGAATCTCGGGCTCTACTTACAAAATGGTGACAGACTTACTACCACACCTCTCTTCTACTCCTAGACAAAGAAGCACCTGTTCAGTGTGAAGCTCTACTCCTTACTTTCTCCCTCTAATCTGGCAGGGCCAGGGTCAGGCTTATGCCTCTTAGCCCAGCCCCCACCTAAGGTACCTGGATCATGATAAGTATGTGCCTCCCTCTGTCTCATCCTCTCTATCATTTTACGGTAAGGAAGCACCTTCAACACTTTGCCTGGAACTCTCCTTAATAAGTAACCCCCTTCTCATTAAATATCTTTTCTACTTTCTTCATTACCTCAGGTGACAATGTAGCTAAACCTGCTGCCTCTACAAGGATCCCCTTTTATCCAGTTTCCAAAAACATTTTCCCCAATTTCTTTTAAACTCTCATCAGCAGCCTTCTGAAAGGCCGCCAGGCTTCTACCAACAGTCTCTTCAAAACACCTTAGCCTTTCCCTTTACACTCTTCTCTTTTTTTTAAAGACTATTTATTTTGAGAGAAAGAGAGCATGAGTGAAGAAGGGGCAGAAAGAGGGAGAGAGAGAGAATTCCTAAGCAGGCTTCGCATTCAGCGTGGAGCTCCACATGGAACTCAAACTCACAAACCATGAGATCATGACCTGAGCTGAAACGAAGAGTCTGATGCTTAACCAACTGAGCCATCCAGGCGCCTCATCAGTTACACTCTTCTCAAAACCCTCCCAGCTTCTGCCCACTTCCAGGTCCCAAAGCCATTCCCACATTTTGAAGTTTTGTTATGGCACTCCACTTCTAAGTGCCCAAGTATGAATACTTACCTAATGCTGCATAACAAATAATTCCAAAACATAGCAACTTAAAATAATTTTTTATCTCTTGGGTTTCCATGGGTCAAGAAATTGGAAGTTGCCTAGCTAGGTGATCCTGGCAAAGAGGTTGTGATAAGATTGCAGTGCAGAGGGGCACCTGGCTGGCTCAGTCAGTAGAGCATGGATACTTGATCTCAGGGTTGTGAGTTCAAGCCCCATGTTGGGCATAGAGATTATCTTAAAAAAAAAATAACAACCTTAAGAACAACAACATAACGATTGTAGTGCAGATATCAGTTGGAGCTGTAGTTATCCGAAAACTTGACTAAGATTGGATGATAGGCTTCCAACATGGCTAAATTACACTACTGACAATTTTGTGCTGGTTGTTAGCAGGAACCCTCAGTTCCTTACCATGTGGACTTTTCTATACATCTGCTGAAAATCCTCATGACCAGAAACTGGATTTGCTCTTCAGTCTGAAACAACTGAAAAATGGGACAGAATATATGAAACAACAGTTTTCAGACATCAGATATCAGACAATGCAAGATAGTGATTCCTAAGAGAGGGAAAGAAAATGAACAGAACCTAAAATTACATTAACTTCTTGCCTGAAAAGTTTTCAGGCCATGAGACAGGGGGATAGAATTCAAGGGAAGCCTCGGTATAATTTGGAATTTAAGAAACAGAACTGGGAATCCAGGGAGGCCAAGACAGTTAGAGTTCAAGGGCAGAGGATCACAGAAGAGATAACCACACAGAGAGGGAATTTCAGAGATCTCCAGTGGGACCCACTTAAGTTTTCAGTTGAGTACTGATCAGCACATGTGTATGAGGAAACTACCTGAGATCAGAGAAAAAATAGCAGAGGGAACAATCCACTGCTCACACAGACCTGGGAAATGTTTGTGTTCCCACCCAGTTGAGTGTTCACAAAACCTCAATACAAGGCCAAATTAGCTCTCGTGTAAGGGCTGTTCTGATCCAGCCGCATAAAGACTAAACGCAAGCCTCAAAATAATTAAATCGTTCCAAGTAACTGCATCCCAGAATAAAGCTCAGGAATAGTAGTAGAAAATACAAACTATCCAGCACGTGGTAAAATTCACAATATCTGACATCCATTAAAATTACTAGACATGCAAAGAAACAAGTAAATAACATCAATAATAAAGAGATCAAACAGTAGAAAGATTCAGAAAGACAGAAGCAATAGAATTAGTAGACAAGGACATTAAAACGTATATTGTATAGATTATATATTCCTTATGTTCAAGAAGGGAGAGAAAAAATTGAGCACATTAAGTAGAGAAATGAAAGACATTTTAAGAAAATCAAGGGTTTGGTTTTTTTTTAATTATTTTAACGTTTTATTTATTTCTGAGAGAGAGAGACAGCATGAGCAGAGGAGGGTCAGAGAGAGGGAGACACAGAATCCGAAGTAGGCTCCAGGCTCTGAGCTAGCCAGCAGCACAGAGCCCGATGCGGGGCTCGAACCCACAAACCGTGAGATCCTGACCTGAGCTGAAGTTGGATGCTTAACCGACTGAGCCACCCAGGTGCCCCAAGAAAATCAAGTTTTAAGAGTTGTCTTAAGCAAAATAAATACACATTAGACTTCACAGCAGGTTAGAAACTGCCAAAGAAAGTATTAGTAACTGGAAGGCACAGCAATAGAAATTATCCAAAATTAATTACTAAGAAAGGAAAAAAGACTGAATAAATTGAAACAGCTGTAAGATGTCAATTATACTTCCATTTAAAAACAATTGGAACAGCATGTCAGCTGCAGGACAACTTCAACCAGCCTAACATACATATAGCTGAAGTTTCTAAAGGAGCAGAGATGACAAATAAATTATTCAAGTAATGACTAAGGTTTTTCCAAATGTGGTGAAAATATAAGGCCATTCATCCAAAAAGCTGAACAAAGCCCCCAAACAAGAAACATGAAGAAAACTATACCAAGGTACCATATAATGTTTAATAATAAGATAGTAATTCAGAAACTCCATATCCCTTTTTCTGCTGTATTTTCTTTATAGGTCTTATCACTACTTAACATCACATTTATTTATTTATATACTTATTGGATTAGTGTCTTTTTTAATCCCCTAGGAAAATGAGCTCTCTAATAGCAAGAAATTTATCTTGCTTATTACAATAGGTCCAACATCTAAAACTATGCCTAATATACAATAGTTAATAAGTATATGTCGAATATTTATTCAGAGAATAAATTATTCTGAGTTTATAAATTATTCTGAGTTTAATTATTTTTGACCCAATTACTCTTTCATACTTAAGGAGATAAGACTTTAGTTTTAGAAATAAAAACGTTCCAGAGAATGATATTGAACTGACCAAATTATCTCCAATTTAATATTATTTTAAACCAAAATATACTGAATATCTAACCCAATTTTATTCCATATAATCTTGGTTTTTTTTTACTATATTCTATTGAAATTTCCCATATTCACATTAATCCCTGCTTTCCTTTTTCTTCACCTTTACTCCAAATTTGGCCCCTGCTATATATACATTCAGACACCATCTTGGGACAAACAAAAGCACATTGCAGGATACCAGAATATTCCACTCAAAATATACCTCTGACCTATAGATTACTTTGAGCTAAAGGCTATTGAGAATTAGCAGATTCAGGAAAAATTCTTTACCTCCCCCTAACGGACTAAAAACAGAGTATAGATTTTCTCTTTTATAAAGGAAATTTATACTTGTAAAGATGTCTCTATACCAGGAAGAGAGCTACTCCTGGAGACAATTTTTAAGGCCCAAAGACATTTATCTGCATAACAAGACAACCCTCATTTACCATGCATTTCCTCCTCTGCTCCGCCCACCCAGAAGGCCAAAACTTCTTTTCCTTTGTTTAGCCTAAAATGGTATGTTGAGTCTCAATCGTCTAATCTTCTCCTGGACCCATGCTTTCTTTTGTAAACACCTGTGCAAACACTAGGAATAATAACTGTTTTCTTTTGTTCATCTGTCTTTTATCACATCAATTCAAGATCCCCAGTCCTGAACCATCAGTACTCTACTGATGGTAAGGATTTTTCCACCCCTACAACATCTAGACACATCCATGTACACACACAGACACACACAAACCCCAGTCAAAGACAGACATATATAAGCAAACATACACACACACAGATGAACATACATAGGCTTATACAAAGACACATATATACACAATAAAATCCTTATAAACAGAAATTTTTTTAATCTATACAAAATGGCTACACATTATAATCTCTCTTAGAGATTCGTAACTTGCTTTAAGAGATTTTATGTAAAGAAACTGGATTAAATTTGCTTAACATAGTACTTTCCAAAATTATCTGAACACAGAACTTTCTCACACTGCTATGAGCATCTTAAGGAACATAAGATGTTCCTTCCTTCTGAAGGACGCCGCCTTGGGAAATACGGAGCAGATCACATTATTTTAGCCCAGGGAGTATCCATATCACCTGGGGAGATTTTTCAAAATTCAGAATTACAGAATCCATCCCAGATGCATTCAATTGAATTTGTGCTCTAATCCATTATGTGTTGATCTACCACTAACATTTCAGAGGACAGTCCATTTCTCTCATTTCCAATTTCTAGCTGGCACCTTGCTATTAATCCCATATACATATAAAACTCTCTGAAATTCCTTTCTTTAAAATTTTCTAATGTTTATTTTTGAGAGAGAGAAAGAGAGAGAGAGAGAGAGAAAGCAGGGAAGGGGCAGAGAAAGAAGGAGACAGAATCTGAAGCAGGCTCTAGGCTCTGAGCTGTCAGCACAGAGCCAAAGCAGGGCTCAAAGTCACAGACCGCAAGGTCACGAACTGAGCCGAAGTCAGACACTTAACCGATGAGCCACCCAGGTGCCCCATCTCTGGAATTCCTTTCATGTGATGCCCAACTATCTGGGTGTGAGATCAAATGTCACCATCCCTCTGAAGCGCTCACTGGCCTGTCCAGGTAGTCAGTCTGATTCCCCTTTCCCATGAAGTGGTATCACTTTACCTTGTAATTTTTTTCCTACCTCTATGCCTGCCATCCTTCATCATAATTATTTGTTTACATGTTTCTTTTATCAAACTACTATCCTTCGCAAATAAGCCCTCAAATTTACATCTTTACGTTCCTAGTGACTTTCATTGTGTTTAACAAAATATTCAATAGTTTTGCCGGTGATGGTTTGGGTTTGTTTAAATTAAAATGAATTGAAGTTTACCCATTTTATTCTATTTTGGTATAGTTCTCAGTTCTCCGTTATTCACATATAACATCCACATATCTGGAGTCCTTTATGTAGCAAATACCCTATTTAATATATACTTGTCCCATAGTCATCAGCCTGTTTTAGGGGCACACTGTTACTGGCCCAGCCTAAACAATTATGTCAAAATGTATACCAGGATATGACCAAAAAGATAATGTTGAATAAGATGTCCATAGTAAGTAAGCATTTAGGACAATAGTGTTTGTATTTGAACCAGGTCCTAGACTCCCAGCTCACTGACTTGCCAATGGCTACCTCCTCCTGACTGAGATATGTTAGCCATTAGAGAGTTAAGAAGCGTCCAAGTACCAAAAAGGTAGCACCGAAGGTTAAAATAATAATAATATCCAATAACATAAAAATACAACAATTCCAACAATAATAACTATCATTTATCAACCACTTATTTCTTGGCAGAATGCTCTACATCTACTTATATTAATCTCTCATTAATCCCTACAATAACCTTGTAAGATAGCTATTGGTGTCAGGGAGGAATAATTTTCTCTGCCTTTCAACATCCTTCAAGTTGGAAGAAGAATCAAATTGGCATGAGATGGAATAACAGAAGGAAATCAAATATAATAGCACATATACAGGGAGTCCACACAGACATGGAAATTCCAAAGACAGTCAGGCAACATGATGCTTATATGAGCTAAGGATGGGGGAGAGGTCAGAGGATACACAAGGGAGAGAGACCGTTAGCAGGAAGGTGAAAGGAGATGTTTGAAAAACAAAGTTTGCCCGTTTCCTTAGACAAGTTAAGAGGAATCTCTGTTAATATTTTTCTTCCTGATACAAGCAGGCAGTTGAAGGGGAGAAAAAGAGCTTTTCCTAAATCTGCTGGGTATTGATAGCTTTCAACTCAAAATAATGTTCATGCCAAAATGGCCCATCTTGGGGCAGTCTGCCCTTGACCCCTACATTAGCTTCCTCTTTCTACAGATGAGAAAATCAAAGCCTAAAGAATGTTATGGACTGAGATTTGTGTTCCCCAATTATCATATGTTGAAGCCCTAACCTGCAATGTGAAAGTATTTGGAGATAGGGTGTTTGTGTATGAAAGATGATTAAGTTTGGGTGAGCTCACGGAAGTGGGACCCACATGATGTGATTACTACCCCTGTAAGAAGATTCCTTAAAATGCAATTTATCCTGATCTTTATCCTCCTGGCCTCTGACTTTCCTTACCCTTATCACATATGCTAAATTTTAACAATGAGCACTGTCCTTCATGCAACATTTATTAAGTATTTGTTATGACCTTCTATTCTCTTTTTACTCTCAGCCCCCCAATAATTATTCTTCCTCCAGCTGTACTGTTTTGCACATTCCTTAACAAACAACCTCCCTGAATTAATTCAGCTTTAGAGCTTTCTCCCACCTAGCTACACTGTCCTCATGGACTGGGCTTCTATCAGAAGTATACTTTAGGATGCTTTCATATACAAGTACCACCACCACCAGCACCACCAGCACCACCACCACCACCAACAAAACTGATTAGAGTAGGCTTAAACCAAAAATATATAACTCAATATTAACAAAAAGTCTAGGTGTAAGTGGATGGAGGTGGAATCCAAGCAGTTTAGTAGCTCAAACTTGTCAGCATTCCAGGTTAGAATTTCTGAGATTCTCTTTGCTTTATCTTATAGTCACAAGATGGCTACCTTAGTTCTGATTAGTAACCTCCCAATGATATGTACTGAGCAAAGTAGACAAGAGCCAGTAAACACATTCCCACCAAGTGGTCTCTCTGTTATCAAGGAATAAAATGCTTCTCATGTATTTTCAGATGGATTCCCTTATATTCCATTGCCATAACTAGAACTAAGTCTATCTTCCCACTGGCAAAGAAGAATGAGATTAACGTGATCGGCTTAGTCAGTTATGATTTACCTCTTGTACCAAAGGACAAGCCTAACTCCCCTGAGCCCATTGTCACCTGTCCAATACCTCAAAAAAAGAAAGGTTCAATTTGCAAGAAGGAAAAGAGGCAACAATTGCTGGGTAGATAAACAGTTGCATTGGCCACAAAGCAACCCAAGTCTCCAGGAGCAGGAACCAGCAGTATAGCACCCAGAGTCCTATCTGCCTCAGTTTCTATCCATCACTTCATCAGGCAGAGTACTCTAATATTTTGAGTGGATGAAAGGTTTAGGGATGACTTGAAGAGGATTGCAAAAAACAAGAACAATATTTTTACTGCCTGTATAGTTGTGTGTGTGTGTGTGTGTGTGTGTGTGTGTGTGTGTGATAATAGGTATTAGGGTTGGATATAGGAAACATGAGTTACACTGGTTTCTGAAAGAATGAATTTTTAGAAATCAACAAAAACATGTAACATATGCAAAACTATATAACAATACTTATAACTTTAAAAAGTCACGTACGGAGTATATAGTAGTATATGATGTGGTAATTATGTTTAGGAAAAACTTTCTAAGGAAAATGAATTTTTGAACAGAGTCTGAAGGAAGGAAAAAACAAATAAATGAGTGAGAAGAGCACCCAGGGAAGAGACTACACAAGAATCAGAAATGCCAGTAATGACTGCTTTACCCCCTTGTTATTTTTTTCTTAGTGTCATTATTTTCCTCGCCTAGCAACCCCTTATCATTCTCTTCCAACCTTATTTTATAAATAGTCACCCCACACCGCTCCACTCCTCACCTCCTAGTGTATGTTCAACTCTGGGCAATTTAGCTCATCACTCTACTAGGCAAGAATAGAAAAGAAACATTCTTGTTACCTAGTCTAAACCCATCTCTCCTCCTCCTGCTCATCTACCCCCAAGACCTGGAATTTTAAGGCAGTGATAAGATGAACAGAGGAGCCTTCCTCTGGATGAAAGTAGGTACTGGAAGAAATTCTGAGTTTTCCTCAAAAAAAAAATGTAGATGATCCTCAATATCTCCTATGCTATTGGTAATGTTCTTCCTCCCCAGTGCCAGTTTTACTTACCAAAATTAGTCCATTAGCCTTTCACATTTTTTAAATTGAAGTTATTAGGAAAGAATATTAGCTCAAGATTCTTAATGGAAAACAATCATAAAGATAGAAGAATAAAAGACACAAACCCCAGACCAGAAGACACATAGAGTATTAGATAGTGCTCCGTGAAACTGAACAAATCCCTCAAATTACTGGGTCTCAGTTTTTCCACATTTAAAACTAGAAGGGAAAGGGGGAATCAAAAGATCCCTATAGAATTTTCAGCCCAAAGGTTTATAATTTTATCAAAGTTCTGTCTCAATAAATCACCAATAACCCTTTTAATTGTTACATGCAGTAGTCTTTGATCTTTTCTGATTTTATTTTGCCTCTGCAGCATTTGGCACTTGGGACCACATTTTCTTCTTTCCTTTGATGTAAATGAAAGGTGGTGATTTCCTTAAGAACTGGCAACACTTAAAACCACTGCAAATGGTTGTGTAGGATGGGTATTGCCCAACCCGCTACATGCAAAGGACATTATTCCATTCAAGGACATTATAACTATGCATTTATTATAAAACTTTTCCACCAATGACAGTAAATGATCTTGTCCAAAAAAAACCACTGTATTATGACAATTTTTTTCTAATTCATGCAGAGTCTCATAGGCTGGCAGTATACTGGCAGCAAGGTCTGTGTTAATAGAACAGAATGAGTTCAGTCTTAACCCAGTTATTAGAACTTGGGATTTTACTGTCATCTTTAACTATTTCCTTTCCTCAACAAATAGCCAGCATATATTCAAGTAATTCAACACAATTATAATTCAATATAATTCAACCTGTGTTGAGCATTCACTCTTTTTAAATTAAAAAGAAAAAAGGCGCATTGGGGCACCTGCGTGGCTCAGTCAGTTAAGCATCCAACATCAGCTCAGGTCATGATCTTGTGGTTCACGAGTTTGAGCCCCGCGTCGGGCTCTGTGCTGACTGCCAGCTCAGAGCCTGGAGCCTGTTTCAGATTCTGTCTCCCTCTCTCTCTCCCCCTCCCCCACCCATATTCTGTTTCTCTCTCAAAGATAAATAAAACATTAAAATTTTTTTAAAAAAAGAAAAAGAAAAAGGCTCAGTAGTAGTCCAGAGAAGCCAACCCATTTAATTCTACCCTCCTCTCCATTTCTCCAGCCACACACAGTATTTGTCATTCTCCCTGCCTTGGTCTCATCCTTCATCAATGTATCTTCCATGCCACTACCAGTTATATATCCTCAAGACACAGAGCCAATCATCTCTTTTATTTTCTTGACAACATCCACTTCCTGATGAAGAAAATATAAGAGTCATCAAGTTCTGGCCCCAGTCTTCTCTTCCAGCTTTATTTCATGCTTAGTGGGTCCTTAATACAACTTCACTGGTGGAAGGGGGAGAGTGCAGGGGCTGGGAGGCAGGGAGGAAATATGGAATGACTTGGCAAAATCACAATTTTTATTGACTAAAATGTAAACGTTTATGCTACATCTGTGGCCTAAATACACACAGTTTTGCTCAATCCACTTTAACATCTGATTGGGTGAAATAAAAGTGAAAATTCAATCCTCTTATTTGGAGCCTTTAGATAATTTCATGGGGATTTATAAATTCCCAGGATTTCAATCTAGGGATACTCTCTGTTTAAGACAAAGCAAACTATTCTTTCTCATTTTGGAATTGTTTATTATTCAGAGGCTAGAGAAAAATATTCATTAATCCCTCCCTATTATTCACATACGAATGTGAAATGCAGAGGGATGTCTCATCACTGAGTCATTCAAAATTTTAGAACATTTAGCTCAAAAATAGATGATAACTCATGCAAGTTCTCTCCCTGTTTATTATTTCTGATCATTAAATCGTCTACGGCAACAAGTCCGTGACCCACCATCTCAGCTGACAGCTGATTTTTTACATAAATTTTCCTTCTGCCAATTTTCTAAATATATCAGCTCTCTACTTATGACTTAAAATGACTAAGCATCAAGGACCTGACTTGAAGACCAGTCCTTACCACTCCTAAGAAAGTAGCTGAATGTAGAATTTGAAAATGAAACACATTTCCTTTTATTTTCAGAATTTAAAAGCATAGGATAGACATAATGAGTTGAAAATAAGGAAAATGACATCTGAGAGATGCAGGAAGCAAAGAGCCCTTTCCCATTATTGGTGACTTTGGTCTGCAATGACTTCTCATGGGTGGTTTGGGAGCAGTGGCTAATCTAGTTGCACACGATGGTCTTCAACTACATCAGTCAGTTTCACGTTCAAAGTGATGGTTCTGGGACCAAGAATAATCCCTTTTTTTTTTCTATTTTTTCCTTTATAATTGAGTGTTATTCTTCCACCAGTCTTTTGAAGCTCCACAATCCAAGTAACTAAATACACTTATCTTGTCCACATGCCAATTAATTGCCTAACTTCCTCTTCTTTCTTTCGTTTGTTATTTGGGTGTGTCTCACTCTGCTTAGCAAATGCATTTCTTTAAACCGTGTATGTCAAATTCTGATAAACTCAGTCCTGGTATAAATATACTGGTGATGTTGCTGTTTAAAGGAAATGTTTGATGAATTCTACTAAATGGTAAAAATCCTGAGAGCCACCTCTGAATTTCTCTACTATAGACTATGGTTCCCACTTACTGAGCTGTATAAAGTGGGATTAGATCAATAAACATTTTTGGTTTTTGGAGTAAAAAAGCCTTCCACAACTACCTTTACTTTGTTGGTTGTTTTTAATCAAGACATTTTGAATGTTGTTATCCTTTGGATACCTAAGTGTCGGCTCACCACTGATGTTATGAAAGGAGCTTTGACCTTCATCTTAGTCTCATGAGTTTACTTAGCATGTGCCCAAAGTATCCTTACTTTAGTCAAGTTGATAGTGGCTCGTCTCCGAGTCACATTGTTTTAAATATGCTGATAATTTCATCAGTATGATCATGGTTTCTGCATGGAGGGTTTAGTTTAGGCTTTCTTTGCCTTCCCTGAAACCACTTGGTTCTAGAAATGATTAAAAACAAAGGTGTATTTACTGGATAACATTCAAAGGATCACATGTCAGGGTTGGATTTTGTTTGTTGTTTTTTGTTCTTTCAGCATTTCTGGCAAGTGAGGTATGCAGAAACCAAAGAATACATTCTCTAACTGATGAGGGAAGGCAGCGAGAAAACAACACCCAGTTTAAGGTAACTCACTTTAATATCAAAGTCAAAATCCCAAATTAAAAGGAAGATACACTATAACAACCACTTGATGTCACTGCTGTAGCTCATCTCCAGCTTCTCTGGAAGAGAATGCAAGTTGGCTCCTTCCTAAGTGACCAGAAAAGAAAAAGAAGACAAATAGAGTTTTAGTCTGTTTTCATGGACATTTTCTTAAAGTTCATGATTGTTTCAGTTTTATGTTGGGTTATTCCACCATGCTTCTTTTTCTTATTCTGATGAGAAAAGGGAAGTCTGTGAAGGATGGGAGCAGATCCTACTGGACAAAGCCAAATATTTCCTTCCCATGTCTACAGTTCTCAAATTAGCTGTGTATCAGAATTCATCTGGGGATTTTTGTGAAAACACAGGTCACCGGACTCTACCCAAAACTGTAGAATCCAAATCTCCTGAGTGGGGCATAGGCATTTACATTTGTAGACGTCTCTCAAAGGGACTCAGTAAGGTTTGGAAATCTCCGTTTCACTTTGCCCTACACGTCTCCTAATGTATAATACTAGGGAATGTAAACTCACCTGGTTTTCTATGCAACTAAAGAATTTTACATTTTCATATCCTCGTTTGTCACTCAGAATGAACTTTTGGGATGCACACTCTCCCTAATGCCAACTTTCTTTTGTGTCTTTCCCTTCGTATCTCCTCTTTATTTTTCTCTTCCTTAACTATTACACAGTATACATTCTCTTAATTGTAACAATTATATGTTTTGCTTTACCTACATATCTATTTATCAACCGAAGGAAAGTTGAACTAAGTCCTCTCTTTGCGGTTTGACCCTTTTATGACAAGCACTATACTAGTTCCAGCATTATTTCCAACAATAAAAACAAACTCCCTTATTAAATTTACACATTATGAATGCCAAATGTATTTTTTAGAAAAATAACTCCCTTACCTGGCCAGTTATATGCCTGATCCCATGCAAGACATTTCACACATATTTGCACATTCTCTCATCAAACCCTCTGTGACTAATACCATTAATGTATCTTTATAAATGAAGAGATTGAAGCCAGAATTTTCCCTCCTCTACCCCCACACTCTAATTTTAAAGTCAGAAATTATTTTGTTTGTTTTTTTAATGTTTGTTTATTTTTGAGAGAGAGAGTGCGAGCAGGGGAGGAGCAGAGAGAGAGGGAGACACAGAATCTGAAACAGGCTCCAGGCTCTGATCTGTCAGCACAGAGGCCGACGCAGGGCTCCAACACACAAACCGTGAGATCATGACCTAAGCTGAAGTGGGACTTTAACCAACTGAGCCACCCAGGTGCCCAAGTCGGAAATTCTAATGCAAATACCTTCTTTGGTTTCTGCGCTCTCAGATACTGCTTTGTCTTATCAGAAATATAAACACGGTGCTAGTGACCAATTTATTAAGTACTCAGCATGCCACCTTCAAGGAAAATCAGACTACAAGTTAAATCTAAAGATCCCTACATAATGACATACTATGCAATCTTCTTGATGAGTCATATTTCTGGTTACTAGAGAAGAAGATTCAATAACAATCCCCAGAACTGTGAGCCAACTGTGGTGTGACAATCCAACACAGTTAGGACATTTCCTAAAATTTTGCGGAGTTAGTGATAGAAAAATCCAAACCTTGAACAAAGAACCCAATTAGTGGCCCTGCCTTTAGCTGATAAATTGAAGATTCTGATGTCTTCCTGTGTTCTTCCAAAAACTCCGTGCATTTCAGCTCTTCTGCAGAACTCGTCAACAATCTCAAGTGTTTTGTTTGCTTTTAGACTTCAAAAGAGATTTGAGACTGAAAACAGACTTACCCAACCAATCATTTATGTAAGAAATACTGATTCAATTTTAGCATACTGCCTAATTCTGCCTTTTTCCTGACCTAATAACTGGGAAGAATATCAAAGCAAAATTGCATTGCTGAATCTGAGAATAGCCAAAACAATGATTATACTAGCACCAGATACTTAAGACACTGCCAAAAGAAAGAAAACAGATATTATTCATTTTGCTAACTTGACTAAAATTGAAAAAGAAATTCTGAATCTATGCTTTGTATCAGGTCCTGTATCTGGTGATAACCCAGCTCTGATTTTTTTTAAATTAAAGTGAAATTCACATAAAATTAACCAATTTAAAGTGAACAATTCAGTGTCATAAATTACAATTGCAATGTTGTACAATCACTGCTTCTAACTGTTAGTTTCAACATTTTTATCATTCCAAAAGGAAACCTCATACTCATGAAGCAGTTACACCTCTTAACCATTTCCCCAGCCCCTGGCGACCAACAATCTGCTTTCTGCCTCTATGGATTTATGTATTACTGATATTTCATATAAAGGGAATCATATAGGAGCGCCTGGGTGGCTCAATCGGTTGAGTATCTGACCCTTCATCTCAGCTCAGGTTTTAATCTCAGGGGTCATGAATTCAAACCCCGCCTTGGGCTCCATGCTGGAAGAGGAGCCTCCTTAAAAAAACAATTAATTTTGGGCTTCTGAGTGGCTCAGTTGGTTAAGCATCAGACTTTGGCTCAGGTCATGATCTGATGGTCTCTGAGTTGGAGCCCCACGTTGGGCTCTGTGCTGACAGCTCAGAGCCTGGAGCCTGCTTAGGATTCTGTCTCCTTCTCTCTGTGCCCCTCCCCCCCTCAAAAATAAACATTAAAAAAATTATATAATTAATTAATAGAATCACACAATGTGTGACCTTTTGTGTCTGGCTTCTTTCAGTTAGCATAATGACTCCAAGGTCCACCCATGGTATAGCATATATCAGTACTTCATTCTACTTTATGGCTGAGTAATATTTTATTATATGTATACATCATAATTTACTTATCATTCATCTGTTGTATACATCATAATTTACTTATCATTCATATGTTGATGGGCCTTTGAGGTATTTCCATCTTTTGGCTAATTTGAATAGTGCTGCTATGAAACATGTATATACATATATTTGAGCAGCAGGGTTTTCTTTTTTTTTTTTTTAAGTATAGTTGACACACAATGTTACATTAATTTCAGGTTTACAACATAGTGATTCAACTTCTCTATTCATATGCTATGCTCATCACAAGCATAGCTACCATCTATCACCATACAACACTAGTACAGTGACACTGACCATATTCTCCATGCTGTACCTTTTATCCTCATGGCTTATTCATTACATTGAGTAGCAGTTTTAATTCTTTTCAGAGCACCTTAAAGTGGATTTGCTGGATCATACAGTAACTTTATGTTTAACTTTTTGAGGAACCACTGTGATACTGTTTGTAGCACATTTCTTCTCCTGCCATCAGCTCTCATTGAGATAGAAAGCTAGAGGAGAAGGTAGGACAATGTCAATGAAAGCATTCTCAGACTTTTTGGTCTCCATAACTCCTTACACTCGCAAACTTTTTTTTTTTTTACATGTAGACTTTAGGCCCAATGTGGACCTGACCAAACCCAAGACCCCAAGATCAAGATCTGAGACAAGACCAACACTCAGAAACCCAACCAACTGACCCCCGGCCCTGAAACATTTTTAAAGAACCCAAAGGGCTTTTGGTTGTGCTGGCTATGTCTACCAATATTGTATTAGAATTAAAATTAAGAATTATTTGTAAATAATGGAGCCATTATATAGTAGCATAAATAGCATATTTCTTGGTAAGATAACTATTTTCCAAAATGAAAATATTTAGTGACAAGAGTGAAATTTTCATGCATTGGCAGCTAATGTAAGACAGCTAGATTCTCTGGGTTCTTAGCTGGCTCATTTCGTAGAGCATGCAACTCTTGATCTCAGGTTTGTGAGTTCAAGCCCCACATTGTATGTAGAGATTACTACTACTATTACTAATAATAATTATATTTTTTATTTTGTTTTTTATTTTTTTATTTTTTATAGTTTGTTTGAGACAGAGAGAGAGACAGAGCATGAGTGGGGGAGATTCAGAGAGAGGGGAAGACATAGAATCCAAAACAGGCTCCAGGCTCTGAGCTGTCAGCACAGAGCCTGATGCAGGGCTCGAACCCACGAACTGTGAGATCTGACCTGAGCCAAAGTCGGACTATTAACCGACTGAGCCAACCAGGTGCCCCTTTATTTTGTTTTTTAAAGGATTTTTTTTTATTTGAGAGAGAAAGCATGAATGCACACACATGCATGAGTGGGAGAAGGGCAGAGAGGGATGGAAAGAGAAGATCCTAAGCAGACTCCATGCTGTCAGCACAGAGCCCCACATGGGGTTTAAACCCACAACTGTTAGATCATGACCTGAGCTGGAATCAAGAGTTGGATACTCAACCCACTGAGCCACCCAGGTGCCCCGATAATAAGTTTTGTTAAGATAGGTGGATTCTCATACCTGCTTTTACAGTCGATCTGTTGTGATAAGTTATTTTAATGAAATATAGGGGAAAAAAACCTACAGCTTCAGACAGGTATATAGTTGGCAAAGGATAGAGCAATTTAATAGCCTTTTGGGATATTTAGGAGCATTTTCTCTGATATACATGAACACTTAAATAGTAGAATCTTATAAAGGTTAGTTGTGATGTGGAAGCTGAAACTACATTAATGAATTTTTCTTACTGTCTACATTAAAATCCATTTGTCTATTTAGCAATCTGACTAGCTCTTTCATCTGCGCATGATTGTAACATAAATGTTGGTTCACTAAATTATGGATCTCTTCTAAATGTTGATACATCTGAGTATACAGGAACAAAAAAGTCATACTTTTTAATCTCAGAATACTATGGGAAGCTTTTAAGGTCACAGTGGTGACACATTGTTTCAAAGTTATTATTTTTCCTTAAAAGTTTGAAGCTTGTCATTTGCAACAAATACTTGTAGTTGGTGCCCTTTTTTGACAGGCTTCATTTATTTTCAAGAAAATACCTGCCAAAATATCATATGTTTGCATATATAGGAGGATTAGGAGGAACTTAATTGAGGAACAAGGGGGAGAAGAAGGGGGGAAATGGTGGGGGAAAGGGAGAGAGGCAAACCATGAGAGACTCTTGAATGCTGACAAAAACTGAGGACTGATGGATGGGGGGGGAGGGGGGGATGGGCATGGAGGGGGGCACTTGTGGGGATGAGCACTGGGTGTTATATGGAAACCATCTTGACAATAAGCTATTTGTAAAAAAAAGAAAAGAAAAGAAAAGAAATAAAAGAATTCCTATACAATAAAAAAAAGAAAGAAAATACCTGCCAATTACCCAAATCTGAATAATCATATTTTGTCAGTCATTCCTAAAAGTGAAAAATGCTATCTCATGAAAAAAGGGACTTGTTTCGCTCGCAGCTCATACAGTTGCACAAACGCTTTTCTCCTAACAGTCCTCCGCAGTTCTCTATGTGTACTTCCCCCAACATGGGGCTTGAACTCACCACCCTGAGATCAAGAGTTGCATGCTCTCCCAACAGAGCCAGCCCAAGACCCCAGTTATACAGAGTTTTTTAAAGGCATGTATTCAAGGATCAAGATTTAATAGAGTTAATAATTTTTACTCTTCCGGATGCCTGCGTGGCTCAGTCGGTTTCGCATCTGACTTCAGTTCAGGTCATGATCTCACGGTTTGTGGGTCAAGCCCTGCATCAGGCTCTGTGCTGACAGCTCAGAGCCTGGAACCTGCTTCAGATTCTGTGTCCTCTGCAATCTCTCTCTCTCTCTCTCTCTGTCTCTCCCCCTCACACTCTATCTCTCTCTGTCTCTCAAAAGTGAATAAATATTTTTAAAAATTTTTAAATGATAATTTTTACTCTTCCATTAATGCTATCTGTAGGTGAAACTAGTATTGTCTCCTCTCCTGCGAGTGTGTGGCCGTGGAGACTGCAGTGGCCCCTAGGGTGGTGCCAGACCCTCCCTTGCCAGCAGTCTTACTCACCACTGTTTTCCTCAGTCAGAGCAAACATCAACATAGCAGAAAAGGCAGAGAGTTTAATTTTTTTTAATGTTTTATTTATTTCTAAGAGAGAGAGAGAGACAGCATGAGCAGGGGAGGGGCAGAGAGACAGAAGGAGACACAGAATCTTAAACAGGCTCCAGGCTCTGAGCTAGCCCGACATGGGGCTCAAACCCACGAACCCATGAGATCATGACCTGAGCCAGAGTTGGATGCTTAACCTACTGAGCCACACAGACGCTCCAGAGAGTTTCACTATTATTATGAAAATGGGTTTACATTAAAGAACTCGCTAGAAGGGTCTCCGGAATCCCTAAGGGTCGATAGACTATGCTTTAAAAACCTCTACTCTAAATGTATAAGCTCGGCCAGAGAGAAGTTATACAGGAATAGTTTTTTAAGCGCAGGACTGGAAATTTGGAATTCTTAAGCAAAGCAGTTGCGAAAGTGTCCCAAGAGTTGCTTCTGTTGAGAGTCAAGGGGGACAGAGAAAAGAAAAGAAACCATCTTAACCTCCTAAACAACCAAACATGTTAGGGGCCTTTTGAATGGTGCTAAACATCCCTCCTATGTAACAAACTCTCCTACTACCATTCTTTCTTCTGCATCTGGCCGAGAAAACACATGATCTAGAGCCCCAGAATCACCTTCTGATCCCCATAACCCCCACACCACAGCTGAGGACTCCTACTTTACCAGTTCATCTCCACTCTTCTTTGCCCTTCCAGACCATTACAGAGACTATAGATAAAGAGATCACTATCTCAGATTCATGCCTCAAAGGACCATCACTCTCCAAAACTTTCTGTGCCCCTCCACTGACCATTGCAGTTTTCTCACAGGGTCCCTAGAAACACTTTTCTTTTTTTTAAGTATATTTATTTTTGAGAGACAGAGTGCAAGCAGGGGAGGGGCAGAGAGAGGGAGGGAGACACAGAATCCAAAGCAGGCTCTAGGCTCTGAGCTGTCAGCAGAGAGCCCAACACGGAGCTCAAACCCACAAACCATGAAATTGTGACCTGAGCCAAAATCAGACATTTAACTGAAGGAGCCACCCAGGTGCCCCTAGACACTTTTCTTTTCAACAAAATATTCACACATGGTTAAAGTTTGAGATGTGCTGTTGTATAACGCACAAAATCTACTTCCAACTTTAAAGCCTTTGCAGTTTGGACTCAACTAAATTTCTTGCTTTATGGTCCACTAATTCTTTTTACCAGTGGCTTCCAAACCTGGCTGTTCATAAGAATCTCCTTGAAAGCTTTTTCATCAAGCTTATAGTTTCTGACTTAATTGGTCTGCACTGGAGCCCAGGAACCAGTATAATTTTTAACATTTCCTCTTTGATTATAATACTCAGTTGGTTTGGGAACAGTAGCCAGAATTACTCTAGTCCGGCTACATTCCTTATCAGCCCAGCCATCACACTTTTCTACCTCCATGCTTCTACTGCCCACCTTAAAACCCTCTACCACTTCCCACCTAATTCAATCCTACCTACCCTCAAGATCCAGCTCAGTGGAGGGGCACCTGGGTGACTCAGTCACTTAAGCATCTGACTTTGGCTCGGGTCATGATCTGAGCCTAGAGCCTGCTTTGGATTCTGTGCCTCTTTCTCTTTCTGCTCCTCCCCCACTCATGCTTTGTCTTTCTCTGTGTCTCAAAAATAAATCAACATTTAATGCTTAAAAAAAAAAAAAAAGAAAGAAAGATCCAGCACTGTGAATACCCAACCACAATGTCTATACATATTGCACCACCTGGAAAGCAATCTCTTATGCCTGGGACTTCAGAAATACTGTTTATCTTTCCACTTTATTTGGCATATCATCCTGTACCACCTCCTTTATTGTTGCTTTGAATAACTTTTGACATGCTATTGTTATTTAGCTTTTGACATATTTTTGTTTTATCTCCCTATCTATGACAGGAGGGCCTCTAGGGCAAGAATGTGCCTTGTTCTTTTTGCATACCAAGTTCCTAGCTACTGTCTTGCATATTCCTGGCTTTAAAACAATCTGTTACTTTGATTTCATGTATCTAAAAATTCTAAAATATGCAAGATAATATTTAACATTCACATAGTACTTTATGGTTTACAAAAAATTTTTGTATCTGTTATTTTCCTTATCACATTAACACTATTGAATACAGTAGTATTTATTACCTACATCTTCAAGCCAGAAATTAAGGCTTAGAGAAGTCTAATAACCTGACCAAGGCTAAATAAATATTAAATGACAGGGGAAAGAATTCAGGTTTATCTAAAACCAGAGGCTAACCTCTTAACCAGTATGCTAAAATTCTTTATTCATCATGCAGTTACTATTAATTTTTGATCTGCTAATTTTTATTTTAAGTACTTCAGATATGCAATCAAACATAAAACAAGCAAGTTTATTCTGAATACTAGGTGGAGCTCTTTAAAAATGTAATCTCATTTAATTCTCAGGAGGCAAAACCAAATGATTCTAAGAAGTGTGGGGCTTGGGGCATGAGGGAATCCATAAGAGCAGATGAAGTCAGCCTTGCTAGGGAAGGGAAACATAAATTGGACCTTAAAAGGTAGGTAGACATAAACTAGGCAGCCACTGAAAATAAGAGGAAATGAGCACCAACAATTTAGGGTGTGAAAAGAATTTTAGCCTGCCTGCTTCAGAATGTTTGTTTTGGAGAGTTCCATACTATGAGATAAAATCAGCTTGGTAGGGTGAGGCTGATGAGAAAGATCTTAGAATACCAGGATAATTGATGCTGGCTTGATCCTTTATGTAACTGATGGTTAATGGGGTCACTTTCCCACTTAAGTACTTTCCTGATAACATCTTTGAAATTTGGTTAATTTAGTCAATAATTTCCTTGTTATTCGTGTCTTCAAAACTTGATGTTTCTGCTAAAATATACAACATTGAAATATTAGCAAGACCGTTCAAAATGCCCAGCAAATCATTTTAAACAATTTCCAGAGAAGCTTTTACCACAGGCATAATTTCAGAGGGATTTCCTTTCTTACCTCCTCTTCTGTATCATGGGGAACTCACTAGGATTCCTAGTTGACTTTGGTTCTGTGGCCAGAATATTTCTTCAAAAAGTCTCTTGCTATATGAGTGATGACACATTAAGCTTAAGAAGAGCAGAACTTGGGGCGCCTGGGTAGCTCAGGTGGGTGAGCGTCCGACACTTGGTTTTGGTTCAGATCGTGATCTTGCAGTTCATGAGTTCAAGCCCTGAGTGGGGCTCCCCGCTGAAGGCCTGGAGCCTGCTTAGGATTCTCTCTGTCTCCATCTCTCTCTGCCCCTCCCCTGCTTGTGCACACATACATGCACCTGCTCTCTTTCTCTTTCTCAAAACAAATAAACATTTTTTTTTAAAAAAGACCAGAACTGGACAGGTTCTAAATTTGAACTAGTTTAGTTAAGAAAATGATATTAAGGGGCACGTGGGTGGCTCAGTAGGTTAAACCTCCGACTTCATTTCAGGTCACGTTCTCGTGGTCCATGAGTTCAAGCCCGGGATCAGGCTCTGTGCTGCCAGCTCAGAGCCTGGAGCCTGCTTCAGATCCTATCTCCCTTTCTCTCTGCCCCTCCCCTGCTCATGCTCTGTCTGTCTCTCTCTCTGTCTCTCAAAAATAAACATTAAAAAAAAAATGGGGCGCCTGGGTGGCTCAGTCGGTTGAGCGTCCAACTTCGGCTCAGGTCATGATCTCACGGTTCGTGGGTTCGAGCCCCACATCAGGTTCTGTGCTGACATTTTAGAGCCTGGAGCCTGTCTTCAGATTCTGTGTCTCACCCTTTCTCTGACCCTCCCCTGCTCACATAATCTCTCTCTCTCTCAAAAATAAAAAATAAAACATTTTAAAAAATGTTTTTTAAAAAGTAAAAAAAAGATATTAAGGAATTTTAGTTGCTGTAGGAAATCTTAGGCTGTATAAGTGACCTCAGAGATGCAGAAGTATGTGTCCTGTCTAGACCTGTCCCTGAAACCATGAAAATTCAGAGCTTTCCAAAAGGCCTTTGCCCTTTATAAGATTGCCACATGATTGCTAAGTAAAAGGGGGTGGTTCTGGGAGATTTGCAGTAAGCTCTGGGTTTCAAGTTCCAGAAACACAGCAAATTGTGAAAACAGATGATTGCTTAACCTTATCTTCAGTTAACACATCATTACTGAAAACATTAAGTTTAAAAAATAATACTAGTGAAATCAAATTAGTAAATCAGAATCCCATCTTTTATTTTAAATCTTTTTTCCAGGAAAACACACACAAAAAATTGTCATCACATTTAAACTCCATTAAAGAAGAGAGAAGAACTAAAATTAAAGTATATTTCTATCATGCATTTATTTAATGAATCCTGCAAGCTTACTTAATGTATGGATTCTCAGTAGTACAGATAAATCAGTGAACAAAAAGTTTCTGTTTGCAGGTATCTTACATTCTAGTAGGGAAATAACACATATGAACATATGTATCTCTGTAAAGATGATAACTATCAGGACAAGTGCTTTGTAGAGAGTGGCAAGGTAACTACTTCAGATTGTTTGGCCAGGGAAATGCTTTTTTTTTTTTTTAAGTAAGCCCTAAGTCCAAAACCCAGTGTGGGGTGCTAACACAAGATCCCAAGATCAAGAGTCTCATGCACCACCAACTGAGCCAGCCAGGTGCCCCAAGGAAATTCTTTTTGAGGAGGAGATATTTTAACACATATGAATTACAGGAAGAAATCAATATCATGAAGATTTGGGGAAAGCATCTTCCAGGAAGAGAAAGAACTAATACACAGGTGAATTTCATCAAGATATGAAAAAGGACTCTGGCCCCACTACCCAAGCCTTGCCCACACAAGTTTTAAGTTGGGGCTACAGACCTAATAGAAGAGAACAGAACATAATTGGTATGGTCTGAATGTTTGTGTTCCCCCCAAATTTATATGTGAAACCTAAAACCCAATATGATAGTATCAGGATGTGGGGCCTTTGAGAGGTGGTTGGGTCATAAGGATGGAGCTGTCATGGATGGGAGTAGCGCTTTTATAAAGAAGATCCCAGAGAGATCTCTTCCCTATCTGCCATGTGAGGACACAGTAAAAAGATTCTACTTGCCTAAGTGAATTTTCACCAGACACTGAGTCTGGTGGTATCTTGATCTTGGACTTCTAGCCCCCTGAAGGATGAGAAATAAATGTTTCTTGCCATTAAGCCACGCTTTTGATGGTATTTTGTATAGCAACTTGCACTAAGACAATAATGGAATAGTGATGTAAAATAATGGGGTTGGAATAACAATTGTCTAGCCCTTCTCACTCATACTCTCTCGTGGCAATTGCTATTCTTTCAGATGATAGCAACTATATTCCAAGTGAATAGCACACATTTCTTCTTAATATTGTAAAGGTGTTGTGTATTTTTCTCTTATCATTATTATAAGTAGGAATGCCACACTAAAGTTAAGCTATACTATTAATCACTTTTGAGATTTTTAAAGTTATTAATGAGTATACTTGAATAAAATCCAAGATGATGACCATCTAAGCACCAATGACATCACTGAGATGGCGAACACACTGGAATCCCATCAACTTTTGAACCAGGAGAGGACCAGCAGGGAATGCTTCACATCCAATGAAATATGTCTGGATTAACTGCACTTGATTTCTAAATATATCCGGATTTTCTCTGGATAGAATTTAAACTCCACTGATAAAACAGGCAGAGAGCTACATGGATCCATTCATCTTAAGTACATAAAGATTTATTTCCTTTGGCTTTTCTTCTCTGGTCATCAAAAAATAATAACAATCCTGCTAACCTCTGAGAGGTATGCCAATTATTGATAATGATAAGTAATAATAAGAGCAGCTACCACGTGTTGAGCACTAAGGGTGTTAGATGGTTTACAGAGACAGCCACAGCATCTCGTCCCATCCCTGCATGCACAGCCCTTGTAATGCAACTTTGTAGTCTTTCCCTTAAGAGGTGTCATCCCTTTCCCTGGCTTCGTAAGTTGCTTTAACCAATAAAATGTGATCAAAACAACATCGAGCAAGTGCCAGAGCCTAAGCTTAGAAAGCCTTATTGCTTCTGCTCATATTCTCTTAGAATACTACTCGAGACTAACCTGTAAGGAAACCTAACTAACCTACTAGAAGATGAGAGACCATATGGAAAGAGGCTCAACCATCCTAGCTGTTTCAGCCATACCAGTTGATTTCCCAGACCTGTGAGTATGGGAAGAGTTGTAGATTATACAACTCTGGCCAGGCCACCAGAGCTGAACTTAGCCACATGAGTGAACTCAGGCCAAACCCATATAACTCTTCAGTCAACCACCAGATCATGAGAAAGAAATCATTGTATGTTTAAACTCTTAAGGGGCACCTGGGTGGCTCAGTCGGTTAAGTGTCTGACTTCAGCTCAGGTCATGATCTCACTGCTCGTGGGTTCGAGCCCTGCACTGGCTCTGTGCTGACAGCCAGCTCAGACCCTGGAGCCTGGAGCCTGTTTCTGATTCTGTCTCCCTCTCTCTCTGACACTCACCTACTCGCTTGCGCGTGCTCTCTCTCACACACAAAAATGAATAAATGTTAAAAAAAAAAGTTTAAAAAATAAACTCTTAAATTGCTGGGATAGGTTCTTTTGCAAATATCAATAACAAATTGGGTGTGGACTAGAAGATCTAAGTGTTTTATATTTAGTATCTAAATGAATCTTAACAACCCCTAGAGGCCAATACTACTAATGATGCAACATTACAAATAAAGGAGTTGAAATTCAATGAATATAAGTAACTTGCCTAAAGCCATATAGTAAAGCAACAAATCAAACCCAGCTCTGTCTGGCCTCAAACACACATTTACATCCCTCTGCCATTCTATGAGAATGTTTTATTTATTTTTTATTTTTTTATGAGCATATTTTAAAATATCTTCCTATGAGGATGTTTGTGAAAGATGGGACTTTTAAAATCCAAGCCAGATTATTAGTATTATTTTTAAATATAGAATGTAATACTTCCATTTTTAGAATTTCAAGGAAATAATAGTATGTATGGAAAAATAACACAAATTAAAAATGAAGAGAATTGACTCATGAATGAAAATACACATATATCAGTATCTTACACCCAAATAATTGCCAATTAAAAAAAGCATATAATGAAGTAATTTTAAAAATTTAAATAATACATGACACTGTCATGCTAGATCCTCTACAAAGTTATAGAAAATCATTTTTTTCTGAATTTTTCTGATACCTTCATAATGTTAAAGATCACTAAACATCGTTACCTCCTAGGCGTTCAAATCACACTGAGATTTTGTTTCAGGCCAAGCCACCTCCTTCAGGTTCCTTTTGCTCAGCTGCAACTGAGTCCACTCAGAAGCAAACTAATTGGTCGAAATGCCTATAGGTGAGAGGTTATTCTCAATATTTATTGAGCACCTGCTTGTTGTCTCATTGCTAGGCTCTATGGCAGAGACAAAGTGAGGAACATGGTCTCTTATGAAATCAAGAATATACGGTGGAAATCAGTCAAGTTGTTCCCTCCCTTCCACCTCTGTGGCCATCAGATGAAAGACGTGACAGCCATTTATGGAACAGCTGTGGCCATCCATCCACCCAGAAGGTAGTGAGCTCATACTTGCCCATGAATCATGATTAAAGGAACTGTCTTTTTTTTTTAAAGTGAACTCTGTGTCCAATGTGGGGCTTGAGCTCACAACCCTCAGATCAAGAGTCTCACGCTTTACTGACTAAGCCAGCCAGTAGCCCCTAGAGGAACTATCTCAGAAGCCTCAGTAACTTTGAACAAATTGCTCATTGCCAGCTCTCATGGGTTGCCCACCTGGTTTCTACTTCCCACATCACATTTGAGGTCTTTTAAAAAGAATATTCAGACCTACATACAATGTATCCAGAATAGCAGACAAAATGGACATCTGCATTAAAGATAAACACCTTTACCCTCACTTCTACCGAACGTCCCCATCAGAGAGTGGTGCTCAGCACCTACATGTTCAGAGCTTCCTTTTCCTCTCCTAATTCAGTTTCATTGTGTGTGGCTAATGACAAAACTGTTACCCATTGCCGTGGCAACATATCCATTTGCTAACAGGAGAAATAAAACCTGAGGTTTATTTAAAATTTTCTATCTGCCAGGTCTCTTACACTAATTTAGGAAATATTTTTAGAAGACATAGATATTAATAGCCTGCAAATAGTATCAGGAAAATGTTTTAGGAGAGAATACACTCGTGAAAATGTATTAAAGCTTATTTTTTTAAATATGAATCAAAGAGTTTTGATGCCATTAATGTTCTTCATTAAAATATTATTTCTGTGGGCACCTAGGTGGCTCAGTCAGTTGAGCATCTGACTTCAACTCAGGGCATGACCTCACAGTTTGTGGGTCAAGCCCCACATCAGGCTTTGTGCTGACAGCTCAGAGCCTGGAGCCTGCTTCAGATTCTCTCTCCCTCTCTCTGCCCCTCCCCCACTTGTGCTCTCTCTCTCTCTCTCTCTCTCAAAAATAAATAAATGTTGAAAAAAAGGTGTAAAATATTATTTCTGCTCCCAAATGTATACTAGAGTCTTCTAGTAACTTTACGAATTTTGTGTATATTGGAATTTTCCATACTGGAATTTGTAAATGGTTAAAGGAAAATAAAGATTACTCTGAGGAAACCCTAACTGTAGGTTTGAAAACAATAAAATATTAGTGCTTACAGGCCATAATATATAAATCAGATAAAAATGCAAGTTTAAAACTCAACAATTTTTCGAATCCTTATTTCAGGTTTCCAGAAGTAACCTCAGAATTCAGGTATCTGTTATTTACATTCCACCTCAATATTGCTATGAGACTTTACTTTTTTTTTCCTTCGGTAAATGAAAAATGAAGGAAGTGAAGCATTTTCAAAATTGAACCAAGATACTAAAAAGTACCAGATTGCAGAACCACCAAACACCACAAAACTATTCACAGCATTTTATTTCCATTTCGCAATTTGTTGGCCAGAAGCTACCTTTAGCAGATAATCTCGGGGCTTGCTCACAATTTAGGAAGTCAGCTAAGTAGTTTTCTCAGGAAATTCAAAGAACATGACAGGACTTGCACTCTGTTGGAGTAGAAGTACATCTATTGTGTGTTTTGAGACACAATACCAGAGTCTGCATACTTCCTCATCTTGTAATTAACTATTGCTATGCAATAGAATTCTCATGTTCAAAGAGATCTTTTAATGAACTTCTATGTTTATCTTATTTTCAGAGACTGTTCTACTGAACCATTGAATTATGAAAGTATTCAAAAATTATTTCAGTTCAGTTTGTTTTTTTATTTATGGAAATATTACATAAATAATAGGTAGAATACCTAGAGTATATAGTGATATCTATGTGACTTTGTAAAAGATAAGACGTTACCAAAAGAGTTTGAAAGCCTAAATAATTACTGCTAACAGTTTTTGGCCACTCATTATATACCACGTAATATACTAAGTTCTTTTTTATTTTTTAAAGTTTAGGGCACCTGGGTGGCTCAGTCTGTTAAGCATCCGACTTCAGCTCAGGTCATGATCTCATGGTTTATGGGCTTGATTCCTACATCAGGCTCTAAGCTGACAGCTCAGAGCCTGGAGCCTGCTTGGGATTCTGTGTCTCCCTTTTTCTCTGCCCCTCCTCCATTCATGCTTTGTCTGTCTCTCTCGCTCTTGAAAATAAATTTTAAAAATTTTAGGTTTATTTATTTATTTTGAGAGAGAGAGAGAGCACGCAAATGGGGGAGGAGCAAAGAGGGGGGTAGAGAGGATCCAAAACAGGATCTGTGCTGAGAGGAGACAGCCTGATGCAAGGCTTGACCTCACAAACCATGAGATCTTGACCTGAGCTGAAGGCAGACATCTTTTAAAAATTAAAAAAAAAAAAATTTATTTCTGAGAGAGAGAGAGAGAGAGAGACACAGTGTGAGCAGGGGAGGGTCAAAGAGAGAGGGAGATACAAAACCTGAAGCAGGCTCCAGGCTCTGAGCTAGCTGTCAGCACAGAGCCCGACGCGGGACTGGAACCCATGACCTGTGAGATCATGACCTGAGCCAAAGTTGGATGCTCACCCGACTGAGCCACCCAGGTGCCCCTGAAGGCAGACCTTTAACTGACTGAGGCACCCAGGTGCCCCAAGTTCTGTTTTTTTAAAAAAAGTGCTTATTTATTTGTGTGTGAGAGAGTGCATGCATGTGCAAACAGGAGCAGGGAAGCAGCAAAAAAGAGAGTGAAAAAGAGAATCCCAAGCAGGTTCTACAGTGTCAGCTCAGAGCCTCACTCAGGGCTTACTCCTACAAATCGTAAGATTCTGACCTGAGCCAAAATCAAGAGCCAGTCATTTAACTGACTGAACCATCCAGGTGCTCTTATACTAAGTTCTTTTATGCTTCATTCATTCATTCATTCACTCAACATATATCTATTGTCTACCATGTGCATTACTCTAGGGCCCAGAGAACAGCAGTGAATGAAGTATCCCAGCTTTCATGAAGCTTATATTCTTGCAGGAAACAATGAACAATTAAATCACTGAAACATAAACCGTCTTTAATGAAAATAAGTGCTATCGAAAAAAATGAAGCTGCAAAGGGAGACAGTGAGGGACTCTGTGTGAGTATGGGTGTGTGAATGTACCCCACTGAACAAGTTGACATATGAGGAAAGACCTCAAGGAGCTGAGGAATTCCAAAAGTGGGTCCCTGGAAGATGTTTGTTAAACAGCAGTAAGCAATTACCTATTGAGTATTCTTAGGAACCACCTATTTATTCCTCACAGCAGCACTTTATGGTAGGTCCTTTTATTGCTTCCATTTTGCAGGTAAGAGAATTGCGGCCTGAAAATGTGAAGAAACTTGCTTTAGGCCACACTGTTCACAAAGAGCAAATTAAGATCTGAACGCAGATCTGCCTCCCTCACAAACTGTTAGGCTTTCAACCAGCTTCCGCCCGTCTAATCACCCACCTATCCTATCACAAGATTTCTACGTGCTCAATATTGGTACCTACCTAAGAGGATAGTCAATTATAACATCACACTTAAAAAGGAAAAAAAAAAACTACTTGAGAGGAAAAAAAGTTTGGCTCAATCAAATAAAAGAAATGAGAAAAATTCCTCTCCAGTCCCCTGGTTAGATGGGGGCAGAGCTGACCTTGTAGGTTATGGCTTTCCAGGCACAAAAACAGGGAGGCCTCAGCTGGCCCTATGGGGGCTGGTACTGAAATGTCCTTCAATGCAGCCTTCCCAGGGCCTTAATAAGGGGCTATGAGTAGGAGTTGGGGAGAGACAGAAGAAGGGGACAGGAAGGGAGTCTGTTGTTAGAAGTCTCTATCATCACTCCGCCTTCAGGTCACCGATCTTTTCAATTGAATCTCAGCATCGGGGTTGAATGTTTACATCTGGCTACGTAATTGAACTCTTCACAGGGTATAATCTACTTCAGGACTGGTCCTGCTGTAAGGCATTAAGACCCAGCAACGACATGACTTCACTTTAGCACTACATTCCACAAGGCCTTAGCCTGTGGCCAGCTGAGAAAGAGTGGCGGAACTATCACCACTCTGTTGTCTAGGCTTTGGGCCCCTTGATTTCCTCTTCACTCCCTGGAAGCACATGTACCTGTGCATTAAGTGTGTGTGTAAACTTAGTGGTGTACGCACAGGACAGGGAGGAAGCTGTGTTCTCCAGCCACTCCAGACCTGAATAAATGGAGGTTTGCAGTAACTGAGTGATTCGAGGGACAGTGAACATACACTCCCAAGCAATCAAAGGAAAGATTATCTTCCTTAATACCTGGGGTGAAATAGAGGTTTTTCGTTCTGTCTCTCAAGTCCAAAGAGGAAAATCAGGACAAGTGGCTTAGGCTGTAAACTTTAAGGTCAAGGACCCTTTCTGTTAAGCTTAGCTCTCAAGTTCTCTCAGTAGTCAACTGAGGGTGAAACATAATTAATAGCATGATAAATATCATTTGTGAAAGATCTGATTGGAAGTCAGAGGCCACTTGCATGGGCTCCCCACTAAAAGCCTATCATAAACAAGACTCAATCAACATTAGCAGGGCTATTAAACAGTATCACCTATTAAAAGCGTGCTCTTCCCTAGCGCTTCTTATTGGAGTTTCTCTGTGTGGGTGTGTTCACAAGAGAGTGGGTGAGCAAGAGTGTACTGGGTACAATTTGTGTATTTACAAGAGAAAACAGAAGCTCTCAATGGGGAAGAACATATGTTTCTGGGACGGCATCTGTGCAAAAAGTACACAGCCCCTGAAGTTGTACTAAGAAAAAAAAACCATTTAAAAGTCTTTTATTTCACACACGTCATCTTCTTGGCACATTTTTCTCCTACTGTCCTTTCTGCCCGACCTTTCTCACCCTCAGGTCCAGGAAAACCACGAAAAGTTAAACAGTCTGACAGAGCCTGCCTAACCAGATATGCTACTCACTCCGGGATCCCAGAGGCAAACTGCAGCCCAGGATCAGAAGGGACGCTCCAGGGCGCACCTGCCGGGAGGGCGGCCGCTCTGCAAGTAAGCGGAAATCCCAGCCCTCACCCGGGCTGCGCGGACGCCGAGCACTGTAGCCCGAGCACAGCGCGGCCCCTGCAGGCGGGTATCGGAGGTGACTCGGGAGGTTTGCGCGACCCCGGGCGGACCGCGCCCCTCTCCCACCTCCCCGCGGGCGCTTCCGACTCGCCAGGTGTCCGCGCGCGCCACCGGCCCCGCCCCCGCTGCCGGGCCGAGTGCGCCTGCCTGGCCCGCGCCGCGTCCCCTGCGCGGTGAGAAGCGGGACCGCGGCTTCGGAGGCCGCGCTTCCTCTGGCTCCGGCCCCGCTCTAGGCGTGGGGGCGGGGCTGGAGGCGGGGCCGGGCGGCGGGGCGGGGCTCGCGCCAGTGCCCTGGGCTCTGCAGCAGCGTCTTCCGCAGGTCTCGTGGCAGGCTAGCGGCTCCGTCGCCCCTCCGGCCCCATGGCAGCCCCCGGCTCCCCGGCTGAGTGCGGCTACATCCGGACAGTCCTGGGCCAGCAGATCCTGGGGCAGCTGGACAGCTCCAGCCTGGCTCTGCCCTCCGAGGCCAAGCTGAAGCTGGCGGGGAGCAGCAGCCGCAGCAGCCAGGCGGCCAAGAGCCTGCGGATCCAGGAGCAGGTGCAGCAGACCCTGGCCCGGAAGGGCCGCAGCTTGGTGGGCAACGGTGAGTGGAGCCCGCGGTTCCCCGCACCGCGCCGATCCCACCCCTTATCCCTTTTCCTACCCATCCCTCATTCTCCGCGCCCTGTTGCTTTGATTCGCTGCTTGCTGAGGGTGCGGGACCTGGTGTTCTGCCCACCTGTTGCTCGCCGTCCCTTTGTATGACCCGCCGCTCCTCCAGACTCAGACTGACTGACTTGGGGAAAGCATTCTTCTAAAAACTTACTCAGCTTCGTCATATATGTATCTACATATATTAGATGCACGTGTATATCTACGTGAAAGAATTCAGTACAATATTTTCACCCCTTCCTTAACACCCTCCTCTACCCACCCCCGCCCCCCGTAATCTGTGGACTTAATCTGGAAGCTCCGGGAGTGTATAAGCATTTTGGGATTCTGTGCAGAAATTTGGTACTATTTTTTTTTCTGGGAGAATTTGCTTCTAGCTTTTATTAGATTTTTTAAAGAGTCTATGACCCCTCCATATATATATAATTTTTTTCAAGAAAACCTGAAAGTACTGGCCCTTCCTCCTACAACCTGTAAATTAGGATTGTGGTTCCTCGCCCAAGTACTTCGGGGCGCTCCACCCTTTGTGCGGAGCGAGTGGTTGATCTAGGAAGTGAAAAGCATTGAGTAGGAAGCTTTGGGCCCGGGAACAGCCACACCACCTGCGGAGGAGGAGGAGGAAGGGGACTTTGGCCCGGCCAGTAGCAGCCTCGCCTGCCTCGCTGCACCGCGCAGAAGTCCTCTCCAAAAATTTAAAACGTGGAAGTAAAAGCGGTTTAAAAAAAACCCACAGCACTATATTAGTAATTAATTGATAGGGGAGGTGGAAGGGAAGACGGCAAACCAGTTGTTAAAATTAGAGAACATGAAATAACATTTTGTCCCCTACTAAAAGATAATCAGAGCCACACAGTAACACTTATTAATTTAATTTGTTATAAAATCAGTATAGGCTTATTGCAGAAAAGAAAAAGAAATTGAACATTTAAGTTGAGATATCCGTTTGTTTCCTGCAATGTTGAACTGTTTCTTGAAGACCTAACTTGGGCAATGGCAATTGTAGAATCCATTTGGAAAAGAAAAAAATACTTGCAAACCAGAACAAAGATTTAAAACAGCTGTCCCTAGGAGGCTATATTGTTTTCAGGTTTTTAAAGAATCCTAAAGGATCAGGCAGTCAGTATTTACATACATTAAAGGTAAAGAGATGTTTAATGGTTGTAGTTAATGTAATTGCCT